>CAWUFW010000988.1:2400000-3000000 GCA_963921515.1 Calotriton arnoldi | reverse complement strand
CCCACTCCAGCGAGTGGTACAGTAGGGAAAGTGTTGGATAGCGGATGGATAAAAATTACTATTCCCACTCCAGCGAGTGGAACAGTAGGGAAAATGTTGGATAGCGGGTGTCTAAAAATTACTATTCCCACTCCAGCGAGTGCAACAGTAGGGAAAGTGTTGGATAGTGGGTGAGTAAAAATTACTATTCACACTCCAGTGAGTGCAACAGTAGGGAAAGTGTTGGATAGCGGGAGGGTAAAAATTACTATTCCCATTCCAGTGAGTGCAACAGTAGGGAAAGTGTTGGATAGCGGGTGGGAATAATGTACTATTCCCACTCCACCAAGTGTAACAGTAGAGAAAGTGTTGGATAGCGGGAGGGTAAAAATTACTATTCCCACTCCAGCAAGTGGAACAGTAGGGAAAGTTTTGGATTGCGGGAGGGTAAAAATTACTATTCCCACTCCAGTGAGTGCAACAGTAGGGAAAGTGTTGGATAGCGGGAGGGTAAAAATTACTATTCCCACTCCAGTGAGTGCAACAGTAGGGAAAGTGTTGGATAGCGGGTGGGTAAAAATTACTATTCCCATTCCAGTGAGTGCAACAGTAGGGAAAGTGTTGGATAGCGGGTGGGAATAATGTACCATTCCCACTCCACCAAGTGTAACAGTAGAGAAAGTGTTGGATAGCGGGAGGGTAAAAATTACTATTCCCACTCCAGTGAGTGCCTCAGTAGGGAAAGTGTTGGATAGCGGGTGGGTAAAAATTACTATTCCCACTCCAGTGAGTGCAACAGTAGGGAAAGTGTTGGATAGTGGGAGGGTAAAAATTACTATTCCCACTCCAGCGAGTGGAACAATATGGAAAGTTTTGGATAGCGGGAGGGTAAATATTACTATTCCCACTCCAAATATTGCAACAGTAGGGAAAGTGTTGGGATAGCGTAGGGGTAAAAATTACTGTTCCCACTCCAAAGAGTGCAACAGTAAGGAAAGTCTTGGATAGTGTAGGGGTAAAAATTACTATTCCCACTCCAAAGAATGCAACAGTAGGGAAAGCGTTGGATAGCATAGGGGTTAAAAATAACATACTTATAAATTAAATAGTTTTTGTAATTATATAATGAATTATTAACAATAAATTAATTGAAAATACCAATAAATAAAAATTAATAATTACTTTAATAACATTAAATTACTTCCCACCCTATTCCCCAATAAACACACAACCCACTCCACATAAAATTTATAATTAATTAATAATTAATTAACAATATAATTTATTAAATACAAAATTATTATTTAATTAATTAATTAATTAATTAATTCAAATTAAATTACTTCCCACCCTATTCCCCTATAAACCCACAACCCGCTACGGAATAAAATTACACAAAAATTAATTAACATATAAGTAATTAATTCAAAAAAATTCTTAATTAATATATTATATTTAAATTACTTCCCACCCTATTCCCCTATAAACCCACAACCCGCTACGGAACTAAAATACGCAAAAGTATTTAACATAAAAATCATTACTTTTAAAAAATTCCAACATACATTACAAACATAATATATACTTTTAACACATATACTAACACTTCAAACACTAAAAAAAAATCGATATTTTTTACAACTATATTATGAGTGTTGATATTACTAACTTCGATATTATAAAAAACGATTTTCTTACCTGCATTTCGATATTCTGCACCACTATATTTTTGTAAGTCAATATTTTGGCAACTCGATATTTAAAATTCGATATTTTGGCAACTTGATATTTAAAATTCGATATTTAGACTGTTTACCGAATGTTGTACAGTGGAGTGGCGAAGAGTGGAGTGGCATGTCACATAGTAGAGTGGAGTGGCATGACAAAGAGTGGCGTGTCATAGAGTGTCATAGAGTGGAGTGATGTGCCATAGAGTTGAGTGGTGTGTCATAGAGTTGAGTGGTGTGACATAGAGTGGAGTAGACTGTCAAGAGTGGAGTAGAGTACTGTAGAGTGGAGTGCCATAGATTGGAGTAGAGCGTTGTAGAATGCGGTGGTGTGTTGTAGAGTGCAGTGGTGTGTGTCTTAGAGTGGAGAGAAATGAAGTGTGGAAGAGTGGATTGAAGTGTGATAGAATGGATTGGAGTGTCATAGAGTTGAGTGGTGTATTGTTGACTGGAGTAGTGTGTCGTAGAGTGTCAGAGAGTGGATTACAGTGCCGTAGAGTGGAGTGGTGTAGAGTTGAGTGGCGTGTCATAAAGTTGAGTGGAGTATCGTAGAGTAGAGTGGCGTGGCATGTTGTGGAGTGAAGTAGAGTGCTGTAGAGTGGAGGGTCACAAAGTGAAGTAGAGTGTTGTAGAGTGGAGTGGCGTGTTTTACATTGGAGTGGTGTGTCATAGAGTGGAGTGGCATATCGTAGAGTGGAGTGGAGTGGAATGGCGTGGAGTAGAATGGAGGGGCATAGAGTGGAGTGGAATGGTGTAGAGTGGAGTGACACAGAGTGGGGTAGTATGTTGTAGAGTGGAGTGGTCTGTCATAGAGTGGAGTGGTGTGTCATAGAGTTCTGTATCACAGAGTGGAGTGACGTAGAGTGGAGAGGAGTAGAGTGAAGTAGAGTGTTGTAGAGTGGAGAGGTATAGAGTGGAGTAGTATGTCTTAGATGGAAGTGGCCTGTTGTGAAGTAGAGTGGCATGTCATAGAGTGGAGGGCATGTCATAGAGTGGAGAGGAGTGATGTGTTGTGTAGTAGAGTGGAGTGGATTGTCATAAAGTGGAGTGTCATGTCATACAGTGCAGTGGCATCTGTAGAGATGGAGGTGAGGAGCTATAATTTTCAATCTCTCTGTAATATCTTTGTAGAAGAACTATAGCTGTATTCATTTCCAACAGTCAGCAGAGTCTCTATGGTTGTTACCGCTTATAGACGGACTAGGTGCATGATGGCACATATTTCCTAAAAGCCACCCCCCGAACTTGCCGAAACGGACTCCTTGCTAATTAGCGCCGCCATATATTTATTTTATCAAGCATCATACCCATCCCCGCGGACCCTTTACTTTCTCGGACCCCTTGCTCCTGAGCACCGCCCGACCGCTGCCTACTTAAGAAACCCGAACCGATCCAGGCTTTTAGCACTGAACGCATGAGAAACTCCCTATACTCTCATTTGAGATGTATGTCTTTCAGGCATTTATTTAAGTTTGTCCTAATGATGATCCCATTATGCGTTTAGAAGGGATCGAAACGTCGTCGACTTTTTAAAACCGTGCACACAAACTTATTCAAATGTAATTTGTAGCGATTTTTGTTGTCTATCACGCTTGTTTAACCCTGAATATTTACCAACAAGCTCTTTGTTTTGCCTGATTGTTTGTCCCCTTTTTTCAGTGTTCTCACTTTATGTTTTGGATACAGGACTGTGTCCCACTTTATTCATGTGCCGTTTAAAATTCTTTGCAATTGTTTACTGATTAAATCTCACTGTCCGGCTGGATAGTGGTTATATAGAATTGATTTAATTCTATATTTATTTTTACCATTAATACTGAGCTTCATCAAGGACCACTGTTTTTGTAAAATATCACTACCCAAGGTCCTTGTATACCTATTGGGTTCCCTTCTTTTGTACAAACACAAAGGCTACAGTGGTCCATCAAACCGCTGTAGTATTAATCAGACCCTAAGATTTGTCCCTTATTACTTAAAAACTACTGAATAAATGTAGATCTACTAACGAAAAGGACGCTTTCCACACTGTAATCTATATTCCTGACAAATTTCATCAAAATCTGTCCAGCCATTTTGCTACTGTCTGTTTAAAACGTCTATCAAAAATGTATTGGTGGAAAAATTTATTTTGGGGACGCAACACCCCCCCTTTTTTTTGCATGCCCTGAACTAATCACCAGAAAGTTTGCATCATCAGACAATAAACAAAAAGGAATCAGTCTGCAAAGTTTGTGGAGATGCATTAAACGGTGGCAAAGTTATTACCAATAAAAAATCAGAGGAATTCCTTTCTCTCTGATACCTAACTACAACTACAGAGTGGCTACTGCCACTCTGTAATATGATCTAGAAATGCAACTTGAAATCCTAAGCAGCAATGTAAATGTCCCACAAAGTAAAACATTGCGACGAAATGGTAATCAGGATGTGATTATCGTTGTGTAATATACTGCACCGTAATGCATTGCATTCTAACAGCTGGCAATCCCAATCTGAACTGTTTTCAAAAAGTCATCCACGATCGATTCTAGACGTTCATAGCTTTTATATGAATATATTGCCATGAATTTGAGCAACATCGTAATAGAGTAAGACTTTAGTGAAAAAACGTAATTGCTCTTGGTAAGAAGTAAAGCTAACTATGGGCCTGATTTAGATCTTGGTGGACGGTTTACACCTCACAACGTGACAGATTTCCCGTCCACCGAAATATAAATCCCATTATATCCCATGGGATTTATATTTCGGCGGAGGAGACATCCCTCACTGTTGTGACAGAGTAACCCATCCACCAAGATCTGAATCCAGCCCTTCAGTCCTGAAACAAAACATTTATTTATTATCAGCATGCCTGTTTTTGAAACCCAAATTATAGAAAGCATGGGTGTGGGGCAGGATGGCATTACGATTTTGCGCCAATGTTCAGAATGAAGGTTCAGTCCGCTTGACTAGAGCTATCCCAGCAAGCATTGAGCATCTCTGACACCTTTACACATAGTTAACTCTGTGCTTCCTTCCTCAGATCCCAGAGTGCTAGGCCACGCCCTCTTTTGGCGGTTCGGATACCCTGCAGGCCAAACGTGGTGTCAGAAGAGCCGCAGTCGCACATACATCATACTGGTCATTAGTGGAGGATTATGCCGGACCTTTGCCCAGAGCACCAGACTGTGGCAGGAGGAGGGTTATAAAATCCCGGGTCCTGTCATCGCTGTCATTTACGCGAGAACGTATCCGGTCTCGGAGTGCCCTCTGCGTGGAACACGATGAATAATGAATAAAGCTTAATGCCGCACGAGGCATTTAATAAGAGTGGGATGGCTGGAGGAAATTCAGCAAAACTTGGTAAGGGGCAACTTTCTAGCTTAGCGAATTCACAGTTGGTGGGTTCACAGACAGCGGCTCGGTTAGGCTGGCTGCTGTGGCTAAAATGAGCGGTCTTTAATTATTCAGCAGCACCCTGCTGCCTCTGCTCTAACCTGTGGGAGCTGAAAAAGAGCTACTGAGGCAAGGTCAGGCAGCCGAAGGACCCACGCTGTGTCTTTCTGGTATTTAATTTTTGAAACAACATATTCTACAGAGTGATAAGAACAGTCACGGATACCTGAACAGAAACAACTTTCCGGCCCGATGTTTTGTAATATCACACAAAAGAAACCCGGTAGAAATTGTCAAATAAATAATTTCACATGTCCGTCCCTTAAATGAACATGGCGCTCTGCATCTTTTTGTAACTAAAAAGCACTGTTTGTCGACGGCTTCTTTCCTTGACCCTCTTGCTAAGGGGAACTGAAACGCCCAAATATGAGGCTTGAATTTAAGTAGCTGCCTTGTCCCTCTTAAAGAGGAAGATTCATCTCACTTCCACGCGCCTATGCAGCAGCGTAATTGGATGGAAACCGAGATGGGCACTATTTCCGTCTACATGATGTTAATTCATTCATTCTTTTTAGAAACTTTAATAAATAAATCCGTGGTTGGTCTTATCAAAGGAGTTCCATGGGTTCAGTTGATCATTTCTAAAGGATTTCCAGCAGGTTCAACTGTGACAGAGCAATCCACGAGACGAGTGATCACTTATCAATACATATTTTTTTATATTGCGCATATATGGCACTTCTGCCATTTTCTAGAACGATAAACAACAGATGTTAGTACTAGCCAACTTATGACACTCATTTTAGCATCTTGCAGCTTGATGGAAGGCCGAGTCAGCCTAGATGGGAAACTGGAGGCCTGATTGTCGAAACAGAGATTTCCACATTATAGTGTGTATTTAAAGTTTTCAGATAACCATGCCCAGTCTGTTACTACCAAAGAAGAGTCTGTATTAAAAGCACAGAGGGCAAACATTTCAATCTGAAGGAAATTATCGTCCTGGATACATACTCTGGAATACACCTTTCCTTAACAGGAGGGAATTATTTTCCAAATCAAACTGAATAGACACAGTTTCAAATGTTTATTTTGTAGCAACAAAAAACAATATTCACCCATAGGATGAGACTACCATTGGTATCTAACTCAGAGAATATTACAAGAAATTCACTTCCTGAATGGACAACAATTAATATCTATCTGAAATAACTAGGAGACCCTAGGTAACCCTGCACAATATAGATATGGATGACCACCTTAGAGACTGACTGTGCCTGGTACAGAAAGCACCATATAAATAAGCAGAAAAGATCAGTAATACAGGGAGGTGATGGTATAATGGAGAAGTAGGCCCGCATGGGTAGTTTGCTCCACTTTGGGGTGACCTGGTGATGGGAAAGTAGGTCTGCAAGACAAGCATGCTTGTTTAAACACGCCTATATATGTAATATTATATTAAAGAAAGTTAAGCAATATTCTTTGGAAAAGAAATAAGCGTGGACAGACATTAAAAATATGTCATTTTAATATAGATATTGCCCTGTTTGAAATGTGTGGTGTGGCCTTGTTTGGATGAATTGTGACCCTGAAGAAGGTAGACATTATTCCATTCTCAGCACTGAAGCATACGTCAACCATACTTATTAATTGTCTGACACCATCAACAGAAAGGTTTTGATCATATTCACATTTGATTCAGAACACCGACAGCAATCAAATAGCCACAAATTGTATATCATTCTATGACAAGTTCTGTATTTTTCGTATTTTAATGAATTTAATCATAGATACACTTCTTTGGAAATGCGGTCGGTTTGAGATGTCTTGATTGTATGAGATATGAATAAACTGACTGTAGTAATGGTGGGTTTTTAAAGAAGAACAATTCATGACATTGTTTTTGTATGACAGGATCAACAAAAGTTTAAGAGATTAAATAATAAAATACATGTATTAAGTTACTATCGTAGTGCCTGTCCACACTGTTACTGACTCGATTGGCCAAAAAGGATTTAATTCTGATACTAGGTTTTGCTTTGCCCCTGTTCCATTGAACGTATAGAAAGGTTAATTTTTGTTTAAGGGTACCACTTAACTTTCATAGAAATATATCCACATGTGATTGCGCACTCTCTGCAACAGCAGGTGTGTATTTGGTATTCTAGAGTGTACTTATGACTCTTCTGTAATACAAAAATTAAACCCATTGTGGGCAAATGGCTTTTCTAATTTGATTAGAAAGAAACATTTTAGGGCTAATATTAGTTTATGTCAATAAGATAGAGAAATAAGATATTTGAGAAACAACACTCTATATATTTTTCCTTTAATAGGTTAAATTAATTTTACGATATTGGGTATAACCATTCTTTAAAAGCTTCTTCCTTTTTCTCTTTCATATGCTCTTGATAACGAGAAGGGTGTTGAATGCCGCAGTTATAGTGACTATCAGTACATACCACAGTGGCGGCTCCTCGAGGGAGTGCTGCGGGGCGGTGGGGCGGGGGAGGGGCAGGGTGGGGGGTAGTAAACTCCGGAATACGGCCCAACGGAGTTGAGTAAATAAATAAATAAATAAAACGAATTTCATTGCGCGCGCTGCAACGCCAAATCGGCGATGCAGCGCGCAATGTAATTCGTTTTACTTATTTATTTATTTACTCAACTCCGTTGGGCCGTATTCCGGAGTTTACTACCCCCCACCCAGCCCCTCCCCCGCCCCGCCGCCCCCAGCACTCCCTCGAGGAGCCCCCACTGACATACCATGACATTTAAATAACGGACAGAGGCCCCTCCGCTTGAGTATGTGTGGATACCTTAATTCATCAATGGGGAGGCCAGTACGTAAATGGAAGCAGCCATGCAGAATTTGAAAGGTGGCTGTCGCCTTTCCAGATCAACAAATGCATCATCCCTTGATGTCATTTTGGAAAATAATCTGCCATCTTTGTTGTGGGCACATGCTAATTTATACTGTGCTCAGTGGCGGTTGCTCCCCTAGGGCGTCGGGGCTCCGCCCCCGCTCAATGCTCACCATATTTTATTTTTTAATAAAAGAAAATCCGTTTAAAAAAAAAAACTTTTTTATGTCTTCTTAATCTTTTATCTTCCAGTACTGCTCTTCTATATAGATGATAGTCGTCTCTATATTATTGCCGCCGGCGCCGTGACAGTGACCGTTCCTCGCTGGAGGCATGTCACGTGACTCTTTCTTGTATGCTCCCCCCTTGCGGGCCCAAAGAAGCCTAAATGTTTGCCGGCTGAGAACCTCACAGCTCTGAACGCTGTGATGTCATCAGCTCGGCAAAGACCTAGCTTCAGGGCCCACTCTCCACCCCCTGATTGCGTGGAGGCAAAGTTAGCTCCGGGCGTTTTAAATCCAAGCCCGGTATCGCTAACCCTCCACGTCAATCAGAGAGTGGAGAGCTTTCCCAACTCATAACAGGGCGTGGTGAGACCCACCCCACCCTGTGACGAGTTGGGAAAGGGGTGTGGCAGGCGGGAAGCCGCGGATTCGAGTCACTCTTGTGCACAGACCCGACCCTTCCCGCGTGTGTCTGCACTCTCTGGTACTGGTTACGGTGGAACTTTCTGGAAGCAAGGAGCCGGAACTTTGCCACTGCACACGGCAGTTCACCAACAGCCGAGGTAGCAGGTAAGGCCCAGGCGGGCATTTTTTAAAGTAGCGCTTCTACTCGTGACAATCGGGCCCCTGATCACATGATCGAGGGGGCCCCAAGTGCTCTGCTGGAGATGTACCTCGGCAGTCTTGGCTGGATGTTTTCCACCCTGGCTGATGATCTGCCAAAAGGATTTTGATCTTCGTTTTTAGCAGCCTCAAGAAAATCTTCCCAAATTGCTTCTTCCCAATCGAATTTGTTATATCGTAAATTTTCCCTCTAAAGAGCTCAAGATTCCCTGATATTAACTGCGTCTCCTTGTTTTATAGCAGCCAAGAGAGCTTCCTTGGCTGCCCTACAAGCTGGAATAAACCACTCCTGTGTTTTAGGCGGCCTGTTTGCTTTTTAAAATCATTCTGGTAATAATCTTTCAATTAAAAAAATAATCCATTCTGTGCCTGAAGCATTGCATTGGGGTGTTCCCAGATTTCAACTGTCGTCCCAGGTGGGCAGCCACCATGTCATACATTTTGGGACTAAATCAGAAGTGAAGATGGCATTCAATGTCGCGGCGGGGGCCCCGAGTGTTGTGGGTCACTACTTGTCACTGACTGTGATGGGTGTTGGGAAAGGGCTGTTGGAGTACATTTCTGCTGGTGGTGTGCTGCTGCCGATGCTGTCTGGCACGGTTGATGGCAAATGTTGTGGAACAGGTAGAGAAATACTCTGTAATGACATGGGCACTAAAAGTAGTATGCAATATGCTCGCAGGGATAGGAATTAAGTGGTAGATGTGGCAGTCAGAGTTCGACACTGGCGGATACCATTCCAGGTTTTTGTTCTTATTGATGTAGTGTGGTTGCATCTACAGCTGAATTGAGTGTGTTTTACACTCAGTGGCAGCCGCAGTGGTTGTGCGGGTTATAATAACGATAACAGTGAAGGCAGTGATTGATTGTAGATATAATTACTGCTCAAAAGCCTGCACTGATCATACAGGAGGCAGTAAGAATACTGCTGGACATTGGAGCAGTGAGTGACCTCTAAGAGCATAAGTGAGTGGGACCCACAACAGGTGGTGTTGCAGGAAATAATTTGAGATTCAGTGCAGGCATCTGGTGTATGAGCAGGTCATGTTTGGAAAAATGCTGGCAACAGGAGCATCAGTGTTTTTTTTGTTTTTTTGTTTGGCCATGTAATGGCAAATATAAGTAATGACAGCAGTGAAAGCATGATGGAGGCGTGGGTCACTGCGCACCAGCTGGGCATACTGGCAGTGATAACAGAACATCCCTTTGAGTAGTAAGTGCAACCCATTATTGGGGACACCACAGGTGGGTATTATGGGTGGCAGCTGCAATCATTTTGGGAGTGGCTTGAGAAGGGAGGATTCTGTTGGGGCATGGTTGGCAGAATATTCTTTTTTAATGATTTTCATACACACCTTAGGGTATTTGAAGAATTAAAAATGCAATATTAGGCACACCAAGTAAATCTTGTTTGTTGTAGGCGGATAGGCTGATACTCGCGGTGCTGATCTTTGTGCACGAGTCCTACCACAGATACAGTAGTAGGTTTGCAGTTAACATCGCTGCCATAAGGGCAGTTGGTGATCTAAAGGTGGTACTCAGAGTGGACATGGTTAGTGTGTGTGTTTTATGATGTATTTGATGCTTTCATCAAAGGCAGAAACACTGCACATACCGAGTGACACTACGGATGATACATCATTGTAGCCCTGCAAGGGAAGCGCATGCTAGGTGCTGTTGACTATCATGAGTGACAATGGAAGGTGCTGTTACCTATCAAGAGTGTCAATGGCAGGTGCTGTTGCCTATCATGGGTGTCAATGGCAGGTGCTGTTGCCTATCAAGAGTGTAAATGGAAGGTGCTGTTACCTATCATGTGGCAGGTGATGTTCCCTATCAGGTGCTGTTGCCTACCACAAGTGCCAATGTTAGGTGCTTTTGCATATCACGATTGTCAAAGGCAGGTACTGCCTATCATGAGTTACATCTGTGGCCATGGATTGGTACCCAGTTGATGAATGGGATGGAATATATCGCCACTGGAATAGCAATCGTACCAATTTCACTGTGTGGAGATGATATGGACATCAGTACAGGTCTGGGTGAAGGTGGTTTTGGTAATGTCACTGAAATGGTCGGTTGTCAGTGAAGATGAGACCACTGGAAAACATTGGGCTTGTGCCATGAATAATTGTGCCATTACGACTGATTATAGCGGCAATGACATTTGTGTTCAGGTCAGTGGGATTGTGAATGATAGTGCAGGTTGAAGAGGGCCCGTGTAATGGTGAGCCTAACAGAGGTGTGGTCAGTGTCACCAGCAGAGCAGTTGATGGTGACCTGGCATGAATGATGGAGAAGGCCTCAGTTCCATCGGGATGCCAATGCTGCCTGTGCTGACGGTGGCAGTGACGTCGGTAGCCATAGCCAATGATCAAAGTGTCCGTGATGGCTGGGGCACTGGGTGAAGAAAGCACAGCTTCAGCTGGCACGATGGTGGAAATGATGCCTGCTGGTGGGAGTGTTAAAAGCAAAACGATAATCATGAACATTACCTGCGCCATCTTGTCTGGTGGAATTCTATGTGCACATAAGTTGCAGTCATTTTGATCTATCACAGCCATTTTGTACTCTGTTGGTCACCTTTGTTTCACCCTGCCCTTACTAGCATCCCTCTGACCCTCTGACCGACCTGGTATGTGTGCTGGGGGCTATAAACTCTATTGCCACAACAAACCTCAGCGCCACTTGCTGCCACAAACTCGTTTTTCCTCTCATCTCTGTTTTCAGGCAAACCTTTGGACACTCTACCCCTCACTGCACCTAGTTACACAAACAGGTTCCAAACACCAAAAAGACTCTTGCAACATGATTTATTGCACTGCAAACAGCAAGACTTGTTGTTACCAACAATGGGACCTGTTTTTATCAACAGAACGGACTCTTAGATCTGGCCGGTCTCACATGTTTTAGACCCTGAAGCAAGGTCCAGCTGCAAGATAAGATTGTCTGTTTGACCTGGGTGGGAAGAGAATTACTGTTGGGCTTGTGTGACAACCTGCCCGGGGCGGGGACCCCAAGCTTGTGTAACCATGGTAATGAAACAAATGCATTGTGTCAAACCTGTATAAAAGGAAGAGCCAAAGGAGTATCAGCAGAACACTTCCCTCAGACATCCCGGTGTCTGCAGTTGACGTGATCTCCTCATGAGAAATAAACCTTTTTCTTGTCTTCCAGTTTCCAGCGCTTGCCTCATTATTTTGATAGCGAACCCAAAGTGAATTAGAGGTGGAACCCTGCAGCGGGCAGCATTGAGGGTCTTAGAAGACTCGCTGCCTTTTACAAATTGGCGCCCAAGCGTAGGGGCCCATCAGCGACGCGTGGGTCCGGTAGAGAGGTCCTAACGACGGAGTGAACGACTAAACGATTGGGGTATACCTGCCTGAGAAGACCCTTGTCTGGCTGCCGATCGACTGAACTTCACCGGTTCCGAACGGACCTCTCTCGAGTGACCTGCGGTCCTGACTGGGACCTTAGAGGAACGCCGCATTGATTGTTGGAGTGAGAGGACAACCAGGCGCTGGAAGGGGAAGACGAAGAACTGTCCATACGGTCCGGGTAAGGTCGTGAAAAACGACTTAAATTGATTGATTAATTGAATAGTTTGATTGAAATACTAGTATTCCTTTTTTGATATTGAGTTATTTGCGACATTTCCCTGCTTGCAAACAACGAAGAATAGGAATATTCTCTCTCTTTGCAGGCAGCGAAGGACAGGTAT
The DNA here is from genome assembly GCA_963921515.1 of Calotriton arnoldi. Classification (NCBI taxonomy): domain Eukaryota; kingdom Metazoa; phylum Chordata; class Amphibia; order Caudata; family Salamandridae; genus Calotriton; species Calotriton arnoldi. The sequence goes on along the minus strand of CAWUFW010000988.1, from coordinate 2,987,489 downwards.
TGCAGACTTTTTGTCTAAATTGATTGATTGAGATATTCATTTTTGACCGATAAATACGTCATGCCTGTTTTCTCTAGATTGTTTGATTGTAATTGTTTTGGACCCGACCGTTCGTTAGAGGTCAGTCAGCCGGCACCGCCGGAAGGCACCCCTAACAAGGACATGTACGTAAAGTATGGATTAGCCACCATAGCTTATAGCAAACTATGGCATAAATACACTAGGAAGGACCGGGTAAATCAGTGGCCACTGACGGGATCTTTCGATCCCGCTAAAATAGAAACGTTAGAATTAGCTCTCCACAAAAAGAAAACTAGACCAGCCATGTTTGACAGTTTTGGTTTATGGCGAAAAGAGGCAGCTCAAAGAAAGAAAAGGGACGAAGCTAGACAAGATAAAGAAATGCGAAAATCAGCTTACCAAGCCTGTAAAAGATTAGAAGAAAAACTAAAAGAAAAGGAAATCGATAAAAAGGAACAGGAATCAAAAATATCAGGTCAATGCCCTGTTAGAACGCCCTCGACTCTTTACCCCAAGTTACCAGCAAAACAAAGGGTAGATGATGATTTATTGTTAGGTCCCCCAATGATATACATGCCACCCCCTTACGCCCCTACTCATCCCGTAGCACAACGCCAGGACCACCAAAGTATAGCCGGAGATGGCACGATCGCCTCAGTCTCCACCGCCTCTGCTCCCACCGAGTCACCCACACCAAATGCCTCATCAAAGGATACAGTAGTAGAGGTAGGATCAAAAGAAAAAGGAGCGCCCAGGGTCCCGCGATTAAGTAAAAATGAGCGAGCAGGCATTGATAAAATAGTTAAATCCCTCATAGATAGGAAGGAGACAGAAGAGTATGTAACTGAGATATGCAACTCCTATGTTGAAAACCGCAAACGATACTTTATTGTACGTCTCTGTTACCACACTCTTACTGCATATGAAGAGAAGTACCAAGATGTAGGGCCCGAGCGGCTAGTGGCTCTCTATAGGAAGGTAGACACCGGAGATGAAGGCGACAACGATGTTACAGAACTCTTTTCATCCACACTGGAGGTATTCCGTCACCTCGTGGAACAAGGACGGATAGATAAGGACAGGACATCTAAGATAGCAGGACCCCCGGTGGAAAAACCAGATAGCATGATGCCGATAAAAGAAGCTGCCCCTTATTGGGTACCTCCTAGAGGACAAGGGACTCATGACGATATGAACCATCAAGACGCTAGAGGAAGGGTGGTCTACAATTGGGTGTATCAACCATGGGACAGACAGGACATTTTGACGTTCCATAAATCTTTACCGGATTTACGAAAGAACCCCACCGCCTTTTACACCGAGCTAGGTACCGCTCTGGGATCAACAATAATGACACTTGCCGACATAGACTTGTTCTTCGGGTTATGTTTGCCAGCAGATGTGTGGAAACAGATTAGGAAAATAGACCATACCGAACTGCTTGGTCATACCTGGGAACAACTCAACACACTAGATAAACAGCGGAACCCTGGTCAAAAACCGGTTAAAGCAATATTGGACCTCCCTGACAAAATAGTGCAGAAAGTGAAAACGCTGATCCCAGAGAAAAAGATAGACTGGTCCATAGTAACCGCGTGCCGCCAGAAACCACAAGAGGATGTCTCAGAGTATTTCTCCACATTTGAAACGGTGTTCTCCGATTACAGTGGACAAGACATGTCCACCGCAACCGGACACCACTTATTTGTGCAGAACTATGTCAAAGGACTACTGCCAGATGTATCCCAGAAATTACAAGCCAGCGAAAGTAGTTGGGCAGCATCTAAACCGGCGGCCATTCTCCAAATGGCCCAGTACTATGAGCATCAGAAAAACAAAAATGACAGGGCTACAGAAAGGAAAAAGAAGGACTTGAAGGAAAGGGTCATGGTAGCACAACTCCAGGGGGCGAATACAGGAAGGGAGCAATATAGGGGAGGATACCAGCAGAATACCCCTAGAGTACAGCCACCTAGAAACAATTCATCGACATCATATGTAGGACGCCAAGACCTAGGACAGGATCAATGTGCATTTTGCAAAGAATATGGACACTGGAAAACCCAATGCCCGGCTTTGTTAGGAGCTGGTAGGGGCAGAGGGGCGAGGGAAATAGCAAGTGGACAGAGAGGAAGAGGACGTGGGAGAGGGTACGCGAGTGAAGCAAGCGAGGAAAGGCCAGGAAGAGTGAACACATTTGACCATCCCAAACAGAATCAGTACCAACAGACAGATTATGACAATACGTACGACTTTGCATAGGACAGCCAGGGGCAAGGGAGGGATCCAGTCGAGCTCTATGTTGATCAGCAAGGCCCTTATGTTACCGCTGAGGTCCTGGGCACAAAGTCGCCATTTCTGGTAGACACGGGAGCAACACGTAGTGCACTATCCAAACGACTGATTCCAAGGGCACCCTTGTCAGGCTCACATGTGACCTCAATAGGATTTGACGGTACGCCCTCCACCAACCCTTTGTCCCGCGCGATCCCTTTTAACCTTGACAACAATAGCGTCGAAACGACATTCCTCCTCTCTTCCAACACCCCAGACACCATTATGGGTCTCGACCTTTTGAAACACTTCCATGCGACTATCAGATGCTCACCAGACGGAGTGCGTGTCGTCCTGTATGACAACCCCCAGCGCCATAGAGAGAACCCTTCTCAGCACATGTTTCCCATCTCCGAGACTGACGCATCCCTACTGGACACTTTGCCATCACACTTATGGGCTAGGGCTGATTCAGACGTAGGACGAAGGATGATTGACCCAGTACACGTAACAATACGACAGGACGCAACCCTACCGAAAGTACCGCAGTACAAAATATCGCCAGAGGGTGAGAAGGCACTGACAGAGATTATACACTCTTTGGTAGAGGCAGGGGTGGTAGAGGAAGTAGTGAGCAACGTTTGTAACAGTCCCATACTACCGATTGTAAAGAGACAGGGAGAGGGAGACGGAAAAGCCTACCGCTTCATCATTGACCTGCGGGAGATAAACAAAATCGTAGTGCCACAATACCCAGTAGTTTCCGACATCACGACAATTTTGACTTTAATCCCCTCCACTGCCACCACCTTCACTGTAATTGACCTCAAAAACGCATTCTTTTCCATACCTATACACAAGGACAGCCGCTATCTATTTGGATTCACCCTAAACTCCTGTTCGTACAGATTTTGCAGAGCACCTCAGGGGTACACTGAGAGCCCAAGCATTATAGCCAGGCGCTTAAAAGACAGTTATACGCCATACAATTGACAGATGGAGTGGCACTAATACAATATGTAGATGACATCCTTCTAGCAGCAGACACCATACCAATAGCCGTCACAGCCACCATCAAACTACTCCATTTTCTTGCTGAGAATGGTCACAAGGTCTCCCGAAAGAAATTGCAGTTCTGTAAATCACAAGTGAACTATTTGGGTCACCTTTTATCCAAAGAAGGGAGGAAACTCACTCCTGACAGGATCCAGACAATTCTAGACACCCCTGTCCCCAAAGATCAGAAACAAGTCCGCTCTTTGATAGGTCTCACCTCATTTCGCCGACAGTGGTTACCGAACTTTAGCCTCATTGTCAAACCCCTTCTCTCCCTCCTAGCTAAAGACATCCCCTCACCTCTCCCTGGACCCCCGAATGCCAGTCAGCCTTTAAAGAACTACGCAATGCCATTTGTTCAGCGCCTGTCCTAGGAACCCCGGATTACTCCAAACCATTCTTCCTCTACACGCACGAGAGGGAAGGATGTGCATTGTCTGTCCTAACACAATCAATTGGTCACAAACAACGCCCTTGTGCATATTTCTCTGCCACCCTCGATCCAGTAGCCAGAGCGCTGCCAGCGTGCCTGCGCGCTGTGGCAGCTGCAGCAGTATCGATACGCCAGAGCGAAGGAATAGTACTCTCCAATCCAGTCACTGTTTTAGTACCCGATGCAGTCGACACACTACTAAACCAGACCAAAACCCAACACTTGACTAGCGTCCGACTGACAGGATATGAGTTGACCCTGCTAGCACCGCACATTACCCTAAAGCGATGCACCACCCTCAATCCAGCCACACTGTTACCCCTACCCGAAAATGATCCTAGCGTGACTCCACTACACGACTGTGTGACACTAACCGATGAACAAACAAAGAGTAGAATAGATCTCAGAGACACCGCCTTTCTAGAACCAGATGGAGAACTATGGGTGGATGGTTCGTGCATCAAACTCCCCGACGGCACCACCTCAGCTGCATACGCTGTCACCACAGCCCGAACTGTTCTGGAAACAGCCCGAATTCCCCAACGTTCAGCCCAGGCTGCAGAACTCATTGCCCTCACACGAGCATGTATCTTAGCGACTGACACGACAGTTAACATATACACCGACAGCCAATATGCCTTCGGGGTGGTTCACCATTTTGGGATCTTATGGAAAGAAAGAGGGTTCCTGACTTCACACTGTACACCCATCCTGCATGGAGATTTAGTCTCCGCCTTGACGCAAGCAGTCCTCCCCCCAAGAAGTTAGCAGTGATAAAATGCCAAGCACATAGGAAAGTGACTGATCTCATTGGACAGGGAAATGCACTAGCAGACGTTACTGCCCGAGCCACGGCAGGAGACAGAACTACGACACGAATGTATGTGACCAGGTCACAAGTTGAACGATGGACTGACGCTAGGACCACTGTAAGGGACATACAGACTACAGGCACACAAGACGAATTGACCGAGTGGGAAAAGGTGGGACTAAAAGACGAGGAAGATTGCTGGAGAACTAAAGACGGAAATAAATGGCTGTTACCCAATGCCTACCTCATCCCTATATTGACCATGGCACATTTACCAGCACACATAGGCTCCACCCCCATGATTGAACTAATCACCAGAGTATGGCATAACGTCAAGATAGCAGAATCTGCAAAACGCCTAGTACAACAATGTATAGTCTGCCTACAACACAACCCAGGGAAGGGGACAGTAGTACCACGGGGAGGGTTTGGAGTCCCTGACCACCCCTTTGAAATCCTTCAAATGGATTACGTTCAACTAGAGAGATGCCTTGGTCTAAAATATGTCCTGGTGGTTGTGTGCGCTTTTAGCAAATGGGTGGAGGCATATCCCACCCGCGACAATACCACCTTAGCCACTGCAAAAGTATTGCTGAAAGAATTCTTCCCCCGATACGGCCTTTGCAGAATTTTATGGAGCGACAACGGCCCCCACTTCGTAGCCGAGGTGATACAGAACATACTGAGAGGGTTGGGGGTAAAACAAAAGTTCCATGCCGTCTTCCACCCCCAATCAGCGGGCCTGGTAGAGAGACACAATGCAACGTTGAAACTAAAACTAGCCAAAATAGTTGCCACGACCGGGTTGAAATGGCCTGACGCCCTCCCATTGGCATTGTTATCGATGCGCTCCACCCCAACCAAACACCGACTGACCCCGTATGAGGTGGTCTTCGGCAGGCCTATGAGCATTTGGGCGGCACCAAGACCCACCTCCATTAACGATGTCCCGAACATATTAATGTCGGATTACTTGCATAAGTTGACAAACGAGCTAACAATTATCCACCAACAGGTGCAGCAAGCCTTGCCTGACGTATCCAGGGGCCCGGGACATGAAATAAAGCCAGGCGACCATGTATTGATTCGCAACTTCCAAAGAACGAAGAATCTGGAGCCTAGGTGGACGGGCCCCTGGCAAGTCCTGATCACCACCCGAACTGCCCTCCGAGTGGAAGGAAAACGAAACTGGCTGCATGCCCACCACTGCAAACGAGTCCCTCCAACCCTGGCAACCTGTGAAGGGGTGGAGGTGCAAGAGGAAGTACTCGCGAGAGACCGACCAGCTCTGAGTTGCTACCCACAAGAAGACACCCTCGAACTATCAGAATTTCCCGACCCCACGGTGCCATCCAGGAAAGGGTACAACCTAAGATCGACGAAAGGAGGGAGCTCCAACGACCAGGCCACTAACTAAGTCAAGGCCTCAGATCGGTAGCACAGTCAAACAACGCTACCAGGAAAGCGCCAGACAAAAGTCTGTGGTCCTAACAGTTGTTGAGCTCCTCGAAGATGATGGAAGAAACTGAACACCTGCAAAACCACCGCAAAGACACCAAGACTGCTAACCTGCACAGCACAAAGACAATTGCACTTGTAGCTGCATTTCTCACCTGTCTCCTGCTAATGGTCGCACTCTGGATCATTGAAGAGAATGCACCTGCATACAGAACATTGTCACCCACCATGCAACCAACCACCAAGAAAGAACACTACCTGGTATCACTACCGCCACATCTCCGAGAACGACGCAAAGAATTCTGGAATAATTCTTTCGTGCAGATGTTGCACCAGCACAATCTTGCCACCAATGCTACCAACTGTTGGGTCTGTGGGCTGTTACCACATGCCACTGAACATTCCATCCCTTTCATCCCTTCGCCCTTTTCTATTCACGGATCTTGCCTTGCCTGGATGATGCTCCTACAAGAAAGTTACAAAGACAATGCCACTTCCGACGGAACAATCGCCCAGTTCTACAACGAGTTCTGGCGAAACAAAACAGGAAGGACAGCCTCCCCTTCTGCCCTCACACCTTCAATGCGACATTCCAGATTAATGTCCCCTCCAAAGAACGAGTGGAAATGCAAGTGTTCAATAATCCTAACAGAGCCACATTTTCCTACCTGAAGAAAAGAACTGCTGCAACACTGACTGCGGCCTTATCTGTGGTGAACGTCTCTGGCTTTGTATGCATTGAAGGCCGTGGGACTAAGAATGTGGGTCACAGCACCTGTAGCATTGTAAGGACTTTGAACACTGCCAACCCCCAGCGCTTGTTGCATCACCCAATATGTACTTTGTTTGTGGAACCAAAGCCTACACCTGGCTCCCAAGAAACTGGGGGGCACGTGCTACATCGCCTTTGTTTTGCCACCAACCTACACAGCCCCTGCAGAGCATCATCGAGAAAAGCGTTCTAAAGACATTGATCAAGCAGACTCTGCCTCATCACAGTTCCTCGACGCAGCAAAAGGGCTCGTCCCGCTATGGGGTCCGATGGCAAACAGCCGAGCCATCAGACATCTGTCCCAAGCGGTAGAGACCGCCCTGAACGTCACTGCTGGCATCCTCACCAACAACACTGCTGAGCTCCAAGCGATCCGTCTGGTTACCCTGCAAAATCGCATGGTCCTGGACGTGGTACTAGCGGACCGTGGAGGAGCATGCCGCATCATCGGTGCCAGCTGCTGTGTATACATTCCTGATAATTCACCTTCTGTCTATGAAGCAATCGAACATCTCCATAGACTATCTTCAGAAATTCATCAAGGATCAGAGACTTGGACAATTGGAAGTTGGCTTTGGGGCATCTTGAAAGAGTGGGGTTGGAAAATATCAATGATTCTCTTGGTCCCAGTATTGACAATATGTGGTTGTTGTTTGGGTATACACTGTATACCACCTTTGTGTTCTCTTTGCATAACTACCTTGCACCCTAAGACTATGGGCACTCAGCTAACAAAAATGAGAGTAATGTATGATCAAGAGATACAGGACATTATGGAGATCGAAATAGACTGACAAGCTGGCTAGTTATGTTCAAAGGGGCCACTGTTAAAAGCAAAACGATAATCATGAACATTACCTGCGCCATCTTGTCTGGTGGAATTCTATGTGCACATAAGTTGCAGTCATTTTGATCTATCACAGCCATTTTGTACTCTGTTGGTCACCTTTGTTTCACCCTGCCCTTACTAGCATCCCTCTGACCCTCTGACCGACCTGGTATGTGTGCTGGGGGCTATAAACTCTATTGCCACAACAAACCTCAGCGCCACTTGCTGCCACAAACTCGTTTTTCCTCTCATCTCTGTTTTCAGGCAAACCTTTGGACACTCTACCCCTCACTGCACCTAGTTACACAAACAGGTTCCAAACACCAAAAAGACTCTTGCAACATGATTTATTGCCCTGCAAACAGCAAGACTTGTTGTTACCAACAATGGGACCTGTTTTTATCAACAGAACGGACTCTTAGATCTGGCCGGTCTCACATGTTTTAGACCCTGAAGCAAGGTCCAGCTGCAAGATAAGATTGTCTGTTTGACCTGGGTGGGAAGAGAATTACTGTTGGGCTTGTGTGACAACCTGCCCGGGGCGGGGACCCCAAGCTTGTGTAACCATGGTAATGAAACAAATGCATTGTGTCAAACCTGTATAAAAGGAAGAGCCAAAGGAGTATCAGCAGAACACTTCCCTCAGACATCCCGGTGTCTGCAGTTGACGTGATCTCCTCATGAGAAATAAACCTTTTTCTTGTCTTCCAGTTTCCAGCGCTTGCCTCATTATTTTGATAGCAAACCCAAAGTGAATTAGAGGTGGAACCCTGCACCGGGCAGCATTGAGGGTCTTAGAAGACTCGCTGCCTTTCACAGGAGTATCAGCAGCACTGGCAGAGATGCTGTGACATTTTATGCAACAGTAATGGCAGTGGGCATGGAACTGGCAGTGAGACCATTTTCAGTGGGGTGTGGACTTGATGCTTTTGGTATCCACGATGACACAGCAGGTGTTAACACTGATGGTAAAGACACATGAAGTGATGCTGGAGGGAGCAGTGGTAATACTGGAGGGTGGTGGCAGTTATGCCAGTGATTGCTGGAAGCACTGGCAGTGATGATATTCTATGTGGAAAAAGTAGGCATTTGACTCTGTTGGGCCATCTTGAATGCCACTTTATCTCACGTAGGCACTGGCTTGAAAATGCACCATTTGCCCACTCATTTTTCAAAAGTTTCTCGCCGCGGTGTGCTCCACCACTAATTTTACGCCCACCACTTTCAAATGTCACCAGCTGCCACTGATTGTGCTCATGTTTGTGATCTCCCTAAGTTAGACTTAATATGACTTTTCACATTGAGCCCAATTACATGAGTTTGTCAGAGGTTGATGAATGTTTGAGTCTTGTAAACTGCAGTAATGATTGACAATCGAACCTATCACTGACTACATTTACTTCTTCACAACATTAGCTACGTTGTTGACATTTTACAAAGAGTACAGTGATTGTCTCATCTAGGCACCTTTAAGGTTTTTTAGACTGGGTGCTTTGTTGCAGGTCTTTGTAAGTAAATATCTGATGTCCACACTCATGACTTTTATCATTAAAGAATCATGCCTTTTAAATTTCAGAGGCTGTCAGCATGCTCAATCTATCTATTTTGATCTTTAATTCTAATCAGCTTAGAGTACAAACTTGATACCAACCAACTGCTCAAACACAGATGCTCTGTTTTGGGTTTAGAGCTGGTGCCTTGACCAGCAGCTCTCACGAGAAGCCGAAGTGGGTGGAGAGAGAAACACATCTTTCTATAAATCGTTCTGTGTGAAGGAGCTGAGGTAGCAGACAACGTATCAGGTGCAACATACTCAGCTTTAGGGGTCTTTCTATTTATCCTAAATCCCTTTCCATTATGGTAATAGTGGCTGTATCTTTTGCCTTATAAATTCAGAGCTGCAGGTACCAGAATTCCTAAAGTTTGGGCTGCCTAAAGATTTCACGACTATCGAGAGATATTGAGGAAAGGTAACTTCAGACTGTAAATCCTTAGGTCACCTCCTACCACGTACACAGAGCTGGACAAGAATGAAATAATGTATAGAACTACACTCAAGCTAATCTTACAGGCTAATCTGCCATAGGAAAAGCACAAGGGGGCAACTAGGACTGAATATTCTTGGCCTCTTGCTTTCTAGAGACTATGCACTTCAGTTGCAGAGGTAGTGCAAAAATGGGGAGCTACAACGAGTTTCTGCTCCGGGGCATATTTACAAAGAAATGACGGAGCACGGCGTTAGCCTTCTTGGCTTAACATCGTGCTCCGCCACTTCTGAACCGCAGGGCTGCTCCGTATTTACAACAATACGGTGCATCCCTACGTCTCCCCCTGTACTGGTGCTAATTTCAGCTGCCTAGCACCAACGCAGGCACCCTTGCACCATAGTGCAAGGGTGCCTGCTTTGTGGTGAATGGTTTTTTATTTGCAGCAAGGTGTCCCTTCCTCCACATAAACAATCTTAATTGGCGGTTTATAACTTCTATGTGTGCTGCTTTATGCAGCACACATAGAAGTTGCAACTCGTCATTTTTAAAATGAATGTTTATTTGCAGGAAGGGTCGCCTTCCTGTACATAAACAATCATGCAAGGCCTTTTGCTGTTTTATTTTGTGCTGCACAATGCAGCACACATAAAAACAGCAAAACGAGGAGAAATAAAGCATTTCTCCTCGTTGCTCCCTGTTAAGACCAGGTTTGTTCTTTGGAAATGCGGTCTGTTTGAGATGTTTTGATTGTATGATGTATGAATGAACTGGCTGTAGCAATGTGGGTTTTTAAAAAAAAAAACAATTCATTAAATTGTTTTTGCATGCTAGGACCAACAAAAGTTTAAGAGATTCAATAATAAAAGAAATGTATTAAGTTATTATCTTAGTGCCTGTCCACAATGTTATTGACTTGATTGGCCAAAGAGTATTTAATTCTGATACTAGGTTTTCCTTTGCCCCGTTCCCTAGGACGTAAAGAAAGGTTATTTTTTGTCTGGATAGAAATGTATCCACATTTGAATGCACACTCTCTACAACAGCAGGTGTGTATTTGGTATTTCAGGGTGTACTCATGACTCTTCTGAATACAAAAACTAAACCCATTGTGGGCAAATGGCTTTTCTAAATTGATTAGAAAGAAACATTCTAGGGTTAATATTAGTATATGTCAATTGGATAGAGAAATTAGATATTTTGTGAAACAACTCAATATATTTTTCCTTTTATAGGTTCAATATATTTTACGATATTGGGTATAACCATTCTTTAAAAGCTTCGTCCTTTTTCTGTTTCATATGCTCTTGATAAAGAGAAGGGTGTTGAATGCAGTAGTTATCGTGACCAGTAGCGGCTCCTCGAGGGAGTGCTGCGGGGCGGTGGGGCAGGGGAGGGGCAGGGTGGGAGGTAGTAAACTCCAGAATACGGCCGAACGGAGTTGAGTAACTAAATAAATAAATAAAACGAATTACATTGCGCGCTGCATCGCCGATTTGGCGTTGCAGCGCGCGCAATGTAATTCATTTTATTTATTTATTTAGTTGCTCAACTCCGTTCGGCCGTATTCCGGAGTTTACTACCCCCCACCCTGCCCCTCCACCACCCCGCCCACCACCCCGCAGCACTCCCTCGAGGAGCCGCTACTGATCGTGACTATCAGTAAATATCATGACATTTAAATATCGGACAGAGGCCCCTCCTCTTGAGTATGTGTGGATACCTTAATTCATCAATGGGGGGCCAGTACATAAATGAAAGCAGCCATGCATAATTCGAAAAGTGGCTGTCTCCTTTCCATCCCTTGATGTCATTTTGGAAAATATTCAGCCATCTTTGTTGTGGGTACATGCTAATTTATATTGTGCTCATATTTGTGATCTCCCTAAGCTAGTCATAATATGCCTTTTCACCTTAAGCCCAATTACATGAGTTTTCAGATGTTGATGAATGTTTGAGACTTGTAAACTGCATTAATGATTGACAATCGAACCTGCCACTGACTTCATCTGCAATGAGAATTAAAATACTTACTTCTTCACAACATTACCTACATTGTAAACATTTTACAAAGAGTACAGTAATTGTCTCATCTAGGCACCCTTAAGGTTATTTAGACTGGGTGTTTGTTGCAGGTTTTGGTAAGTAAATATCCAACGCAGGCACCCTTGCTCCATAGTGCAAGGGTGACTGTGTTGTGGTGAATGATTTTTTCTGTGCAGCAAGGTGTCCTTTCCTGCACATGAACAATCTTAAATGGCGATTTGTAGCTTCTAGAAGTTGCAATTCGTCATTTTTAAACTGAATGTTTATGTGCAGGAAGGGTCGCCTTCCTGTACATAAACAATCATGCATGATAAATAAAGCATTTCTCCTCGTTGCACCCTGTTAAGACCAGGTTTGCCCTGGTCTTAATTTTGGTGCTGCCCCATATTTATGCCATTCTTGTAAATATCCACAACACCCATTGCCAACCCCTTTCACGCTAAATATAGCGTGAAAGGGTGCCTTATTTACAAGCCAGCGTTAAGCCACATTAAGTGGCTTAACGCTGCCTTGTAAATAAGGCGAAGCCCATATCACCACCACAACGCTATAAAAAGTGACGTTCTGGTGGTGATAGGGGCTTGTAAATATGCCCCCTGGTGTTTTCAGTGAACGTCAGTTATTTGTGAACATGGGTGCTCAATGCTCTACCTGTATGTACACTTGGTTGGGACCTTCCTTTGCATATGTCCCCTTCACAACTTGATTGCTCTGTGTTCTGCCGACCTGGCAACATGGACCCACACTCAGGAGAATACACACAGTGAGACTCTATCTGTTTCATTCTCGCTGTTTATCACAAGGGTATGCATGGGTGAGTCTGTCGGACACCTGCTGCAACTGGACAGGGTGTTACCAGCACTGTGCAGCAAGCTCTAGACAACCACTAGAGCTTGCTCTGCCTGTCTCACTGTACCAGTACTTCGCCAATAGCATGACTCAAAACCCATGCTTGCCCACAGGCTTCCATGCCTTGCCATCAGGCGGAACAGAACTTAATACAGTCACCATATTCTTTCACTGGTGAGTAGGTTGTGCTTGGGACCAGGACCCTAGCACTGGCCTGTCTTTGTAGAGTGAGGAAGAGAAAGCATGTGTGCGTGTGTGTGCACACGCAGGTTTGTGTTACTATTCTTGTGGGGACTTGAGTGTGATAACACACTCATGCTGTGGGGACTTGATTGCACTGTGGGGACCTCAACCCAGGTCCCCACAAGGCAATGTTGTGTGTGTGTGTGCGTTTGCGTGTGTGTGCTTGTGTGAGCAGTTGTCTGTATGTATGTGTGGGGTGTTGTACATGAGTGGTCGACTCAGGATTACCATGCGCACCACTGTTGGGGACTTCGTGTCCCAGGACTGCTGTGGGCAGAGGAAGAAGAGCCCATGAGTGCTGCCAGGTGCTGGGAAAATCGCACTACAAAGCGCTTCCATCATTAGCGCAGAGCAGAATTACAGAGCGCACCACTGTTGTGGACTACGTGTCCCAGGACTGCTATGGGCAGAGGTCGAGGAGCCCATGAACGCTACCAGATGCGGGGAAATCACGCTACAAAGCACTCCCATCACTCCTGCAGCGCGAGATTACCCAGCGCACCACTGTTGGGGACTAAGTGTCCCAGGACTGCTGTGGGCAGAGAAGGAGGAGCCAGTGATTGTTGCCAGGTGCAGGACAAATCGCGCTACAAAGCACCTCCATCATTACCGCAGTGCTGGATTACCAAGCGCACCACTGTTGGGGACGACGTGTCCCAGTACTGCTGTGGACAGAGAAGGAGGAGCCCATGATTACTGCCAGGTGTGGGGGAAATCGTGTTACAAAGCATTTCCATCAATCCCGCAGAGCGGGATGTGCCCTGGCATAGCCTGGGCCAAGGGTGGGCTTGTCCTGCGCCTGTCATCAACAGGAAGAGGCAGGGCGGGCCATTTCCCTTGACTCGTACTCCTGAAAGTAGAGGGGCCTGTTGTTGCTGGGACTTGCTTGATGGCCTTGAACATTTGCCATTGACTCTGGTGACTTTGGAGGTTTGATTTTCTTGCATTTATTGTTAGCCTGTTGACCACGGGCCATACATTAACCTGTGAACATTTATCTTGATCTCTATGGCTGCACTCCTAACTGTTGTCATCAGACTCTCATCTAGTTTTTGGTTCAGGCCTGTTGATGCGGGGGTCTGACATTGGAGCCCGATCGTGAGGGCTCACCCTCTATTTTCGAGAGGGGCCAGGATAGTTTGATGGTACTTAAGGACTCAACAAGCATGAGGAAAATGTAAGGGTCCTCCACTAAAGCGCCGCCCCTCCTGCTGTTCCATATGTCTTCACCATAGAGGGATTCCTAAATTGTGCAGTGGGGGTGGTATCTAAAGAAATTGAGCTGGCAGAAAGAAGGCTCTCCTTGTCTAAGAACAGCCTCCACCTACCCATCCCTTGTTCGCTTGACCTTAGTAGGGCCCCAGGGACACCCCATGGTCTGGGTTACCAGGAGCATCAGTGAGAGGGCTGGGGGTGATTGTGTTGGGTCATACTCAGTCCCCTACCCCCTTATACCCGGGGGGGTAAATCCTAAACGCATGAGAAAAAAGGAAAAGTTTCGTCACAACCAAGCATAATTCCCAGGTTATGTGTCAAACCTCCCCCAATCCCATTTGTGTAGAGGGAGGCCTGTGTTCTAGCAGGGAGCTACTAAATGAGCTTAAGATGTTTCTAAATGAGAGCTGTATCCCTTTTTGTCTAGGCTCACCCACATTGAGGACAGGGTGTCGGAGAATCTGAGTCACATAAGCCTGGCGAGGGAGGGTTACAGCAGGAGGAGATTCCCTCAAATGCACAGTTGTGTTCCATTAAACCTGGTCACCTTGCCACAGATCCTAGCACCAGAGGTTCACCTGATGTGGTGGGTTCTTCTCTGATTGCCACTTTGCCATTAGGCTTGACAGAGGATCCCAGTCTAGCCTGTTCCCCCCTAGCCGCCTCTAGTAAGGTGGCCAGCTCACGTATCCTATATCCCTCGCTTTCCATCAATCCTTGTGCTGAGCTCAATTTGCCGCAGGAGGCAACTCCCTATGTTGTCTTAAGGAATGTTCCTCCTCGCTTCAACCTACCCATTGAAACCTACCCTGAGCTTAAAAACAAGGTGGTGCACTGGCTTAAGTTGCACTCTCACTGAGGTTGGGGGCTTGTGTAACACATCATAATGGCCCAGAGAGTTAGTTGGGTGGGCTCAGACAGGAAACTATGGGTGGGGGATTGTGTGGCGGTTAATTTGAATAATCCCCAGATCGTGGCAGATCTCTTGTCTGCCCTGCCCTTCCCGAGGATATGTGACCCGCCCAGCATAGTTGCTCTCCCCTAGGGATTTTTCTTTAGACCTGAAAGAGTCTGCCTTCCACCTGCGTCTCAGATCTGAGAAGAAGGGGCTCCCCTACCTAGTGTACGTTTAGCATCCAGGCAGTCCCCTCGCTTGTGCACCTCCAAATAGATTTTCCCCCCTGAGTGACTTGGAGTTGTGCGACTGACTGGGCTCCCATGATTAACCCTTGCCATCTTTGGCCTCCCCTACTTCCCCAGTGGCTACTCCACTTTCTTCTACTGGGTGGAATCTCCTGTCATAGAACATAGAACATTGCAGGAATTTCTGCCAAGTTTACAGACACTAGTAGATTATCTGCCTCCAAGAAACCTAGGAAGTTAAGAATAGTTTTTTCTTGGAGGGTTACACTTCCTATTATCTACCAGCAGAGCCCTCTGCAGCTGGGAGGGCTCGGGGTGGGGTGGGGTATTGTTAGATTACATTTATTGAAGTTTAGCATTGCCGGACTTCCCTCTGTTAGCCTTAATTAATTTTTATAATGCCAGGGTGGGGCTTGACATGGATGCCTGTTAGTCGCGGCTCGTGTTTGCTGCATGTTATGCACTCCATGGAGGGTCTTGAGCTTGGCGCTATATTGGACTCAAATCATTTGGTGTTCACCCTGGACAAACTGGTAAACTCCCCCAATCCTGCAATTTTTCCAACCTTTAAGGGGAGGGGCTGTATGTCGATTATTGATTTTATTTTTGTTTCAGCACTGTTGTTCTCGCTTATGTCTAATTTTAACATAATCCACAGTCCCTTTAGCGATCACAATCCCCTGTCCCTATCCGTTGATGTTCTTACGGCCCCTCGGCCAGTGTGAGAGGAGGCTCTTAGGGGGCTTTCTCTGTTGGATCAGGGTAGAAGACTTAACTGGTCCCAGGTGAATCCTCAGTGCCTTAAAGCCTCCCTTTTTGTCAAATGTGCGCAGGAGTTTGCCATTTGCCTAGATATAGATGCTGGGGTAAGAGCGATCTTGCAAGCTTTTGATGCTAACGCACTGGGCATTCTTAATCTATTGTCAATAACGATCCCCAGCAGTGTTGGACTTGGCCTTTTTTGGCTAAAGTTCCTTAAACTTTTTGCCTTCCTCCTAGACCTTTTTCTGACATTATGTTGCCGACTTAGATGCTTTGGGCACTTTGCCACTGCTGATCAGTGTCAAAGTGCAAGTGCTCCCTGTATAAAGTGTTATGGTAATTGGTTGTCCATAATTGGTATGTTTGCCTTACTAGTAAAGTCCCTAGTAAAGTGCACTATGTGTGCCAGGGCTGGTAATGCAAATGCTACTAGTGGGCCTGCAGCACTAATTGTGCCACCCACACAAGTAGTCCTAAGAAGAGATCTCAGGCCTGCCACTGCAGTGCCTGCGCACAGTTTTTTAACTGCCTTGTTGTCCTGGCAAGTGCACCCACTTGCCAGGCCTTACCTTCCCTTTTTATGCACATCAGACACCCCTATAGTATGCCCAAGGTACCCCCCTGGGCAGGGTGCAGTGTATGTGAAAGGTAGGACATGTACTGAGGTGTGTACCATGTCCTGACAGTGAAATACTGCCAAATTCGTTTTTCACTGTTGCAAGGCAATCTTGCCCATAGGACAGAATGGGGAATGCTGAGTCCCATGTTTCCCGCATATCTTCCCATAGGCATAAGATGGAGAGATGGAGTTTAGTGTGCCTGAACTCAGAATTTAATAACACATCTTTTTGTGAAGATGGTTTTTTAATTGTGTGTTTAGAAACCACGCTTTTAGAAGTGGCTGGTTTCTTGTCTTAAACCATCCTGTGTGCCTCTGCCTGGTTGTGTATTACCTGTCTGGGTTTGGTTGTGACAGGGTCTGGGAAGTGTCCTGACCCCAGGGAGGAGTAGGTGAGACAGCAACAGGCTGGCCTGCGTTTGATGTGGGGGGGAGGAGTAGCCCCCTGCATGTTAAGAGGGCTGTGTTGCTGTCCCCAGAGGATGGCTCCACCTCCTGCTGAGCATCTGGGCCCCAGACCCTGACTATCAAAGGAAGAGGGTGTGCACTTGCAGGAAGACACCCAGGTCTGGTTTGGACCGGGGTCAGAGCCCCCTGAACACAAAGACTTCAAAGGCATTTAGGGGTATAAATGTAAGAGCTGAAACCCCTGAACTCAAGACTGAAATCCATACTGAAAAAGGATTGAAACGACTTCGTGATCAAGAGGAACCTCTGCCAAAGAAGAACAGCTGAAGAGACTGAAGAGAAGGACTGCCCTTGCTGTGTGTTCTGGGGCTGGCCTGCAGTTTGCTGATTTGACTGAGGAGAGGACAAGGGACTTTGCTGTGTGCTGTGTCCCCCTGCTTGAGACGACTTTGCTGTGTGCTGTGTCCTGAAGTAACTTGTCTCCAAGGGCCCGAGGAGAGCTGGTCCCCTGTTGTGGAAACTCAGAAACATAAAAGTTTCCAAGTGTGTCTCAGCGATGCTGTGTGTGTGTGCTTTTTTGCACACCTGAGACTGCCGTGTGGTCCGTGGTGCTGTTTACGAGGTGCCCCGTGACCGCATTGCACCCGCAGCGTGAAACATCGTCCAGGCTGCTGCATTGCTGTTTGTGGCCCGAGCCGTCATCGTAACTGAGGCTGTGAGTAAAGATCGCCGCTGCTGGCCCGAGCCGCAACGTGCTAAAGGCTTACTTGAAACTAAGGACCGTGTCTCAGCGACGCTGTGTGCGTGTGCTTTTTGCACGCCTGAGACTGCCGTGTGGTCCGTGGTGCTGTTTACGAGGTGCCCCGTGACCGCATTGCCCCCGCAGCATGAAACATCGTCCACGCTGCTGCATTGCTGTTTGTGGCCCGTGCCGTCATCGTAACTGGGGCTATGAGTAAAGATCGCCGCCGCCGGCCTGAGCCGCAACGTGCTAAAGGATTTCTTGAAACTAAGGAAGCTACAAGTTGAAAGGGATCGTGATCATTGTTCGTCGAACGGAATCTGCCCAAGATCATCAAAGAAGGAGGAGGCAGCGCCGTAACCCGTCCGGCTACAGCGTCGCCTCGCAACAGAGCTGCAACGTGATCGGGATCGCCCAGCAGGACGTCCGATGAGCGGAGAGAGAGAGCGAGGCAGCGCACCCCCCCCCCCCAGGTAAGGCTTGGACTCCGGTCGGGAGCTGCAAGCGTGTGTGGCCTGGGGAGGCATGCAGGAGGAGTTTAGGAGTGCTCCGAGCTCTCTCCCGCTGCACCGCGTTAGACGCGCTGAGTCCCCGAGTGGCCTGTACCTGCCCAGCAGTACCGGGGCCGCCCCTTTAAGCTTACGACCGTTGTATCTGTTGTTGGGGCCTAGTGGTGCCTGAGTTGACCGCGCAGATTGGCTAACCGCATTATTCTTGCATTACGAACTGCCTGATTCTTGCATTACGAACCGCATTGTTCTTGCAGTACGAACTGCCTGATTCTTGCATTACGAACCGCATTATTCTTGCATTACGAACTGCCTGATTCTTGCATTACGAACCGCATTATTCTTGCATTACGAACTGCCTGATTCTTGCATTACGAACCCCATTATTCTTGCATTACGAACTGCCTGATTCTTGCATTAAGGACTGTCGTATTACTACTGTTAGAACTGGGGGTCTCTGTAGGAGAGTAGGATCTGCTTCACATGGGTACCCCCACTTTTTGCTGATGCTTCACTGTTTTTCGACTTTAGTCTGGCTGGGGCCCTGCTAATCAGAACCCCAGCCTAGCTGCTTCCTCTCTAAAATGGTTTCCATGTGCCTTAGGCACATCTCTGATTGGAATCTGGAGTGCCCTTATAAGTCCCTAGTATATGGTATACTATGTACCAAGGGCATAGGTACCTAAGAGGCCTACCAGGGGCTGCAGCATGTATTGTGCCACCCCTGGAAGGCCATCCAAAATGACACCACAGGTCTGCTACTGCAGCCTGGGTAAGGTGGTGCATGCACCCCTTACTGTGATATAGGCTACCTATATCACTACAAACATACACACATATAAACCTATAAGTCACTCCTATGGCAGGCCTTATCAATCCTGGAGGCAGAGTACGTGGTTCCTATGTGAGAGGGTGCCCCTGCATGAGCAGGGCCCCTCTGCAGCGTTCGGAGACCCTTCTCTGATGCTGTTTGTAGTGCAGCCTGACCATATACTCTTAAGCGCATTATAACCTCGCGTTAAATGCTAACTTTGGGATGGCTGCACGGAAACATGTCGTCTTTGGTGTCAAACATCTTGGAATACTACCCCCGGTGGGGGTAGCATTCCACCCTTCTAGAGGGAGAGACATGTACACACCGGCCTGCCCGGTAACTTCTTTCCAAGCCCTGGCATCACAAAATGGATGCCGCTGCCACAGACACGGGTCTGGCCTCCTGCTGCTGACCGAAACCTGGCTGATGAGGGTTTTGAACCCGAAACCGGTCCCAGGATGCTTGTTTCCGGTCCAGGGAAGACATGGCTTGGCAGTTCGGGCTGGACTGTTCCCATGAGGCACAGGGTCAGACTGATTTGCATATGGCCATGTCTGAACTGGGGTGGTGGAGTGAGCTAAAGAATGACGATGGATTAAACCCAGATCAGATGACTGGGGGTGAGTGTTTGATTTGCTCTAACGCTCCGTCCATCATCCCCTTTGGTATCGCTTTGTTCGCCCTAAGTTGGCAGGGTATGCCCAGACGTGGGTCCCTTGCTCACTTTGCCACTGGATTCAAGATAGCCTGGCTGATGAGGGTTTTGAACCCGAAACCGGTCCCAGGATGCTTGTTTCCGGTCCAGGGAAGACATGGCTTGGCAGTTCAGGCTGGACTGTTCCCATGAGGCACAGGGTCAGACTGATTTGCATATGGCCATGTCTGAACTGGGGTGGTGGCGTGAGCTAAAGAATGATGATGGATTAAACCCAGATCAGATGACTGGGGGTGAGTGTTTGATTTGCTCTAACGCTCCGTCCATCATCCCCTTTGGTATCGCTTTGTTCGCCCTAAGTTGGCAGGGTATGCCCAGACGTGGGTCCCTTGCTCACTTTGCCACTGGATTCAAGATAGCCTGGCTGATGAGGGTTTTGAACCCGAAACCGTTCCCAGGATGCTTGTTTCCGGTCCAGGGAAGACATGGCTTGGCAGTTCGGGCTGGACTGTTCCCATGAGGCACAGGGTCAGACTGATTTGCATATGGCCATGTCTGAACTGGGGTGGTGGAGTGAGCTAAAGAATGATGATGGATTAAACCCACATCAGATGACTGGGGGTGAGTGTTTGATTTGCTCTAACGCTCCGTCCATCATCCCCTTTGGTATCGCTTTGTTCGCCCTAAGTTGGCAGGGTATGCCCAGACGTGGGTCCCTTGCTCACTTTGCCACTGGATTCAAGATAGCCTGGCTGATGAGGGTTTTGAACCCGAAACCGGTCCCAGGATGCTTGTTTCCGGTCCAGGGAAGACATGGCTTGGCAGTTCGGGCTGGACTGTTCCCATGAGGCACAGGGTCAGACTGATTTGCATATGGCCATGTCTGAACTGGGGTGGTGGAGTGAGCTAAAGAATGATGATGGATTAAACCCAGATCAGATGACTGGGGGTGAGTGTTTGATTTGCTCTAACGCTCCGTCCATCATCCCCTTTGGTATCGCTTTGTTCGCCCTAAGTTGGCAGGGTATGCCCAGACGTGGGTCCCTTGCTCACTTTGTCACTGGATTCAAGATAGCCTGGCTGATGAGGGTTTTGAACCCGAAACCGGTCCCAGGATGCTTGTTTCCGGTCCAGGGAAGACATGGCTTGGCAGTTCGGGCTGGACTGTTCCCATGAGGCACAGGGTCAGACTGATTTGCATATGGCCATGTCTGAACTGGGGTGGTGGAGTGAGCTAAAGAATGATGATGGATTAAACCCAGATCAGATGACTGGGGGTGAGTGTTTGATTTGCTCTAACGCTCCGTCCATCATCCCCTTTGGTATCGCTTTGTTCGCACTAAGTTGGCAGGGTATGCCCAGACGTGGGTCCCTTGCTCACTTTGCCACTGGATTCAAGATAGCCTGGCTGATGAGGGTTTTGAACCCGAAACCGGTCCCAGGATGCTTGTTTCCGGTCCAGGGAAGACATGGCTTGGCAGTTCAGGCTGGACTGTTCCCATGAGGCACAGGGTCAGACTGATTTGCATATGGCCATGTCTGAACTGGGGTGGTGGAGTGAGCTAAAGAATGATGATGGATTAAACCCAGATCAGATGACTGGGGGTGAGTGTTTGATTTGCTCTAACGCTCCGTCCATCATCCCCTTTGGTATCGCTTTGTTCGCCCTAAGTTGGCAGGGTATGCCCAGACGTGGGTCCCTTGCTCACTTTGCCACTGGATTCAAGATAGCCTGGCTGATGAGGGTTTTGAACCCGAAACCGGTCCCAGGATGCTTGTTTCCGGTCCAGGGAAGACATGGCTTGGCAGTTCGGGCTGGACTGTTCCCATGAGGCACAGGGTCAGACTGATTTGCATATGGCCATGTCTGAACTGGGGTGGTGGAGTGAGCTAAAGAATGATGATGGATTAAACCCAGATCAGATGACTGGGGGTGAGTGTTTGATTTGCTCTAACGCTCCGTCCATCATCCCCTTTGGTATCACTTTGTTCGCCCTTAGTTGGCATGGTATGCCCAGACGTGGGTCCCTTGCTCACTTTGCCACTGGATTCAAGATAGCCTGGCTGATGAGGGTTTTGAACCCGAAACCAGTCCCAGGCTGCTTGTTTCCGGTCCAGGGAAGACATGGCTTGGCAGTTCGGGCTGGACTGTTCCCATGAGGCACAGGATCAGACTGATTTGCATATGGCCATGTCTGAACTGGGGTGGTGGAGTGAGCTAAAGAATGATGATGGATTAAACCCAGATCAGATGACTGGGGGTGAGTGTTTGATTTGCTCTAACGCTCCGTCCATCATCCCCTTTGGTATCGCTTTGTTCGCCCTAAGTTGGCAGGGTATGCCCAGACGTGGGTCCCTTGCTCACTTTGCCACTGGATTCAAGATAGCCTGGCTGATGAGGGTTTTGAACCCGAAACCGGTCCCAGGATGCTTGTTTCCGGTCCAGGGAAGACATGGCTTGGCAGTTCGGGCTGGACTGTTCCCATGAGGCACAGGGTCAGACTGATTTGCATATGGCCATGTCTGAACTGGGGTGGTGGAGTGAGCTAAAGAATGATGATGGATTAAACCCAGATCAGATGACTGGGGGTGAGTGTTTGATTTGCTCTAACGCTCTGTCCATCATCCCCTTTGGTATCGCTTTGTTCGCCCTAAGTTGGCAGGGTATGCCAGACGTGGGTCCCTTGCTCACTTTGCCACTGGATTCAAGATAGCCTGGCTGATGAGGGTTTTGAACACGAAACCGGTCCCAGGATGCTTGTTTCCGGTCCAGGGAAGACATGGCTTGGCAGTTCGGGCTGGACTGTTCCCATGAGGCACAGGGTCAGACTGATTTGCATATGGCCATGTCTGAACTGGGGTGGTGGAGTGAGCTAAAGAATGATGATGGATTAAACCCAGATCAGATGACTGGGGGTGAGTGTTTGATTTGCTCTAACGCTCCGTCCATCATCCCCTTTGGTATCGCTTTGTTCGCCCTAAGTTGGCAGGGTATGCCCAGACGTGGGTCCCTTGCTCACTTTGCCACTGGATTCAAGATAGCCTGGCTGATGAGGGTTTTGAACCCGAAACCGTTCCCAGGATGCTTGTTTCCGGTCCAGGGAAGACATGGCTTGGCAGTTCGGGCTGGACTGTTCCCATGAGGCACAGGGTCAGACTGATTTGCATATGGCCATGTCTGAACTGGGGTGGTGGAGTGAGCTAAAGAATGATGATGGATTAAACCCAGATCAGATGACTGGGGGTGAGTGTTTGATTTGCTCTAACGCTCCGTCCATCATCCCCTTTGGTATCGCTTTGTTCGCCCTAAGTTGGCAGGGTATGCCCAGACGTGGGTCCCTTGCTCACTTTGCCACTGGATTCAAGATAGCCTGGCTGATGAGGGTTTTGAACCCGAAACCGGTCCCAGGATGCTTGTTTCCGGTCCAGGGAAGACATGGCTTGGCAGTTCGGGCTGGACTGTTCCCATGAGGCACAGGGTCAGACTGATTTGCATATGGCCATGTCTGAACTGGGGTGGTGGAGTGAGCTAAAGAATGATGATGGATTAAACCCAGATCAGATGACTGGGGGTGAGTGTTTGATTTGCTCTAACGCTCCGTCCATCATCCCCTTTGGTATCGCTTTGTTCGCCCTAAGTTGGCAGAGTATGCCCAGACGTGGGTCCCTTGCTCACTTTGCCACTGGATTCAAGATAGCCTGGCTGATGAGGGTTTTGAACCCGAAACCGGTCCCAGGATGCTTGTTTCCGGTCCAGGGAAGACATGGCTTGGCAGTTCGGGCTGGACTGTTCCCATGAGGCACAGGGTCAGACTGATTTGCATATGGCCATGTCTGAACTGGGGTGGTGGAGTGAGCTAAAGAATGATGATGGATTAAACCCAGATCAGATGACTGGGGGTGAGTGTTTGATTTGCTCTAACGCTCCGTTCATCATCCCCTTTGGTATCGCTTTGTTCGCCCTAAGTTGGCAGGGTATGCCCAGACGTGGGTCCCTTGCTCACTTTGTCACTGGATTCAAGATAGCCTGGCTGATGAGGGTTTTGAACCCGAAACCGGTCCCAGGATGCTTGTTTCCGGTCCAGGGAAGACATGGCTTGGCAGTTCGGGCTGGACTGTTCCCATGAGGCACAGGGTCAGACTGATTTGGATATGGCCATGTCTGAACTGGGGTGGTGGAGTGAGCTAAAGAATGATGATGGATTAAACCCAGATCAGATGACTGGGGGTGAGTGTTTGATTTGCTCTAATGCTCCGTCCATCATCCCCTTTGGTATCGCTTTGTTCGCCCTAAGTTGGCAGGGTATGCCCAGACGTGGGTCCCTTGCTCACTTTGCCACTGGATTCAAGATAGCCTGGCTGATGAGGGTTTTGAACCCGAAACCGGTCCCAGGATGCTTGTTTCCGGTCCAGGGAAGACATGGCTTGGCAGTTCAGGCTGGACTGTTCCCATGAGGCACAGGGTCAGACTGATTTTCATATGGCCATGTCTGAACTGGGGTGGTGGAGTGAGCTAAAGAATGATGATGGATTAAACCCAGATCAGATGACTGGGGGTGAGTGTTTGATTTGCTCTAACGCTCCGTCCATCATCCCCTTTGGTATCGCTTTGTTCGCCCTAAGTTGGCAGGGTATGCCCAGACGTGGGTCCCTTGCTCACTTTGCCACTGGATTCAAGATAGCCTGGCTGATGAGGGTTTTGAACCCGAAACCGGTCCCAGGATGCTTGTTTCCGGTCCAGGGAAGACATGGCTTGGCAGTTCGGGCTGGACTGTTCCCATGAGGCACAGGGTCAGACTGATTTGCATATGGCCATGTCTGAACTGGGGTGGTGGAGTGAGCTAAAGAATGATGATGGATTAAACCCAGATCAGATGACTGGGGGTGAGTGTTTGATTTGCTCTAGCGCTCCGTCCATCATCCCCTTTGGTATCACTTTGTTCGCCCTAAGTTGGCAGGGTATGCCCAGACGTGGGTCCCTTGCTCACTTTGCCACTGGATTCAAGATAGCCTTGCTGATGAGGGTTTTGAACCCGAAACCAGTCCCAGGATGCTTGTTTCCGGTCCAGGGAAGACATGGCTTGGCAGTTCGGGCTGGACTGTTCCCATGAGGCACAGGATCAGACTGATTTGCATATGGCCATGTCTGAACTGGGGTGGTGGAGTGAGCTAAAGAATGATGATGGATTAAACCCAGATCAGATGACTGGGGGTGAGTGTTTGATTTGCTCTAACGCTCCGTCCATCATCCCCTTTGGTATCGCTTTGTTCGCCCTAAGTTGGCAGGGTATGCCCAGACGTGGGTCCCTTGCTCAGTTTGCCACTGGAATCAAGATAGCCTGGCTGATGAGGGTTTTGAACCCGAAACCGGTCCCAGGATGCTTGTTTCCGGTCCAGGGAAGACATGGCTTGGCAGTTCGGGCTGGACTGTTCCCATGAGGCACAGGGTCAGACTGATTTGCATATGGCCATGTCTGAACTGGGGTGGTGGAGTGAGCTAAAGAATGATGATGGATTAAACCCAGATCAGATGACTGGGGGTGAGTGTTTGATTTGCTCTAACGCTCCGTCCATCATCCCCTTTGGTATCGCTTTGTTCGCCCTAAGTTGGCAGGGTATGCCCAGACGTGGGTCCCTTGCTCACTTTGCCACTGGATTCAAGATAGCCTGGCTGATGAGGGTTTTGAACCCGAAACCGGTCCCAGGATGCTTGTTTCCGGTCCAGGGAAGACATGGCTTGGCAGTTTGGGCTGGACTGTTCCCATGAGGCACAGGGTCAGACTGATTTGCATATGGCCATGTCTGAACTGGGGTGGTGGAGTGAGCTAAAGAATGATGATGGATTAAACCCAGATCAGATGACTGGGGGTGAGTGTTTGATTTATTCTAACGATCCGTCCATCATCCCCTTTGGTATCGCTTTATCAAACCTGGAGGCAGAGTACGTGGTTCCTATGTGAGAGGGTGCCCCTGCATGAGCAGGGCCCCTCTGCAGCGTTCAGAGACCCTTCTCTGATGCTGTTTGTAGTGCAGCCTGACCATATACTCTTAAGCGCATTATAACCTCGCGTTAAATGCTAACTTTGGGATGGCTGCACGGAAACATGTCGTGTTTGGTGTCAAACATCTTGGAATACTACCCCCCCGCCAGTTCTGGCGGCGGGGGTAGCATTCCACCCTTCTAGAGGGAGAGACATGTACACACCGGCCTGCCCGGTAACTTCTTTCCAAGCCCTGGCATCACAAAATGGATGCCGCTGCCACAGACACGAGTCTGGCCTCCTGCTGCTGACCGAAACTCCGGCAGGGGAGGCCTGGACAATAGGTTTCCTGTCTCAGGGAGGTGTAACCACCTCCCCAGACAGGATAGTGTGTATTGGGGCTGGGCGGGAGCACTCTCTGGTGCTTTGAAGTCCTGCACTGGGGGCACACTTGGTGTCCCTGTGCATACCCCAGTTCAAACCGGCTCAGGGGCTTCCAGCCCCTGCTCTGGCACGAAACTGGACAAAGGGAAAGGGTGTAACCACCCCTCTGCCCTGACCCTCCCATAAGTGGGTCCCCAGAGTATGTCCAACCCCTAACTTAGTATAAGTATGGGACCCCAGTCCTTAGGACTTTAGATTTACCTGGACGAAACTCTGACACAGAATCCTGGACCTTCGACGCTCTACTTCAAGATTAGAGGACTGAAGAATCTCCCTTGAGGTCAAGGAGTGACTCCCCTGCTTGGCAGGCACCAAAGAAGCAATTGTCCGGTCTACATCGCTGAAGCTCCCGCCAGACGCCGAAGTCTTTGCATCACCAGAGGTAGATTTCCAGACTTCCCCGAGGCTGCCCTGAGTCCCCAGCAAAGCTGAGGCCCGTAGCTGTCGTGGGTAACGTGGAACCGTGACCCCTGGACACTGATCGCATTTGCAAGTGCATCCTCTTCTGGGTCTCCCACGAAGTTGTGCTTTGGGCTCCTAGTAGCCCCAGCCTCCAGCACCGACTGCACCGAAGATCACTGGCTTCCACTCCACGAGTGTCCTGTGAGCCAGCTCCAAGTGCGTCCACTCGAGGCTCCTTTGCGGTCGCTAGTCCGTTGGCTAGTAGGCCCTCCCGAAGGCCAATCTTCTTCTGCTTGGGCTCCCTGGTTGCTCCAGGCATGCCCTGACTTACTTTTGCTGGGTGAGTCCCACAGACCTTGCTGGTCTGCACCATCGTCCTTCTTCCATTTCCACGAGACTTGCCGTTGCCAAGGCTTGTTGGGTCCAATCCAGTCGCCGACACCCCTGCAATCGATAGACGTTGTGGGATAGCTCGAATCCAGCTCCTGGTTGTCGTCGACGCCTCCTGGACCTCGTGGCTGAAGAGTCAAGATGACCATCAACCTACCTGAAGCACTCAACATCGGTGGGCATCTGCTCATCGCCTTCCTGGTCACTGGCTAGTGACCCAGACTCTGTCCCCTCTGCTTTCAGGTTCTTCAGATCTTCGATCCACCTTTGGATCCACCCGAACACTTTCGACTTGGCCGCCAGCAGCACTTTGCAGCAGATCGCCATTGAAAACGACGACGAAACCCGACCCCGAAAGACACCTATGCACCCGGCTTCCCTGGGTGAGGTAACTCGAGTACTCCGGTGCTCCCGTGGGTATAGACTCTAGAACAACCCAGTTCTAAAAGGGTTTGCTCCAAGTCCTCCTCTAAGTGTCCCTTTTCTTTAAAATTCCAACCGCGACTTTCCCCATAGAAGTCAACGGCGATTCGCGGCTGTGTTCTCACACTGCACGCGTCCCCCGTGGGTCCCCTGTGTCACTACCTTGGGTGGTTCCTTGTGGTCCAAGCACTTCTACAGGCTCTAGGCCCTGTGTCTAGCTCAGTCGTGGTTCTTATACCACTTTATTGGTTTATGGTTTGGTACGCCCCTAGGGCTCAAACGTGTATTTGTGCTATTACTGTAGATAACTAACTTATAACTTATGTACTTCGAACTCTAGCCTCATAAAGAGACTAGAGGGGTGTGTTTAGCAATAAATACATATATTTTGAATATATACCTGGTGTGGTCCTCTTTCATTTGGTCACTCAAGAGATTATAGACTGGTAAAACAAGCTGCTTTACATTCCTTCAAGACTTAGCCTGAAGGCTGCTCTCCATAGCTACCACTAGGATAGCTTTCAATAAAGGTTGTCTTTAACCTATCTCCAATAAGGGGTTGTTTGGACTGGTGCAAGGTGCCCACTATAATTAGTGGACAGCATATGCCAGGCCAACTTCTCACATTGGTGTGCAGCGTGTGGGATTCCAGCTTGCTATTGTTTTACCAGATAATCTCAATTGAATTGATCAACTGAAAACCACTAAGGGTACCTAAGGTACATATAAATCAAGCTTAGTATACAGTAAGTTCTACTGAACTTAGAGTTGTGTGTTAAGGGATAGCACACCCTTTCTACAACTCAAGAGAGTTTAGTAGGCCACACTAGAGTAGGTAGTGCATACACCACACCTCACTAGTAATGTCTTCAAAGCCAGGACCCAGTGAGTCCTTGCCAGAAGCCAGTGGGCTTCTTCCCTCCAAGTATGATAAACTCCCATTCTTGGAATTGAGAGCATTATGCAATACTAGGAAGCTGAAGGCAGGCAAAAGTGCCAGCACCCAACACCTCAGGGAGGTGCTACTAGCTGATGATCTCAGCAGGCCCCTAGGGTCTGAAGGGGTAGGCAGAGAGGGTGGGGCATAAGATGAGGAAGGGGTCAGGGGTGAAGAAACCCAGCCCCCCTTCTGAAACTGGCCAGGAAGGTGAAAATGACCTTGACCTGGAGAACCCAATTCCTCCTGTGGAAGAGGAGGAGGATCAGAATGACCTCCCTTTGTCCCCCAGGAAGAATTGTGAGTGTGCCCAGAAGGTCTAGATCTCCTTCACAGGAGTCTAACCACTCTGACACCTCAATAGGGACCTCTGTCTCCTCTCATAGGAGAGAATCCTCTCATGACAGGAGAAAGAGACTGATTGAGTATGAGCAAGCCCAGCTTGAACTCAGAAAACAGCAGTTGGCTATAGACAGGGAGTCCCTAGATCTCGACAAAGAGAGAAAAAAGATGGGACTAGAGTCCCATGGTGGCAGCAATTTCCCCAGAGATAGGGAAAGGTCTTATGACCATAGAAACCTGAGCAAGATTGTCCCTCCCTACCAGAGTGGGGATGACATCCACAAATGGATAACTGCACTGGAGAGGGCCTGTAAAGTACAGAGGGTCCCTCAGGAGCAGCGGGCAGCAATCTTGTGGCTCTCCTTTGCAGACAAAGGTAGAGATAAGCTCCTCACTGTTAAAGAGGAGGATGCTGATAAATACCCAGTCTTAAAGAGTGCTCTGATTGATGGGTTTGGCCTAACCACTGAACAATACAGGTTAAAGTTCAGAGATACCCAAAAGGCACAGACTCAAGACTGGGTGGACTTTGTTGATGTTCTGCCAAGGCTCTGGAAGGTTGGTTATTGGGCAGTAAGGTATGTGACTTCACAGGATTGTACAATCTTATCATGAGGGAGCAGATCCTTAATAATTGTCAAAATCAGCTGTTGCATCAGCACCTGGTGGACTCTGATCTGACCTCTCCCCAAGAATTGGGAAAGAAGGCAGACAAATGGGTCAGAACCAGGGTGAGGCAGAAGGTACAGAACCAAGGTGGTGACCCTAAGAAGCAAGATTCTAAAAACTCTGATAAGGGTGGGGAGAAGGGTAAAGACCAGAAGTCTTCACAAGGCCCCAAAAATCTTCTTCAGGTGGGGATTCACAGTCTAACAAGGGAAGAGGCCAAAAGAAACCATGGTGCAAGGTCTGTAAGCAAAAGACCCACTGGACCAGTGATTGCACCAAGTCCAAAGACTCTACTCCAGCCCCCACCAATGCCCCTAAGGCACCTGCTCCCCCTAGTGCAGTTACAATTGGTGGTGGGACTACACAAGCCAAGGGTTTAGTAGGGTTGACCCTGGGTAAGGAGATGAGCTCTGACCTAGTCAGAGAACTCACTCAGGCTGTCCTAGTCTGTGATGGAGGCATGGATGTGACCTCCTCTGTGAGTCTCAGTAATCTGGGCAAGTACAGGCAACAGCCCTTAATCAATGGAAAAGAGGCTTTGGCATTTAGGGACACAGGGGCAAGTGTCACCATGGTGACACAAGACCTTGTGAATCCTGGGCAGATTATACTTGGTGAAATGTACCAAGTGACCAATGCTAGCAATGTCAGAACAGACCATACTCTGGCAGTTGTTAACTTCTCCTGGGGAGGGGTAACTGGCCTTAAGAAGGTTGTGGTAAGTGCAGACCTACCAGTTGAATGCTTGCTTGGCAATGATTTAGAAACTTCAGCTTGGGCAGAAGTGGAGCTCAGGACCCATGCAGAAATGCTGGGAATCCCTGCAGATGTGTTTGCTGTGACCAGGTCACAAGCCAAAATGTCTAACACTGAACAGGCCTTGGATTCTGGAATAATGGACCAAGTGCCCTCCAAGAAGAGGAGTAGTAGGGTAAAGGCAGTGCCTTCCCCTTGGCTCAGAAGGAAGATCAGTCTCTTGAGGGGGATGATCTCAGTCCTCAGGAAGGAACTGTCCCAGAGGAGCTTGAACCTGACCAGGTTGAGTTCTTGGGGACAGGGGGCCCTTCCAGGGCAGATCTGAGCCAGGAGCAGCAGAGCTGCCCCTCTCTTGAACCCCTCAGACAGCAAGCTGCTGCTGAGGCTGCTGGGAAAGCTAGTGGTCCCCATACAGTGTATTGGGATGATGGACTCTTGTACTCAGAGTGTAGAGACCCCAAGCCTGGTGCCACCAGGAGGTTGGTTATACCTCTGAAGTTCAGGGGCTTCCTATTGACCCTAGCCCATGACATTCCCTTAGCAGGTCACCTGGGCCAGAACAAGACTTGGGACAGAATTGTCCCTCACTTTCACTGGCCCCACATGTCTGAAGACACCAAGGAGTTTTGTCGCTCCTGTGTAACCTGCCAGGCCAGTGGCAAGGCAGGTGGCACTACAAAGGCCCCCTGATACCACTACCTGTGGTGGGGGTTCCCTTTGAAAGGGTGGGGATTGACATTGTTGGTCCCATGGATCCCCAAACAGCATCTGGGCACAGGTTTATCCTGGTGGTAGTGGATCATGCCACCAGGTACCCAGAGGCTATTCCCCTTAGGACCACTACAGCACCTGTGGTGGCAAGAGCCCTCCTGGGAATTTTCTCAAGAGTGGGCTTCCCTAAGGAGGTTGTATCAGACAGGGGTGCTAACGTTATGTCTGGATACTTGAAAGCAATGTGGAAGGAGTGTGGAGTGACTTACAAGTTCACCACACCCTATCACCCACAATGCAATGGTTTAGTTGAGAGATTCAACAAAACCTTGAAGGGCATGATTAAAGGGCTCCCGAAAAGCTTAGGCGAAGACGGGACATACTCTTGCCCTGCCTTTTATTTGCATACAGGGAGGTGCCTCAAAAGGGGGTTGGCTACAGCCCTTTTGAACTTTTGTTTGGTCACCCTGTCAGGGGTCCATTGTGCTTGGTGAAGGAAGGATGGGAGTTACCTCTCAAGCCCCCAAAGCAAGACATAGTGGACTATGTACTTGGTCTCCGCTCCCGGATGGCTGAGTACATGAAAAAGGCAACTAAAAACCTTGAGGCTAGCCAGGAACTTCAAAAAGCCTGGCATGACCAAAGGCTGTACTGACTGTTTACCAGCCAGGACAGAAGGTGTGGGTGTTGGAGCCAGTGGCCCCAGCAGCTCTCCAAGACAAATGGAGTGGACCCCATACCATTGTTGAACAGAAGGGTGAGGTTACCTATGTAGTAGACCTAGGAACACCCAGGAGTCCCCACAGGGTTCTCCATGTCAACAGGTTAAAACCATATGTGGACAGGGCAGACATGGGCTTGCTCATGGCTACTGATGAGGGATAGGAGGAAGAGAGTGACCCACTCCCTGACCTGCTCTCACAGAACCCTGATGATGGGTCAGTAGATGGTGTAGCCTTGGCAGGCAGCCTCACTGCCCAGCAGCAAACTGATTGCAGACAGGTGCTCAATCAGTTCAGGCACATATTCTCACTGACACCCAGTCAGACCACCTGGTGCACTCATGAAGTGGACACTGGGGACAGTCTGCCTATTAAAAATAAGATTTATAGGCAACCTGACCATGTCAGGGACTGTATCAGGACAGAAGTCCAGAAGACGTTGGATTTGGGAGTTATTGAACCCTCAGATAGCCCTTGGGCTAGTCCAGTGGTCCGTGTGCCAAAACCTCACACCAATGGTGGGAAAAGAGAGATGAGGTTTTGTGTGGACTACAGGGGCCTCAATGCAGTCACTAGGACTGATGCCCATCCAATACCTAGGGCAGATGAGCTAATAGACACTTTGGCCTCAGCCAAGTATCTAAGCACATTTGACCTGACAGCTGGCTACTGGCAGATCAGACTAGCTGATGATGCAAAGCCAAAGACAGCATTCTCAACCCCTAGTGGGCATTATCAATTTGTGGTGATGCCCTTTGGTCTGAAGAATGCACCTGCCACTTTTCAGAGGTTGGTGAATACAGTCCTTACAGGTCTGGAAGCCTATAGTGCAGCATATCTAGATGATATTGCTGTCTTTAGCTCCACCTGTGAGGATCACCTGGTCCACCTCAGAAATGTTTTGCAGGCCCTGCAGAGAGCAGGCCTGACTATCAAGGCCACCAAGTGCCAGATAGGGCAGAGTCAGGTTGTGTACCTGGGCCACCTTGTGGGTGGAGGCCAGGTTCAACCCTTCCAGAGCAAGATCCAGACCATCATGGACTGGACTGCTCCAACTACCCAGACTCAGGTGAGAGCCTTTTTAGGCCTGACTGGGTACTATAGGAGATTTGTCAAGGGGTATGGATCAATAGTTACACCCCTGAATGACTTAACTTCCAAGAAAATGCCCAAAAAGGTTCAGTGGACAGTTAGCTGTCAAAAGGCATTTGATGACCTAAAGCAGGCCATGTGCACTGCTCCCATTCTACAGAGTCCTGATTACTCCAAGAAGTTCATTGTCCAAACAGATGCATCTGAATTGGGGGTAGGGGCTGTACTGTCACAATTGAATGATGAAGGTCAGGATCAGCCAGTAGCTTTTATTAGCAGAAGGCTGACCCCTAGAGAGAAACGTTGGTCAGCCATTGAGAGGAGGCCTTTGCTGTGGTCTGGGCTCTGAAGAAGTTGAGGCCATACTTGTTTGGTACTCACTTCCTTGTTCAAACAGACCATAAGCCCCTCTTATGGCTAAAACAAATGAAGGGTGAAAACCCCAAACTGCTTAGGTGGTCCATTTCCCTACAGGGGATGGACTTCACAGTGGAACATAGACCTGGGAGTAACCATGCCAATGCAGATGGACTCTCTAGGTACTTCCACTTAGAACATGAAGACTTAACTGGGCAAGGTTAGTTTAATGTCCCTACGTTTGGGGGGGGTTGTGTAGGAGAGTAGGATCTGCTTCACATGAGTACCCCCACTTTTTGCTGATGCTTCACTGTTTTTCGACTTTAGTCTGGATGGGGCCCTGCTAATCAGAACCCCAGCCTAGCTGCTTCCTCTCTAAAATGGTTTCCATGTGCCTTAGGCACATCTCTGATTGGAATCTGGAGTGCCCTTATAAGTCCCTAGTATATGGTATACTATGTACCAAGGGCATAGGTATCTCAGAGGCCTACCAGGGGCTGCAGCATGTATTGTGCCACCCCTGGAAGGCCATCCAAAATGACACCACAGGTCTGCTACTGCAGCCTGGGTAAGGTGGTGCATGCACCCCTTACTGTGATATAGGCTACCTATATCACTACAAACATACACACATATAAACCTATAAGTCACTCCTATGGCAGGCCTTATCAATCCTGGAGGCAGAGTGCGTGGTTCCTATGTGAGAGGGTGCCCCTGCATGAGCAGGGCCCCTCTGCAGCGTTCGGAGACCCTTCTCTGATGCTGTTTGTAGTGCAGCCTGACCATATACTCTTAAGCGCATTATAACCTCGCGTTAAATGCTAACTTTGGGATGGCTGCACGGAAACATGTCGTGTTTGGTGTCAAACATCTTGGAATACTACCCCCCGCCAGTTCTGGCGGCGGGGGTAGCATTCCACCCTTCTAGAGGGAGAGACATGTACACACCGGCCTGCCCGGTAACTTCTTTCCAAGCCCTGGCATCACAAAATGGATGCCGCTGCCACAGACACGAGTCTGGCCTCCTGCTGCTGACCGAAACTCCGGCAGGGGAGGCCTGGACAATAGGTTTCCTGTCTCAGGGAGGTGGAACCACCTCCCCAGACAGGATAGTGTGTATTGGGGCTGGGCGGGAGCACTCTCTGGTGCTTTGAAGTCCTGCACTGGGGGCACACTTGGTGTCCCTGTGCATACCCCAGTTCAAACCGGCTCAGGGGCTTCCAGCCCCTGCTCTGGTGCGAAACTGGACAAAGGGAAAGGGGTGTAACCACCCCTCTGCCCTGACCCTCCCATAGGTGGGTCCCCAGAGTATGTCCAACCCCCTAACTTAGTATAAGTATGGGACCCCAGTCCTTAGGACTTTAGATTTACCTGGACGAAACTCTGACACAGAATCCTGGACCTTCGATGCTCTACTTCAAGATTAGAGGACTGAAGAATCTCCCTTGAGGTCAAGGAGTGACTCCCCTGCTTGGCAGGCACCAAAGAAGCAATTGTCCGGTCTGCATCGCTGAAGCTCCCGCCGGACGCCGAAGTCTTTGCATCACCAGCGGTAGATTTCCAGACTTCCCCGAGGCTGCCCTGAGTCCCCAGCAAAGCTGAGGCCCATAGCTGTCGTGGGTAACGTGGAACCGTGACCCCTGGACACCAATCGCATTTGCAAGTGCATCCTCTTCTGGGTCTCCCACGAAGTTGTGCTTTGGGCTTCAAGTAGCCCCAGCCTCCAGCACCAACTGCACCGAAGATCACTGGCCTCCACTCCACGAGTGTCCTGTGAGCCAGCTCCAAGTGCGTCCACTCGAGGCTCCTTCATGGTCGCTAGTCCATTGGCTAGTAGGCCCTCCCGAAGGTCAATCTTCTTCTGCTTGGGCTCCCTGGTTGCTCCAGGCGTACCCTGACTTACTTTTGCTGGGTGAGTCCCACAGACCTTGCTGGTCTGCACCATCGTCCTTCTTCTATTTCCACGAGACTTGCCGTTGCCAAGGCTTGTTGGGTCCAATCCGGTCGCCGACACCCCTGCAATAGACAAACGTTGTGGGACAGCTCGAATCCAGCTCCTGGTTGTCGTCGACATCTCCTGGACCTCGTGGCTGAAG
Source organism: Calotriton arnoldi (assembly GCA_963921515.1). Lineage (NCBI taxonomy): Eukaryota > Metazoa > Chordata > Amphibia > Caudata > Salamandridae > Calotriton > Calotriton arnoldi. Next base: position 2,952,523 of record CAWUFW010000988.1, on the reverse strand, counting down.
AGTCAAGATGACCATCAACCTACCTGAAGCACTCGACATCGGTGGGCATCTGCTCATCGCCTTCCTGGTCACTGGCTAGTGACCCAGACTCTGTCCCCTCTGCTTTCAGGTTCTTCAGATCTTCGATCCACCTTTGGATCCACCCGAACACTTTCGACTTGGCCGCCAGCAGCACTTTGCAGCAGATCGCCATTGAAAACGACGACGAAACCCGACCCCGAAAGACACCTATGCACCCGGCTTCCCTGGGTGAGGTAACTCGAGTACTCCGGTGCTCCCGTGGGTATAGACTCTAGAACAACCCAGTTCTAAAAGGGTTTGCTCCAAGTCCTCCTCTAAGTGTCCCTTTTCTTTAAAATTCCAACCGCGACTTTCCCCAAAGAAGTCAACGGCGATTCGCGGCTGTGTTCTCACACTGCACGCATCCCCCGTGGGTCCCCTGTGTCACTACCTTGGGTGGTTCCTTGTGGTCCAAGCACTTCTACAGGCTCTAGGCCCTGTGTCTAGCTCAGTCGTGGTTCTTATACCACTTTATTGGTATATGGTTTGGTACGCCCCTAGGGCTCAAACGTGTATTTGTGCTATTACTGTAGATAACTAACTTATAACTTATGTACTTCGAACTCTAGCCTCATAAAGAGACTAGAGGGGTGTGTTTAGCAATAAATACATATATTTTGAATATATACCTGGTGTGGTCCTCTTTCATTTGGTCACTCAAGAGATTATAGACTGGTAAAACAAGCTGCTTTACATTCCTTCAAGACTTAGCCTGAAGGCTGCTCTCCATAGCTACCACTAGGATAGCTTTCAATAAAGGTTGTCTTTAACCTATCTCCAATAAGGGGTTGTTTGGACTGGTGCAAGGTGCCCACTATAATTAGTGGACAGCATATGCCAGGCCAACTTCTCACAGTCTCTAGTTGGCAGAGGTAGGTACCTTTGTCCAAATAGGGACCCTTGCTTCTAGTCAGGGTAAGGGGGATACACTACTAAAATAACCCCTGCTCACCCCCTTGGTAGCTTGGCACGAGCAGGCAGGCTTATCTCAGAGGCAGTGTGTAAAGCATTTGTGAATACATACAGTAATACAGTGACAACACTACAGATGGACACCACACAAGTTGTATATAAAAATAAGTACTCTTTATACAGACTTAACACAAGACCGGAACGACAAAAATCCACACTACAATAGAAATATGACTGTCAAAATGGTAGAAAATAGTTCTGTTCAAATGCAGGTGATAAATGCGACACTCTACGTTCAATGTACCTTTGGATGCGTAACGCGATAGAAACAAAAGAGTTGCAGGGAAGGTGATGCGTCGGTTCCTTACACGCAAGAACAGTGATGCGTCTGTTCCTTGCTCCGGGGGAGGTGATGCGTCGGTTCCCTACTGCTGCGTAGGGGACGGTGATGCATCGGTTCCTTACCGGAGAGGAGGTGATGCGTTGGTTCGTCACTTCGTGGGGAGGTGATGCGTCGGTTTCTTACTGCGCTTCTGTGGCGATGCGACCAGCAGCGCCTCGATGCGATGACGACCCGGTGCAATGAAACAAAATGGCGTCTTCCTCTCGATGCGACAACGAAGGGGGCGATGCGTGCACGCCCGACAGCCGTGCGGCGACTCAGTGAATCTTCTGAGCCGCGACAGGCCCTGCAACACGCTTCTCCGATGATGCGACGGCGTCTGCTGCGACGGCAACACTCTTCTCCGCTGATGCGAGGCACTTCGGTGATGCGATGGCGGCAGCGGCGGCACGCTTTCTCGGCGATGCGACGACAACTGCTGCGGCGGCGACACGCTTCTTCTTCGTGAGTCGCGCTTCCAGCTCCCAGAGACACGCAGTCTCTCAGAAGGCCCAACACAACAGTAGGCACTTCAAACTCCCAGCAAGGGAATTCAGGGGAGCTGGTTGGTGAAGTCTTGTATCCCTGAGACTTCAGCAGGAGGCAAGCTCAATCTTCAAGCCCTTGGAGATTTTCTGCAAGATGATGAAAGTAGGCACAAAGTTCCTTTCTCCTTTCTTTGGCAATCAGGCAACCACTGCAGGCCAATCCCTCAAACAGCACACAGCATAGGGGTAGTCTCCTCCTTCAGTTTCTCTGGTTCCTCCCCTCAGCAAAGGTTCTTCTTGTTTCCCAGAAGTGATCTAAAATCTTGGGGTCTGGGCCCCAGTATTTATACCCATAAATCCTTTGTCCTCTGAAGGGAGAGGGTCCTGTACCTAGTACAAACCAGTTCTGGGTGCATTCTGCCAGTGCACAACTTCTTCCTTTGTCAGTGTGGGCCAGGGTCATCAGACACACCACAGGAGGTGGAGCCAGCATTGTGGAAGGCAGGCACAGCCTTATTCAGGCCCAGGTGCTACTCCTCCCACCACTCGTCATGCAGATAGGTCTATTCAGCCTAGTCCTGTCTCACCCTGCCTCCTGGAGTGCCCCAGCCCCTGTCACTCACAAACCCAGACACACAATACACAAGCTAGCAGAGGCAGGTTGGATGGTTAGGCAAGAAAATACATACTTTCTAAAAGTGGTATTTTCAAACACAAAATGTTAAAACCAACTTCACTAAAAGATGTATTTTATAATTCTGAGTTCAGGCATACTAAATTCATTTTTCTACCATGTTCCCTGGGTCAGTTAGGATTATAAGATGTTATAATCAAACTGCCCATTCTGGCCTATGGGAACAGGTAGCCTTGCAATAGTGAAAAACGAAATTGGCTGTAATTCACTATCAAGACATGCCACACATACCAGGGCAAGTCCTACCTTACACATACAATGCACCCTGCCCTAGGGCCTACCTTAGGGGTGACTAATATGCAGGAAAGGGAAGGTTTGGGGACTGGTAAGTGGGTGCACTTACCAAGTCGACATGGCAGTACCAGACTGCACACAGGCTCTGCAATGGCAGGCCTGAGACACACTTTACAAGCTGCTCCTGTGGGTGGCACAACCAGTGCTGCAAGCCTACCAGCAGCATTTGATTCACAGGCCCTGGGCACAAACCGTGCACTGTACTAGGGTCTGACAGTGAATCAAATAGGCCAAACATGGAGTCACTAATCCATACATCAATTTACCATAGGGAGCACTTGCACTTTGGCACTGAATAGCAGTGGCAAAGTGCCCAAAGCATCTAGACTGGCAAAAACATATCAACAACAGTGGAGGCATAGTGAAAAAATGGAAGGGAGACCCACGCCAAGGATGCCAGGTCTAACATGTGTCCCCTCCAGCTGAAATGTGGGGAGAACTATCCTACCCCTAAGGAGTTCTCATCACTAAGGCGGAAGAATCTGGACAGACCTTCAGCATTGGCGTGTTCTGTACCAGGGTGGTGTTCCACTGTGAAGTCCATCCCCTGTAGAGAAATGGACCACCTCAACAGTTTTGGATTCTCACCCCTCATCTGCATCAACCATCTGAGGGGCCTGTGGTCTGTCTGAACTCGGAAGTGAGTCCCAAACAGGTATGGTCTCAACTTCTTCAGCGCCCAGACCACAGCAAATGCCTCACGCTCAATAGCACTCCACCTCTGTTCCCGTGGAAGTAACATCCTACTGATGAAGGCTACAGGTTGGTCTAGGCCCTCCTCATTTAACTGTGCCAGAACAGCCCCTACACCATGCTCTGAAGCGTCTGTTTGGACCACAAACTCTTTTGAGAAGTTGGGCGCCTGAAGCACGGGGCCGTGCACATGGCAGTCTTCAAGGCGTCAAAAGCTCTCTGACAGGTGTCAGTCCAAATCACTCTCTTGGGCTGCTTCCTGGAAGTCAGCTCTGTCAAGGGTGCAACGATGCTGCCATACCCCTTGACAAATCTCCTGTAATACCCGGTGAGTCCTAAACAGGCTCTCACCTCTGTCTGGGTCTTGGGGGGCTCCCAAGCCAGAATGGTATCAATCTTTGGCTGTAGGGGCGCCACCTGGCCGCTCCCAACCTGGTGTCCCAAGTACACCACAGAACCCTGCCTGATCTGGCACTTACTCGCCTTGATCGTGAGGCCTGCCCTCCGCAGCGCCATCAACACTTCCCAGAGGTGGCGCAGATGTTCTTCCCAACTGGCGCTGAACACTGCGATGTCATCCAGGTAGGCGGCACGGAAATCTTCCAGTCCAACCAACACCTGGTTGACCAACCTCTGAAAGGTGGCAGAGGCATTCTTCATCCCAAAGGGCATAACCAGGAATTGGTAGTGCCCATCTGGTGTGGAGAATGCTGACCTCTCTTTGGCCCCATCAGTCAAGGCGATCTGCCAGTACCCAGACGTTAAGTCAAATGTGCTGAGATACCGGGCAGCCCCTAACCGATCGATGAGCTCATCAGCTCTGGGGATGGGGTGCGCGTCAGTCCTGGTGACTGAATTGAGTCCTCGGTAGTCCACACAGAACCGAAGTTCGGGTGTGGCACCAGGCGCGGCAGCCTTTGGGACCAAGACCACTGGGCTGGCCCAAGGGCTGTGAGAGGACTCAATCACCCCCAATGCAAACATCTTGGAGACCTCCTCCTTGATGCAAGCTCTCACCCTGTCAGTCACTCTGTAAGCCTTGTGCTTGACAGGAGGACTGTCCCCAGTGTCCACATCATGGACGCACCAATCAGTGACACTAGGAGTCAGGGAAAACAAGTCAGGAAACTGTCCCAACAGTTGGCGACAGTCTTCCTGCTGCTCAGGTGTCAGGGAGTTAGAGAGGTTCACACCCTCCACTGACCCATCTTGCTCTGTTACAGACAGGAGGTCAGGAAGAGGTTCTGTCTCCTCTTCCATTCCATCATCCGTTGCTAGGAGCATGCCCACTTCAGACCTCTCAAAATGGGGCTTCAGGCAGTTGACATGTAGGACCCGCAAAGTGTTCCTGGGAGATCGCAAGTCCACCAGGTAGGTGACGTTACTCTTGCGCTCCACCACCTCAAATGGTCCGGTCCACTTATCCTGGAGTGCGCAAGGCTCCACAGGGGCCATGACCCACACTTTCTGTCCAGGCTGAAACTCGATCAGAGTGGCATTCTGATCATACCATCGTTTCATCTCCTCCTGGCTGGCTTCCAGATTCGCCTCAGCGAGTTGTCTGAATCGCCTAGTTTGGTTTCTAAAGGCCAGCATGTAGCTAAATACATCCTGGGGAGGTTTACTGGGAGATTTCTCCCAGCCTTCTTTCACCAAACTCAGAGGTCCTCTTACCGGGTGACCATAGAGCAGTTCAAAGGGACTGAACCCTAAGGACTTCTGTGGCACCTCACGGTAAACAAAGAGAAGGCATGGCAAGAGGACGTCCCACTTACGCCTCATGGTTTCTTCCAGACCCATAATCATGCCCTTCAGGGTCCGGTTGAATCTCTCCACCAGCCCATTTCCTTGGGGGTGGTAAGGAGTGGTGAACTTATAGGTAACACCGCACTCCTGCCACAGGGACTTCATATACTTGGATATGAAGTTTGTACCACTGTCACTCACCACCTCCTTGGGGAACCCCACACAGGAGAAAATCCCCATCAGTGCACGTCCCACCACGGGGGCCGTCACTGTCCGAAGAGGGATGGCTTCCGGGTACCGGGTGGCATGGTCTACCAAGACCAGGATGAACCTGTTGCCCATGGCTGTCTTGGGGTCCAGTGGCCCCACAATGTCAATACCCACCCATTCAAAGGGGGTGCTGACCACAGGGAATGGCTGGAGGGGAGCCTTGTGCTTCCTCCCACTTTTTCCACTTGCCTGGCACGACTGACATGTCCTGCAATGAGTGTCTGAACTCTTGCACATCTGGGGCCAATAAAAGTGGGTGACAAGCCTTTCAAAGGTCTTGCCCTGCCCCAGATGTCCTGCTACAGGCACATCATGAGCCAAACCCAGTAGGAAGGCTCTGAAGCGCTGGGGTACCACCAGCACACGGGCTGACCCAGGTTCAGCAACCTTAGGCTCGCTATACAGGAGACCATTCTCCCAGTAGATCCAATGTGATCCAGACTGATCACCGGCTGCCTGGTTTGTGGCCTGTTGCCGCAAATCCACAAGAGAAGGGCACTTGTTCTGCTCCTCACAGAACTCCTCCCTGGAGGGTCCTCATTCTTGCTGCCAATGTGTCAGCTCAGGCAGGTCCCCCAGTTCGGCCACTTGCTCCCCTGTAGGTTCCAGAGCATCCCCCTCAGGTTCTGCTTCCTCCTGGACCGTGGGAACTACAGGGGCCGGTTTCCCGCACCCCCTGCCTCTTCTCTTCAAGGCAGGCTCCTGGGCCCCCCTCTCAGGCTCCAGGTACTCTTGAACACCTTTACTGGCTGCCATAGACCGAGTGGTTGCGCACGCCCACTCAGGCAGACCCAACATCTCTAGATGAGACCTTCTCTCCACCTCTGCCCAAAGTGAACTTTCTAAATCGTTGCCCAACAGACAGTCTACAGGCATGGCTGGCCTCACAGCTACTTGAAAGGTACCTGAGGACCCCCCCCCCCACTCAAAGGGAACCTGAGCCACTCTGCTGTGGCTCTCTGAGTTGTTCGCAGCAACTACTGGGCAGAATGCATTGGGAATCACCTGCTCTTCAGACACCAGCCGACAACTGACAGCTGTCACACTGGCTCCTGTGTCTCTCAGAGCCTCCACCCTTTGGCCATTGATGGTCACCCACTGCCTGTATTTTTTAGTGCTATCAGGCAGTTGGGTCCTGGGGACCATCTCACTGTCTCCTTAAGAGACCAAGGACATCGCTACGGGACCCCACTCACCTTGGGCAGCCATCTCCTCCCCCAGGGCTACACTAGCTACCTGCCAGGGTGGTGCACCAGTGGGTGCTGATTTTCCATACAAGGGACATCTAGTTTCCCAGGAGCAGTGGCCCACTTGACCACACTTAAAGCAAGTCTTGGGCCCCCTGTGAACAGGCTTATCTGTCGGGGCCCCTGGATTCTTTTCAGGGGGAGGCTGGGAACCCTTCCCTTGGTTCCCTTGGGGATTACTTTGGGGCCCTTTCTGGAACTCCCTCTGTTTACCCTTGTCTCCCCCACTCCTCTGCTGGGGACTCTGCCCACCTTTGGCAGAGTCTCCCACGTGACCCTTGTGGACCCGGGTGCTCACCCAGCGGTCCACCTCCTCAGCAAGCTTCCTAGGGTTAGTCAGCCTACTATCAATAAGGTGCTGGCGTAGCTCTGAAAAACAATTTCCTGACAAGTGCTCCCATGCAATCAAATCAAAGAGCGCTTCAAAATCATTCACTTTGCTACCCTTCACCCAACCATCCAATGCTCTGCAAAAAAGTCACATATTCTACCCAGGTACTGCCCTCCAACTTTTTGCAATTCCTGAACCTCTGCCTATACAGTTCAGGAGTCAACCCATACCTGGACATCAATGCTTCTTTCATATGACCATAAGAATTGGGGACTTCAGAGGGCAAGTCTAATAAGGTATCCCGTCCCTCACTAAGGAACCGCCCCCACAACCCCGCTCCCCAATCCTTCTCAGGGACCCGGTGTGAGGTCATAGCTACCTCATAGGCTTTAAACCATTGCCCAATGTCATCATTTTTATAAAACTCTTTCACCACATCTTTAGGTATATACACCCTTGCTTCAACAGTCATGGACGGTGTGCTGCCACCAGAGGGAGTAATCTCTAAGCTTCTAGCTTTCAACTCCAACTCCCTCAAACTTCTCTCATGCTCCATTTGCATCCTCTTTTCCTCTAGGGCCAATTTCTTAATTTCCAATTCTAACTGCCCACCCATCTTAAGCTTGGTCAGCTCCATTTCATGCACCCTACTTCTCTCCCTGTCCTCCAGCTCTCCTGGGGACAGGCCCTTGGAAGAAACACTGCTACCTGCTGGGGAAGGTGCTTTCCTCCCCTGGACCCAATAGCCCATCTAGCTGCCCTCCTGCATCCTTAGCCCCCTCCTCATGCTCTTCCACATGCTCAGGGGTACTCCTTGCTTCCACTCAGGCCCTCAAGGCCTTTCGGAACTCATCTTTCTTGGAGAGACCGGTCATAGCACCTTTAAATCTCCTGCAGAAGTGTTTCAGCTGTTTTACAGTGTAACTTTCTAGCTTTTCTTCTTCAAAATCTAAATCAACAGATGTGATGGACGCTGTTTTGCTCATGGTGAAACTTGGCAGTTCTTGGCAAAAATAGAAATCTCAGGAAAAAAAACAATCTACCAAAATGTAAGTGGTTGCGTTTGGTCTGCACTCACTAGTAGTGTACACCAATCACTGTATATGAGTCACAAATGCAAGTCCAGAATACTCACCGCTGACCACCAATGTTAGAACTGGGGGTCTCTAGTTGGCAGAGGTAGGTACCTTTGTCCAAATAGGGACCCTTGCTTCTAGTCAGGGTAAGGGGGATACACTACTAAAATAACCCCAGCTCACCCCCTTGGTAGCTTGGCACGAGCAGGCAGGCTTATCTCAGAGGCAGTGTGTAAAGCATTTGTGAATACATACAGTAATACAGTGACAACACTACAGATGGACACCACACAAGTTGTATATAAAAATAAGTATTCTTTATATAGACTTAACACAAGACCAGAACGACAAAAATCCACACTACAATAGAAATATGACTGTCAAAATGGTAGAAAATAGCTCAGTTCAAATGCAGGTGATAAATGCAACACTTTACGTTCAATGTACCTTTGGATGCGTAACGGGATATAAACAAAAGAGTTGCAGGGAAGGTGATGCGTCGGTTCCTTACATGCAAGAACGGTGATGCGTCGGTTCCTTGCTCCGGGGGAGGTGATGCATCAGTTCCCTACTGCTGCGTAGGGGACGGTGATGCGTCGGTTCCTTACCGGAGAGGAGGTGATGCGTTGGTTCGTCACTGCGTGGGGAGGTGATGTGTCGGTTTCTTACTGCGCTTCTGTGGCGATGCGACCAGCAGCGCCTCGATGCGATGACGACCCGGTGCAATGAAACAAAATGGCGTCTTCCTCTCGATGCGACAACGAAGGGGGCGATGCGTGCACGCCCGACGGCCGTGCGGCGACCCAGTGAATCTTCTGAGCCGCGACAGGCCCTGCGACACGCTTCTTCGATGATGCGACGGCCTCTGCTGCGACGGCAACACTCTTCTCCGGTGATGCGAGGCGCTTCGTTGATGCGATGGCGACAGCGGCAGCGGCGGCACGCTTTCTCAGCGATGCGACGACAACTGCTGCGGCAGCGACACACTTCTTCTTCGTGAGTCGCGCTTCCAGCTCCCAGCGACACGTAGTCTCTCAGAAGACCCAACAGTATGCACTTCAAATTCCCAGCAAGGGAATTCAGGGGAGCTGGTTGGTGAAGTCTTGTATCCCTGAGACTTCAGCAGGAGGCAAGCTCAATCTTCAAGCCCTTGGAGATTTTCTGCAAGATGATGAAAGTAGGCACAAAGTTCCTTTCTCCTTTCTTTGGCAATCAGGCAACCACTGCAGGCCAATCCCTCAAACAGCACACAGCATAGGGGTAGTCTCCTCCTTCAGTTTCTCTGATTCCTCCCCTCAGCAAAGGTTCTTCTTGTTTCCCAGCAGTGATCTAAAATCTTGGGGTCTGGGCCCCAGTATTTATACCCATAAATCCTTTGTCCTCTGAAGGCAGAGGGTCTTGTACCTAGTCCAAACCAGTTCTGGGTGCATTCTGCCAGTGCATAACTTCTTCCTTTGTCAGTGTGGGCCAGGGTCATCAGACACACCACAGGAGGTGGAGCCAGCATTGTGGAAGGCAGGCACAGCCCTATTCAGGCCCAGGTGCTACTCCTCCCACCACTCCTCATGCAGTTAGGTCTATTCAGCCTAGTCCTGTCTCACCCTGCCTCCTGGAGTCCCCCAGTCCCTGTCACTCACAAACCCAGTCACACAATACACAAGCTAGCCGAGGCAGGCTGGATGGTTAGGCAAGAAAATACATACTTTCTAAAAGTGGTATTTTCAAACACAGAATGTTAAAACCAACTTCACTAAAAGATGTATTTTATCATTCTGAGTTCAGGCATACTAACTTCGATTTTCTACCAAGTTCCCTGGGTCAGTTAGGATTATAAGATGTTATAATCAAACTGCCCATTCTGGCCTATGGGAACAGGTAGCCTTGCAATAGTGAAAAACGAAATTGGCTGTAATTCACTATCAGGACATGCCACACATACCAGGGCATGTCCTACCTTACACATACAATGCACCCTGCCCTAGGGCCTACCTTAGGGGTGACTAATATGCAGGAAAGGGAAGGTTTGGGGACTGGTAAGTGGGTGCACTTACCAAGTCGACATGGCAGTACCAGACTGCACACAGGCACTGCAATGGCAGGCCTGAGATACACTTTACAAGCTGCTCCTGTGAATGGCACAACCAGTGCTGCAAGCCCACCAGCAGCATTTGATTCACAGGCCCTGGGCACAAACCATGCACTGTACTAGGGTCTGACAGTAAATCAAATTGTCCAAACATGGAGTCACAAAATCCATACATCAATTTACCATAGGGAGCACTTGCACTTTGGCACTGAATAGTAGTGGCAAAGTGCCCAAAGCATCTAGACCGGCAAAAACATATCAACAACAGTGGAGGCATAGTGAAAAAATGGAAGGGAGACCCACGCCAAGGATGCCAGGTCTAACAACTACATTACGAACTGCATTACGAACTGCATAGCATTGCATTAGGACTGCATTAGAGATCGTGAATTGCTCATTTAATACCGCAAGAACCTACAAGTGATTGCTGGCCTAATAACCGGCAAAGCGAAATATTAGGAATACGCATATGTTGGATTTCTATCGTTTGGTCTCATCGTATTCCTTTTATAAAGATACCGCTATTTTTATTAAACCAGTGAGGTGTCCATTTGTGGTGTTATCACTGTGTTACTGGGAGTGTGGTTGCAAATACTTTACACATTGCCTTGGAGATAAGCCTGGCTGCTCGTGCCAAGCTACCAGGGGGTGAGCAGGGGTTATCTAAGCGTGTCTCCCTCCTTACCCTGACTAGAAGCAAGGGTCCCTATTTGGACTAAGGTACCTACCTCAGCCAACTAGAGACCCCCAGTGCTAACATGAGCCCCCAAAACCCAAAATGGTTTGACAGGGACTGTGCAAGGTCACTGCGACAGTTGAAGGCTGCACTGAAGCAGTTACCCAGGGATAGGAGCCAGGTTGCAGGATGTAGGCTGGCCTATAAGCAAACCCTGGATTACTCTTAGTCTACTTTGTGGGAGATAGCATGGGAGGAGCTATGCCAGGAATGTGAGAGTGGGGATAGCACACTCTTTTGGAAAGTGGTTAATAGGCCTTGCTTTGCGGACAGCTCTGGCCCGGTAATATGTCATCATATTTCTGAAAAACAATGGGTCGACCACTTTGAAGATGTTTACAGTGAGGGGGTGTGCGAAGGACAATGACATGCCAGTAGAGGTTTTAGCCAGTGCTCCAGTGATCTTTACCTTAGAAGAAGTTACTCACGGCATCATGGCATTTTCCCCCAATAAGGCCCCAGGACCAGGCGAATTCCCCCGGTTCTGTTCAGGGCTGATGTGGAGGTTTGGGGGCCTCTCTTGACTCAGGTCTTGAATGCGGTCGCTCGGGAGGGGCGATGCCCTCATAGCCCATAGCTGTGATAGTCCCGGTTTTTAAGAAGGGTGATAAGGACAACCCCCAACACTACCACTCAATCGCATTAATAGACGCGTGTTAAAGGTTCTGGGGAGGGTAATTCTAAATAGGCTGTGGGAGTGGGCAGAGGGGAATAACATCATGAGTGATGTCCAATATGGTTTCAGGTCTGGTAGGTCCACCTCTGACTAATGCCTGAATCTTCATCTTATCATAAATAAATACACAGTTGCCCAGTCTGAATCTTTGCATTTAGCTTTCATGGACTTAACATCCACGTTTGACAGGTTGACCGTGTTAAACTCTGGGCCTTTCTCTTCAAGATAGGGGTAGATCCAAATGTTGTGGCTCTTTTAGCCAACCTTCATTCTTTCTGACCCTTCAGCCTCAGTGCATTTTTCACAGGGTGCTGCTCAAACTCGATCATTCCCCACTAAAGGGGTTGACCGCCACGGGTGCATTCTTGCTCCATTCCTGTTCACTCTATATGTGAACAGGCTGGAGTCTGCTCTCTCCTGGTTGTACGACAGAACAACACAGGGAAATACTTTGCATGCCTTAACCACGCATTTTTTACCCCGTATTTTTTTACAACGCTTATGCTTTTACAACGTATGCCATTACCATGCATTGTTTATATATAAAAACAATGTATTTGTGGGGGGGAGACCCCCACCCCGCCAACCTACCTTAAATGTGTGGTAAAGGCAAGTGTTGTAAAAACATACATGTTATAAAAACATGCGCAATAAAAAATGCTTTGTGAAGTCACAGCGTGGTAAAAACTTAGTTGTAAAGGATGTTTCCCCTCTCCTCTCAGTTTCGGCAGACTGTCCTATGGTTGGAGCTGGATCCCTCCCAGTGTTGTACGCTGACGATACCATCCTTATCGCCCACACGGCTTGGGGGCTCGATCTACTCCTGATCAAGTTTGTTTCATTCATGGGTGACTTGGATCTGATGCTAAAAACAACCGGAAACCATTAATTGATGGCAAAAGTTTATTAAAACTTTGGGGGCGGTTTCTTGTTTTGTGCATAGGCTAGGTTCCTGATCACCGAGGGTCATTGAAAAAATGTATCAGGCCAAATGTGTGTCCCAGCTATGGTTTGGAAGTGAGGTCTAGGGGAATGCAAACTTGGGCAAGATCCAAACTGCAGAGACCCAATTTCCACGCCAGGTCGTGCAGGTTCCACACTCCATCCCTGCGTTTTCAGTGCAGGCGGAACTTGGTCTTGGTCATGTGAGGTCACGGTGGTCCTTAGCTCCTTACTGTGCTGGCTCAAGATGTGGACCAGAGAGGATTAAAGCTTAACCGGTTGATCCTTGAGGATTGTTTGGCCATTGATCTGATGCACAAAATCCTGTGGATAGACTATGTGAAGGCAGCTTTTGCATCTCTCGGGAGAGCAGATATCTTTTGAAATCCCAATTCTTTGTCCTCTCGAGAATTGACATGTGTTAAAAGGTTGTTTCTGGATCAAGCCCTGCTGGATAGAGAGCAGCGTGAGCTGCAGCAACTCTCGGTATGGGGACACATGACCTTGAAGACTGTTCAGAGTATGGAGCCGTATTTAATTCAGGTTCGCCATCAGCGAGACAAGTTTCACCTGGCCAGATTCAGGTTTAACTCACTTCACCATCTTTTAGCTTCTCCAACTAGCTGGGCTTTGCCCAATTGTAGGCTGCCCTGAAGTTGCGATAATAAGTCTCGTCGGGACACTCTATACTTTGTTATGTTTTGCTGCTATTTTAGTAGGCCTAGGAAGAAATTTTTAGTCCCCCTGCTGAAGTCCCTGTATTTTTCTCAAGTAAGGCCAGCCTTGGTTTATTTGCAGACGCTCCTCAATGAATTTGTTATGTTTGCTGTTTTATCTTTGTTATGAGCTGATTGGTAACTAGGAGATCAAGACCTGATTAGTTCTTGCCTTGTCCCGGCTGACCCAGGCTTTCTGTATTATTGACTGTCATTTTTATGTGGAAATGTTTTACTCAGATAATTTTATATTTATGTCTTTTGTATTCTTTCATGGTTGTTTTTCTCAACCGAATAATGATTTTATGATGATCAGTGTATGCATGTGTTGGTAAGTGCACATGTCTCTGTGCCTGTATGCATGTTTGTGAGTACATGTGTGTGTGTGGCTATGAGGCTGAGGTACATCATGCATTTCCTGTGCTTCCATGCCCATGCCTATGGTTCTGTGTGTGCTTATGTCTCTGTGTACCAGTTTTACAGTAAGTGAGTTTCTATTTCTGCAACTGTTACCTGGGTGAGTCCCTCCCCATTATCAGTGGATGCCTTGTGTTGTCGGGGAAACTAGTGCAAATTCTCTGAAATGTGTCGTAGGTTTTGGAGGTCATGCACTGATCGCTTAAGGGTGTTTACTGGGCTGTGTGAAAGGTTTTTATACATTGCCTTGCCTACAATAAAAAAATAAAAGGGTAACCCACTCCTCCGTTGACTTGAAGGTAGCCTTCATCTGACTGTTTAAGGTCCAACCTTCGTTGGCAATTAAAAGAATGACACGGTCCTGCTGCTGATGGACCCACAACATATTGTGCTCTAAATAACAAAATCAAAGTGAGAGTCTATCTTTTCTTCTTAATGGGGTTTTGCCTCTTGATAACTCCTCAGCCTCTTTTCACATTGCCTGTGTACATGCTGGATGTTCTCAGGGACTTCTGTTCTATAATTTGAGGGTCATAATCCTCTCTGACTCCTGGGTGTTTGGACAAAATATTGGATTAAAAATATTGTGATGCACAAATATCGTCATGCACAAATATCGTTGACAAGAATATTGTTTTTGTATTTAACTATTATTGTTTTAAATAATATCGATGTTTTTAATATTGTTTTCAATAATATAGGGGGTCATTATGATGGCGGACGGAAAAGCCCACAGACGGCCGTGGTTGCAGGAAAAAACCGCCCGCATGTTCCGCGGCAAAACCGGCGGTCACATTACGATGCAATGATTGAAAAATACGACTGCGGCGGTCGGATTCCACAAAAATCCGCCCGCAACATCCGGAAAACTAGAAAATCCGACCACGGCGGACAGAAATGCTGCGGAAAGCACCAAAAACGCCGATCCACAAGCGGAATGACTGCAACTGAAATTATGATAAGATGGCGGAGCAAGTGGAACGATCAGTCTTTTCCGACCGCTGCGGTCGCACGAAAAGATGAATGGCAGAGCTGGCGGAACGATCATTGCGTTCAGACCGCTGCGGTCGCGCGGAAAGAAGAATGGCCGTCAAATGCAACCACAGAACAAGGCCTCCAAGTGTGTCTGATTGTTTTCCGCTGCCTTCAAAAACATTTGACACACCCCAATGACACACCCCCATGGCATAAAAAAAATACAAATCCCAGGTCAACACAGAGAACACACCTGACATGAATACCTCATTTGGACACACCCACATAGCTGAGTATAAACCCAGCCCCTTCCCTGGCCAGCATCCTTTGCACAACTCCAGAAGTGAAGGGCCAAACACCACAGCAGAAAGGAGAGGCAAATCATCCCACATCACACCATCACAACCACCCACACCAACAACACCAACACATACCTCACACATCACCACCACCACCTTCCCACCTGCACTTGTCACCCATTTGCACATCACACACCATGGCACAGAAAAAAATGCCAAAATTCACAGACAATGAGTTGTCAGTCATGGTAGATGAGATAATCAGAGTAGAACCACATTTGTTTGGAAGCATGGTCCAACAGACACCAGTAGTCAGAAAAAATCAAATGTGGGAAAGGATAGTCAACAAGGTCAATGCAGTAGGGACCACCCTGCGCACACTGCGTGACATCAAGAAGAGGTGGCATGACCTCAAGAACAGGATGAAATACCGTGCCAACAGGAACCATGAGGCAGCTCAGAGGACTGGCGGTGGCCCTCCCATTCCACCACTAACATTCACTGAATGGGAGGAGAAGGTGCTTGCCATACTGCATCCAGAGAGTCTCACAAGAATAGCCGGGGCAGTGGAGGCTGGTAAGTACCTACAAATGTATCCCATCACACTGCCAAGTACTGTCTTGCACAACTAGAAAGCTACACTTTCTAGACCTAAATGCACTTACACACAACACACTCTTCCCAACACATCTCACATATCTACCATTTCCTTCCTCTGAATCACCTCAAAGGTAGCTAGCAATATTTCCATGGGGGCATGTGTACAGGCAGCCAGCACTACAACTCCTATCAGGCACCCTTGGCCCACAGCTGAGCAGGATGGAACACTCCCCCCACCCAGAACCATGTGGCAGCCATTTCATTGCTCTCCTCAACCTTACAGGTAGGTAGCCTTCTCATGCTCTCTTGTCTCACCCCTGAGCAGGATGGAACACTCCCCCATCCAAGAGCCATGTGTAACCTATTCCCTTCCTCTGCTCCACTTCACAGGTAGGTAGCCATCTCAACAGGGAGGGGGGGTTTGTGGATAGGCAGTCAGCACTACAACTCCCACCAGGCACCCTTGTCCCACAGCTGAGCTGGATGGAAAACTCCCCACACCCAGAACCATGTGGCAGCCATTTCCCTCCACTGTGTTACCTAACAGGTAGGTAGTCAGTGCATGCACAATGTAATCCTTCTCAAAATGCATGGAGCCATATGACCACCACATCCCTCACATGTCAGCCAACTCTGTATAGATCCAAATGTTACATCCAGTGTGCAGACAGCTAAGCGCATGTAACTGTCACAGAAATTACACTTTTACTCACCAAGTCACATGTGAAGTAAATTCAGGCCCAATCATGCACAGCACAGAATGCAATGTGTAAGTGCCATGGTTTCAGAGCATGAAGGCTCATATGAACCCAAAACATGCACGGTCAATCTGTCAAACAAACTAAAGTACATGATATGAAAGAACATTTAAATAATTAAATTGTCAAGTTTTTGTATAGCTGAAACAGATTCTCTGAAAGTAAACAAAATCCACGTATAAACCAAAGTTAATGTGCACCAAGTTGGTAGATGATGACATGTCCTTGTAAACACACTATCTGTATGTGTCACATGGTTGTAATTTGCATGTAACACTAATGACAAGTAATGTATGTACCTCAACATCATGTCATGATGATCATAATCTTTCAGCAATACCAAGTGATTGCAATGTAAAATGTTTGGCGTATCAAATGTAACATCCAAAAGTCTGATACCAAGCTTGTGGAGTGCACTTAACTGACAATCTAACCTCTGTTCAACAGGAGATACCCAAGCAACAGCTGCTGAAAACACCACCAACCAGCAGAGCCAACCCCCCCCCGGAACATGAACTCTCTGATGCTGATTCTCTATGTTTCTCGGATGAGGGGCAACAACCTGGCCCCTCAGGACTGCCAGGGTGCACTCCGTCTCAGGGCCTCATTGTCCCCACCACCACCACCGCAATCAACACACCAGCGACAACCACAGCGCTGACCCCTGCTACAACGACCTGTGCTGCAGCCACCTCCACCATCACCACTGCTGCCTGCAACACTGTCCCTGGCTCAGTGGTTACCAACACCACCACACAAGCCGGGGATGCCAGAGAGAGAGTGTGCTGGTGCGTCGACAGCCAATGCCACAGGTCCGTGTCAGCAGGGCAGGTGGGAGGGCAACTGGGGGACAATCACATGAGGACACTGAGACAGAAGCCCTGGCCACCGTTGCAAGCGTCCTTGGTGCATACCAACAGAGCCAGGGACAGATGGGCAGGGTTGTCGAAGAACTGCATGAGCTCCGCCTGCTGCAGAGGTCCATGGACACACGAATGGGACAACTTGTGGATCTCGTGGGACAGCTTGTGGGTGTTCTGAGGGACATACATGGTGCTCAAATGACGGCTCAACCCCACTCCAGTGGCCATCCTGCTGAAACACACACCACCTCAGCTGCGGCCACAGAGATGGGTGAGTTGCAAGACAATGACTCCTCAGACACCTCTGAGCCTGCAGCAGAGGCCCCCCCTGCCAAACGCAAGAGGGGCCGTCCAAGAAACACCACGGGAGGATCACGTGGCAAAGCACCAACCAAAGCCAAGTCGCTGAGCCAGCCATGATGCCACATGTGTTGCCCTGAACATTGACTTTGTGGATTATCCAATCCCACATTGCCATGTTGATGGCAGGAGTTTCTTGGACTGTGTGATTCCATTAATGTGGGGACTACTCTATTGGTCTCCTTTAACATCACTGACAACTCATACACTCACTATGCACACATTTCCTTACATCCACTTTAATTTTAACCCAATGTAATTGAAAATAAACATTATTTACACACCTATGCCTTTATGTCAGTTCCATGTTTATCACAGTATGTACAATGTCAAATCTGATTCAAATGTACCACAAGCTCTGATTGTGACGAGGCATTGATGGGGCGAAGGAACCTAGAAAGACACAAGATGATGACATTTAGTTGTCAGGTGATGCCATTACAGCAAAAACACACCACTAGTCAACACCGTACAAGACGCATCACATATAACAATGACCAACACCATCAACATAGACATGAGGTAAGTGGAAACCAATACACTGTGCCACACACATCAGCCATTAGCAGTGAGCCAACAACAGCCAGCATCCAAACACCTCATCTATGCTTTGCCACTAACAGCAAAGCCAACAGACAATGTCATTGTTGTTCAATGTTACTTACACTCAAGGGAAGTAGTTGCAGGTCAACACCTTCCTCTTCTCCACTATCATCGTCACTGGGCATGTGTGGATTTGCAGCGGGGGGCATCTGCTGCTCATCATCGTCCAGGATCAGGGGGATCTCTTTGCGCAAGGGCAGGTTGTGGAGCATGCAGCATGCAACTATGATCTGACACACCTTTTGTGGAGAGTAGAGTAGTGCACCACCGCTCTTGTCCAGACACCGAAATCTAGCCTTCAGAAGCCCAAAAGCACGATCCACTACACCACGTGTCCTCCCATGTGCATCATTGTAGCGGACTTCCCCTGGGGTCCTTGGATTCCTCAGTGGGCTCAGCAGCCAAGGCCTGTTGGGATACGCAGAGTCACCTAGGTGTGAGATACACAGACCAAGTTTGTAATACAAACAGTTGACGAGAACAGCATCTCACACATACAGCACACTACTTGACTCAGCATACTCACCGACAAGCCACGCACGCTCCGGATGCAGATTTTCCATCAATTGTGGGATGATGCTGTTACGCAGTATGTAGGAGTCATGTGCAGAACCCAGAAATTTGGCACATACATGGGAGATAATCATATCCGCTTGGCATACCACTTGCACATTAATTGAATGGTAATGCTTCCTGTTACGGTAGATGTGCTCACGTGCCTGTGGTGGAACTAGGCCAACGTGTGTGCAGTCAATGGCTCCAACAACATTAGGTATGTGTCCAAGGTCATAAAATTCACCCTTCACATCTGCCAATTCATGTCTCCTTGGAAAGTGGATGTAGCGGTCCTTGTAGGTCAACAATGCGGAAAGGACATCACGCAGCACCATGCTGAATATAGGTTGAGACATCCCACCGGCGATGGCCACTGTGTACTGAAACGAACCAGTGGCAAAGAAATGCAGTGCGGCCATCACCTTTACTGTTGGTGTCAAAGCTGTCGGATAGATTCTGTGAGGCCTCAAATGGGGCTCTAACTGAGCACATAGCTCTTGAAGGGTAAGGCGATTCAGATGGAATTTCCTTATGATGTCCTCATCCTCCATGTTCCCCAGCACTGGGAAAGGCCGATGCACATTTGATCGTCTCCTACGTATTCTGAAAGAGGACACATGTAAATTTGATTCACAGATGAGAGGTGGCAAACATCTTACCTAATGATTAACACAGCACCAACATTGACAGGACTGTAACAACAGCTTAATGCACAAGTCACATGCACAGACACCTTGATCTCATGTAGTCATTCACGTGGTCAGGATGTACATATTAACTACTTCCAAATCAGAAACAGACTATGTGAATGGTAAATGGTACACTCCTACATCTTGTGTCACCAGCCCTGGGTGTAGCTGACACAGCGCATGTGGCAAACAGCAACACTGCTGAGTTGTACGTAGCTGCTGTCCCTGCACAACCTTCTTGCTTTAGTCTCACAAAGCACAACATTATTACACAATGAGCACAGTGAGTGTAAGCTGGACAACTATCAAGATAAATACAGCAATGTATACAGTGCTATAGGCACATTGTGTGGTCAGTCCATCATGACTGTGGGATGAGTTGCCATTTCACACATTGGCATGTTCACAGAAATGAGACTCCATTACACCTCAAATCTGTATACATGCACACAAATATCAAATTTGATATGTGAGTAAGTACATACCAATGCATGTACTCATGTGTGGGCATCATTGAGTTAAATGTCACACTCTCATTTCACTTTACAACCAGGTGCAACAATATAGTGTAAATGTATGGTGATCAGTGATGAAATTTGCCAAGTGACAATGCTATAGCACAATGTGTCCATAGGTGCGGTAGGCATGCTCCGCCACTGCGGTCACGGTCATTGGATACAATTGAAAGATGCCTGATTGCGGTAGAGACCACCTGGCCCCCGCGGTGTGACACCGCCTATGCCAATGTCATTGCAGCCAATGGGAACCGCCATCGCGGTAGTGCAATACAATTTTGAAACTCGCGGTAGGCGTGCTCCGCCACTGCGGTCACGGTCATTGGCCACAATTGTAAGATGCCGGATTGCGGTAGAGACCACCTGGACCCCGGGGTGTGAAACTGCCGATGCCAATGTCATTGGAGCCAATGGGAACCGCCATCGCGGTAGTGCAATACAATTTTTAAACTTGCGGTAGGCGTGCTCCACCACTACGGTCACAGTCATTGGATACAATTGAAAGATGCCTGATTGCGGTACAGACCACCTGGCCCCCGCGGTGTGACACCGCCTATGCCAATGTCATTGCAGCCAATGGGAACAGCCATCGCGGTAGTGTAATACAATTTTGAAACTCGCGGTAGGCGTGCTCCGCCACTGCGGTCTCTGTCATTAGCCACAATTGTAAGATGCCGAATTGCGTTAGAGACCACCTGGCCCCCGCAGTGTGACACCGCCTATGCCAATGTCATTGCAGCCAATGGGAACCGCCATCGTGGTAGTGCAATACAATTTTGAAACTCCCGGTAGGCGTGCTCTGCCACTGTGGTCACGGTCATTGGATACAATTGAAAGATGCCTGATTGCGGTAGAGACCACCTGGCCCCTGCGGTGTGACACCGACCATGCCAATGTCATTGCAGCTAATGGGAACCGCCATCGCGGTAGTGCAATACAATTTTGAAACTCGCGGTAGGCGTACTTTGCCACTGCGGTCACGGTGATTGGATACAATTGAAAGATGCAAACCAGGCTGACCAATTACATCAGCAGAGTACCACTGAAACAACCCTAGGGGCCTATAAATGTCTGTGAGAGAGCCACACATGTCACTTGCATTCAGACACTGCTGCCTGCCATTCATCACCACCAACTGCTGCTGTACCTCTACTCTGGACCCAGTCATGGCTCGAACAGAGAACATCAGGGCCTGTCCCTTCACCACAGAGGAGCTGGAGGTCCGGTGGACGAGATCCTTGCCCAGTATGGGAGGCTATATGGTGCTCCAGAGGTACTGGTAAGTGTATGAGTAAAAGTTTGAGAGTGCTCAGAATGCTCACATGATGTTACTGTACACTGGTATGTGCCTGTGAGTGCAAGCCAATGTTCATGCATCAATATTTTGCCAACAGCATGGTCCATACATGACCTAGAACTTATTGCACTTGAGTATGTGGGGAGGATGGCAACATAGACACTGGTGCAGCTCATTTCAAGCCAAAAAACACCCATGTTGTTCTGAGACTGGGTAATGTAAATGTGTGAGACACTGCCTAGCATGCTGACTTCACGTCAATGGGGTGTATAGCCTTATTTCAACAGATCCCTGACTGCATTTAATGATGGAAAGGACATACTGTGGTTTAGCAGTTATACAGTTACACTGCTGATTTGAGACACTCGAACTCTGAACACATATTCCCTGTGCCATGTAATGTCATAGTTCATTAAATGTTCATAGGCTCATTTGTGACATTTCAAATGTAGATTGGCCAGTGGGTACTGAATAATGTGCGTTCTGCTTCCAAATTCACCCTATGGAGATGTGCCCATTCTGCACAGGAGTACAAGGCCTGGATCTATCACTATCGACGGTAAATCACCTCTGACACATCTGCTAAATGTAAGGTGGACATGTCATCCTTCTATTGATTCCATGATGTGTAGAGTCTTGCATGTGTATGCACTGTTTCACCATTCTCATTGTACATGCATGTGATTTCTGTGATGGACCACGTTTATCCTCAGTGTAAAGCCCCCTGGCCTGCCCAGTAACTGCACAATGTAACAAGGACCCATCACTAAAAGGACTTAGAAAAACATATGTGTTGTCCACCATCCTATTTTTTAAGGAGATATTATAGGCCTGAGGAGTACACAAGACAGGACTACACCTTGTGAGAAGAGTGTGAGAATGTAAGATCAGGGACCTAAATGTGATCACCATGACACATGTAGCTATGCAATGGTCAAGGACATTAAGGGGTGTGTAGTGTAAGACACAGTGAGTCAGACCACTACACATCATTTCCAGTGTATCGTATGTCATGCTCACTCACATAGTGCATCACAGATGAGGCCCATTTGCACATTGGTTTCTGTGCTGGCACTCTGCATGTGTATGAGATGGGCATGTAGTGTGTCCATTATCATAGATGTATACATTGCAATGATATGGGTTGATCCAAGTGTACTATGTGACATGGTGTATGGGCTCTGCTCTCCATTGATGTATTTGTGTGCTACGTGTTTTCATGCTCCTGTACTGTCACACAGTGGTACACAACACAGTGTTACAGAAACTTCCTCTTCTTGTCTCCCATGCCTGCAGCTCAAGGTCCATCAGCGTAAGGCCATATGGAGGGCCATTTCCCGCAAGGTGCGGTCCCTAGGGGTCTCAAACCAACGACATACACACTGCCACAAGAGGTGGGATGACATCTGCTGCCTCAGCAAAAACGTTGCTGAGATGACGCTGGGGCTGGTCCCTCGAAGTGGCAGGTTGGCGTGCAGGAGCATGACACCACTAATGGCCCACATCCTGGCAGTGACACAGCCCGAGCTGGATGGACGTTTGAGGGCCCAACAGCAGCAAGTTAGGGGGGAGTATTGTGCAAAGTGTGACTTTGCATATGAGTGACTGCATGAGTCCCAGCCCTGAGCAAGTGCGGACCACTGTGATGTCTCTAGTGTGATGCAATGACTTCTAAGTAGCCTCAGTGTTGAGTGCAGAGGTTCTGCATTTGTACAATATTTTGTTTCTCATGTGGTAAATCCATGAACGTTGTCATAGCAAATCATCTTGCCATGTTTTCATCTCACATTTTGTGAATGTTGTCTGAACTGAGACCTTCCTACACAGGAAAATTCATTGTGTGAAGTGTGTAGCCCAGTACACTAGTCAGGCCTGTGTGTGCTGTGTGGCTACCACAATAGTGTGCTCATGTGATGATGTGTAAGTGGCTAGAGAAATGCACAGATGTGGACTCAGGGAGCAGTGAGTTGGTAGAGGTCACACCTGTCCCATGGGTCCTTTTTTCACAATGATAGAGATGACAGCATCATTGCAAAACATATTAGCCTAATATCAGCAGCATGGCATCACATGATGTAATTTCCTGCCACAGTGATAGCAAGTGCACACAGGTTCTGATGGGGTAGATGGTGATGATTGCAGTGATGCATTGGTTGATTTGCATTTGCCATTTGTGCACATGGCAACATGACTGGGTTGGTTAGACTCTGGGATTTAAATGCAATGTAGCTGAACCTGGCTATTGTGAGATTGATTTGGCACTATGGCTTAACATGGTTGGATGTGATCAGTGGGTATTGCAAATTGTGATGTGACTGAAGTGTTGTACAGTAATTTGATAGATAATAAGGAGCAAATGTTACTCAGAGTTTCAGTCCTCAGTATGTGTGCATTGTGGAGGGGTGTCCATGTGCATCAGTGCATGGTGAAGTTGTGGCTAATGCTTTTAATCAGTGAGTGAATTTATGGCACATTGATGTGTCATCAATGTCATCAGTCAGCACAACGTAGGGATGTCATATGCCAGACCCTAGGTATTCTCACGCATTAGCTGTCCTAATGGAGGCCACTGACTTCTTCATCTACAGAAGACACTATCATGCCTTGGATCAATGAAGGCCTGTCAGGCACTTGTGAAGATGTTGGTATGTGACATGTCACAACATATGAAGGGCTTGCATTAAATTCCCATTCTCATGCTATTGTGCATTGTCTATGTGACCGCATTGTTACATGGGTCTTATTTGCACTTCATTAACAAAAAAGATGTGTCCTTGTGACATATGCTGTAGTGTGAGTGTCAGAGACATCAACTGGCAGTGAACAGCAGTGAGCATCCTATTACGGTGCATTTAGAGATGTGTGCTATGCACATCTAATAAATTGTTACAACTACACAGCTGACACCAATGTACAACTGTAGTTGTGCTTCAATGCCCAACATAGTGGATTTCAGGAGGTGATATCCCTTGCAAAAGGATATATTTGACTTTGTATCTGTGGTGTTCTGTGAAATATACTTCAAATGTGACTGAGACAACATGTTTGGATGTGTAGCTATCTTACCTACAGGCACGTTGGTGGGCCTACAGACAATTGTATGTGATGTTTACATGTAGGCACATGCCCAGCTATTTGGCTGTGTCAACGAAACACAGAGCATGACTATCAACTAAGCATGTTTCCATGCATCAGCTGATGATTGCATGAATGTGGCATATGCTGAAAGTACATGGAGTAGTTAAACGGGGGAGTTTCATTCGAAGGATTTGAGTTTGTATTGCATATGATGTTTGTGAGTATGGCACTATACTGAACCTATGTCTCTGTCTCTTGCAGCATCTACCGAGGGCAGGGAAGGACAGGGGCCCAACACCGTTGGGGAAGCTACTGGCACCACTGCTACACAGGAGTTCAGTGACACTGAGGGGACCAGCACCTCAGAGGGGGACAGGAGAGCCCTGGAGGATTCCCGGCCTGAAACACCAACCTCCACATCTTCCCAGTCCAGTGGTGACTCCTCGATGTTGGCGGGCACAGGAAGTTCAAGATCTGCATCTTCTTCCGTCACACCTCGTCCAGTGTCCACCCTCCCGGATGCTCCAAGTGCTATCCGTGCCCGCAGCCCTAAGAAGGGTAGAGTCTCCTTCCCCCCAGGCACCGCTGCCCCTGCCCCTGTCTCCCCTGCTGCCCTCAGTGTGGAGGCCATAGACATTTTGCGGCAGCTGTGTGTGGGTCAGACTGCCCTCCTGAATGCCCTCCAGGATCATGGCAACAAGTTGTCACAGGTTGTTGCGTTCATGGAGGGCATTCATTCGGACGTGGGTGGCCTACACCGAACTGTCCAGTCTTTGTCCTCCACAGTGACGGCAGCCATTCAGCAGTCCCAAGCTCCCTGTCCAGCTCCTGTCCCTTCGGCAACCACCCTGCCAGTGCCCCCACCTGACCAGAGTACACACACACACACACCAGAGCCCTCAGGCACCCAGTCATCCACACGCAGCACACAACAGCAGCACTCTAAGCGTACCAGACACCATACACCATCAGCACAGCACAAAAAGAGCACACATGACAGCAAGACAAAAAGCCCATCACAGGACACTCAGGGACATAAGGCAAAAAAGCATGCATCCACATTACATTCCTCCGACTCATCACCATCCAAGGGCACTCCCATCCCCACACCTGATCCCAAAGACACACAAACACTTGCCCTGTCTGCAGTGAACCTGGTGCCTGCCACAACTAAGCCCAAACACATTCCGACGGCAGTTTCACCCAAAACTTCGACTCCCACCCACACCCCTGTGAAGCATGGACAAGAGAGCAAGGTGGGGAGTGTACCTCCACAACAGGGAATGCATGGGAAAAGGCAACCCTGCTCCAGCGTACCACCAGGTCCAGCAAATCCCCACGGGGAGAGCCACCAGCACCTGCTACACCTTCGGGGAAGAGTGAGGCTGTTGTGCCCACCTCACTTCTCACTCATGGCAAGACACTTGTGGGATATCGGATCCCTATACAATTGAGACCCAGCCCTCAACATTCACCATCAGCCACTGAGCCTCCACACAGCATGTCTCCACCTACCCGTGCCACCACTCCACCCGGTCCAAGCAGCCCTCAGGCTCCCACATCCACGGATCCCTCTACCTCAGCCAGTTCTTTCCCTCCCAGGTCCAGTCCTCCAACTGGCCCCGGCAATCAGCCCCCTCCCAGTTCAACTTCAACCCAAAGTTGAAGCCAAGTCCCCCTTCCCACACCATTTCTCCCTGAGCGTTGCCTGGACTGCCCATTCGAAGCCCCTATCCTGAGGTGATTACAATGGCAGTGGACTGTGTTACCTATTGGATGTGCAAGTTTTCATGCACACATGTGCGGACTTGAAATTTGGACTGGCCAATGGCCTTGATGTTTGCACTTTTGATGCCTATACAGAGTTACTCATGTTGTGAGCTTTGTCGCTGCCCTTGCTAATGATGCAGTGCAATGTATGTGTATATGTTCATCTGATACATGCTCTGTATGCCACATTCACATTGACATATGCTTGATTTTCTTTTGCAGAGGTTGCCATAGGTTACAGCAACTTTTGTGCTTCTTGAGTCAGAGGCTTGAGGGTGCAATGATGGTTGTCTGTGATGATCTACTGTTATCCTAATCATTCTATTGTCAGGTCTCCAATTTTGTACACATGTCATATTTGGATGCTGTACCACAACAGCAGAGAATTCTATTCACATGATAACTTGCGGGGTGGACAGGGTCCGTCATATCTGTGGAATCTATCTTGATGTGTACACAGCAGTGTAGATGTGTAGTCATCTTGTGAAGGCCTGGCTTCATAGTCACATGGGAACATTAGAATGTGTGCACTTGAGTAGTCATACAGTGTGATTGGCCTGTCATTGGCTGAAGTGTTGATGTGTATGTGCCCCTGAACATGACACCTACACACATGTATGATTCAGGTAATGAGTGCCTGTTTGTTTACATTATCGGACACCTGCTTTAGATTGTGGGCACATGTAGGAGATGTTTGTTGAGCAATGTGCAGTGTGTCGGTATGACCTTGCAGTCCTGGGGTACACCTACTTGTTGTCGCTGTCATTTGTGAGTATGCATACTGTGTCACTGCAATGTCTGTGTTGTGGTTTGATGATCAGCCATGGCTCTTGCTTAC
Organism: Calotriton arnoldi; assembly: GCA_963921515.1. Lineage (NCBI taxonomy): Eukaryota > Metazoa > Chordata > Amphibia > Caudata > Salamandridae > Calotriton > Calotriton arnoldi. Next base: position 2,925,557 of record CAWUFW010000988.1, on the reverse strand, counting down.
GTTTGTGCTCACTGTCCTGACCTGCTCAGGCAAACTAACATTATAAGTAACTTTTCACATACATTGATATCATTTTACACTTTTTTTTTACCACTATGTGGTATTAAGAGTCATACCAGCCACAAGAGGGGCTTTTGATGCCTACACATTGTGAGTTACTCCTCTATGTGTTTTTGCTCTGTACACTCCTCGCCTGTCCAATACTAATGTACACACCACTTCAGTCTAATATCTTCAACCCCATGCCTTGCCAGTGTGTGACCCTCCCCACCACTTCATAGTGTGACACTATACTGTGGGAGGACGATCTGTGTACAGGACCAATGTGCCCCTCAGGACTGTTTCACAATTTGTTATGTGCTATTTTCTTCTACTTGATTGCAGTCATGGTTGCTCATGAACAGTGCAGATGTTTTTCCACCACAGTCTTCTAGTCATGTTCCATGCATCTGTGTTTTCCAGAGTTGTGCAGCAGTAGGTGATAGCTAAAGTGTATGTCTGTTTGCTGAGGTGATGCTACCCATCCTGAGTGTGATGTGATTTGTGCGCTGTGATGATTTGTGATGTTGAAGTTCATGGTGGAGCACTCAGATATGTGTGATATTGGTTTTGGTGGTGTTCACACATTGCTTACTGTGCATGCACTGCTGTCAGTGTATTTTGCATTGTCCTTGGCCAGTGTGAGTCCCCTGATGTCCAGCTGAGTTTGCTATGTAATGTTTTTGTATGTGCATATGTTGTGTATTTGTTGTTGAGGGATGCAGTCTTTGGCCTGTGTTGGCTCTTTCTACTGACAGGTCCATGTATGTGTAATGTTATTTTTGCATGACATTGTGTGTGAGGAGTTTGTGTATTGGAATACATTCAGATGTGTGTTGAATTTGTAGTGTGCATTTCTTGTGTGAATGTCACATGCAGCAATGTGGAGTATTGTTCATTAGCTTGTTTTGAGTGCACAATTGTGCTATGGCCTCCTATATTTGTACAGTCACTTGTCGGGATTGTGCATGTGCATGCTTGTGCTACACATTGACACCATGCTCACTTTGTAAGTGGTGGAGTGTCTATGTCTGTGTTTGCAGATTTGTCTTATTGCACACAGTTAGTGTTTATGATTGCCATTTGTTCATGTATTTTATGATTGGTTTGGATGATGGTGTCTGTGCAGTTGGCCAGAGTAGAAATGTTATCTATTCCGGTGCTGTCTAGGATCACATTGCCTATCCACTGTTTGGCTGCACATGGCTGAGCTTGTTGGACTTCTTTTGATGTGGTTTGTGATACATGTGTTTGGCAATTGGTTTGGGATCAGCATTGGTTCAGACATCCCTGAGTGGGATTCTGACATTTTTTTTTTTTTTTTTTACTATTTTATTTTGCGTGGTCAGTTAAATAGTTCAATTTTACACAGTTTACATACACATAATTGCGATGGCAGTGTATACAGTAAATTTTTCACTTACATGCATCAGATTAGCGGCTTTAGTGACTCTGGCTTTACAGGTCTAATCACTAACATATTGAAAAAAAAAAAAAGGGAACAATACATCTATATTATCATGAAACAAATGATCAGGGAACATTGGTCCGGCGCCTGGTATATATATATATGCATATAAGTCCTCCAATCATCCTCCAATGGGACTAGATGAGACATGCACCTCCTACATCATAACATGCCTGTGAGCCAACCACCATACTTAATCAGTCCTTTGTTTGTGTAGAGAGAAGATATTGCACTAGTGGGTCCCAGAAATCTCGTGGCCTAGAGGATTGGGGTATGTCTTCTGCATACATGTCTAGTTGTGTTTTACAATATGACATATCCCTGACCCAATTTGTGTGCTTCGGTGTCTGTTTACTGCCCCATTTCATTGCTATTCTTCTCTTTGCCAGCAATAGTGCTACCGCCAAGAACCTACGTCTATGCGCCAGTTTAATCTTATAGATACCCAAAAGGCACATCAGGGGTGCATTCGGAATACGCTCCCCCAGCATATGCGTGAGAGTGTCAGTGACATCCTGCCAGTAAGATTGGAGTTTTGTACACGCCCAGGCCATATGTAAGAAGTCTGCGTTGGGGGCATGGCATTGGTGGCATCGGTCATCGACCCTTAGACCGTATTTATGCAGTTGCGTGGGTGTATAGTATACCTGATGTATGAACTTAAAGTGTATGATTTTCAGATTGCAGTTAGACGTGAGCAGCTGTAATTGCATACACCCAAAATCCCAGTCTTCTTTGGGAATGGTTGTGCCCAATGTTGCCTCCCATCTAGCTAGGGGTCTATCCACTGCACGGAACTGTTCATGTTGTGACGTGGTGTATAATTTAGTAACTAGGCGTTGTCGCGTAGTGGATGTCAGGAGTGTCTGCAGCGCATTAAGCGTTGGCGGTTCAACCGGGAAGGAGGGATACAAGGCTTTGATCGCCATACGTAGACGCAGATATGCGAAAACTTTTAAGGGGGTACGACACGTGCTTAAGGCCTCAGCGTCTTGTGATACGTATTCCTTGTTCGGGAAAACATCTCCCATGGTACGGAGTCCCATCTCGTGTAGTTCCTGCGCCATTTTCTGCTCCTGTGTCACTGTGAGTTGTGGGTGGTGTCGAAGGGGAAGTGCCGGCGCATATAACGGAAGTTTGTGTGCTCGTTTCGTTAGTGTATGCCAGGCCCTCAAGGTGCAAATCGCTGGGTGTATCTCCAAATTGGAGGCAAATTGTCTGGGAGAGGATATAAGTGAAAGAAGGGGGGTGGGGTGCATACTTTCGTGTTCCACCGCAATATGCGGCACGTGACCGTGTGGCTGTAGCCAATAGTGTGCATGTTGCGCCTGTGCACAGTAATAGTATAGTTGCAGGTCAGGGGCACTGAAGCCGCCTTGAATGTAGGGTCTCGTCAGTTCCTTCCATTCTACCCTCGCGTGTTTCCCTGCCCATGTCAAGCGGAGCTGCGCTGTGCATAGTCTAGTGAACAAGGCCTGTGGTAACCAGATCAGTATATTCATAAATAAATATAAAAACCGGGGTAACACTACCATTTTCTGCAGCGCGATTCTATCCGCCAGCGATAGGGGTAGTCAGATCCATCTAGTCACTTGATCTTCCAGTTTGGTTATTGCTCTACCATAGTTTTCGCGTATCACTGTTTCTGAGTCACAGTGTATCCAGCTACCTAAGTATTTAACTGGGTCTGTCTGCCATTGCAATGGGTAGTCAAGGGACGGTTTGGCCGTCACGGGAGTAAGCGGGATGACCACTGATTTGTCCCAGTTAATACAAAGGCCCGAGAAGTATGCGAACCTAATATATTCTTGAATAAGCGCATTTAGATTAGTATCCGGGTACCTAGTGTACAAAACCATGTCGTCCGCATAGAGTGATATGCTAACTGGGAGTAGCTGGAACTGCAACGCCGTAGCGGCGTGTCTCTGGCATATCTTGCAGGCCAGTGGTTCCAGTGCCAGCGTGAAAAGTAAGGGCAACAGAGGGCATCCTTGTCTCGTCCCTCTGTAAATGCTAAAGGGAGCGGATGTGATACCATTGATTCTTAGTCTTGCACAAGGTGCTGTGTATAATAACGCTATCCATTTTAGATAGGGTTCCGGGAATCCCATTTGCCTTAGGACGTAGAACATATACGGCCATTCTACAGAATCAAACGCCTTTGCAGCATCCAATAAGGCCGCAGCAGCCGGCAATTCTGGATTTATATGGTGGAACATGGCGAATATGGTGCGCAAGTTTTGCGTGGTAGAGCGGGACGGGATGAATCCCGCCTGGTCAGGCAGGACCAGCTTCTGCATCAAAGGTTTTAATCTGAGGGCTATAACTTTGGCTAGGATCTTAGCGTCCATGGTGATTAATGATAGGGGATGATAGGACTCACAATGGGCCGGATCCTTATCAGGTTTAAGGAGGGTAATCAATAACGCCTCGCGTATTGACGGGGGCAGCATGCCATCCTCGTATGCCTCCTCATACATGGCCGCTAGATGTGGTATCAGCATATCTTTGTATTCCTTATAAAACTCGGCAGGTAGTCCATCTATGCCCGGTGCCTTGTTGTTAGGAAGGGAGTTGATGGCTTCACGGAGCTCATCCTCAGTTATATGATGACTAAAGTACTCGCGGTGCGCATCAGACAGCCATGCCAGTGCTATGTCGTCAAAATACTGATTCAGTTCAGTGGGATCAGGTGTGGTCCCTGCCGTGTACAGCCGGGCATATTAATCCAGGAAACACTGCGAGATTGAGGGGGTATCGTAACAGGCCGTGTCTTGAGAGTCCATAATCATAGTTATGTATGATGCTGTGGGCATAGGGCGAATCTTGCTAGAAAGAATCCGTCCAGGCCTGCCACCCTCTCCGTAAGCCCGCGACGTGTATTTCCTTGAGATGTATTTAAGTTCGCTTTCTGAAAATTCATGGTATGTGTCAATTCTCCCTCTAATGTCAGCCAGAATCTTGGGATCAAGGGTATTAGTATATGTGGACTCTAATTGTTTAATGTCCGCCTCAACCATGGTTAGCTGTCTACGGATATCTTTAAGAAGACCAGCATGTTTACCGATACAGAATCCGCGAATTGTTACCTTGAACGCCTCCCACAGTACCTTTGCACTTTCCACCGACCCCACATTATGCTCGAAGTATTCGGTGATAGCAAGTCTCAGGTCGGAGTTAAATACCTGATCTTGCAATGTACTTGGCTGAAGGCGCCATGTATATTGTCGCGGTGTGTGCGAGGGGATGGTGAGTTCCAGTCGGACGGGTGCGTGATCAGAGAGGGTTTTAGGCAAGTGTGTTATATCAGTAGTCCAGGCGCTAACGTCTGCAGTGGTTATCCAGAAATCAATCCTGGACCAAGTATTGTGAGTAGATGATATGCACGTGCCCTCCCATCGGTGTGGGTGTCGTATTCTCCATATATCCAGCATGGCATAATCTTCCATCCCCTCCCTGAGCGATTTAGCAGAATTCCTCCCATATCTGTCATTCCCAGTGGACCTATCTACCAGCGGGTCCAGACACGTATTAAAATCGCCTCCCCAAATTATTGCAGAAGGTGAAAGCGATCGCAGCTTGTTCCATATATCTGTAAAAAAGGAGGGATCATCGGTGTTCGGACCGTAGGCAGTGATAATAGTTATGATTGTACCACCAAAATCACCTTGTACGATGAGATACCTTCCCTGAACATCCGAATGTGAGTAGATCAATGTGAACGGTATACCACGTTTGACTAGGAGAATTACCCCCCCTGGCATAAGTGGAGTAGGAGGATGCTAATCTATATGTGGCCCATCTACCTCCTATTCTGCAGTCAGTGTCTCGGTGAGGTGGCTTTCCTGAAGGCAGGCCACATCTACAGCATGCCTGTCCAAATACGCAAAGACTTTCCTGATCTTCTGGGGATTGTTCAATCCTCTTACATTCCAAGTCAAGAGTGTCAATTTCCTCGTGTCTCTATCGTCTTCAGCCATTTTCAATGCGTGTGGTGGGATCTACAAGGCGGCAGAGCGTGCACGTACGAATCATGTGATATGTAACAGTTGTTTTATCTGACCTGACCATTTTACTAAACTTACCCCTTTTATCCCCCTCCACCCACATCGCCATCCCAATCATGGCGAGGACAGTCCCAGTAAACATAAAACAGTTCCCCCCACCCTCACCCATACCCGTACTTAAGAGCAAAAACTGTGGTATACACACGGAGGGATAGCTGCCAGCCGGTTCCCCGGGCGAACTAGTCACACGGGTGGACGTCTAACCCATCCCTTCTAGATTGCAAATACAAATAACAAATCGAACTTGACCTTAAGGGGCAGTAAGGGGCATGAATCCCCCATAGCAGGATATAAGTCCCAACTATGAATCAGAGTTCCGTAAGCTGTGATCATGCACCATTGTCTCTCGTGCAAACAGTGGCGTTAAACTTCAGTCTGCTAATCATGATACTTATCTGAATCCAGTCATAGTGTCTCGGAGGTCTCCATGTAGTGCCGCACCTCATGCAGCCTGAGTCATGGAGGGGGGACCATTGTCACTCAATGTCCGAGGTGCCGCCCTGTTCGTCTTGCGCACCTCTAGGAGATCTCCGACGTGGAGGTTGAGTGTTTTTCGATTGGAGGAACTTTGGCACATCTTTCGGCTCGCTGAAGATCCTGCTCTTGCCACCATCTGTTACCCGCAGCCTAGCCGGGTACAGCATCGCGTATGGGATGTTACATTCACGGAGCTTCTTTTTCACTTCCACGAATTTCTTCCGTGCCTCCTGCACCTGTGAGGTGAAGTCTGGATAAATGGATATGTCCATCCCTTCATGATTAAGGCGGCCCAGCTCCCGGGCCTTTCAAAGCTCCGCATCCCGGTCCCTATAATTTAGGAGCTTCGCGATTATAGGGTGTGGTCTCGCTCCCGGTGCAGGTTGAGGTGCAAGTGATCTGTGTGCTCTCTCCACTATGAACACCTCCGAGAAGGTGTCTCTGCCAAGGAGTGCAATCAGTAGTGTCTCGATGTAGCGCTCCATATTACCAGTGTTGGTCGATTCCGCCACACCCATAAAGCGTAGATTGTTATGGCACGAGCGCGCCTCCAGGTCCTCTGTCTTTGCCATTATGTCCGTCATGGCCTTGTCGATCCTCTCCTGTTTCATTTCCATTTGGCGTTGTGTGTCCTCAGAGTCGGATATGCGGCGCTCCGCCATGTCGATTCTCTCTGTATGTCTGTCTAGACGCTCAGACATGCGGTCTACTCGGTAGGTCAGGGAATCGATTTTCCCATCAATGTTGGACAGTGTCGATTGGATCGTCGCAAACATAGTATGAAAGTCCACGAATGTGTCGGAACCCATCGCCGAAGTGTTCGCCTGGCTGCTCGGCGGATCGACCGAGGTGTGCTCCGCTGCTTTTTTCGACTGCTCAAAATGCAATTTAGGTTGGTTTCTGTCCGGTTTCCCCATATTTAGAGCCACCGTGAGAGGTCAGGAATGCCGCCAAGAGCACTCATCACAGATTCCAATGGGCACCTCTTGTGGGCCGCAGGTGACTACGAGCAGGGAGTCAGAGTTCGTGTGTTTTATTTTACTTCAGATCCAGGTGTGCGATGATGCTCTCCGTCAAGGCCACACTGCCGAGGGACGGTCCGCCACGCCAAGCATCGGCAAGCGCTGAGTGCGGCGAGGGGTCAGCCCCGAGTCCACAGCCAGGGGCGCAGCAACATCACAAGGCCGACTCCGTCGCCCCAGTATTGACCAGCCAGTCACTCCTGGAGTACCCACCTACCACCGCCTGTGATGGGGGATCGAAGTGGTGCCCACGATTGGGGAGCCCCCTGGCAGGGTGGTGCGTGGATCAGGCTATGGCTCGGGGGACACCTCCACCCCAGTGACGGTACGTGAGGTCACAGCAACCCGTGGAGGCTCACACCCTCTGTCCATTCGTGTCAGCAAAAGTGGCAGGGCCGTCGCCGCTCGAGGCAGATGAGGCAAAGGGGCAGCAGCAAGGGGGCACCGAATCACACCATCCCCCCTCGCCACGCCGCCCAGGATGAAGGGGTGGTAGTCGCCTGCTGCACCCTCCAGTAAAAATTGGCCCCACAGCTATGGGAATCACGAGGCGGAGACAGTAGAGGCGCCGGTGATGCTCCGTCGTCAACCACCCCGTCGCCGCAGCCAAACGCGGTCCAGCAACTCCCCAGCAGGCAGGCTCGTGGCGCCAACCCCGCCCGCAGGCCCGACCCGCGCTCACCTCCGCGGCGTCGGTCCCGCAGACAGGGCACCCCAGCGGAGCCGTCCCGGCCTCCGATCCGCAGCAGACGACAGGCGGCCCAAGGGCAGGTGACTCGGGTGCTGGGCGCGAGCAGCGCCGGCCGCGGCACAAGAGGAGCAGGCCCAGCGCACTCAGTTGCCGGCCCCGGTGCTCGCGTAGTCTTTGACGCCAGGCCACGCTCACTCCTCAGAGCAGGCCTCAGCTGGGTCCAGATCTCGCCTCGATCTTTCTGCTTGTAGATTGGACTCAGCCAGCCAGGAACGAGTCCGTAGATCGCTACCGTCTTCCGCTGCAATATGTCACCAAAGTTGGGAAGTTTTGTGGGTCCAGCGACCAGGATAATTACAGGATAGGGTTACGGCCGGAGGAGCACTCTTACATTGCGGCCATCTCCTGGTGTGGCTAGCTCCGCCCCCCGGGATTCTGACATTTGTAGATACACACCAGGGTGTAGCATTGGTTATCAGGAAACTCACAGGACCTTATTTACAACTTTATCTGTGCTTCTCACAGGCGTTGAGTAGTGAAGGTGGGAGATGGGTAGATGAGGGGTATGTGTGAAGGTCATACTTGGGTTTGACAGTCAGGGAGTGTCACCATGAGCCATGAGTGTTGTGCTGGTGGCATACACATGTCAATATAGTTGACACAGATGAGGGGCTGGTCACTGTATGGCTTATGACAGTTCCTATCATCCTGGGCCAATGCATTGCTTCATTGCTGTATCACAGCAATATTGCACAGATGTTACTTTCATTCAATTTCAATTACTGTGCCACCCATGTATGATTTGATGGCGTAAGTGTAGTGTGATATGTGGTACCTCTTGCATGTCATGTACAAATGGTAACTGTAATTTCTCCCTGCTTTTCCTGCACTGTGCACTCCACTTTAGGCTAGTTTAGTTATTATCATACAGTGCTGCTGACTTATGGTATGTGTATGAGGCTAAGTTTAAGTGTGTGAGCTGTCTGGAGGACTTGACATGCAGTGTGAACAGTTCCAAGGTTGTTAATCTGCACAGTGACTCTTCATTTCTTGAATTAGTCACTTTAATTCACATGAGTGGAAGGCAGGTGTGAGGAGGAGGAGGGTTGTCATGAGTCTCAGGTCAGAGTTTCCTGCTGTCAAGATAGACTCTTCCTGACACTTTGGCATTTATTCACTACTTTGTAGTTGGTGCTCCCTTTGTTGAGGTGGAGTAATGGTGTGTAGGTGTTCTGTGAGTTGGCAGTGTAGTCAGTGTTGTTGATGTACTGGACATACTCACATGGTGTCATTTATTGTAGCTGTACACTTGTGAGTCAAATGCACAGTGGTGCTTACTTTGAGTTTGCTGTTTGAGTCAGGAATTTCTTACTGTGTTGCATGGTATGGGCTGTCATTGTGTGATATGGTCTGCCATTTTATGTGATGGGCCTATCAATGTCTGCTTGGGGGCTGTGGTGATCTGTGATTGTGTGGCAGTGGTGTCTAATATGATGTGTCATCTACCTGGGCTCACTGACTCATTCCAACACCTTGTTTGACTACTGTGAAATACACATACACACCCTGCTTGGTCTGCCCTCCTCTGTTCCACATTGTATTTGGACTGACCCTTATTTGTGTGCAATGATGACTATGGTCATTTTGGAGGGACTCTTGCCTCACCCCACACTCATGTTACTATACAATTGTTGATGATCCTAATGAGATGTCACTATAGACAGTGTCCCTGCACATGACTTATTGCTGCAGATATGTTGTGCTGAGTGGTGCTTCTTTTATGATACATGTGGTGTGCATGTTGTGATGTTGGTCTTGCTTGTCTGGGACAATGTCCTGGACGGCAGGTTTTCCCACCGCTTCACCGCTGCGGTGACATGACCGGCACGACTGGGCTAGTTGCAATAATTTCTATGGGGATGGGTGACCCAGATGCAGAGGTGGCAATTTGTGACATGCAAGATATGTGTACTTAGACTAGGGTATATGTTGCTGTCTCCACCAGGGTGTCTGATGTAGACAGGACACGTATTTCTGCGCGACAGTTGTGTGTTGTTGTTGTACAGGGGTTGTATGCAAGGATGTGTTATTGACTTAGCTGCGATGTTGACCGCGACGGCGTCTTATCTGCTGGTAGTGGATCAGGTACAGCAGCGGAAGGGCTTGTAGAGCAGGATCCATGGTGGCCAGGAACGTGTGGAGGTGTCTCGGACTCGAGTTTCTATCTCTGCAGTTGTGCTTCCGCCATCTCTGAGGGGCTGGTTTCTCCGCTGCGTTCTGATGGGCTGGTTGAGGCATTGTGATTTGTCCGGCGGTCAGAACGTGATTCCGCACGGCGGTCTTTCTCTATTGGCTCCCTCCGGCACCGTTGCGGAACCAAAAATCTGGCGGATCCGGAAACTCTGCGAAGGACGGGAAATGGGCTATCTTTGCCCATTGTAATATGGCGGTCGCGAGGACCGCCGCAGGGGTAACTAAATTGACGTTTTCCACCAGCACCGCGGAGGTGCCTACGACCACCATCGTAATCAGCCCCATAGTGTTAAAAAATATCGTTTTAAAATTATTTGAATGTGTTTTAGTCGTAATACTAATTCTATGTGTTCCTATTCTTTATATAAAGCTTGTAAGTTTTATGTAATTTAGAATTTTTTATTTCATTTTCATAGAATTTATAGTGTTGTAGCGGGTTCTTGAGTTTGTAGAGGGATAGGTGGGAAGTGAATTAAGCAATAATTAATTAACATGTAAATATTAACCCCTTCCATGCGCAGGACAGCCAGGAGCCGTCCTGCTCATCGGTGCTCGTGTGCGCAGGACGGCTCCCGGCCGTCCTCGCACATGGCACTGGAAATCCCTCTGGTGTGGGCACCAGAGGGATTTCCTTTTACCCCCAACAGCCTCGGGCTGAGACTGTCTCTTTGGTTTCTGTGCAATGACGATCAGCGTGCACGTCGCACTGACATCATTGCACAAATACCGAGTCTGAAATGAGCCGCTCATTTCATTTTTACTTTCTACATGCTCAGGGGGCTCTCTCAGCCCCCCAAGCACGTAGAAAGTCAGGAGAGTTATCATTGGAATGGAGAGGATCTCCCTGTTACAATGGTACCCCTCCTGAGTGGATCTCTGCTTGGGGATCACCCCAGGAGGGCGATCCCCAAGCAGGAATCTACCCACTAGGCACAACAAAGGAGGGAACAGCCCCATGGACGAGGGCCTTTGCTCCCCCATTAAAGTCTGGCATAAGCAGTCTTTCTGCCCATCTGGGGGGCAGATGGGGGCAGTAGCCCCCAATCTGACCCCCAGTGGTGGCAGAAAGCACCCTAGACCGCAGAAAGTCCACTAGTAGCCAGGGTTTTTTTTATTTGATTTAGGGGAGGGGGCTGCCCAAGATGGGCATGCCAATGCCCTCCTAGCAAAATTCCAGTCTTTATGCCCCTCCCCAGGGGGGGCAGCCATCCCACTAGATGCCAGGGATTTTTTTTAAATTGGATTTAGGGGTGGGGGTTGTCCGAGATGGGCATGCCAATGCCCCCACCCTTCAAACTTCCACAGCCTTTCTGCCCCCCCGGGAGGCAGATGGGGACAGTAGCCCCCGATCTACCACACCCGTGGGGGGCAGAAAGGCCACTAGATGCCAGGGAATATTTGTCTGAATGCTGGGTGGTAGGAAATTTGTGTCAGCCCGGTGATCCCACAACTTTCCCACACAGAAATTTGAGAAAAATGTGATTTTTTTCAGCTAAATTTGAGGTTTGCAGGGGATTCTGGGTAAGAAAATGCTGGGGAATCCACACAAGCCATACCTCCCTGTACTCCCCAGGGTGTCTAGTTTTCAGAAATGTGTGGGTTTGGTAGGGTTTCCCTAGATGGCTGCCAAGCCTGGGGCCAAAAACCCAGGTGCCCCCTTGCAAAACTAGGTTGTTTTGTGATAGGTCATTTTGATGTCTCCACAATACTTTTTGGGCCCTTGCCTGTCGCGGGTACTTGGCCCACCCACACGAGTAAGGTACCATTTTTATCGGGAGACCTGGGGGAACGCTGGGTGGTAGGAATTTTGCAACAGCCCAGTGATCCCACACAGAAATTTGAGAAAAATTTGATTTTTTCAGCTAAATTTGCAGTTTGCAGTGGATTCTGGGTAGGTAAAACATTGGGGGATCCACGCAAGCCATACCTCCCTGGACTCCCCAGAGTGTCTAGTTTTCAGAAATGTGTGGGTTTGGTAGGTTTCCCTAGATGGCCGCCGAGCCTGGGGCCAAAAACCCAGGTCCCCCCCTTGCAATACCAGGTTGTTTTGTGATAGGTAATTTTGATGTCTCCTCAATACTTTTTGGGCCCTTGCCTGTCGCGGCTACTTGGCCCACCCACACGAGTAAGGTACCATTTTTATCAGGAGACCTAGGGGAATGCTAGGTGGTAGGAATTTTGCATCAGCCCGGTGATCCCACAACTTTCCCACACAGAAATGTGAGAAAAAATTGATTTTTTCAGCTAAATTTGAGGTTTGCAGGGGATTCTGGGTAGGAAAACATTAGGGGGTCCACAAAACCCATACCTCCCTGGACTCCCCAGGGTATCTAGTTTTCAGAAATGTGTGGGTTTGGTAGGTTTCCCTACATTGCCGGCAAGCCTGGGGCCAAAAACCCAGGCCCCCCCCCCCTTGCAAAACCAGGTTGTTTTGAAATATGTCATTTTGATGTCTCCACAATACTTTTTGGGCCCTTGCCTGTCGCGGGTACTTGGCCCACCCACATGAGTGAGGTACCATTTTTATTGGGAGACCTGGGGGAATGCTGAGTGGTAGGAAGTTCGTGTTAACCTGGTGATCCCAAACTTCCCCACACAGAAATTTGAGAAAAATATGATTTTATTCAGCTAAATTTGAGGTTTGCATGGGATTCTGGGTAGGAAAACGTTGGGGGGTCCACGCAAGCCATACCTCCCCGGATTAACCCAGGTGTCTAGTTTTCAGAAATGTGTGGGTTTGGTAGGCTTCACTAGATGGCCGCTGAGCCCGGGGACGAAAACCCAGGTGCCCCCCCTTGCAAAACCAGGTCGTTTTGTGATAGGTAATTTTGATGTCTCCACAATACGTTTTGGGCCCTTCCCTGCCGCGGGTACTTGGCCCACCCACACAAGTGAGGTACCATTTTTATCAGGAGACTTTGGAGAATGCGGGGTGGGTGGAAGTTTGAGGATCCACGGAGATTCTAGAACCTTCCATCAAAGAAATGTGAGGAAAATTAGTTTTTTTTTTAGAAAGTTTGAGATTTGCAAGGGATTCTGGGTAACAGAACCTGGTGAGAGCCACACAAGTCACCCCATTCTAGATTCCCCTGGGTGTCTAGATTTAAACAATGTATAGGTCTGCTAGGTTTCCCTGGGTGTCGTCAGAGCTAGGGTTCACAATCCACAGCTAGGCACTTTGCAAAAAAGGGTCAGTTTTCACTGTAAGAATGTGGTTTGTCCACGTTGCGTTTTGGCCCATTTCTGGTCGCAGGCACTAGGCCTACCCACACAAGTGAGGTACCATTTTTATTGGGAGACTTTGGAGAATGTGGGGTAGGTGGAAGTTTGAGGATCCAGGCAGATTCCAGAACTTTCCATCACAGAAATGTGAGGAAAATGTGTTTTTTTTTTTTACAAAGTTTGAGGTTTGCAAGGGATTTTGGGTAACAGAACCTGGTGGGAGCCACACAAGTCACCCCATCCTGGATTCCCCTGCATGTCTAGTTTTAAAAAATGTATAGGTTTGCTAGGTTTCCTTAGGTGCCGTCTGTGCTAAAGTTCAAAATCTACAGCTAGACAATTTGCAAAAAAAAAGGTCAGTTTTCACTAGAAAAATGCGATGTGTCCACGTTGCGTTGTGGGATGTTTCTTGTGATGGACACTAGGCCTACCCACACAAGTGCGGTGCCATTTTTATCTGGAGATTTTTGGGAATGCGGGGTGGGTTGAAGTTTGTGGATCCACGCAGATTCCAGAACTTTCCATCACAGAAATGTGAGGAAAATGTGTTTTCTTTTTACAAAGTTTGAGGCTTGCAAGGGATTCTGGGTAACAGAACCTGGTGGGAGCCGCACAAGTCACCCCATCCTGGATTCCCCTGCATGTCTAGTTTTAAAAAATGTATAGGTTTGCTAGGTTTCCTTAGGTGCCGGCTGTGCTAGGGTTCAAAATCCACAGCAAGACAATTTTCAAAAAAAAGGTCAGTTTTAACTAGAAAAATGCGATGTGTCCACGTTGCGTTGTGGGATGTTTCTTGTCATGGGCACTAGGCCTACCCACACAAGTGAGGTACCATTTTTATCGGGAAGTTTTGGGGAATGCGGGTTGGGTGAAATTTTGTGGATCCATGCAGATTCCAGAACTTTGATTTTTTGACAACGTTTGAGGTTTGCAAGGGATTCTGGGTATCAGAACCTGGTGCGAGCCACATAAGTCACCCCATCCTGGATTCCCCTGGGAATCTACTTTAAAAAAATGCTTAGGTTTGCTAGGTTTCCATAGGTGCCGGCAGAGCCAGGGTTCAAAATCCACAGTTAGGCACTTTGCAAAAAAAGGGTCAGTTTTCACTGTAAAAATGTGGTGTGTCCACATTGCGTTTTGGCCCGTTTCCTGTCACGGGCACTAGGCTTACCCACACAAATGAGGTACCATTTTTATTGGGAGAATTAGGGGAACACAGAATTATAGAGCAACTGTTATTACCTATTGACTTTCTATGCATTTACGCCTTTAAAATGTAAGACAATGTGTAAAATAGAAGTCACTTTGAAAAATGTCCTATAATTCACATGCTAGTATGGGTACCCACAATTTCGGAGATGTGCAAATAACTTCTAAACTCTATATTTAGTTCCCATTTCGGAAATACACAGGTGTCCTTGCTACCTATCTTTCACTCTTTATATTTCACCAAATGAATTGCTATATACCCGGGACACAATGAAAAACCCTTGCAAGACACAGTTCAGTTATTGGCTCTGGGTTCCTCGGGTTCTTAGTGAACCTACAAGTCCTATATATCCCCACAACCAGGAGGGTCCAGAAGATGTAACGGTATATTGCTTTTAAAAATCTGTCATACTTAGAAGAAGTTACAGTTGAAAACGTTGGCACAAATGGCTGTTTTTTTCAACTCATTTTCAATATTTCTTATTTTCAACTGTTAGTTTCTATGAAAAAAACCTTGAAGGATTTACACAAATGACTCCTTGCTGAATTCAGAATTTTGTCTACTTTTCAGAAATGTATAGCTTTCTGGGATCCATTATTGCTTTCACACCCATTTCTACCACTAACTGGACGGAGGTTGAAAGCACAAAAAGTAGCAGAAATAGGCTGTCCCAGTAAAATGCCAAAACTGTGTAGAAAATTTTGATTTTCTGACAAAAGTCTGCCTGTCTCTGAAAGCTGGAAAGATGTTGTTTTCAGCACCTCAAACCCTTTGTTGATACCATTTGCAGGGGAAAAAAACAGACGCTTTCTTCTGCAGCACTTTTTCCCCATTTTTCCCCCCAAAAAAAGAAATGTAGCTGTATTTTGGCTAATTTCTGGGTCCCCTCCAGGGGAATCCACAAACCCTGGGTACCTTTAAAATCCCCATGATGTTGGAAGAAAAGGAAGCAAATATGGCATGGATACCTTATGTGGACAAAAATTTAGAGGGCCTAAGCGCAAACTACCACAAATATCCAATTGATTTAAATTATGTAATTTAAGGGTTACTTATTTGTTTTGCCTCTATTTTAGCTGTGTGCTGCTAGGTTTGTAGGGGTCTAGTGTGGTAAGTTGAAAATTAATTAATTATTTAATAATAATTGTTAATTAATCAGTTAAAGAATTTTTAATTATATAAAATATGGAATACTGCATTATTGTACTAATATTTTAGTTGTGGAATGTTAGGTTTGTAGGGGTGGGAAGTTGTTAAACTAATAATTAATGCATTATTATTTATTATTTGTAAATGCATTATTTAATTGAATTTTAATTATTTGTATTATATTTTAGTTGCCTGCTGCAAGGTTAGTAGGTGTCTGGGCTGGGAAGTTAACTATTAATTGCTCATTAATTATTTAATTGATTTTAAATATGCAAACAATGGATTTCTTATTTTTGTAGTTGTATTCCAGGTGCGGGCTACTGCGGTTGTAGGGGTATAGGATGGGAAGTAGATTAATTATGAATTGAATAACAATTATTTAATAATTGATAATTATTTATTTCAATGATTAGTAATGATGTACATTGATTTTACATATATATATATATATATATATATATATATATATATATATATATTCACTGAAAAAACACTTGTTTCAGGGAGGTTATAGTAAGGTATTAGCATTTAAAAAACCTTAGAAATTCACGGAAATAACAAAGGTTACAGGAACGTTATAGTTAGGCAGACATTTCACTTGTATAAAACCTGTGAAATTCAGCCGTTATAGTTAGCTAAGCTAACTATAACTCATGGCCCCGCAATGCACTGCTGATGACGTCACATATTACATCATGCATGACATGGTCAGTGACATCACTGATGACATCATTGATGACATCTCAAATGACATCACTGATGCCAGATACCGAGGACCGGGGGGTGAAGGGGGCCCTGCTACTGGCTCCCAAAGACACTTTCTGCCAGCAGTTCCATGTCGGGAAGGTCGACATGGAACTGCTGTCAGAAAATGCCATCATAATCCTGACGGCAGAAATGCCGTCCTTAAGGGAGTATGAGGCCTTTCCAACTGGCCTACGGGCTCCTTGAGCCCGTCGGAACCGAGTCGGATTCCCCGTCCGGTTTAAACTCTGATCGTAGTCATTGTAATATGGCGGTCGGAGTTCAAACCTACAATGTCGGTCGGAAAGCCTCCGACCAGCGGTAGGAGGCTTTCCGTCCGACATTGTAATTAGGCCTAGTATATTTAATAATCTTAGATGTTTCTTAATGTTTATAGTATTTTTGGTAAATGGGTTTTTAGATTTTTCAAATTGAATATTTTATTTATTGTGTACATTAAGTAACATATTTTACCTTATTGAATCTTTTATATTTTGTATGATTTCATTGTGTATGTCTATATATATATATATATATATATATATATATATATATATATATATATATACATATATATGGAACTTCGGTACCTGTCACGCCACAAAGTTATTTTGGAGCTCCGTAAGTTCAGGCAACCAGGACAAAGCGACACAACCAGATGAGAGAGGTGCATCAGTTTATTTCATATATTTTTTTCTCTTTTGTTTTAGCCAAAGTGCATCGTGCTCTAAAAGCAGGCATACACGTTTAGGCCGAAGCCTTCTACTGGGCCATGGAGTGCTATCACACAGAGCGTCCATTTAGAGGGCCATTGCCCTGTATTAACCCCACCCCAAAATGTTCAAAAATAAAAAGTAAAAATATATATCAACAGATAGCTAAATACAATTCATTCCTAAATTCAACCTGGTAACAATTTTATCAGAGATATATTCATCAATTAAAGTGCTTATTGTCTCACATAACATTGTGTATATGCAATCACATAGTATTCTCTCAAAATAATGCATTTTGGGAAATGTAGGATATGTGTGTGTGTGTGTGTGTGTGTGTGTGTATATATATATATATATATACATATATTCTAAATATTTTAAGAAATCTATTTCTTTTAGAATATATTAATTTTAAGAATATTGTAAATGTAGTAGTACAAGTATACATAGATAAATATTTTCATATTAATATATTTAAAATGTGAAAAATATTAATATGTATAATAAATATATTTTTTATTATGTTACACTAACTGTGTATAGATAGATATAAATATAAACATATATATGTGCGTTTATATAAGTAAATATTTATATATAGAAAGACATATTAGTGGAATATATTTAATTTACATTACATCAAATGTATATAATAAAAGCATTTACTACTTTAAACTCTGAATATATTAGAAAATCAATATTTGTGTCTATTTCTTGATGACATTAGTGTCAACAATATTTTTCCCGATATTTTTATACTCACCATTATAAGTATAGGAGCACGGTATTATGGTAAATGATATTTTTTCTGAAATGTTTGACATTGATATTCCTTGTAACGATATTGTGTCAGTGATCCAACTCCTGTTCAGACATCTCCCCCTCTTCTGTAATGTCTGCTTTAGCATTAATTATTATACCAACCATGAGGATGCACACTTGTATTTATGTCACTACAGAATTGGTCGCACAGCCTGCACAGAACGTTACCTTTGTTCCTGACATATGTTTTATGTGTCTCTTGTGAACAATCATTTTATGGGTGTTTTAGTGTACATAATCAGGGCCTGATTCTCAAAGGTAAACTTACATTTTGTGTTAGCTTACGATTGTTTACTACTCACAAAGGTATTTTACGACTGCGGAGTCTCCAAACATAAAAAGATAGGACAGTCCTATCTTTTTATGGGCGAGACTCCACAATTGTAAATATACTTCTAGCAAAATGCCTTAGTGAATAGCAAACAACTGCAAGCTTACACAAAAGTGTAAGTTTACCTTTGTGAATCAGGCCTTCAGATTTTACATTTACATGTGTTAGACAGGCATAGCTGGATGGCAGTGGTGTATGTGTTTTGCACATGCTATCCTGTCGCTGAATGTCTGCGCTCCCTTATGTTTGTAGATTGAATAATTGTGTTGCTAATTACAAAGAGAGATGGTAGCATTCTCCAACATCCTGTGTTTTTGGGCATTGGCTTGAGGTGCCCACTCCTAGCAAGTCCTCTACAGCTTCACGAATGAGTGGGATGCGGAAGAAGGTTTCATTTGGTTTGAGCTTGTTAGCCCCACAAGTTTCCCACCTGCTCTTGTAGATGTCTAATAGTTTTCTGCAACTATATCTTTTACCCATCTTTTCACATGTGCCTTTGAAACTATTTTGTCAACATTCAACAAGATTTCCAGTTCAGCATTAGTGCCTAGAGATAGCTTCAGCTGTCTGCTAGAGCTCATAGCATCAACACCAAAAACATACACAGAGTGGGACTTTGGGTCAGTCCTCTGTAGCCATTGCTTGACGAAAGCATCATTCACATATTGCATTAGGCCAGAGGAGTAGAAAAGCCTCATTGTTAGCTATTGGTTATTAGGTGTGTTGGTCCGCCTATGTAGAGTGCTTCCCATTGCAGTAAATGGACTGTGAAGTAAAGGAGCCATACATTGTAATGGAGGTGAATATATTCATCTAAACTTATTTCAACACTCAGATTGATGCTGCACCAACAGTGGTTTTGCACCTAAAAGTAATTTATGCACCTAAATGTGACTTATGCACAAATGTGTTTCGCATCTAAAAGTGTCTTTACACTCATGTTGATAGTGTATCAATTATGATTTTGTACCCACATGTGCTTCTGTACTTCAACGTTTTTTCACACTATAGATATTGCACCAAGGGTTATTTTGCACCCTAAATCTGTTTGCATCTAAACTTGATATTTGCTCTTACATGTGGTTTCACAGACCTATTTTTCTTGCTCCAAGGGTGATTTTGCATCAAAATGTGATTTTGTGCTGAAAAATGTTTTTGCTCCAGAGGGGATGTGTTCCTCACTAATGCTAATGATGTGTGTTTCCACACTCTTGGTGTTGTTGCACAAAGAGTGGGTTTGCACTTAAATAAGTTTGCTCTAAATGTGATTTTTAACCAAATTGTGATTTTGCTCATTAATGTGATACCACAATCCTGGTTACTTTGCACTAATGGTAATATTGCAAATAAAAATAATTTTTGCGCCTCCATGTTACTTTGTATATAAATGGTTCTAAATGTTTTCCTCACTACTGCTAATTATGTACGAAGAGTAATGCTGCACGGCAATTTGTTGTCAACAAAATGTGAGGTCATACTGATGCACACCTTTAACACCTATTGTGAACTCTTATTAAAACATTTTTTCTCTGTGCCGTGTGATATCTGATGGCTGAATATTGTGGCTGTCTCATACTCAATCTGCTTCTCAAAATCAATAGGCATCTAATTTTTCATATGATCTTATGATAACTACCAAACCTAAAGCAATTATACAAACATATATACATATTCACTGAGATTTATATTGCGCATGGTTACCCGACTGGCCTTTCAGCACTGGTACAACCTCTGCTCTCTTCTCATTGTGTCCCTAGAACTGGGCTAGAATAAGTAGGTTTTCAGGTTTTTTCTGAAACTTATTTGAGATTTGTTAAGTCTCAGATATGTTGGCAGGGTATTCCACAATTTAGGTGCAAGATATGCAAATTAATTCCAGCCACATCTCGATCTCTTGATTTTAGGAACCATCAGACAATTGTGACTCTCTGACCATTTGGCCTATAAGAGGTCACAAGACTCTGTATATATAGAGTGTTTTTTGTAGAGGGTGCAGTGAACTGGGCAAAGAGCTTTGAACTGAATTCTTTTTTGTATTGGCAGCCAGTGTAAGGCTACCAATGCTGGTGCTGCTGATTTTTGCCTGGGGAGTTTATAAAGAGTCTGGGCCGCAGCGCTTTGTATTTCCTGTGTTCGATTTATGGCATATTTTGGGCACCCTAAGTAGAGGGAGTTGCCATAGTCCAGACATGAGAAGAGGAATTTCATATTCGATCAGACTCCAGGATGTGTGTAACATCTCATTGATCCCGTTCCCTTTGGCCTACCCACAACTACCTTGTAATACCAAAAACACTGAGTACTGACGGACAACCCAGAAAACTCAATCAGTGACAGATACCATAGTCTTAGAAGGACCTCCACTAAAATTGGCCTACTCTATTTGAACTAAGGGCATGACCACCAAGATCTATACACTATGCTTTTTCGTCTTTGGCTATATGTATATATGGTAATAAGGCTTGATATTGCAAAATCTTTCTGGGCCATTACAATCTTTGTGCCTGGAGTTACTCACAAGTAATTCCCCATTTGTGAGCATTTTTTCACCCAGATATTGTGTCTGCTTTCAAAAGGTGAAATGTTCCAGTCAATACTTACAAGCTTCTGTATTTCCATGATTTTACTACATCAATTCCTAATGTTCCTAATGAAGTCTGTATCTACCATTACCAGCATTGTTGTAATATAGTCGGGCTCTTGCTTTTGAAGAACAAAAACCCCTTAAAG
This sequence comes from Calotriton arnoldi, assembly GCA_963921515.1. Lineage (NCBI taxonomy): Eukaryota > Metazoa > Chordata > Amphibia > Caudata > Salamandridae > Calotriton > Calotriton arnoldi. The sequence goes on along the minus strand of CAWUFW010000988.1, from coordinate 2,904,616 downwards.
GAAACAAATGTGCTATATCAGCTTATCAAATCAGAAATGGGAACTTCATATCACTTTTTATTAAATTGGAATACTCATGATCAAGTCCTCAGATACCGACCTCTATAACATCACCACATTGTTTGTTACCTTATATGCCAAACTGCTTCTGTTATAGGTAGGGTTGTTAATACTGATACCATGCCTCCCCTCTTCACTGACTGCGACACCTCACCCTCCTCCACTACCTTCATGTCCCCAATATCACCTACACAAACCTCAGGGAATTAATCCAGACAGCATAATGTCAGCATAAATCACTGTAGTCTGGACCATAATTTGGAATTAGTCAACTCCTTCATTGGTACAGACAGAAAGACTATCAAATACCAAACCAAACGACCTCCTGGTAGTAACTATCACCTCCCAATGTAATCTCCATGGTGAAACTACTTCTCAATCCAAGCCAGCGGCACTAAAACAACAGCATGTAAAGTGCAAAAAGTGAGAAAAATAAACCCACTAAATCGATCACAACTGCTATTCTCCTTATCTAAATGTGTAAGTCTACGGAATATTGGTACTGAGGACCTCAGAGAAGTAGGATTTACTGTAAATATTAGAGGGGAATGAAGTATCCAAGGTTCTCCTATACTCTTGGTTAGTAAAATGAACATTAATAAAGGCAGAGCAGGAGTTACATAAGGAAGGTATCAGATTAGTACAGCGGACAGAAATGTCAGAGTATAACAAGTACGAGAGGCCATTCCTGATGAATCATGCAGGGTTGGGACTAAGACGGGTTAGGCTGAGTGATCCAGGTTGGGATGCTAAGGAAGATCTTGAAATCACGATAAGATGTAAGGAAACAGAGAGAGTTAAGGAGGGTATGCTGGTGGGAAATAGATATAGGGCCCTAACATCCCCGGCATATGAGGAAGATGGAGGGTTAAGTGACATCGAATAGGAGTTAGGGTCGTCACACAGCCTGGCTATATTATCCTGGAACATAAATGGGTATAATAGAATATCGAACTTGGAAAGTTTTAAAGAAGTTCTTGACAGTAACGAGATCGTGTGTTTGCAGGAGACCTGGCTGTGCGACGAATCCCTAGTGATTGAAGGGTTTGTCCAACAGACTAAAATAGCAAGGAAGAAACAATATGGTCGACCCTCTGGTGTGCAAATGACGTTGGTTTCTACAAAAATTGCCAGGAAGGTAATCCCCTTGGAAGTAAAATGCAAATGGGTAATGGGTTGTAGAGTGTTGTTGATGAACCCAGAACCACGCTACGAAGATATTGTCATTATAAATGTGTATATACAGAAGGGTAAAGAGAATGATTACAAGTCAGAATTGGAAAAATTTAAAGAAGATGTGCTGTCCTTAACTGACAATTACTATAAGGATGTACTTAATGTGCTGGGTGACTACAATCATAAATTAGATCCCGGAGGATCGACCCATGGTGTAAGGAGCTGCTGACTTCATACAAGATAAATGATGCCATCTTCCCGATGGTGGATATGTCAGCACAAGATATGGCTCTAGGGCAAATTATGGGCTCAATGGGTTTACTTTGTATAAATGGCAGATTGGAGACAGATCTACCAGCAAATCGTACATTTAAGATAGGCCAGCAACCCTGTCCAATTGACTATGTCTTTCTACATGCTTGGAACTTTGAATTAATTAAGAACTTACAAGTGGCAAGACTGGAGGGTAGCGATCATTACCCACTAAAGCTCGAAATATAGGGCCTGATTCACAGAACTAACTTACGTCAAAAACGTAAAGTTAGTACTTTTGGTATTCACAGAATACACTTACTCATTTTGGTATTCACAGAATGAACTTACTCATTTCGGTATTCACAGAAGTTAGTAGTCCTAACTTTAGGACTCCTAAATGCCTTCTGTGAATACCGAAAATCTTAAAGTTAGGATTTTTCTCAGTTTAGGAGTAGTAAAGTCCTAACTTTACTACTCCTAAACTGAGAAAAATCCTAACTTTAAGACTTTCGGTATTCACAGAAGGCATTTAGGAGTCCTGAAGTTAGGAGTCCTAACTTTACTACTCCTTAAACTGAGAAAAATCCTAACTTTAAGACTTTCGGTATTCACAGAAGGCATTTAGGAGTCCTAAAGTTAGGACTACTAACTTCTGTGAATACCGAAATGAGTAAGTTCATTCTGTGAATACCAAAATGAGTAAGTGTATTCTGTGAATACCAAAAAGTACTAACTTTACGTTTTTGACGTAAGTTAGTTCTGTGAATCAGGCCCATACAGAGCAAGGAAAAAGCAAAGAGATAAAGCTCTCCAGGTCAATATTGACTACCCAAGGCGTCTCACAACACATATATCTGAGGAGCATCTTGTAAAATTAGCGGCGTTACAGCAGAACCAAACATTAGGAAACATTCCAAATAATGAGGATAATAACTGGTATAAAAATATAATTATACAAGTGGTTGAATGCCTAAGAGTTCAAATAAAATCAAGAAGATCCGGTGAGGGTAGGAAAAATAGAACCCAATTCAAAGAAAAGACCTGGTTCGACGAAGAATGTCGTAAATTAAAAGCAAACATCAGACAAAGAGAAAGAAGACTCAGGGGAAAGTATAATGTAGAATTATTCCACAACCTCCAGAAATTAAGGATAAAATATAAAATGATTATCAGAAATAAAAAAGAATATACAAAGAGAGCTGCTGTGTAAAACTATGGTCTGTAATAGAATCCAAAGACATAAAGGTTTTTGGAAACTGGTCCAAGAGAGTTCAGGCAAAACATTAGGGTCCTTGAACTGTGTAGTAGATGATTGGGTAAGGTATTTGGGGGAAATGTATGGGAAATGGCCAGTAAAAGAGAGATTGAGAACTATACTATGGCCAGGTGTGAGAGAGGAGATCAAGGAATACTTCACACCGAGAAATATAAAAAAAAATCATATCTAACCTTACCTTAACTAGAGCAGCAGGACCAGACAACCTCCTGGTAGTGATCATAAAAAACAGGCCAGAGTGGTGGGCAGAATTTTTTTCAAAAAAGTTCCTTGGGATTCTTAATACTGGTCGTATACCAGAAAATTGGAAAGGAGCAATTATAAGGCCTTTTCACAAACGAGGTGATATCAAAACCCCAAAGAACCATAGACTAATTAACCTACTGGATGTAGGAGAAAAAATATTTGCAAAAATAATCCTGGAAAGACTCAAGGACTGGGCTGAAGCAAATCAAGTGGTGCCCCCTGAACAGGGGGGGTTTAAGGAGGGGCACTCTACAGTTGACCACTACTTTGCGCTATGGTCCATCGCACGGAAGTATATCGAGCAGAGGGGCAGTTTGTTCTGCTGCTTCGTAGACTTCCGCGCAGCGTTTGATCTGGTAGACCATGAAACGTTGTGGGAGACGTTGCTCGGATATAACATCCCAAGGGATCTGTTAAGGTTAATACAAGCTCTACATACTTATAATTGGGCGCAGATAATTTTGGATACAGAGGGGAACCTATCGCAGAAAATCCCAATTGGAAATGGGTTAAGACAGGGGTGTGTACTGGCCCCCTACTTTTTTCCTTATTCATAGCAGACTTACCTTCAGACTTAAGTACTGCAAGAGGGGCTAGCCCAAAGTTAAACGGAAAAACACATTGCTTGTCTATTATATGCAGATGATCTCGTAACAATAGACCAAACAGAGATCGGTCTGCAAAGAAAGATGAATATGTTCAATGAATATTGCATTCTTAAAAAACTAGTAGTAAATATGGATAAGACAAAGGTATTAAGCTTTGGAAGAAGGAAAATAAGGTTTAACTGGTATTTGGGCTCCACAAAGTTGGAAAAGGTAAACAAATATAGGTACCTAGGGATGTGGTTTGAGAAAAATTTGAATTGGCGTACCCATTTGGATGCATTAAAACTGAGGGCGTCAGCCTCGGTCAGTGGTCTAAAAAAATTTAATGGAGTGTATGGTGAAAAGTCTGACAGACCGGTTTTAAAAGCTTATGTAGCCATGGTACCACCACAATTCCTATACGGAGTAGAATTGCTATATTTGAGTAGCAAAAACAGATGGGATGTCAAAGAGGGAAAATGCTTGAAAAATGTATTATCGCTGCCCATGTCCTCAATGGTCCAAGCAATAGGATTAGAAACAGGATTGACGTCATGGGATACCTTGGCATGCATGGCGCTATTAAGATTTTGGCAGCGCCTGGGTGATGGAGAAGAACTTAAAATCTCGCAGTGGTGTAGAAATGAGATATTGAAGATCGAGTTAAAATGGGCAAAAGGGATAAGAGAAACTATAACTAAAGCTTGTTGAATTATGAGGACTAAGCTGTGCCCTCAGACTTTACAAATTGAGGCTGATAAGAGGGTCTCGGGGAGAGAAATCTCTCGAGCTCACGATCAAGACTATCTCAAGGGGAAAAAATCTGTACATTTTATGGCCAACTCATGGCAAAATGAGCAACATTTCCCTTATATTGATAGACTACCGTGTCAGCAGATAAGAAGAGAATTGCTAAGATTAAGAATTGGTGTTAACCCCTGCTATGCAAACAACGGGGTAAAGAAAGCTATGATGGACAGTAAAGGGAAATGTGTTTGTACTCTGGGAACCACTTGTGATATTTTACATATTTTATTGGACTGTCAGAAAACATTGATATACAAAAAATGTTTTTATGCCCAATTTTTAAAAGTATGGTATTAAAAATAGAGTACAAGCAGTAAATCTTTTAACTGAAATGAGTAACTTATATTTAGCTTGCGCTATGGGGAAATTTATTCAAAAAGTTAAAAAAAAATCTTAAATGTGAATAGAAGTGAAATATTTGTTTTAAAATATTAACTGATATACATTACTTTATACAGATTGATGGAAAGACTAATGAATTTTAAATGTATGAATTTTTATGATAGATTTGATTCAAGATATGCGATTTTAAGAGTCTGTATTTATGGAGGTTTTAAATGTTTAAGGGCTAACAAGTCCAAATAAACTTTTGTTTGACTGACTGACTGACAAAAGTGACTCCCTGCACCAGGAATTGACCACCTATAAACATGACTCACATTAGATAAGCCACTGATCAGGGCACAAATATTTTATTTACTCCCCCAAAATGAACAGCTTGACACATAACCGAAGCTAGATCACCTGCATGAGATTATACAAAATCTGCAATCTACACTGTTCATCTCTTTCCAACATGTACTGTTCTCCCAGGAGCTACTCTCCTAACATAAACTATCTTGTTACACTACACTCAGCCCACCTACTAAAGAAAAGCTCGCTCCGCACACCAATTGCAATGCTTTGGACCAGTCCTCCATGCAGATTACTTCTAACACATCTCACATGAACGAACACTCTGTGATCTCACATTCCACAACACATCTTATTACCAGAATCTGTAACACTAGACATTGTCATCACAGAGCTCAGTCTTCTCATGCAATCTCAGAAGAATCACTTCCTCTCACACCAGAGATCCTCCCCTATCAAAGTAACTCTCATGAACTTTAGCTCTACTTCTGTCTCTATACACACCTCATCAAGACTGTGAACTTGCAGCTTTTGCACTCTGAAATGTGGTTCAGCTCTTTCTAAATATGGTATCTCTGCACTTGAATATAACATCTTGCTTCTCAATAGAACATAAACAACCATTGGTGTTGCATTTATTTACAAGGATTCCATTAAATGCAAACAGATTACCTCAATAGGCTCCTACTCATTCTAATGTTTCAATATGGGAATTACTAATATAACAGCTAAACTAATGAGGCTAGACATTGTACACCATTAAAAAGAAAGTTGTTTCGCACCTCAATAGAATATAAACAACCATTGGCATGTATTTATAAGGATTCCATTAAATACAAACAAATTAACTCAGTAGTCTCCTACTCATTCTAATGTCTCATATTAGAGATTACAAATATAACAGCTAAAACACTGAGGCTAAACATCTTTCTCTACTTAAAAGAAAGTTTTATTCATGATTTCCTTGACTATAGCACTGATTACTCATCTCCTTCTGGAATTAAGTTTTCCTGGGAGATTTGAAACTTCACTGGGAAAAAGATGAATACACCCACACATCCTGCCTTAAATTCTACCCATCAGACTAAAACCTAGTACATCATTGCATATTTACTATCCATAATACTACCCCAGATCTAATTTTCATAAAGAAGCACCAAATGCAAGTCTTTATCCCTCTCAAATTGGATTGATCAGCCCACGTCTTCGATCCTTTCAAAATCCTTAACATGAAGCAAACTGCAAATGGAAATAGTAAAATTCATTGACAACAAGCATTGGGAGAGCCAACACATTTGGCTTTAATATGCTAATATATGCAAACACAGGCATACACGAATGTAGACTTACTATTTGTGATGCGCCTGCGCAAGCTGTTATTCTTGTCCCTCCTATTTGTGTGCACTGTTTCTTATTTCTCAAAATTGTTCTGCTGCTATTATTATTCCCTAAACTCGCAGTGCTGGTTCTATGCAGCACCACAAGCTTGTGGTGCAAACATAGGGCACACATATATGAGGTATGGAAAGAGGCAGACTGCACAGCGACACCGCACAAGTTCTTGATGCATTTGTTCATGATTTTGTGTTAACATATTAAGGTCAGCCCTATTGGCTTTGCCAATGCTTGTTGTTCTTATCTTGCTTTGCTCTTGCATAGCACATTCTTTCCTGTGAGTACAGCTATTCCCTGGCTGTGAATTAATCCCATGCAATACAAATGTTCTATGTTTTCAGTTGTGTTCCATGGTGTGCCAATCTTGTTATGTCGCAGTTTTATTTTATATTTCTTACTTCATTTAGTTACTGGTTATGCGTCTTATACTATGTTTTTTACTGCATTATACTAGTTTTGCCAACATGTATGTTTGACAAAAACTGTAATTGAGATTTTGAAAAATACAATTTTATATTCAGGGTTAAAAACCCAAGAAGAGTTTTAGAATTAAAATAATTTACATTTTATGAAAAGACTTTCTATTTAAAGAAAAAGTGTTATGGGGATTTTAAACAAAACGTTAGAAAGCGTACGAGTCAATATTTGTGGTCAATATACGTGGAAGTCATTTTTGTATGTTCGGTAAGACTCTGTTCACGCAAATGTAATTGCCTCATGAGAGAATAGTTGGAGGGGAGGTGTAAATACGTTGCATGACAAATAGGAGGTTAGAGGCACTTCCCGAGTTAAGAAAAGCAAACAAATTGTACGCTGTACACCAGTAGTGGATATCGTCGTTGCAGAAATGGCTGTTGCAGGTGCAAGGCTAAATGATAGGAAACAGTGCCCCATTGCAAGAATACTAGACAAGAGGTCGGCTGCAAAAATACTCGAAATACTGCATTTGTGGATCCAACTTTGTGATTTTTATTTCACTAGTTTTCACTTATACATTCTAAAGATAGGATTTTGACAGTCTTCACTCTGCCAGTTTCCATTTATGAAATGTGACATATATCACTATCCACTTTTCAGGAACACATACAACAGTGTGTCAAGGACAAGCTACTGTTTTTAGGTGTCACCTAAGACAGCACATGGTCTGTTGATTGCGAAGACCTATTGTTAACTTAAAAGGGGGCTTAGAGCCCACCCATTACTTACCATTAGTTGGCTTCATCTTTACTCTCATTTCCTTGCTTCTCATTGGTCAGCGCGTCCAGTTTCACTTTCTCTTTGTGTCCTGTGAATGGAACATTTATAAGTTTCCTTTCACTGGTCTTTCTCAGGTTGAGGTATTTTTTTTTCTCCCTCCTGCTCCATTGCTTGTTGACCTTGTCCCTCGTGCTCCATTGCTTGTTGCCCCGTCTGTCTCTCCTCTTGCCCCCTTTGCTTCTTGCCACATCGCTTATTTAGATATAGCGAAAACTCAGACCAGTGACATTGGAGCTCATGTGCTCACTAGTTACATTACACAAGGCCACATTCATTTATGAGGCACGGGGAGATTAATTGATGGGTCCTTGATCTGATCACAAGATATTAAGCCGATGCCTGGACTTGAACCTGGTCCCGCACTTCCAAAGTCGGCAGATCTGATCATAATGCCACATCCTTTTCCATGTTGGACTTGTGCTGTCTGAAGAGACCAGATATGTTAGTCGATTTAGCAACGTTACTCCTGTGTTTGCTAATGGGTTAGACTCCTTCTGTGTTTTAGGCCAGACAAGCACCAGTGGGATCGCACATCCCTGCAGCCTATCTATATCTTTTTTATTGTTTTCTTTAACCAATAATAGTAATAATTTCTTATTAAATAATAATATGTGTCCATCTGACTACTTGAATAAAATATATATGCTCTCATTCAGAGCAAAGCAATTTGATTATGATTGCTAACACTAGAACAACATTTGTATCAGCGAGTGGTCAAATTCGAAAAAATATTAACCAATGTAAACAGTGCCATGTTTGTCAATTCAGACTCATTTAGTAGCTGTGCAACATGGCTAAAACATTGACAAATCAATACCTTGTACAGACTAAACCATTTTGATTTACCAATGCTTGTTGTTCCATTGGGTTTTTCCTCCTGATAATACCCAGATTATAAATTGTGCGCATCATATGAACAACAGATGCACTCTACTTTCCTGCACCCTTTCATTTGTTAACTGCAAGCCTCCTTATGTTTCTCCCTACTGCATATTATATATAATCTGCACATATTACTATATTTCTCAAAGTTAGTTCGACTAGGAAATGTGAGCTTAAAATGTTTTTTTAAATGTAGAAACACTTCCACCAAAATACGATGTTAAAACCAGTAGTTATAATATTTTGGCTGCCACATTTTATGTATTAGGTGTTGTAAAAGTAATAATTTATTCATTTGAAGTAGTAGATAGAACACGTTAGGCTTCATAGTTTGGGATTAATTAGTAGACTCCCTAGACAGAATTCCCTAATTAGGAGATTTTGTTTTGTCATAAAATATGTACATCTAAGAAAATGTTCTATCTGGTGCATGTGGTACTCTGAGACATAGTTATGTAAAAACCATTGAATAAAAGATGTCCAGACGTTTTTAGTGTTCCAGGGCAGTTCCATCTGAGGCAGATTGAATATACTCAGCGATCTACAATAGAAGAGTCACACATTTCCCATTTTAGCTCCCATAAGATCTTTACTCTCTGCTACAGAGAAAAACATGAAAGGAATTACACCAAATTAGGCATAACACTGGAATTTTTCTCAGAGAAGTGCCTTTGCTTGGTTTGGGTAAATTCGATCAAGAGTTTTTGAGAAATAGCATCTGGAAACTGTGTTTTGTTGTCTTTGAAGAGCTAAAATATAAAATTATAGAGCTATGATGACTGTTAGTCTGTGAACAGTTTGTAAACAGAGGTCAAGGAATGTTCACAGACCCAAATTAAAATTATAGAGGCAGCCCATTGGAGAGGGAGCTTTCTGTCCCATCATCAATTTTGTGGTTGCAAACTTAGACTCGGATCTGTGAATCCAGATGATCAAACTGTCTGGCTGTGACAAAAAATGCCAGGAGTTCATTTTTTTAATACAATGTGCAATTAAGGTAAATTGTAATTTTATACAGTTGCAGGCCTGGACGGGGATGAGCAGCATGCAGAAAACAAGAAATCCCACATCATCTTATCATTGCATAGGGGAATGTCTTGTCTGGATTATGCTTGTGTCTGCTTTCTGGTTTCAAGTCATATGTAGAGGGATTTGCCTGCCTGCAGCGTGTTGGGCACAGAACCTGGTCAAATGACAGATTCTTCAGCCCACATCTGCTCAAGCCTGACAGCTGTTTCCAGGTGGATTGGCCTCACTGGAGTTGGGCGTAGGGCCCAAACTGTGATCCAGACATGCTGCACACTGTCGAAGACTGTGCACAGAGTTTTCTGCCATCTTTGGTGGGTTGGGTGCAGCCGGCAGACAATTCACACTTTTTTTTTTTAGCAAAATTTGGAGTTTGCAGGGGATTCTGGGTAAGAAAATGTTGAGGGATCCACGCAAACCACACCTCCCTGGACTCCCCCGGGTGTCTAGTTTTAAGAAATGTCTGGGTTTGGTAGATTTCCTTACATGGCCGCCGAGCCCGGGACCAAAAACGTGGGTGACTCCCACACAAAACCAGGTCTTTTTGCGATCGATAATTTTCAAGTCTCCACAGTACCTTTTGGGCCATTTCCTGTCATGGGCACTAGGACTACCCACACAAGTGAGGTACCATTTTTATCAGGAGACTTAGGGGAATGCTGAGTGGGGAGAAGTTTGTGGCTTCCTGCAGATTCCTGAACTTTGCAAGTTTGCAAGGGATTCTAGGTAACAGAACCTGGGGAGAGCCACACACATCATGCAATCCTGGATTTCCCTGGGTGTCTAGTTTTCAAAAATGTACAGGTTTGCTAGCTTTCTCTACGTGCCGACTGAGCTAGGGCCCAAAATCCCCAGCTAGGCACATTGCAAAAAAAGAGTCCGTTTTCTGTGGAAAAATGTGATGTGTCCATGTTGTATTTTGGGCCGTTTCCGGTCGCAGGAACTAGGCCTACCCACACAAGTGAGGTACCATTTTTATCGGGAGACATAGGGGAATGCTGGGTTGGTGGATGTTTGTGGCTCCCTGCAGATTCCAGACCTTTCCGTCACACAAATAAGGGGAAAATGTGAATTTATTGACAAAGTTTAGGTTTGCAAGGGATTCTAGTTAAGAGAACCTGGTGAGAGCCACACAAGTCACCCCATCTTGGATTCCCCTGGGTGTCTAGTTTTCAAAAATTTACAGGTTTGCTTGGTTTCCCTAGGTACCGGCTGAGCCAGGGCCCAAAATCCACAGGTAGGCACTTTTCAAACAAGCATTTGCAATGCAATAGGTCTCGCATTTACACGAGTTTGAGCTATTGGCATTTTAAATAACAATGCCTTTTATTTATGTTTTGGTTTTTAAAACATAAATAAAAGGCATTGTCATTTACAATGCCAATAGCTTAAACTTGCGTAAATGCGAGACCTATTGCATTGCAAATGCTTGTTATAGCTTTGGAGGCCTGGAATTGTCACACGTTCAACAGATTGATGATTAGTATTGTATTGGCGCTGTCAATGTCTCAGCAAGAAACTCTAAGAAGATCTTAAAACTGCTGCATAGCACCAGAAGTGGATGGGCACTGTGGTATCCGACTGTACCAAACAGGGTCTGATTCATTGCTTAATTGTTTACAGTATTTTTTTACATAGCAGCAGTTGAGTACAGCTGTGAGCTTGAGGTAGAAGAAGCTCTTAACCACTTGAGCATATGTGCTGTCGAATAGGCTCGACCTCAACCACACATTAAGCATTGGTAAAGGCAAAACATCCGCAGCCAACACCAGACCTATTGGCTTTGTCAGTGCTTGCTTTACAGCCTTGACATGAGGTTACACAGCTGCCCTGTAGGAGTATGAGCTTAAGTCTGCGTAGGTATGCAGCACATCCAGTTCCTACTTGTTTATTTGGTAGCTGGCCACACTTAGGCTTAGCTGACCCATTACAGTGCGCAGAACACCTTTATGAAACAGGGACCTGAGCACTGATAATCAAAGGAAACAAACCGGCACAGCACAGATCTGTGCATCTCTTCAAGTCTGTTTTGTAAATTACCACTCACAGAAATATTACGTCACAGCTGTCACAGAATCAAAGAAGTAGTGGTGGGACGCCTAGTAGGTTTGTCGTGTGATGTCCTAGCGCCAAGAGATCATTCGCATGGCGAAGACGTGCTAAAACTTTACCATAGTCGCAGCTCTAGAAAATGCTGCTTTCTGCCATGAGGCATTCAGAGTGCAAGGCTAACAGGTGAGTCAGAAAGTCAGAGGGTCTGTGTGAGTGAGACATTCAAGACAGAAAAGGCGAGAAACAAAAAGATGAATACCGTCTGATGCTATTCTTACTTATAAAGCGCGCGAATAGTATATAGTTGTCTCTTGGCGCTGTGCCCAATTAACTGGTGATAACAACACTGGCTGCGGCAATCCAAAATAAATGGTTATTGCACCTGCACCCAGTGCTTGGAGTGGAAAAATAGAAGTGCAGGTACTCAGTAACAGAGTGCCTGCTTGGTTCTGAGAAGTGCTGGTACTCTCCAATTAAAAGTATTACGTGTTTCTTGAAGTGCAGGTACTCTCCCGCTCAAAATAAAAAAGTGCTGGTACTGCGTACCGGACAGCACCGGCCCATTTAAAGCACTGCCTGCACCCACGTATAAAAGCACTGGAAATAGGAAGGAAAAGACAAGCTAGACAGACATACCGACAGACAGATACATGGGTAGCCTCTCGTGCGAAATGGAGGGGACAGACAGAGAGAGAACATGCATACATATGTGTTCGGCACGGGTAGAGGTTTCCTTTCCAAAACACATTTACTTTGCACTGTAAGGGTAAACAGACCTTAGCGCGCCCCCACTTCCTCGCACAGGAGAAGCGTGCATTAATCTAACTGTAGAGATGTGTTCATTTTAAGATAATAGGGCTGTTGACACTGCCTGGGAGCGCAGCAGATCGACTTGTCATCCAGCCTAGCGAGAACATATAATAAAATTACACGTGAACATATAATAAAATTACACCACCCAGTCCGACAACCGTGAGTGGATAAAAAAGTGAGAAAACCTCCAGGAAATATTAATGTAGAACATGAAAAAGCTTTCTACTCTATCATCGTGTGGTTCTGAAAATGTATCAGTTTTAAAAGCATGCAGGAAGTAGTTTTAAGTCTAGAAGTAGTGTTAAACCGATTTAAAGCGATGTTTTCAGTAGAACTTGCTGGCACTGTTGGCCAATCTAATAAAACTCATACTGTCAACCTCTAACAGATGATAGTCGTAGTGGGCCTGTCCGAAATTCGGATCAGTGACCTGCCGGGTGAGGTACGAATTTCTGTACCAAAAGCACCAACCCACCGAGCTACCTTAAGTAAAATAGCTATCCTTTTGATTTAAAATCGCAGGCGTCTTGCGTAAAAACATACAACTGCACGATAAGTAATGAAACGCTATGTGGCTCCCTCGGTCTACTAACTGTGTGACAGTATACCTTTCTCTAATATCGAGATCAATATGTGTTTGTCCAGAACAAAACTGTTTTAAAAAAGACTAGTTAATCAGAATTAATATCAAATGTACATTGCTAGAAATTAAGATGTAACACTGGATAAATTTACGTCGACTGGTAATCACATCATTAATAATTCTACCATGTACTGGTATATTTTTTTTGCACAAACCCAGTAAAGGGAGGAGCACCTTGCGCTGCAAATATAGGGAGGCCTTTGAGATTATTCAAAATAGTGCAAATGAGACAGGGCTCTGTGTGGATGCATCACACGTATTTGCAATTTACATCTGCTCCTTAAAATACGTCCTTGTGCAATGCAGCTGGCTCTTGTGTAAAGCGCTCCAATACCGTCGGGTCGAGTTTGCGCTATATAAATCTGCAAAAAAACAAGAGCATTTTCGTGACACGCATTGAGGTGAAGGAGCCCCTCCCTGTTTACTCTTGGCATGGCTCTTGCACTGCAAAAGTGAACACGGGGATCCGAGGGGCGAGCTGCAGCTTGGATAAAGCACCCCCTCCCCAATCTTTGGTGTTCAGGGGAAGCCTTGTGCCTTCTGTGTAAGGGAAGCCACAGCCTCTCTATGTAATAGAGACGCCGCCCCCACTCCCGTGTTCATGGAAGTCCATGCACTGTACCCAAGTGGTGTTTCTTATGTTACTTTCTATCGGCACTATGCCTTTTAACAGGGAGGCAAGGAGAGCGAGTTTCCCATATTTCCCAAGCTCATGCCACTCTTGGTATGTCACTGACTGACTCCGGGGACTGACACGTCAACTGTGGCAATGGGCGCGCTATCAAATGGGCTCGTAATTAATCCCATTCTATCTCCCAGGGGCAGTCCCATTACCGCGGAAAAGTCCCATCACATATGGCACGTATTTCCCCCATCCTCTGTCTTGAGCCATCCCCGAGGTCCAGAGAGGTCTCCTCACCTGAGGCCAGAGTTAGTCTCGTCCACTTCTAGCCGCCAGGGAAAGCTAAGTCACTTATGCCAGTTATGGGTGTAGAATGGCGCCCGCATGCTCGTCCTAAATGAGACACGGACACAGGGTATTATGTTGCAAGCTCTTGTTAACTAACTGCGCCTGTCAAACGGTCTTCATTTATTAAGTGCCTGTTGTATATCACAACGCTATACCAAAATGCATACGCCCACGCCAACGTGGGGGTTGCTCTAACATGTTTAAAAAATATTTGCAATGCAATAGGTCTGGCATTTAAATGCAAGACCTATGGCATGGCCGCCATTGTCCCGGCTGCTCAAAAAGTTAAAGCACGCATAGCGCGCCGTGTAAGCAAAGCACGTTGTGCTTGCATTAAGAGAAAGTCAATGAAAAAATAGTGCTTACAAAACTAAATAACACGTACCGTGTAACAAGCGAAGTAAAGGGGCCAATAGCCATGGAAGGATACAAATGACGACATGGCCATACTAAGGAGGGACTAACAAGCCTATTAAGGAATCAGACAGCAGCATTTAACCTACAAGCCCGATATATCCACGCAAGAATGGTCCTGCGGACGTAACAGTATATTGCTGTAAAAAATCTAGCATAGTTAGAAGAAGTTACAGGTGAAAATGTAGGCAGAAGTGTGCTGGGAGGTCAGCAGTGTGCTCCCACCCCTTCCTGTTTGAAAAGGCTCCCTTGAGCAATTGAGCTGACGAGCTAGTGGAGATGCACCTGTGCGCCTGTGAGAGGTACTGAGACCTGTAAGAATTGTGGCAGCCTGCTCAGCAACCCCAGAAGAAAATCGTTTTTGATCTCTACTGATGACGGATAAAATCCAGAAACACATGTGTCTAGAGATGACAGCACTAATCTGCACCAACTTTGGTGGAACACTCCAAAAAAATACCAAGTAAGCATGCACTACAAACTGCATTTACCAGAATGCTAAGGGGCGAACTGTGCTGGGAGGTCAGCAGTGTGCTCCCACCCCTTCCTGCATATGCAAATATCCCACAGTTATGGGGGTGTCATGATTAGGTATAGATAGTACGGAGAGCATGCATAGACACTCACCTGTGTGGATGAAAGTATGACTGTAGAACTACATCTCCCAGAAGTCAATGGGAGGGACTGGCTGTTTCACCTGTGTGCTCAGGTACATAAGCCCCGCCTTTGTTTTACTCGGGGCTTGTCACTCAAGTTCTATCGTCTTGCCAGGAGGCTGCTTCCTGATACGCCTGCCGTCAGTGGTTGCCTGGATATTCAAACAGCCTCGTCTACCAAGGATACCCGGGCCTTCCTGAATCCTACGAAAGATTGCCAGCGACTGCCGTGTGACCACATTTCCCCCTGATAACCGGCTCTGACTACAGAGAACGCGCTGTAGCGCGAGGAACACTGCTACGCTATTGCCCGCGTACATGCTGTAGCGCGACCGATTATTCAAACCCTGACAGCGGGGCCCGATCGGAAGACGTGCGCTGCAGCGCAATTCTACGTACAATCCCTAGGGGCCAAGCTTCGTTCACGTACACGCACAGGAGTATGAAGACGAAGTAAGACGACTCAGAAAACTTCCCAGAGCTGTTGAGAGGCTCGGAGTGCTTACTGCAATTATCTTTAAATCCCTTGAGAAAAAGGTCGTTTCTGTACACGCTGGAACCGCGTGTCATAGGAGCAAGACTTCCTGGGTACCCAAGTGGAACTACTCACTACAGCAAGAGGATTATCTGACCTAAGATAAGTACCTCTAACTTGACTAAATGACATGGTGTTTGATTCCTATTACCTCAAAAACCTAACCAGAGTATTACCCAGGAAGAATCATATTGATTTGCCTTTTCTTTATTTTTTTTTGGTTTTTGTTTGGGATATATGCGACAGCATTTCCTGTAAGTACATTACGCATAGAGAAGCATTGATTATGGTGGCATAAGGGGGGAACTTCATGAATGTGCATTTGTGTCTCACTTACAGGGCAAATGTAGGAGTGAGGTCTACAACTCCCGAAGACAGCCCGATACATGTTTTGCTGCTGCAACTTTATTGTTTCATTTGTCCCTTTTTTCCCTTTCCCCTATGGTGGTGAGACTAGTAGAGTGATATACATATACTCACTGGTGTTTCCATATAAAGGGAAAGGGTTAAACTAGCAACACCCACCGTTCCCGCTGTATCTGGTTTGAGAAGGTTAGTGGTTAACCTTCCTCTGTTGTGACAGAGTGACAAGCCCACGGTTACTTACGGCCCGAACGATGGACACCAACACTGTTCTTACATCAGTGTTGGAGACGTTAACCGCATTAAGGATGGAGGTAGATGCTTTTCGGGGAGAAAGCCTAGAGTTACGGAACGAGATGGGCACCATGAGGCGAGAAGTGGCAGGTCTGTCCCGTACTAGCCCTACAGCTGCTCGGGGGGCTCATTATATCAGGAATTGGACTCTACCACCACCGGCTTCACATGATACAGACACAGGGCAGTCGGCTCAAGTCCTGGGAGGGGAGTAGGTCCATCCACCATCCAGGTGATACAGCCCGCACAGTTACCCTTAGCCCCGCCTGAAAGGTTCTTTGGGGATCCCAAAAAATTTGGTATATTTCTGGGGCAGTGTAAGCTACACTTTATGTGCAAACCTGCGGTGTTTCCAACCGATCAGGCAAAAAACGGCCTTTGTGATGTCCTACCTTGGAGGGAATGCTGCTAGTTGGTCTTTCCCCCTTATAGAGAGGATGATCCTGTTTTGCACAACTTTGATACCTTTTGTGAGGAAATGCGCAAGCTGTTTGATAGAAAGGCGCACCAGCTCTCTTTAGATAGGGAATTGATTACACTAAAACAGGGTACACAAGACCTACTAACATACATCACCACGTTCAATAGACTCATCGCGGAAACAGATTGGCCCATGGAGAAAAGAACTTCCTTATATTATCAAGGGTTAAGAAGCGAACTAAAGGATGTCTTGGCTCAGGTGGTGCATATGCCAGCTACCTGCAATGAACTCATCGACCTTACTGTTCAGTTGGACCATCGGCTTCAGGAGAGAAAAGGAGACAAACAGCGTACAGAATCCAGGTATATTCTCCCCCGTCCTAGACCTCTGGCGGAAGAACAGTCCCAGGCCATGAACGGGGCAGAACCAATGCAAATAAGTGGTATACGAGGACCATTAAGTCAAGATGAAAGAGAGCGAAGGCGAAAACAACGTCTATGTATGTACTGTGGTAAATCCGGGCATTTTATCAAGGACTGTAAGACAAAAACCAAGACAACATATAAAGACTATAAAGGGAACAAGAACGTGCCTGTGGTGGAATTCCTACCTGAGAATACGGGAAACTAGAGTGCTCAAACAAGCTACAGATCCCCTGTTTGAGGCCACTAGACGAAGAGGTCTGTCCGGCTGTGGTTAATACCGTTCAAAATACAGTGGCCCATATGAATGTGTGCGTCTCATTGGAGATACCTGGTGTAGGGCCCGTACTAGTACACGCTCTGTTGGACTCTGGGGCCACTGGTAACTTTATGGACCAAAGATACGCACATGAAATCGGTGTACCCTGCGTACGAAAGAAGATACCGGAACCAGTAAAGGCAGTGGATGGTACAGAGTTGACGTCCGGCCCTGCGCGTTATCACACACAGCAGATTCTTATGCAGGTTGGCATGAACCATTACGAATACATTCTATTCGATTTAATAGACGCCCCTCATTTCACACTTATTTTGGGCATGCCTTGGCTTACACAGCATGATCCCCTTGTGCAGTGGGCAGCGCGCACAGTTACCCTGAATTCCTCGTACTGTGCTGAGCATTGTACTAAAGACAAAGTCCAAGTCGCTTCCAAGAAGATGAATCCTGCAGAGTTGCTCGCTAGTGGTTGCAATACGCAAAGCGTGGGTTGTGTCTCCACTCTACCAGAAGAATACCAGAAGTATCATGCCGTGTTCAGTGAACAAGAAGCAAGCAAACTGCCACCGCACAGGGCTTATGATTGTGTGATCGACCTAGAACCTGGGGCCAGTATCCCATGCAGTCGTATATACGCCCTCACTGAAGAAGAAACCACTTATCTGCAACAATACCTAGAAAAGTTGCTGTCATCCGGCTTTATCCGTCCTTCCTCCTCTCCAGCATCCTCGCCGCTTTTCTTCATTCCGAAGCGCGAAGGAGGCTTAAGGGCCTGTATCGACTATAGGGCAATCAACAGAGTGACCAAAAAGAATAGGTATCCTCTGCCCTTGATACCGGTCCTGTTGGATCAATTGAAAGAAGCCAGAGTTTTTACCAAACTGGATCTCTGTGGAGCCTACCATCTGGTACGGGTGCGGCGAGGGGACGAATGGAAAACGGCCTTTCGTACCAAATTCGGACTGTACGAATACAGGGTCATGCCATTCGGTCTCTGCAACGCCCCCGCCGCATTCCAATATTTCATGGACGAAGTCCTAAGAGGGCTGTTGGATGTATCATGTATTGTATATATAGATGACATCCTGGTTTACTCAGCCTCCCTAGAAGAACACATCCCTCATGTGTCTGCAGTACTGGAACGTCTGCAGCAGTTCGCTCTCTACGCAAAACTGGAGAAATGCTTTTTCCATACCACAGAAGTGGAGTTCCTGGGATATGTTATCGGTCCCAACGGTCTCTGTATGGATAAAAAGAAAACACAAGCCATCAGTCAATGGGAGTCCCCCTCTTGTGTGAAGGCCCTACAGAGCTTCCTGGGCTTTGCAAACTTTTATAGAAGGTTCATCAGGAACTTCTCCAGTATTATCCAGCCCTTGACACTCCTTCTGCGGAAGGGAGCCATATTTCAATGGACGGAACCAGCTGAAAAGGCATTCCAGACATTAAAAAACTGTTTCACCAGTGCTCCAGTGTTAAGACATCCTGATGCCTCGCAGCCGTTCATTGTCGAAACCGATGCCTCGTATTATGCCATTGGAGGAATCCTTTCCCAGCGACACCCAGACACAGGCCAACTTCATCCTGTCGCCTTCTTCTCCAAGAAGTTGTCAACTTGTGAGGTGAATTACAGCATCACCGACAAAGAGCTACTAGCGATAAAAAGAGCGTGTGAGGAATGGAGACATCACTTAATGGGGGCCAGACACACGGTGGAAATATACACTGACCACCGGAACCTTCTATTTTTGAAGAGTGCCAGAGCCTTGACCCCTCGACAACTCCGGTGGTCACTGTTTTTCTCGGACTTTGACTTCGTGATCAAATACCGACCAGGACCACAAAATGGTAAGGCTGATGCGCTTTCAAGACCCCTGTCTACTCCTGCAGTCAGTCCGGACCCAGTGGAAGAACCGCCCATAATTCTGCAGAAGGCTTCCTTCCCGAAAGAGATAATGGCGCTGACCACCACTCATGGATTCTTGAAAGATGTGAAGAAACAGGTCGAAGGCCTAGATAGAGACGCATGGGTCACAGAAGAACCACAACATCGCTCTATCGTGGACGAGCTGTTATTTCATGATGATCGACTGTACATCCCTGAAGAATCACTACAACAACAGGCCTTACAATGGATCCACGACTCTACCTTGGGGGGACACATGGGAACACAGAAAACACTCCAAGCCATGTCTAGATACTTTTGGTGGGAATCACTCCGGAGAGATACCGTGAAGTACATATCGGAATGTTCTATCTGTACGCAAGCCAAAACTCAGCACCAGCGACCCAGCGGTCTACTCAGACCCATACCCACACCTCCAGCTCCTTGGAATACGGTGTCTATGGATTTTGTTGTGGAAATGCCTCTTAGCTCTGGCCATGACACCATACTTGTGGTCATCGATCACTTAACCAAGATGGGTCATTTCATCGCCCTGACCAGGTTACCTACTTCGGCAGAACTAGCCACGTTTTTTTTACAACACATAGTGCGTTTGCACGGAATCCCTTCCGTAATCATCACAGATAGAGGGACCCAGTTCACGTCTAAATTTTGGAAGGCACTATGTGCCGTCATGAAGATAGATGCTCGTCTATCTACGAGTTATCACCCCCAGACTGATGGCAAAACAGAAAGATTAAACCAAACCTTAGAACAGTACTTAAGGTGTTTTACATTACTACAAGGGGAAGACTGGAGTACGCTTCTATGGACAGCGGAGTTCGCGTATAATAATGCGCACCATTCTTCTTTGGGATGTTCCCCTTTCTTCTGCCTTAATGGATTTCATCCCAACTTGTTACCGTTTGAACGGCCCGTAGCCTCTACACTCCCATCAATCCAAGAACACCATGCACACCTCAAGTTAGTGTTACAAACAGCCAAAACACATTTAGAAGAGGCTCGAAGGCGTGATAAACAACACGCAGATAAAAAGAGAACACCAGAACCATCCTATAAGGTAGGGGATAGGGTATGGCTTAGTACTAGACATCTGAAACTTAAGGGTAACAACCGGCTACAGCCAAAATTTGTGGGCCCCTATTCCATCGACAGCATTATAAACCCCGTCGCCATGAGATTAAAACTCCCATCCAATTGGCGAATCCACCCTGTGTTCCACGTTTCCCTCCTTCGACCCTGTCTCCCTGGCACCAGATTACCTGTGAGACCGAATCCTGTGGAGATAAATGGGGAGGAGGAGTATGAGGTACAGAGCATCTTGGATTCCAAATACGTTAGGGGACGGGTACATTACCTCATTGATTGGAAAGGATATGGCCCTGAGGATCGCTCATGGGAACCGAAGGCCAACCTTCATTGCCCTGGTCTCCTTAGACGTTTTCACTCGCGGTTTCCCACCAAGCCTGGTGGACCGCCGAGACGTCGGTCATTGGGAGGGGGTACTGTCATGATTAGGTATAGATAGTACGGAGAGCATGCATAGACACTCACCTGTGTGGATGAAAGTATGACTGTAGAACTACATCTCCCAGAAGTCAATGGGAGGGACTGGCTGTTTCACCTGTGTGCTCAGGTACATAAGCCCCGCCTTTGTTTTACTCGGGGCTTGTCACTCAAGTTCTATCGTCTTGCCAGGAGGCTGCTTCCTGATACGCCTGCCGTCAGTGGTTGCCTGGATATTCAAACAGCCTCGTCTACCAAGGATACCCGGGCCTTCCTGAATCCTACGAAAGATTGCCAGCGACTGCCGTGTGACCACATTTCCCCCTGATAACCGGCTCGGACTACAGAGAACGCGCTGTAGCGCGAGGAACACTGCTACGCTATTGCCCGCGTACATGCTGTAGCGCGACCGATTATTCAAACCCCGACAGCGGGGCCCGATCGGAAGACGTGCGCTGCAGCGCAATTCTACGTACAATCCCTAGGGGCCAAGCTTCGTTCACGTACACGCACAGGAGTATGAAGACGAAGTAAGACGACTCAGAAAACTTCCCAGAGCTGTTGAGAGGCTCGGAGTGCTTACTGCAATTATCTTTAAATCCCTTGAGAAAAAGGTCGTTTCTGTACACGCTGGAACCGCGTGTCATAGGAGCAAGACTTCCTGGGTGCCCAAGTGGAACTACTCACTACAGCAAGAGGATTATCTGACCTAAGATAAGTACCTCTAACTTGACTAAATGACATGGTGTTTGATTCCTATTACCTCAAAAACCTAACCAGAGTATTACCCAGGAAGAATCATATTGATTTGCCTTTTCTTTATTTTTTTTGGTTTTTGTTTGGGATATATGCGACAGCATTTCCTGTAAGTACATTACGCATAGAGAAGCATTGATTATGGTGGCATAAGGGGGGAACTTCATGAATGTGCATTTGTGTCTCACTTACAGGGCAAATGTAGGAGTGAGGTCTACAACTCCCGAAGACAGCCCGATACATGTTTTGCTGCTGCAACTTTATTGTTTCATTTGTCCCTTTTTCCCTTTCCCCTATGGTGGTGAGACTAGTAGAGTGATATACATATACTCACTGGTGTTTCCATATAAAGGGAAAGGGTTAAACTAGCAACACCCAACGTTCCCGCTGTATCCGGTTTGAGAAGGTTAGTGGTTAACCTTCCTCTGTTGTGACAGGGGGTGAGGGGGTGATTTTAATTGCATCCTATCACCTGACCTTGATAGATCCAGGGACCCCTAAGAGGCCATCAGCTGCAGCGAAAGCTGTTGCCATGCTAGCTGATTTAGGCAGGTTGATACAGGTCTGGCGCTACCGATCACCACAAGGCAAGGAATACACCCACTATTCCTCGATACATGACATACACACCCATATTGACTACTGGCTCGTCTCAAGGAGTCTATTTCCCTTCATACACAAATGCACTCATCTACCGCGCACACTGTCTAATCATTCGCCTGTTAAGTTAATATTGGCTCCTGAGGGTTTATAGCCTAGGTTTCTTGCGTGGCGATTTCCACAATATTCCCGGCTGGACGCGGTGTTCCAAGAGGAACTTGCTCAAGCAATAGATGAATATCTTCTACATAACATTGGGAGTGTAGCAAGTATGGCCACCATCTGGGAGGCCTTTAAGGCCTACATTCGTGGGGTGACAATCTCTAAACGACAATCTTCGGTTCATAAGGGATCGCATGTCCAAACTTGAAAAAGAGCTAGCATTGTTGGAACGCGACACACAACGAACGTCCGAGCCTGAAAGACTGGCACAGACTAGAGGGAAGATAGATGAATACAATGAATTAGCACAATCAGAAATGGTCCACCTGGGAAAATATGCTACTGCCAGGGTTTACGGAGGAGAGAGACCCAGTGCTACATTAGCTGCCTTGACTCACCCTCCGAGGGGAGATAGTGAAGTGCTGACATTACAAGACAATGATGGTACTCAGGTCTGGACTATCCACAAATCATTGAATGCTTTTGCGCTTATGCTGAGCTTTATACTTCACGAGATCTTAATACAGACGAATCCGCTGAGGAATATTTAGCATATATTGCCTTGAAATGGTTGACTGACTCCTATAGGGAGCGACTGATGGCCCCCCTTCGCCCCACTGAAATTACTGAAGCATTAAAAGCAATGCAAAATAATAAAGCACCGGGGTCTGACGGCCTGACAGTAGCCTTCAACAAGGCATACCAAGATCGCCTAGTTCCCCACCTGGTCAATTTATTCGAGGAAATGACTACAGATGGGATAATGCCTCCAACGATGTGGGAGGCAATTTTGATCACATTACTAGAGCCTGGCAAGACACCCACAGAGTGTTCCTCATATAGGCCTCTGTCGCTACCTAAAATTGATACAAACATTTTTGACAAAATATTGTTGATCAGGATTTCCCCACTGCTCCCAGGCTTGGTGGGTCCAGAACAATCTGGATTTGTTCCTGGCTGTTCCTTGACGAATAATTTACATACTTTATTTTGTGCAATCCCTCAAATAGACCCTGATGTACACGCGGCGGCTGTCTTCATGGATACCGAGAAGGCATTCAACTCGGTTGAATGGAGTTTTTTATTAGCAGTATTGAGATGTGTGGATGTGGGAGAGGTATTTATAAAATTGGTGGAAGTGTTGTATGTGAAACCAGTGGCTCGAGTGCGAGTAAATGGTATGCTATCTGCTCCAATCGCAATTACAAGGGGTACAAGACAAGGTTATCCACTTTCCCCATTACTATATACACTTGTGGCTGAACCCTTAGCGTGTGCAATACGGGAATATCACTCCCACCGAGGTATACGATTCCCACAATACAACTTGACAATATCTGCGTCTGCAGATGACACGTTATTATATGTTAGAAACCCAGAACTCAACTTAACTCCAATATTACAAGAAGTTGAGAGATTTGGCAGCCACTCTGGACTGTGTATTAACTGGAATGAATAAATCACTTATATTTCCCCTAACGGCTTTTACTACTCAGGTACAAATGGGCTACCCTTTAACGTGGACCTCAGAACCAGTGCGATATCTCGGGTCCAGGTTCACACAGACCCAGAGATAGTAATTAGGGGAAATTATGGTAGGGCATTGCAGCGTCTCACAGACATCATAGAGAAGTGGATTAAGTTACCACTGTCATTGTTGGGAAGCATTGCTCTCATGAAAATTATAGCGCTACCGCGTTTTTTATTCTTCTTTATTAACATACCAATTTTGCTCTTGAGGTCACTGTTTCGCAATCTACCTACCTTGCTAATCAGGCTTGCCTGGGCCGGTAAGCAGTCCAGGGTGCAGTGGGCAACATTGGTACGACCTTACTCTGCGGGCGGATTTAATGCACCAGACCTTGAAACATACTACAGAGTGGAACAACAAATCCACGCCTATGCCTGGATACACTGCCCTCCTAATCTGCCACATTTGTATCTGGAAAGAGTAAAAGTGCACCCAGCTAATCTTCCACAAAACTTACTCCTCCAACCACAGAAGCAGTACCATATTTTTGACCCTGCGGGACTTAGTAGGTATCAATTGCATAAGTCTTCAGAGTTGCAGAAAAATTACATTACTTTACTCCCCTACATTACCAATAGAGTGGTGTGGCTGGTGTGAGAAGTTGGCCTGGTATATGCTGTCCACTAATTAAAGTGGGCACCTTGCACCAGTCCAAACGACCCTTATGATGTATGAGGTCAAAGATAACCTTTAGAAAGCTATCCTAGTGGTAGCTGTGGAGAGCAGCCTTCAGGCTTAATCTTGAAGGAATGTAAAGCAGCTTGTTTTACCAGAATATCACCTCCTATATTGATTAAATGAAAGGAGAACCACACAGTAGTTATATACAAATATGTATTTATTAATATAACACTCACTACTATCCTCTATACGAGGATAGAACACAAAGCACACAATACAAGATCAATAGAACAGTTGTAAGTAGCACAATACATAGTGGGCTCCAGGGGGAGACCAAACCATATACTAAAATAGTGGTATAACAGTCACGACTGAGATCAAGACAAGGTCTGGAGCACGTAGAATCGCTGGGACCCCAAGGAACCACCCAAGGTGAGTAGATAGGGACCCCACGGAGGACGGGAGCAGTGTGTGAACACGACGCGGGCTCCGTACAATTCTATGGGGAAGTCGCGGTTACACTTTTAAAGTTTAAGGACCCTTCAAGGAGGACTTCGAGCGAACCCTTTGGAACTTAAGAGTTTGAAGAGCCACCCCACCCGTGGATACCATAGTACCCGAGTTACCTATCCCAGAGGAGCCGGGTGCATAGGTCTG
The DNA here is from genome assembly GCA_963921515.1 of Calotriton arnoldi. Lineage (NCBI taxonomy): Eukaryota > Metazoa > Chordata > Amphibia > Caudata > Salamandridae > Calotriton > Calotriton arnoldi. Next base: position 2,879,417 of record CAWUFW010000988.1, on the reverse strand, counting down.
GAGTGGCGTCGGGAACTGCCGTCGTTCTCATTGGAGCGCTGTGAAGAAGTGCTGCTGCCGTGAAGGTGAAAAGGGTCTGGTGGAATCAAAGCCTGGATTCGGGAAGGAAGGAACCTGAAAGCAGAGGGGACAGAGCTTGGGTCACTTCAGAGTGACCAGGCGCTCGGTAGACGAATGCCCACCGATGTCGGTTGCTTCAGGTGCAAAGAAGGGATGTTTGACTCTGCAGCCACGAGGACCAGGAGACATCAAGGATGACCAGGAGCTGAAGGTGAGCTGTCCCATGAAGGATGTCGAGTGCTGAGGGGTCGGTGTCCGGCTGGAGCACCAACAAGCCTTGGCAAAAGCAACCCACGAAGGAAGGTCAAACAGGTTACGGTGTGGACCAGCACGGTCCAGGGGACTCACCAAGCAATGGGGAGTCAGGGCACATCTGGAGCAACCAGGAAAGCCCAACAGAAATCAAGATGACCTTCAGAGAGACCCACAGGCCGAAGGACCAGGAGTCGCAAGTGGACCGTGGGCAAGATTGCAAAGTACCAGCCCACGGAGCACTCGGTGTGAGGAGGCCGGAGTTCTTTGGTGCAAATACTGCTCAGGATCAGGACTACACGGATTCCAATGCACAAGCTCAGGAATTGACAACAAGCATATGCAATTGCAAATGGACGTGGTGCACAGGGGTTCAGGTTATGCAGTCCCCACGAGAGATACTGGCCTCAAACTTGCTGAGAGGGCAGATTAACCTCAGGGACCTTTGAAAACCCACCTCCTGTGTTGCTGAAATCTTCAGAGTCCGCAGGAGCTCAGGAGCAGCAGACTGGTCAGTTGTGTTATGGTGCCTGCTAGGGCAGGGTAGTGACTCCTTCACTTCATGGGAGATATTTTAGTTGTCCTTAGTGCACCACAGGTCCTGCATGGATCTTGTATGGAGCAAGGGCACAGACAAAGCTTTGGACGGAGAGGGAGACGAAGTCAGGCCCAGTTGAAGTCCAGCAAAGAGCTGAGTGTCCAGACGGTCGAAGGTCAGTGGTGTCTTCTTGTAGAATCTTGTCCTCGTAAAATCTAAAGTCTTACAGCCAGGTAAGCCCTTATGTACCCACGGGAGAGGGTTGGACAGATTCCGGGGACCCTCCTAGGGGAGGGTCAGGACAGAGGGGTGGTTACACCCATGTCCTTTGTCCAGTTTCGCGCCAGAGCAGGAGCCAATGGCTCCCAGAACTGGTTTGAGCTGGACTATGCACAGGGACACCATATGTGCCCCGGGTGCAGACTTTCAGGCACTCTCAGAGTGCACCCACCCAGCCCCAATACACTAAATCCTGTCTGGGAGGTGGTTACACTTCCCTGTGACAGGATGCCTATTGTGCTGCCTTCCCCTGCTCGAGCTTGGCTCAGCAGCAGGAGGGCAGAAGTGTGTCTCTGGTCGGCAGCATCCATTTTGTGCTGACCGGGTCGAGAAGGCTGGCACCGGATAGACCAGTGACCCCACGAAGCTTGCTTCAGAAGGGTGGAATCATACCTCCGTGGAGGTATGATTCCAAGGTGTCTGATACCAAACACGATATGTTTCTATGCAGCCGTTTTCGAGTTAGCATTTACCGCGAGGTTATAATGCACCTATGCCCTGGGTACATGGGTACCATATACTAGGGACTTATAAGGGTACGCCAGTATCCAATCTGGAGTGTACCAAAGTACATGTGGGACAATTTAGAGGAGAAAGCAGATAGACTGGGGTCCTGTTTAGCAGGATCCCAGTCAGACTAGTCAAAAACAGTACAACATCAAGCAAAAAGTGGGGGTAACCATAAGAAGCAGATCCTACTTTCCTACAGCTGGTTGCCATTGAGAGAAGATAAAGCAGTAGTGCAGGCGCTTCACACATTAAACATAAAGAGCATTGGGGATCTGTTCACAAATGGGGAGGTCCATACCTGGGAGCAGATCCAGACAGAAACCCCCGAACTGGGTGACAATATGACAGAACCTCAGGAGTTTGCCTCATTGACATACCTCTTGAAAACCCAGTCCCCACAGCGCAGTATTTCAATATTATATAAACTTGCAAGAATCGATGGTAAACCGAGCCAGATGAAAGTTTGTCAGGAATGGCAGGAAGAGCTAGGCATTGTTATATCGGAAGAACAGTGTTCATACTGCTATTCAGTTATAAAGTCTATTTCGCAAAACGGCAGACACCGGTTAATACATTTTAACAGTCGCGGCTCCTGGAGGGAGTGCTGCGGGGCGGCGGGGCGGGGGAGGGGCAGGGTGGTGGGTAGTAAACTCCGGCATACGGCCGAACGGAGTTAAGTACATAAATCAATAATAAAACGAATTACATTGCGCGCGCCGCATTGCCATTTGGCGTTGCAGCGCGCGCAATGTAATTCGTTTTATTTATTGATTTATGTACTTAAAATGGCGATGCGGCGCGTGCAATGTAATTCGTTTTATTTATTGATTTATGTACTTAACTCCGTTCGGACGTATGCCGGAGTTTACTACCCCCCACCCTGCCCCTCCCCAGCCCCGCCGCCCCGCAGCACTCCCTCCAGGAGCCACAACTGCATTTTAAATATCTTCATACTACACCCCTGCGGAACTGCACAGATATGGTCTGAGGGAGGATGACAATTGCATGAGGTGCAGGATGGTAGGCGCCAACTTTACTCATTTGGCATGGGGTTGTCCAGGGATCAGGATGTTCTGGGCAGTGATTATTTAATATGTATTATTGCCCTACTGCCAAGTGTCTACAACATGCTGCTCAGTGGCTATGGAAAAGCTTCTCTGATTGTCCTCTTACTACATACCTAAGCTGTTTTCTCAGGTTATATACATCTGTATTAACATTGTGGCTATTGTAATGGATAATATGTTTAAAATGAAAAATAAAGTTAAAAAAAAAGGTATGGGGGACGAAGCGCAAACTACCACAAACAGCCAAAAAAGGGCGTGGCACGGGGGGAAAAGGCCTAGCAGCGAAGGGTTTAACGTGTTTGATGTTTGGCTTCACAAATGCAATTGATAAACCGCACTGTAGATTCAATTACCAGTGTTCTTGTATTGTTATACTATTTGACGTTTGTTGTATGCCTTCATGATATCCTCAGGACACGCACCTTAGATTTTGACAGCTGTTCTTAGGTTATTTTTGTCTGGATGAGCCAAGTTTGAACTGATGTTTATTTCTGTCTCGGAACATGAAGCATAATTAATATCGACATGTACCGACAACAAGCTAGTCTATGTAGCCTTTTTTTGAAACATTATTGTTAAAATCTTTCCCAACTCCACATTTGCTGGTGGTCCATCCCATGTTATATCCCCCGAGTTACGTCATAAGTACAACATCTGGGCAGTTTAGAATGTTGGTGTTGAGAATTTTATCTTCTCAGTAAGAGCCAGGAGATGATCGAATAAAGAATAACTCTACTTATCTGGAAATCGTGCAGTCATTCTTTCAATGGCAATGAGGAGCTGCTTGGGAGGGGGTAGCACATCGGCTTTCTCCTCACCGTTCAGGCTCTCACAGAAATTTACCATCCACTCTACACAGGATTTTGCTGCAGTATTGACCTAAGCTCAACCACCAGCATTACGGATGTTTCTTTCAGATAGAGATGTGCTGAGGAAGTGTCGTTCAAGAAATAAATCCCTGGGTGCAGGGGCGGCTCCTCCGCTATGGCGTAGGAGCATCGCCCCCCTGCCAGCACCCTCCAAATCATTAAAAATAAAACAATAATAAAACAGGTTTAAAGCCCATTTTATTATCGTTTTATTTTCCTTTGTCGAGTCTTGGGGGCAGGGCCACAGTGACGACAGGCACTGAGGGAAGTGGTATGTGCACTCCCTTCTCTGCACATGGCGGTTTGGCCAGCCGTCTCAGGCGACCAAACCATCATGTGCAGTGAAAATTCTCTCCAACCCAGCAGTGCAGCTGGGTTGGAGAGAACAGGCACAGACTCACAGTCTGTCCTGGAGCGGAAATCGAGGGCACTCAGGCCAATCCTGAAGCTACTCTCATGCAAGAGCAGCTTCAGGGTTGGCTGCAGGGCAGGCTGGGTGCCCGTACCTTCGGAAGAGGAGAGTAGCAGACGAGCGCGACGCAATGGAGGGCAGCAGGTATGTTTAAAAAAAAAAAAATTACATTGATCTCCCTTGTCCCCCTATCCACCTCCACCAACCCGACCTCTTTTCCGTGACATGAGCCTCGAGTGCCTAGGTGCGATTGTGAGAGCGAATCTTCTTATTAACACCTCCCCTATGAAGTGACAATGAAGGAAGCAACAAAATTGCTACAGGACAAGGCTGGGTGTGGCTTATACTGACCTACTGAAGTATTCCGCCTATGTGAGTGGGCCAGCTTTTCTAACTGCACCCACTGAGGCGTCCCCTGACATGCCTTCACATTCAGGAAGCAAAAGGTGGGGAAGTTCTCATCATGTACGGTGAGTACAAAATGTGCTAGCATTCGAGCCAAGAATTTTCAATTCTATTAGAGACACGGAGGGGAGGATTATGCTTCTCTTCCTTTAATTCTCAAACAACAGTAGCCAATGATGGCCCAGTAGCCCATTTAAGTACAGTCAACACCATTCTGAGTGCCTCTTTCTTTGCTCGGAACAGTCCATAATAGCTTGAATACCATCAAGAATCAACCGAAGCCGAAGAGACAACTTCATTGGGCATCATCAATCTGCAAGCAACAGCTTAGCCAGCAATAGGAGCGTGAAGCACCAACTCGGGAAATGGCATTTGAACGTGTTCAATCCGTCTTCTGATTGGAACCTATAAAAGAAATAAGGCACTATAATATACATATACATCAGAGTGGAAAATACAGGTAGGGTAAACAATGAAAGAAGAGCAGTCAAAATTATGGCATTTCAAATCAATGACTGATATTCCTGGGTGGGATAATCCTCACCTCTATGTCCTTAATAGAATTGAAAATTCTTGGCGGGAATGCTAGCAATTTTGTTATTCTATTTCAGATCCGGAGGCTCTGATTATGCTAGTTTAAAGCTTACCGAATACCACTGAAGCAATATCACCAACAGGTTTGTAAAAGAATTGCTTAAAAGTAGAATCAGATGACCAGTCAGTCGATTTCATGATTTTTTGAATAGTGTATCCTAACATAAAGTATTTAGATGCCATAACGTCCCAAACAGAATGCGCTCCAAACACGAGTGTCGATTCCAGCTTCTGCCATCACTGATTTTAACCATCTGGCTATACTGGCAGATGGCACTGCTTTAACATGTTTCTGTAAAGCAATTAGCAACTGACCAGAGGTATCATTTCTCAATGCACAAGTACATTCCTCAGAGGCTTTCAAACATTTTACCACACAGTTTATCATTAGTAGGAAAAGCATGATACTCAATACATTTCGAAAAAGGTTTTGTCCTACCAGAAATTAAAAAAGAAACTCCTTCAGGAGTAAATACTCTACCTGCAATGTCCAGAACCCTTACATCTGAAGTCCTTCTACATGCGGTGAGATATAAGAGCATAGCTAGCATAGCCGACAACTGTTTAATAGACAATTTATCATTACTCGCCCATCTTTCAAAAAGGTTTAAGACCAAATTCAAGTCCTATAAAAAGGAATACTTAGATTTGGGAGGATTACCAACCCTGATACCCTTAGGGAGTTTACAAATGACAGGATGCATCCCTTATTATCAATCTGTACATGTCCTGCTGAAATAGCAGAATGAACATTTTTCACCGACCTGTCTAATAAACCCTCACTTGCTTTCTGAGACAAGAAATTCACAATGTGAGGTAACTCTGCTGCCACGGGATCCACGTGTTGTTCCAAGCACCAACCCATCCACCATCTCCATGATGAAGAATACTTCTTTCTGGTGGAGGGGGGTCGAGGTATGTTTAATGAACTCTGAAGCCGCATCTGAATTGCCTGGCAAACTCCGCAGGTGCCGGAAAGCCTCCAAGCCATCAGGGACAACTGTTCTGATATTACCTTTGGATGCAGTTCCCCCTGAGGACCCTAGGGCATTGCCTGAGACTAAGGAAGAGGGAGGGAGAAATCGCACATCAACTTTAAGAGGACTGGGAACTAAGGTTGCGCTTTCCACACAGGGGTGACAAGCACCACCTACGCTACCTGTTGCTTGATCTGAGCCGGTACCCTGGGGATCATTGCAAAGGGGGGGAAAGGCATAGCTCAGGCCCTTCAACCAATCCTGAGAAAAAGCGTCCGTCGCCTTCGCTAACGGATCCGGCCTCCAACTGGAGAACACTTCCACTTGGCGGTTCATTCTCGAGGCAAAGAGGTCTGCTGTGAAGGGACACCAAACATCCTGGATCAACCTGAACAGAGGAGGATGGAGCTTCCAATTGCTGTACACTAGCAGATATCTGGAGTTCCAATCTGCCACTTTGTTGGATTGCCCCAGAATGTATTCCGCTAGAATAGATATCTTGTGACACAGGCAATAGTGCCAAAAGTCCTTGGCTATCTCCACCAGCAGGGGTGATCTCGTGCCCCCCCTTGGAGAGACCATCTGTTGAAATGTCTCCACAGTGTGCTCCCCAACCCCAATGGCTGGCATCTGACTCTATAACCACTTCTGGTTGATACCCAAAAATGGCCTTGCCATTCCACTCATCCATGTGTCCTAACCACAATCGGAGCTCTTCCCTAACCTCTTCGGTCAGAGGAACTTGATCTGTGAAAGCCAAGCCCTTTCGCAAATGCTGAATTTTCAATCTCTGAAGGGCCCTGTAGTGAAGGGGACCCGGAAATATTGCCTGTATAGATGAGGCTAACAGACTGACGAGGCGACCGATCGCCCGTAGGGAGACTGCTTTATGGGAACGAACCGACTTCAGTTCCTTTTTGATATCTCGTAGCTTGGTTTTGGGGAGCTTCAGCTGAGTTGCTTCCGACCGACAGCGTCTTGGTGTGGGAACCGACTGACCGTAGGTCAGCGGTTCTGAACACCGTATTACAATGCGACCGCACATGGCGCGATTACAAACTCCCATTTCTCTATGGGAGCTTGTGCAGCGGGCAGGCGGCCTAGGTGCCCCCCAGGCCAACAACCGTAGGCCGCGGAGCGATGGGGGTCCTGCTTGGGGCCCCCAAAGTCACTTTCCGACAGCCTTTCCATGTCGGAAAGCCCGACATGGAAAGGCTGTCGGAAACCGACATTATAATCCTGACGGCGGAAACACCATGCGTAAGGGATTATGATGGGTATCCGATTGGCCGACAGGCTCCTTGAGCCCGTCGGAACACAGTCGGATTGTTTACATTCTGACTGCCAAAATTTGGGCCTTCAGACTGTAAACCTACGTTGACGGTCGGTAAGCCTCCGACGAGCGGTCGAAGGCTTACCGACCGACAACGTAATGGGGCCCTATGTGTTGAGGAATGACAAGATGAGAAGTGGCCTTACAGGATATGTTAGTGGAAATTGTGCATGATGGCCATTCAGGTAAAAGTCTAACTAAATTCAGATTGAGGTGCAAATATTGGTCCCCAAAATGGATACCAAAGTAGAGTTAATAGTGAAGGATTGCAGCAGTTGTGCTTACAATGATAAACAAAAAGTTAACTGCTGTGCACCACTTTCTCCTGTTTATGTTCCTGAAAATCCATGGAACAAGTTAGCATTGGATATTATAAGCCCAATTAATAAAAAAGGAGTTCCAGGACCATTCATGTTTGTATTAATCGATTATCAGTCACATTGGATTATGACTAAAATGGTAAATTATTCCACAATGGATGTATTAATTGATTTCTTAAGAGATGCCTTTGCTTCCGAAAAGATTATGGATATATTAGTTACGGACAATAGGGTACAATTCACATCTCAGGCCATGAAATACTTTTTATCTAACTTAGCCACTGAACACCAAAAATGGCTTTAGATTGTCCACACTCTTGGTCGAAAGAGCTAACAGTTTGATGAAAGATTGTATCCAACTTGCCTGTGTAAATAGACAGTTGGTTGGAAAGGTGATTCAACACATTTTGTGGGCATATCACACAAGCATAGACCTGGTCACAGGTATATTCCCTTTTGTTTTGCTTAGAGGCAGACAGCCTTGTTCAAAACTTGTTTCAAGTTGTCTCAGTGGAGGGAGTCCAGCAAGCTATGATAAAGATGGCCGGGTTATCAGAAGAGAAAACCATCAACAGAAATATAAACAATGGTATGATTCTAAATATGGAGTGAAGAGTCAAAGTTAAAGAGAGGAGATGTGGTGCTGATTAAAAGACCCGTCCAAATGGGAGAGAGGAGAGTAAATTCTCTCAGCCCAGGGGGGATTGCCATGGTCAAACAGAATGTTGTCATTTTGGAAAATGGTCAATGTTGGAGCCTGGACAGACTGGTCAAGTGGAAGTGAACAAAGAAGGGAAGAAGGCTCAATCTGAATCAGATAGGGAACAAATCCTAGAAAGGAATAGGAATATTCCATATTGGCAAAAGGACTATTGAATAAAATTTATGTTGGTCTTTGTATCATCGTAAGGAGATGTAGCACAATCTTTCTGACCCCCACATTTACTGGTGGTCCATCCCATGTTATCTCCCTGGGTTCCGTCACAAGCAGAACATCTGGGCAGTTTAGAATGTTGGCTTTGAGGCATTTTTCTTCTTAGTGAGAGCCAGGAGACGATTGCATACATAATAGTTCTACTTACCTGGAAATTGTGGCGTCATTCTTGGGTATTTTTGTCTGGATGGACCAAGTGTGAACTGATGTTTACTTCAATTTTGGAACAATGAGCAAGTCTTTGTAGCCTTTTTCTGTGACGTTATATATTGACACTGGGTGTGATGTACTTTTTAGTTTTTGTTTTAGTCATGTCTTCACATTGCTTGTTAGTATGTTATATCCTTTTAAAAAACAGTTTTGTACATTGTTGTTGAAAATAAAGGATTCCATTTTGACTATTCTATGGAGCTGTTAATGTTTGACGTTTCATCACAAAATCTGGGTTTAATCCATTGTTATTTTGCTCGCCACTTCACCCCAGTTTGGACCAAGCCATATACAAATCAGGCTTGACCCTGCTCCTCATGGGAACAGTCCAGCCCGAACTGCAAAGTGAGGTCCTCCCTGGACTGGAAACAAGCATCCTGGTATCGGTTTCGGGGTATCATCCAATATCAGCCAGGGTAGCTTGAATCCAGTGGCGCAGCGAGCAATAGATCCACTTCTGGGCATACCCTTAGCCACTTAGGGTGCACATAACCACATCACATGTTTAAAGCTTGAGAGATTTGATCTTGCTGGAAGAAGCAGTGTGATTCTATCAGAACGATGCGTTAAAAAATAGACTACAAAACATTGTAAAGTCACTGAAATTGATTCTCCAATGCGTGGAAAATCCACCTGAGTAATCATGCTAAAATAGGTATTTGCATATGAACATTATATTTTTTAAGGGAAATGTATTCCTTTTGAGGCACTCCTGTCCTCATTCCCAGAAATAAGGGAGTGCTCCATTTTCTATCACACCCAGGAAAGCTGTTCACTCCTGCCTTTCACATGGACGGAAACTAGCTGGAAACTGTTTGTGAATACTCACAAACTTATGTTTTTTGCGGGTGTTCACTTCATTTTGCAGGACCATCGCCCCAACTCCATTTTCCTGCCCATAACCGAAACATACATTAATAAAAATCCGCACATTGACAATTTCCCAATATCTTGAGTGCACAATACGATTTTTAAATCCTACAAAATTAGATTGTGTAAAACTGGATGTTAAACTAACTATCAAATTAGTTTTTTCGTACATCGAAGGCGTGTAAATAGGATTGTGAATAGAGCCCGCCTCATTTTGGACTGTTTCTACTATTAACCTGCCATTGAGACCAAGCAGCTGTTTTTTTACCTGATCTAAGACAAATACACTATAAATGAGTTGTGCACACAGCAACAGAAATACAAGAAAATACAGTCACATCTAAGAGGAAATGCTTCTCATAAGCGAACAGTAGCTTCCCCATAACATTACCTTTAAAAATATTGTTTACCTTAAATGTTCTCTGAGCACACCCCTTCCAAATGTGATGGAGTTTAGGTTGTTTGATCAAAGAACAGATATGCATGAGAAGTCACTCAGATAACGCAGAGGGCCTTTCATGTGCAGTGCAATGCCTCTGATTCATAATGCATGATCGCTCCATGACAAGAAGTAAATAAATGAATGGAAGATGAAGAGAAAGTGGAAAGTAGTGTGGGTCAACATGTATGATCAGCAGAACAAACAGAACATCTTCAGACAAGAGGCAGAGTGAGATAGGATGCTGTTCTTAAGGGAGTAATATGTCTATGAATAAGGAAACACCTAGATAAATGACGTTTGACTCCTTCAGTGGAAATAATGAGATCTTGTCCTGCCTAAGGCCTTATTTGAGACACGGTTTTTGTGAGTAAAACCGGCACAAATAGAAGGCTGTCAGATTACTCCATATCACCAAGGATGCAAGCTTCAGTCCTGGACTTTTCTTTTATGAATCATTTTTTCCAGGTGGGTGAGCTCAATGGTAAGAACTGAAGTTAACTGGGACTACAACTCCCAGAATGCATGTAGTTGCTAATCAAAAGCTCAGGACTGTTGCACCACACGCTTGGTGACATGGATTCATCTGGTAACTTTAATTGTCTAGTGAAAGTAAACTTTAAAATGCGCTCAAAGAAGTTGGGAAATAATGCCCCCACAGTTATCCTAACCAAAGCTAATCCTGGTGTTACATTATGCCCCAAAACCACGTGACTGTGCTTAGAAGTGAGCAACGGCTTAGAGAGTGAGCTAACAGTCATGCCCAGTGCAGGATTCACAAGGGCAATGACCTTGTGTTTCTCATCTAATGCCATTGCCTAACATACATTTCCAACACCCCATTTACTTCTTATCTGTTTAGTTATTGTTATACTCACGAACACTCATTTGTAAAAAGACTGTTAGGAATGTGTTACGCCTATTATACAATGATGCATTGGGATAGCTGTATCATTGTGTTGCTTACTATTACACCGAGAGCTATATCTGCAATATAATAATAATGATCAGCTTGATTTTGTGTAATTGCTTAATTTTGTATTTATTTATTTATTATTAAGTTTCACAGTTATAACATAACATAAAACAACCGCAGTGATTTGTCCAGCATTGTTAGTGCAAGTGCATTACAAGACATTATATTATCCGGCATTTATGTGTTTTACATAGGCTTGGTTGTTTACAGTAAAAAAAACTGGATCTTGTCACATCATATTCATGCAGAGCACACAGCCTTTTTTCTGGCCAAGCGTAGAAGCTGTCAAGCGGATCTCTCACAAAACGGGACCCGTATGTACCCATGTCTGCTGCCAGAGGACAGTGTCCAGCCAGTTAATGTGTTTGAATCGCGGTGTTTACGGACCAGGGCATGTTGGGCTTGTCTAGTGCCCACTATAGCGCATCCCCATCCATGGAACGGAGCCAGCATGTAAATGGGGACCAAATGTCTTTGGGGCGAGAGCGGGCCAGTATAAGTTCCCAGAAATATGTCAACTGATCTCTGCAATATGTCACATCTGCTATCCAGGCTTTTATGGCTGGAGGTGTTGCCTTCCCCCAGTGCATGGCCACTCGCCTTTTTGCCAGCAGAAGTAGGAGCGCAGTGAGTCGCCTCCCTGCGGTCGGAATGTTTCGCACTTATCCCAACAGCGCCACCAGGGGGGTTCTCGTCAATTTCTGATCTGTTATATCCTCTATGTGTTTTAACACCTCAACCCAGAATCCAGCTATGAGCCGGCATTCCCAGGTCAGATGCAGGAAAGTTGCCTGTAATGTCCCACATCACCAGCATTTCGTGTCGGGCCATAGGCCCATGCGGTGCAGTTGTATCGGGGTGCAATATAAGCAGTGCAGGAATTTAAAGTGTATTAGTCTGAGGCAGTAGTTCTGGGAAAGGTGCTCTAGTTGACCGCAACAGAAGGTCCATTGTTCATCTGAGATGGTGACGCCAATGTCTGTATCCCAGGCACTGCGCGAACTAGTTGTAATGACCAGGGATTCATGCTGCGTGATAGTATAGATGCGGGTGATCAATTTGCGGGCCGATGTTTCCGTAAGCAGGTGTTCCAGTGCTGGGAGTGACAGCGGGGCAGCGGGGAATGTATTATATCTTGCACGACATGCTGCCCGAAGCTGGAGGTCCAGTAGCGTGTCTAGTGGCAATGGCTGCGGTGAACTGTGCAGTTGCTGCAGTGTGAGGAGTTGGCCGTCGGGGTACAGATCATTGAATGTATCTAAACCATTCTGGTGTGCGCGCACCCATGCGCTCTATTCCATTAACGGGGGAACCATTGGGATGTTAGCTAGTGGTATAGATGGTACGTATATCCCATCCAGGTTTGCCCTCCTACAAAGTCCATCCCAAGCCCAGCATAGGGTTTCTGTGGTGTCAATTTCTTGCCGGGGGCGTTTATAGCTTTGATACAATGCTGTTGACAGAGGCAAGGGGACAACCCTGTCTATTTCGATGGCAACATGTGGTTGAAATGGTGTTGGGTGTTGCCAGAAGTGTAAATATTGGGCCACAATAGGCATATAGCACAAAATCTGGAGCTCCAAGGCCACCCTGTGCTAGTGGTAGTGTAAGAAGTTCCCAAGACGCCCGGGGTTGTTTTCCTGCCCAGATTAGCTCAACCATGCTTGATTTGAGGCGTTTGAAGAATTGTGCAGTTATGGGTATGGGAATGTTTATGAAGAGATACAGTAGTTTAGGGAGGATTATCATTTTTGTAATAGCGATGCGACCCGAGAGGGACAGGGGCAAATTCTTCCATCTTTGGATTCTTTCTTCTATCCATGCCATTACCCTGCCATAACCGGCCGTCCAGATCTCTTGTATGTCCCTACTTATCCAGACGCCCAGATAACGTGTTGGTCCATCCTCCCAGGCTATCCGGAACTCGGATTCAAAGGCAACAGTGCCATCCATCAGCAGGACAATCGTAGATTTGGACCAATTGATGTGAATCCCTGAAATACCCCCATATCGCACAAGCTCTCTGGTGACAGGTGCGAAGTTAACCGGTGGTCTATGACATAGAGAGTGAGGTCATCTGCATACATAGACACAATCAGGCCCCTGGTAGTGAAATCTAAACCCCTGTTCGCATGGTGTTGTCTCAGTCTAGCCGCTAGCGGCTCTGTGGCAATAGCGAACAGTAGGGGTGATAGTGGGCACCCCTGGCAGGTGCCCCGCGAGATTGTAATGGGATCAGAAATTAGACCGTTTACTTTCACTCTAGCGATGGGTGAAGCATATAGGAGTTTAATTTGCTTTATAAAGGTATGGCTCATTCCCATCCGAGCTAGAAGTATGAAGAGGAATTTCTACTCTAATGAAACAAATGCCTTAGTGGCATCTAGTAGTGCGGCAATCGCAGAGACATGTGGGGCGAGATAATGCATCAGCATAAAGATTGTTCTTAAGTTGTGAGAAGTCGAGCAGCCTGGCACGAATCCAGATTGATCCGGCCTCACGATGAGAGGAAGCAGCGGCTGCAGTCTGTTCGCCAGTAGTTTAGCGAATATTTTATTATCTATATTTATTAGGGCGAGTGGGCGGTATGAGTCGCATGAGGTCGGGTCCTTGCCCGGCTTGAGCAGTGTAATAATGACTGCCTCGTGCATTGATGGCGGAAGTGACCCTTTTTGAAGCGCCTCCTGGTATACCTCCAGCAGGCGAGGGGCCAGCAGAGACGTATATTCTTTATAGAATACAGAGGTAAGCCCGTCCGCCCCAGGGGTCTTATCCCCAGGAAGACTCTGGATGACCCTCTGAATGTCCTCAGCAGTGAACGGCTCATTCAGATATTCACGATGTGCCCCACTTAACCGCAATAGCTCTATTGATTCTAGGTATCCCTCTATTTCTGAGTCTAATGGGGCTGTCTTTGAGGTGTATAGTTGGGTGTAGAAGTTTTTCATTGTGCCCAGAACTTCCGTTGTTGAATGGACCAGTGGCGCGTCAGGGAAATGGAGCTCAGTGATGTAAGAGGAACCCCTGGGCGGTTTTAGTAGGTTAGCCAACGTCCTTCCAGGTCTATCTCCCTCCCCGTATTTACGGGCCTGCCCGTATTTATGTAGGAATTTGGTTTCCTTTTGGCCTCCTCTTGGAATGCCGTTAGCTTTTCTTGCACTTTAGCCAGTACTTCAGGTGCTTGGGATTGGAAGTATTAGCATTCCAAGTCTGAGATCACTCCCTCTATTTTCGTGTGGCAATTGCGGATGTCTCTCAGAACCCCTGACTGCAGGGCTATACAAGCCCCGCGAATTACAACTTTGAAGGCCTCCCATGTTGTGCCCACTGGGTCCACTGTGCCTGTGTTGTATTCGAAGGATTCTATTATTTTATTCTGGATCTCTTCCTTAAATACCATATCTAGCAGTGCATTTGGGGGTAGACGCCGTGTGAAGGGCAGTATGTTTGGTCTCGGAATTTGGAGCTTGAGCACCACTGTTGCATGGTCCGACAGTGTGCGTGGGTAGTGTATGGCCTCCTTGACCCAACAGTGGATGTCTCTGGACGTGAGCCAAAAATCCAATCTGGACCAGGCTTTATATTGCTGAGACACGCAGGTGCACTCTCTAGCATCCGGATGTAGTGCGCGCCAAGTGTCTACCAGGTAATGATCGTCCATTATGGTGCACCCAATCTGTCTGCGTATTCAGACAAAACAACAATAAAGTCACCACCCCAGAGTACTGCAGAGTTTCCCAGAGTTTGGATCCCCTGTCACACCCGATTAAAAAAATTCAGGCTCGTCAGTATTTGGCCCATAAGTATTTGCTAAAGTTATTTGCTGCCCGTAAAGCCCACCCTTCAATATAATGTAGCGGCCCTCTGGGCCTATTGTAACTCATTCAGTTGTCCAGCTGCGAAGTAGGATCGCAACCCCCGTGAGTAATTAGAGTAGGTCGAGGTGTGAATGTCCCCCCATCTGTTGGACTTCAACCTGGACTGGGATGTGTCATTCAAGTGGGTCTCTTGTAGGAAACAGATGTCTATTTTGTGCCTGGTCAGATAAGAATGTACTAGCCGCGCTTTTCTATGGTCATTCAGACCACGCACATTCCAGGTAATGCAGTTTAAGGAATTCATACTAGCCTGCGCAGAATTCTTTCAGGTCTAGGTCGGGAGCGAATGGCCCAGTATGTGATCGTCTGTGTGTGAGACGAGGCGTGTAGGAGTGTGTGCTGTGGCAGTGAACGCCTATGGGTCAGCGTCGTGTGTCTTGTATCTTGGTGGAACCATGCAACAACATGTTCAGCAGGACATTTTGCGGTATGAAACAACAATAACTGAACCTAACCCACCCCCCTCCCACAACAACCCCCCAATTAGGTTGAGTAAGTATCCCACCCATTACTCCCAAACAAAACAGTGATTGCAGAATAGCCAAGAGGCTACAAGGGAATTATCCCATGGGGAATGAGGAGTTGCCGGCATACACCCTTGCCAGTTAAGGCTGGGTGGCCGAGCCCTGAGAGATCTCGAATTATGTTTCTACATTGACTATGTGAGTAGGAGTTAATGACACAGCAATTTAACAAGATGTCAGATAGGCCTAGCAAATATGGCACATTAGTCCGCATGCGTTTACAATGCATGCCATTACAACGCGGTCGTTACAACGACCGCGTTGTTACATCGCATACCTTTACAATGCAAGTCGGAACAACAACTTGCTGTAGGGGGTGCTGGATGTTGGAATAGTGTAATTTACTATTCCAATTCCAGTCTGTGCAACAGTAGGGAAGGTGTTGGATTTAAAATCCAACACCTTCTGCCCCCTAACGCAAGTCGTTGTTCTGACTTGCGTTGTAATGGTATGTGATGTAACAACGCGGTTGTTGTTATGACCGTGTTGTAATGGCATGCGTTGTCTAGCATGCGTGGTAAACGCTGTTTACTAGGCCGAGCGTGAGTAGTAATTAGGCCAGTCTCGAGAACATATATGAAGAGAATCCTTAGCAATAGTGTTACGTATTATGATGAAAACCAAACCGTGCTGAAGTTCAGAGACAGTGCGTTCAATCATTGTCACTCAGGTGGCCTTCTGGTGATGTGCCACCCGTATGCTTCAGGCCTGTTCGTGTCTTTGCCACCTGCTTGGCAAATTTCAGCACGGCTCTCGCATCCGTGAAGATGAAAGATTTGCCTTCAGCTTGCACTCTGAGCTTTGCTGGGTATACTAGAGCATATTTAGTTCCTGATTGTTGGAGCAGTTTCTTGGCTGGAACAAATTCCCGGCGTGGCGCTTGAACCAACTGAGTGAAGTCCAGCTACAAGGATATTGTGTTGCCCTGATATTGCACCGATCCGCGCTCGCGGGCCATCCTCAAAACTGTGTCCCGGTTACGGAAATTTAGGAGGCGAGTAAGGTTTGGGCACGGCTGCGCCCCGATCGGTGGCTTGGGGCCAAGAGAGCGATGCGCCCTTTCAACAAGGAACATACTAGATAGTTCGCTGCCAAAGAGGTCATTCAACATGGTCTCCACGTACTTCTCCATGTTTGGTATGTTTGTCATCTCCGGGATTCCAGTAATTCTGACATTATTGCATCTGGCTTCTAAATCCTTGTTTTTGGCCTTTGTTAGGTTTAGTACCTTGTCCATCTGTAGCATCTGTTCATGTGTTTCGGCTTAACGGACACCTGAGTCAGATACTCTGGTTTTGAGGGCATCAATGTGGGTTTCGTGCTTCTCAACCCTCTGAGTTACTTGGTCCATGCGGGCCGCCAGGGAGTCTAACTTTGAGTTGATTGCCTGCAGGCTGGCTTACACGTCTTTTAGCATGGATTCAGGTCATCTTCTTGTGTAGCCTCCATCTCAGCTTCTTCAATCGCGCCGGCAGCTGTGGTCCCACTCTCCAGATGACATGTTGATCTTTTGTTGAATGTCAGCTTCGGCTGTTTAATATCTGCTTTACCCATGGCTATGTTGCCTTACGGGCAGGACGCCGAGTAGGCAGGCACGCAGGGGCCCACAGTCGCACTGGTCTCTTTTTCCATGACACTGGCAGACTCGGGATATGTCCTGATGGTTCCGGCGGATCCACGTAACCACTGGATGTTTCGCCAGCCCAGTGTATCCCCAAGTAGTAGACGACGTTATGCGTGCTTCGCAGCCCGCGGTTCTCTGGCGCGTTGTGGCTTGCCGTCATTTAGTTTGCCCTTATTTTGCAGCCTTGGGTGCACTGCAACTCCACCCGACAGTCCCTGGGCACACCAGTGAGCGATCAGCAGTGTGATTGTCGTAGATCTTCTGCGGTCGCCATTCTGCGCGGAATGGCGTCAGTATGGAGCTCCTCGATAGCCACTGTGGGAATCTCGGCACGGTTTGACAGTGTCAGGGCCTGCATTGTTCCAAATGTGCCGCCCGTCAGGCCGCTGATATTTGCGCCATTCTCAGGAGAGCGAGAGGGTGGTGCAGCAAGCCCCCGGGCCCCACGCACCGCACCCCCTGCCGGGGCTGCCGGCCGCGCAGGTCAGGGCCATTCCGCGGGACTCACCAGCGTACCGGGTCCAGCCGGTCCGCTTCGCTCCCGCACTAGCTGGCAGTTAAGACCGCCCCAACCAGGGCACCCGCGACCCGAGAGGGCACTCCCATGGAGCCGCGTCCACCGGCCCCCAGCACCAGCGAGCAGCCGGGGTGCCGAGGCGGCAGCAGCACCCACTCCGCTAGTCACAGGCGCGCCTCAGGATCTCGTCCGCTAGGCCGCAGCAGGCCTGAAGTTTCTTATCATGCCGTTGGAGTAGACGGCATCTCCTCCGGCCACCGGAGACCCAGGATTCCACTCACGCCTCCTTCAGGCAAGCATACCGTGTGCAGTGCTGTGTGGGCTTCGAGATTAAGGCAGGATTTTTTACGGATGTGTGGGCTCGGACGGCAGAGCCCTCTTAGTGAGCGGTCATCTTGCTGCTCGGCTTGGCCACGCCCCCATGTAATTGCTTAATTAATGTTACCAAATGATCGCTTGTTACTGGGAGGAAAAATGCCATTGTCCCATGCTTTCAGTTAATAATATTGCATTTTAGGAATTGCAGTTCGAATCACATAATTAGAATACAATTAACAGGTTAAATTAGGTTGTAATCAAATTGTCAAAATTGTAAGACTGCGTCTTGGTAGGAATGATTCTATTATGAAAGCATAACAAGGCAAGTGCACGAAATGTCCACTTATTGCAGCTTCTCCTGAAAGGGTTAATCTTTGAATGAATGAAAAGAATACCTTATCAATTTGCCATAAAAAAACACCTCAGTACACGGTAATACTCAGTGCGTTTGTGTCATGTAAAAGTGTACGTGATTGCATGCTGATCCTATATTGCCATATGTTTCACTGTGTAGGATCTCTCTCTCTGTCTCTCTCTCTCTCTCTGTCTCTCTCTGTCTCTCTCCCCCCCCCCCCCACCCACCCACCCACTCCAATAGCTTAAGGGCTTGTGGGCTGGTATGCTGGGTCCAGCTAAAACGTTATTCAGTTATTTATGGGCGTCTTCTGTGTGCAGGTCTACAGACAAAATGGTCATATATAATATACGAAAAAATATAACGACAGACATGAACAGTGACGAAAGAGGGAAAGAGAAATTATGAAAATAGGGCAAAAACACAGAAAAAGGGACAAATGGAAAAAGTGAGCATCAGAGAAAAAGGTAAGTAAGAAAAAGTAAGTATGAAAAAGATGGGTATAACAGGAAGGCGAAAGGAAGGAAGATGTGGCCTAATGGCTAGAGCAGTCAACCTCAAGTCTGGGGAACTGGGTTTGAGTCTCAGCAAGTACACTCAACATCCTGCGATTCTGGGCAAATCACTTAATCTCCCCGTGCCTAACAAAATGAATGTGTACGTCTGTAATGCAACTGGTGCTTATGTAAAGCGCTCTGATACCTTCGTGTAGAGTTCCACTATATAAAACTCCAAATAAAGGGAAGGAAGGGTAAAAGGAAGAAAGAGACATGAAACTGATAGCGTGAAAAGAATCCAAAGAAGGCCTCCCTTTTAATTCGACTACTGAGACCCTAGTAACCTTAGACATTGAAAGTCTTTATGGCAATATACCTCAAGATGAAGCCATGGAAGCAATGCAGTGGTTCCTAGAGAGACAAAACATTGAGGGTTCAAAACATTCATTCTTGACTGCCTCGAGGTAGTGTTATCTGAAAATACATTCGAATTGGGAGGCCAGTTATTTAAACAAGCTAAAGGTGTTAGCATAGGGGTGTTGGTAGCTTCCACTGTAGCTAAGATATACATGGCCTTATTCAAAAAGATGAATATTGATAATGTAGTGGCTCCCTTCTTTGAATGTGTGACCCATTGGTCTGGCTACATTGATGACATTTTCTTTATTTGGACCGATACTACTGAACAACTTATAGAATTCCTCCTTTGACTGTGCCATTGTGACCCTAATCCACGGTTTACCAGCCACAGCAGTCACCAACAAGTAGAATTCCTAGATATTTCAAGTCATAACAATGAAGGCTTCTTGGAAGTAAACATATATGTCAAACCGACCGCAAGGAATACCTTTTTACATTATGAGAGCCACCATCCTCACATCCAGAAACAGTGTTCCTTTCGGACAGTTTTTACATTTTTGTCATACCTGTTCTAAGTTGAGTGATTTTGACACCCGAGTCATAGAAATAAACGAGAAATTTTACACACGAGGATACCCTAAAAGGCTAGAGCAAAATGTTTTTTTAATAGAGCTAGATTTTTTGACAGGGATCATTTACTTCAGGAACAACAACGGCACATGGAATCACTTTTAGTTTGTATTACTAAACGCTCTACACTGGATGAGAAAGTTAGACAGATTATCTGTTCCAACTGGCATATTTTAAATAGTAATGCTACACAGGAATTGAAAATGCCAAGACCATTGTTTGTTCTCCGCCGCAATACAAATCTCAGAGATATTGTGGTGCACACACGTTGTCAAACTGGTACCCCCTGCGTACAAAAGACCATTGACGGGAATATACCGGTAGTATGTACATACAAGTGCACGCAATGTAAAACATGTAACTCTGTTATAGAGACAGTCACGTTCACATACAATGGTTATACAGTTAAAGATAGAGAAATTTACCAACTGTAAAACAAAAAATCTCATTTATTTGTTGTTGTGTCCGTGTAATTTGGGCTATGTACGAGAGACTGCCGGTACCATTGCAGTACTACTGACTTCTTCACTAATCAAAGAGAGAGAGATAGGAGCAAAATTTACAGGGGTCCTCTCGGCTCCCAGAAGTCACGCCTATATAATCACAAGAGAGTGGGCTCAACTGGATACGGTGCCACAGTCTCTCAGGGGTTGTCCCGGAAAACCTCAAACTCTATTGCCTCCAATTGAATGCATCATCTCTGCTGGTGTATTTTGTTGGGTGGCATCATCATCGGGTTCTGCACCTTGGTACTTGCTTTCCCAGGTTAGTGATGCCTCCTACTGAGGGAGAGTGTCTGGTAAGTAATATTGGTGGGAACCGTGCAGTTTAGTTAAAATTACCTCCTACACCTATAGGAAATGTTATTCTCAAACTCAAGGGGTAGGTGTAAGGTTAACAACAGACCATGGCGCTGTGGGATGAATTACTTATCCTTGGCGTCAGGTCAGGTGGCCGACATGTTGTGGCCAGAATCACCACTTGGGGTCGGTGGCCTTCGTCAGGACATTAAGTGATCAGATCCCTGTCAATCTAGTTTGTCAGGTAAGTACACTCACTTACATTCCTCTGTTTTTGTTTTTCAAAACGAACCTTGGTTGCAGCTATTCTTGCCTGCAACTTTTTTTGGGGCACCTAATGAGTCCTCCTGGGAAATGGGTGTATTCTTCAGAAGTCCTTTCTTCACACTTTGGTTATGGATGACCAGGCGTCTTATTCTGAGCTTCCTCCCCATCCCATAGATGGTCTGTGGTGGTGTCCACACAACAATCTGTGAATTTTGTGAAGTTGAAATAAATCCTGTCGCAGGTGGACCTCCTGCTGCTCCTTGAGCTTCTAGCATCACATTAACATATTGCGGGGCATTCGTAACTGGTCTTCATAGGGTCTGTATATTTATTGGTGGAGATTGTGCTGTACTATATACAACAGGTGTACTAGTCCCAGTAGGAACTGTGACATGTAATCAAGTTACGGCTCTTGAAACAATTTGAAGTATCTGTATAGGTCTCTTGATCTGCACTGCACTGAGTTTTACAGGGGCAGTAGCCACTGTATTACCCGTACTAGTACTTGATTCACCTTGATCAATAAAGGTTGCAAAATGTGGAGGTCTTGCAGCTTGCATTTCTTCTAAAATATCATCCCCTGAATCACTATCTGTCTTATCATCCTCCTTCGCTTTCTTCTCTTCACCCTGCTCAGCTGTTTTTCTCTTATTTCCCTTTCCTGGTATTTCTGTTGTAATGACTGGATATAATTGAGCTCCATTAATCACAGATTTCCTCCATCTACGCTGTCTATCATCCCATTGAGCTTCTGCATAAGTACACACGGCTCTCTTTGTCATTCTCTGATATTTTTCCTTCTCTTTTTCTTGTGCAACCTTCTACCATAGATTCAGAGGTTCATGTTGAGCAGGTCTACGGGGTGGCTTCATTTTGTATAACCTTCCTTTTAGATTTTCAATAATTCTAGTTTCAAAAGTTCCATATCTTGGGAAAACCAGTGGACTCTCTTTTTCCGTGATCTTGCACCACTGACGAAGCCAAAAACATGTTTGTAACCCATAGTCTTATGTCATAATGTATTAAGGTATACCCTCAGGAGGTGCCCCGTCACCATTTCATACAGGAGTTGTAACAGCTCCCTTCACCAAGTTGTTAATTTCTTTAAATCATTTCATGATCACAATAAATAGAAAGGCAATAACAACTTAAATTCAATATTTTGATTCTGTTCCGGATACATCAAACCTCTTTAAACCAATCCTGTCACAGCTATTATTTTCCAGAATTTTGTCAACAAATCTCACTGCAGTATTCTCTCAACCAGTGACCAATTCCAGCGCGGCACCTTGACGTCACCAACCAATCTCAGCGCGAAAGCACACCAACCAACCAATTCCAGCACAAACCCTTTGACTTATGACTTCACTCCTTGCACAGTTCACCCTCCTTTACTATTTCTTTGTATTTGCACACACTTCAACAAAAATTTCAAATGACACAACAAACATATATCAATTCTTGTTTGCTTTACAAAAAGAAATAACAGAATTACAATCATCCAATCTCGACCAGCGTGAAACCACTCTAATCAATGCAGCATAACCCTTTTGCGCAATTACGTTCTGCTAACATCAATCAATGTTAAACAATCACAATAATGTTTTAGTATCTCTATCTTAATAGTATAGGTGATGGTACCTCACACTCTGCACC
Source organism: Calotriton arnoldi (assembly GCA_963921515.1). Classification (NCBI taxonomy): domain Eukaryota; kingdom Metazoa; phylum Chordata; class Amphibia; order Caudata; family Salamandridae; genus Calotriton; species Calotriton arnoldi. Next base: position 2,856,946 of record CAWUFW010000988.1, on the reverse strand, counting down.
TCAAACCTGCAAACAAGAAATACCATAAGACGATGGCTCTTCCAAGTGTCTTCTACACTTGTCTCACTTTATCCCTGGATCTTAGACTACAGCGAGTCTGAAACTTTTCAACCTCTTAACATATAAACAAATAACATCTCTATCCATCTTTTCATTAAATTTCAAATCACAATTCATCACTATACAAACAGCAAAAAACACAATTATAATTGACGACACATCACCCTATTAATACTCACACCTCCAAAACAGCACCCGCCTTCAAATACCGCCTTTTCAGATCTTAAGCTTCTGGGCATTGAATTTTGAGATTCAGGTGATTCACTCTAACTTGGGATTTTTTTTTATAGCTTGGTCAATGTGTGAACCGTATTCTGCTACCAGAAAATGGAGAGCGCAGAAAGAATACAAATTTTAATTTCCAGTACCAGTTCAACCTGTGACTTACAAGGATGGGCTCCAATTCCACACCAAATTCTTCTCTTAGGCGACAGATCTTTGTCACCATTTTTTGAATGGAGGCTAAATCAAATCATTTCAATCAACATCATAATTTAACAGTTCTTAAGTTCAGTCAATAATTAGAGTTTTAGATTGGTTTCGAAAACCATTATTCTCATAAAGAGATTACAAAAATTCTTTGATCTTTTTATTCAATTAATAAGTCAGATAAATCCTTTTTATAGATATGTATCAAGGAAAATATGGTTAGAGTCATCAATAATGCAAAAATGACAAGGGTGTTCCATAAAGAAATTAATCCCTATTCTAAATAAAAGTCCAGAATCAAGAGCTAATAAAACCCATAAAGAGTTCGAGAAAAGAGTGAGATCAGAGGAGCATGAAGTTCAAAATCAAATTAAGTAGTTGAACTCCCCGTAAGAAGCAGTTTTTGAAACTCATATGAGTCTCAATATCCAAAGAGCATCAGCACATAGTTGCAGTAGCAATGTGAACAAAAGTTAAAAGTCTCCAAGAAGGTCTAGGCGCATCTCCTCAGACAGAAGCGCCGCCTATGTCCCAAGAGCCTAAGTTCCTTTCTAGCTAGAAACACACACTGATATAAAAGACAACAAGATATACAAACAACATTGCTGCAGCTTAGATCACTTCTATCCAATGGAAAGACATCTTTCAATGGTGAACAGGCTTCTTTCTTCCTTTCCCGCGGAAAGCACATGAAGTTGGCAATCTACTATCAAATATGTAACAGACATCACTGAGCATTTGTGTTACGGAAGCATTAAACGTGGTTCTCAGGAAAGCATAATGCAGAGTCTATTCTATCATTTATTCAATGTTTCCCTGTGTGACAATGAACTATACTAAAGACAGAAACATTTACTTGCAGATTTCTAGTTAGGTAATGATTTTCATATAAGTGACAGTTATTGTTAAAATATGAAATTCTCTATTCAGTGTTATATGAACCCGAGATAGATAGGAAGTGCAAGATGGGTGAAAACGAGAACATGTAGCTTAAAGAAGATAATACATTCGATAATACTGGAACATTACGCAGTTATGACGCAGATTCTAAGCAAGTCATATTAAGGTCAAGCTATCAAATACATTTGTGCATAGTTCAGTAATTTCTAAAACCTCTATTTGTTAAAGAGAAATATAACAGTGCCTACCAGTAAATATGACTGCCTAATCCATTTTGCAAATCTGTGATTATGTGTCATTTTACAGTGTGTTTTCATGTTAATATCTTAGGCAAATTATCAGCATTGTTAATTAATTTAAATTTCATCTTTCTCAAAAGGAACAAAGAAAGAAAAAGTGAAAGTCAGGGTGGAAGGGTGAAACAACGAGTGGACGAAATATGAAAGAATGGAAGGGCGAAAGAATGAAAGGGTGAAAGTAAGAATAGATGGCAGGAATAAATAATGAATGGAAGAGTAAGAGGTTTAATAGGTGAAAGAATTAATATATGGAAGGAGGTTGAATGATGGATGTGGAAGAATGAAAGGATAGATGGGTGAAAGTATGGATGTATTCATAGAATAGGCATGGAGGAAGGAAGGAAGGAGGGAGGGAGAAAGGGAAGGTAGGAAGGCTAGGAAGGAAGGAAGTATGAGTAAGTGGATGGATAATGATTAACGTATGGTTTGATAGATGGGTAGATGATAAGGTGAAGGGTAGGAATGATAGATGGATGGATGACTAGATGGAAGGGGCAAAGGAGAGATGGATGGAAAGAGGATGATAGGGTGATTGGAATTATTCTAAGGAGGGCTTCCTTAAATTCACTAACCTATTCACAATTTATTTTCTCCTCACCAAAAAAACGTTTTGTGCTTAAACATCCTTTTCATTTTATATTATATTATATTAAAGATCAGCAGGATGATGACTAAATAGCACACATTAATTTAAAATCGACATTTTTTTAATGCATAGCAGGAACCTTTTTAAGCTTCTTTGAGCTTTACACCTGTTGCATAGGTTCACATATTGCTAATACATTTATTTTTAGATTTTACCAAAATTATACAATTAATGTACTTAGATTAATATACTTAGTTAAAGGGGCTTACAGCAGCACTCTTCACTCATTGAACTGTTGGTGTTTCCTTCACATTTTACTTCTGCCAGCTACAGCAAACAGCATAGGCAATAACCACTTCATCCATTAGTTAAACTCACAATAGCCACTTCAGCCATTAGTTAAACTCACTGTGAATAACAGCATCCTACCCTTTTACATGGAGCACATCCACACACAAAGTATTTCCCTTCGATGCCAGACCCTACTTTGGCAATGTGCGCTTTTTAAGAACAAAAAAAAAAGATTTTAGCCAATATAGGGGCCGATTCCGATTCAGGCCGGAAATCAATCCGACCGAGCCGGACCCGGAGAGATTTCCGACCGAATCGGGCCCTAGCAGCCCGACCGAACGAGTACGATGCGTACGCATGCAATCGGACTCGATTCGGTCGGACTCCCATTGAAGTCAATGGGAGCCGGTCGTACAACGCGTACGCGGGCTCCCATTGACTCAATGGGTGCGAGGCGAACAAGAGCGCCCCCCCACAGCGGGTACGCGTCGATGCGACTCGCGCCGTACATGCACAGGTAGGGGGGACCCATGGCTCCCCCATGTGTGCGACTCGCGCGGCTACGCGTACAGGGGAGTCTGACACGGACCGCCCAAGTCCGGCTCCGACTGCTCTTTCGAGCCGGACGGCGCGAGTCGGTCGGACTGCTTGCGGCGCGCATCATACTTGCCCGGCCGGGGAACGTCTCCATTGCACGGTGCGAGTCGTGTCCGTGCGAGTCGGTCGGAGCGGGTCGGACCCGTGTACGAGTCGGTCGGCGATTTCGCGTGCGCTCGCATCGTACTCGCTCGCCCGGACGCACGTACGAATCGGTCGGGAAAGAGGGCTCCGAATCGGATCCGGTTAAGCCGAATCCGATTCGGTGCCCTACCGGCCGAGATCGGAATCGGCCCCATAGTCTTTTATATTACTGAGGGCCCCGCAGCTACCCGATAACAACGTTTTACAAAAAGTCGTGACTAAACACAAGTATTGATAATGCCAAAAAGGCTGCCAGCCAAAACCAGACCTATTAGCTTTGCCAATGCTTGTTGAACCTGTTTCTGGTTTCTGCTTGGCTCAACGTTTCCTGTGTAACTCTACGATATGACGTTTAGCATTCTGCTGACGCTACTTTGTTTGCCTTCCACAGTGATATACAATGTGGACTAAGTTCAAAACTCGTGTTTATTTTATTTCAATTACCATATTGGTACTTAGTTTTGCTTCGTTTCATCGTACTTTCTTATTCACAACAGCCTTGGAAAAGTCCTGATTACGTGAGAATGTAACACTGCCCAGCAGCCTTATTTTTCTGTGAATGGACTGCAAATAACGTGATTCTGTGGGCAATCTGTATTAATAATGGTTATTGTGTTGGAATTCCACTGAACATACACCACAGGATCCTTCTAACAGTATTGGGATCTATCTAGGTTGAATCCACTCAACTGCACTTAATACATTTATGATATAAGTAGCAGTTGATTCTTGAACAATTTGGTAGTGCATGGTAAGTACTCCACTGCAGCTCTCTAGTAATTCATAATAATTTGCAAGTGGAGATTCAATATGCCCTGTGATACATTTTATACTGGCTTAGATCATTCAGGGGGTACCTTTTGGATCTGACATATCCACGTTTGTGAGGGTAAGCAACTGGAATGATTTTTCTTCTAACTGAAAAGGCAACCTAGTTAATTTGAAAATAATTAATGGTGCAACAGAGCTGTAGATGCAGAGCTTCCACAATGACCACAAAACAGATTAAAAGACAGCATACAGTACAATTAGTTTCATTACCCAGCGTTCCCCTTGTTCTCCCGAGTAAAATGATACCTCACTTGTGTGGGTGGGCCAAAGGCCTGTGGCTGGGAAGAGCCAAAAACATAGGGATTAAAAGTATAGCACCGCAAATTCTAAGCGCTACATTTTTAAAAAAAAATACATTTTTAGCGGATTCTGCATTGGACAGCCACACAAGTGAGGTATCATTTTACTCGGTAGACCAAGGGGAACGCTACGTGGTAGGACATTTGTGAAGGCACAGTGATACCACACAAAAATGTGTGGAACAAATGCTTTTTTCAGCTAAATTTGAGGTTTGCAGGGGATTCTGAGTAGGAAAACGTTGGGGGATCCACGCAAGCCATACCACACTAGACTCCCCAGGGTGTCTTGTTTTCAGAAATGTGTGGGTTTGGTAGGTTTCCCAAGATGGCCGCGAGCTCCGGGCCAAAAAACCGGGCCCCCCCTCCTGCAAAACCAGGTCGTTTTATGATGGGTAATTTTGAAGACTCCACAGTACGATTTGGGCCATTTCCTGTTGCAGGCACTATGTCTCCCCACACAAGTGAGGTACCACTTTTATCAGGAGACCTGGGGGAACACTAGGTGGTAGAAAATTGGTGTCAGCCCGCTGATCCCACAACTTTCCCACACAGAAAAGTGAGGAAAATGTGATTTGTTTCAGCTAAATTTGAGGTTTGCGGGGGATTCTGGATAAGGAATCGTTGGGGGATCCATGCAAGCCATACCTCACTGGACTCCTCAGGGTGTCTAGTTTTCAGAAATGTGTGGGTTTGGTAGGTTTCCCTAGATGGCTGCTGAGCCCAGGGCCAAAAACCCAGGTGCCCCCCTTGCAAAACCAGGTAATTTTGTGATAGGTAATTTTGATGTCTCCACAATATGTTTTGGGCCCTTGCCTGTCGCGGGTACTTGACCCACCCACACAAGTGAGGTACCATTTTTATCGGGAGACTTTAGAGAATGCGGGGTGAGTGGAAGTTTGTGGTCCCACGCAGATTCCAGAACTTTCTATCTCCGAAATGTGGGGAAAATGTATTTTTTTTTACAAAGTTTGAGGTTTGCAAGGGATTCTGGGTAACAGAACCTGGTGAGAGCCACACAAGTCACCCCATCCTGGATTTCCCTGGGTGTCTAGTTTTCAAAAATGTATAGGTTTGCTAGTTTACCAAGGTGCCAGCAGAGCTAGGGTTCAAAATCTACAGCAAGGCACTTTGCAAAAAAGGGGTCAGTTTTCACTTTAAAAATGTGGTGTGTCCATGTCGCGTTTTGGGCCATTTCCTGTCGGGGGCACTAGGTCTACCCATACAAGTGAGGTACCATTTTTATCGGAAGACTTTGGAGAATGCAGGGTGGGTGGAATTTTGTGGATCCATGCAGATTCCAGAACTTTCCATCACAGAAATGTGAGGGGAATGTGTTTTTTAGACAAAGTTTGAGGTTTGCAAGGGATTCTGGGTAACAGAACATAGTGGGAGCCAAACAAGTCACCCAATCCTGGGTTCCCCTGGGTGTCTAGTTTTCAAAAATGTATAGGTTTGCTAGGTTTCCCTAGGTGCCGGCAGAGCTAGGGTTCAAAATCTACAGCTAGGCACTTTGCAAAAAAAAGGTCAGTTTTCAGTGCAAAAATGTGGTGTGTCCACGTTACATTTTGGGCCGTTTCCTGTCGCGGGCACTAGGCCTACCCACACAAGTGAGGTACCATTTTTCTTGGAAGACTTTGGGGAATGCGTGGTGGGTGGAATTTTGTGGATCCACGCAGATCCCAGAACTTTTCATCACAGAAATGTGATGAAAATGTGTTTTTTTAATTAAGTTTGAGGTTTGCAAGGGATTCTGGGAAACAGAACCTAGTGGGAGCCACACCTGTCACCCCATCCTGGATTCCCCTTAGTGTCTAGTTTTCAAAAACATACAGGTTTGCTACGTTTCCCTAGGTGCCGGCTGCGCTAGGACCCAAAATCCACAGGTAGGCACATTCCGAAAAAAAAGTCAGTGCCAAGTGAGCTTTCTGCCACCCTGGGGAGGGGGGAAATTGGGGGCTAAAGCCCCAATATGCCCCCGAGGGGGGCAGAAAGACTGTGGCTATTCTTTTGAGGGGGTGGGGGCATTGGGATGCCCATTCTGGGCAGCCTCCACCCCTACGTATAAAAAAGCCAGCATAATCGCTGGCGCATAGTGGGCTCTCTGCCCCCCCGAGGGCAGATCAGGGGCTACTGTCCCCATCTGCCTCCTGGGAGGGGCAGAAAGACTGTGGCATCTTTTGGAAGAAAAAAAATCCCTGGTGGCTAGTGGGCTTTCTGCCCCCCCCACCCGGGGAGGGGCAGATAAGGTGCTATTGCCCCATCTGCCTCCCGGGGGCAGGGCAGAAAGACTGAAGCATTTTTTGGGGTGGGGACATTGACAAGCCCATTCTGGGCAGCCCCCACCCCTACCTAAATAAAAAAAAATCCCTGGCGCTTAGTGGGCTTTCTGCCCCCCCGGGGGGCAGATCAGGGGCTATTGCCCCATCTGACTCCTGGGGGGGGGCAGAAAGTCTTTTGTTTTCTTTGGGGGGTTAGGGTGGGGGCATTTGCATGCCCATTCTGGGCAGCCCCCAACCTGGGCATTTAAAAAAAAAAATCCCTGGCATCTAGGGTGCTTTCTGCCCACCCGGGGGGGGGCATATTGGGGGCTACTGCCCCCCAGGGGGTCAGAAAAACTGGACTTTTGTGGGGGGGGAGGGGTGGGAGCATTGGCATGCCCATCTTGGGCAACCCCCACCCCTAAATTCATTGGGGAAAAAAAACCCTGGTGTCTAGTGGGCTTTCTGCCCCCCCGGGGGGGCAGATTGGGGGCTATTGCCCCCATCAGCCCCCCAGGGGGGGCAGAAAGAACGTACTTTTGCGGCTGGGGTGGGGGCATTTGCATATTGGGCAGCCCCAAGCAGGGATCCACTAGGGGTGCCATTGGAAAGGGGAGATTCTCCTCTTTCCAACGATACCTTTCCTGACTTTCTACGTGCTCAGGGGGCTGAGATAGCCCCCTGAGCATGTAGAAAGTGAAACTGAAATGAGCCTCTTGGCTCATTTCAGTTTCGGTTTCACTGAAATTACGTCAGCGCAACGTGCGTGCTGATCGTCATTTCAGGGAAACAAAGCAGATAGCCTCGGGAGCTGGGGAAGCTCTTCCCCAGCTCCCGAGGCTGTTGGGGGGTAAAGGGAATCCCTCTGGTGCCCGCACCAGAGGGATTCCCTATGCCATGTGCGAGGACGGCAGGGGGCCGTCCGACGCACATGAGCACTGGTGCGTCGGACGGCCCCCGGCCGTCCGATGCACCGAAGGGGTTAAGAAGGGACTATTAAAAAACAACCTAGAAAATAAATAGTCTCGATGATGACGTGATCTCTAACTATTGATCACTACAGAATATGGAAATTTGACTTGTGAAACCTTCACGATTTGAATATGTAAACAAGTCCCTGGTTAATTAAAAATGTATGACTATTGCTATGTATCGATTGCGTAGATGATATCCAAGACTAGGGGGATTGTAATACCTGATGTTGTTTGTATTTTTGTTGTAGTTTCTTCTTTTTATTTTTATTTTTAAATGTCTTAATAAAAATGATTTGAAATCAAAAAGAAAACATGTATTTACATAAAGGCTATTATCCTAGCCAAGAAGAACATGCCAGAGTTCTAGCGCTTGATTGGCAGGGGCATCAGAGGTTTGCATCCTTCCCCCCGCCACCGATTCCCTCCTGAGCTTGGTATTCACATTTCATAGTTTATATACTGAGGTCATACCAAGAGTAGACTGTCTGTTGCTAGTCAGAGCAGCCTATACTATGCATTGGCCCGGTCATGCTTTGCGCACACATAAAGTCTAAAAAACGGCTTCGTAAACAGGCATAGAGGAAGGCACCCAAACCAGGTCTTGTCCAAATGGACATCCTCTGCTATGCTTCTGACCTCTGGGGTCCCCTTTTGACCTGCATGTTTAAATATATCCATCAGTCTGCCTTAATTCTTCCATTATGGATTAAGAAAGTAATTTTTCCAATATATAAACAAGCATTTACGAATGAAATAGGGTTTGCTTTATCCAACACTCTTTTCAAAACCTGCATTGTCGAAGACATATCTGTCCTTAAGTTAGAGAGGGGGTTGACTAACCATGTGCTATAGCATACATGTTGCATACGTTCACCATCACTAAATCCTTTGAGATTGAATGTGTTCAGTTACCACCACTTTTTTGCCTTCTGTTCAGTATCTACATATGCCTGCAGCACTAAGACTAAACGAAATGAACACTATCAACACACTTTCACCTGGAAAACAGACCAAGTAGTTGGCTGATTTTTATTACATGCCAGGTCTCTCTGTGTTTCATGGGAGGAAAGAAAGCTTTGTCTATTAGAACAGAACCAAGACTGATATCATGGTGATAGGAGCTGTAAAGTCCAACTCATTACCTGTCGACTGGCCTCCAAGTCTATGTATAACCTTAATCATTTTGCTTTGCTGAAAGTAAGAAACATAAGTGCCATATTTTTGGCTATGCTTTCAATAGCTTCCCAAGTCAATGAAGTGGTTGAAGACATTAACCTGCTGTTTTTTGCACCAAAACAGTACTCTCAATTGAGTTGAGGAGAGCAACGGATATGGCATACCTTGGCTGCTACACCATCATCAACGCTTGGCTCCCAAAGAAACTGAGGTTGCACAGGATGCAAAATTAAACAACCACAATGCACTTGAGCCCTCCAAAGTGCAACCTCATAAACCAGCCCTCAAAACATCCAGTTTTTCTTAGTAGATCCAGGAATTCAGTGAAGGCCTTCTGCATCATACTCAAAGATTGCTGGGGAAATAATCTGGATACCTGCACAAACCTGCAGCCTTCTACACACCAACCAAGGATCCGCAACTGGGCCTTTAAGAAGCTGAATCAAGGAGGAAGATCTCTTCAGGTCCACACTTCCAAGACAAATACATTTTAGGAAACTTATGGACACCAAATTCTTCAAAGTCTTGTTGAATTGAAAATCACAAAGATCAGTTGGTGTGAGAGTAGAATATTGAAGATGGGCCACAGCCTTTGCCATCTCTCCCTCCACACTAAAATTTAAAAAAACACAGCAATTTGAAATGATCTAATGTTGGCGCTGTAAGAAAAAACTACTTCAAAATATGCATACATGCATGGCCCTATTCACAGATATATTTATGCATCCAAGACAGATGCACAAATGCTTGATTTAGTAACATAACTTACAGATTTTTTATTAAAAAAACATGAATTTACAATCTAAAGCAATTAATTCATAAGCAGTACTATGCATTTTGGTTGAGGAAATTGGATCACAAGGGCCATTCCAGGCTATGGATGCCTTGGAAAGTTGGTGAACATCCACATATGAGTGTGTGGTCCTTCACCTCGCTCATGGTCGTTACTGACATTAACTCCAGTCCAGAACGTTTTACCCAGAAATAGTTTATTTCAGGTGTATTAGTATAATTGGTTTGGAGGAAACAAAATAAGACTACAACACCCAAAATACATAAGGCTATCACACAAATTTCCAGGACTGGAATAAGTGTCCTTAATGACCCAGATCAAAGTGACCACACTAAGGGGCCAATTACGATGCGGGCTGAAACGGCTCTGACCATCGGTCGGTGCCCTTCAGCCCGCATCGTAATCGGCTGGTCAGATTCCTTCCCGACCGACCCATTTTGATGGGGTCAGTCGGAAGGGAATCTGAATTGGATTTCTGAATGGCGTCCGACAGCCTCGGAGAGCCCGTCCGTCATTCGTAAAGCCTTTAGTAATCCCTCGCCCAGCTCTTTCTGGCCGAGGGATTATGATTACAGATTCCCACAGCCTTTCTGTGCCGGCCTTTCCAACACAGAAAGGCTTTGGGAATCTGTCTTTGGGGGGCCTAAGCAGGGCCTCCATGGGTGCAAGGTCGCCACCTAGGGGGCACCTATGGTACCCCCCTGTTGATCCCTGCACCCGGTGGCAGGCACATTGAGGGGCCTGCCACCGGGTACAGGGTTGAACGGCACCCCTGCTCTTTACAATGAGAGCAAACATTCCGTTCGAAGTGCATGCTCCCATTGTAAAGTATAGGATTGCGACTGAACAGGGTTCGGTCGCATCCTACTTGCTGGGCTGGAACCAATGTCAGGAGGTCGTTCGGTTCCAGTTCCAAAACGATGTCGGACGGACTCCGGTCCGTCCCACATCGTAATTGGGCCCTAAGTATTCCATTACATTTCCGCACAAATAAATGCTCACCATGTACATTATACATGCCTAAATGGTAATGCAAGTGATTTATAAGGCATTTACAAAAATAATTCTGGTACAATTTGTAGGAATGATTGATTGTCTGTCACAATTTCCTAGGGAAAGTTGTGGGTTCCTTTGTATTCTGAAATTGTCTCAACCATTGAAGAAAACATATGTGATTCATTTTCCAACCATTTGCTACGAATTGGGCCCATGCTTTCAATATGTTCAGTATACAATCTTTGTACTCCTTTTGTTGGTCAGTTAAAATGTATCACTCTTGACACTATACAGAATCATTCTTTGACTAGCACAGTGATAAATAAACATTATGTTTATTGTCCATGCAGCTATTTGACGAGGTGGTATTTTAAACTCACAAATAGGGTCCATTATTTATTTACGCCTCACTGTGACAGCTCATGTGCTCTGAAAGAAAGAGCAGTAAGCAGGAATATCATTCTGTGCCAACTGGAAGAGGTCCTTTTAGGGTGTCCACATCCTACCAGTCATGAAGGACATTGTTGTAGTCTTACGTCCTTAAAGACCTGGATTCCGTTGGTCACCCTATGTCCTTTCATTGTTGAGAGAAATTGGGTAATTGGTTGAGGTGGTGTGAGCCCTTTTTAAGCAACAATCACAATCCTTGTCAAGGTGAAACACAAAAAGTCACTGAATTGATCTGTGCTGAACCCACTGGTAGCTTGGAACAAAAGCAGTCAGGCTTAGCTTAGAGGCAATGTGTAAAGTATTTATGCAGCTCTTAAACAGTAATAAAGTGTAAACACAACACAAGAAAAACCTGCACTAATTTAGAAATTTGAGTAAATTATTTGACAAGAAAAACTGCAAAATTCAATCAGTAGAATGAGAGATGTGCAGTTTTAAAGTTTTAATGTAAGTATAGCACCTGATAGCACAAAGCGCCCCTTGCAGTTATCCGACCGTGCGAGACCAGGTAAAAGATACACATTTAGGTCAACCGCGATGGAAGTGTGGGCTGGATACAGGGACCAGGTTACTCCAGCTAAAAAAGTGACCGTCTCAAATTCCAGCTTGAAGACTCCAGTTTGCTGTGGGGGAGGCCGCAAATAGCAGGGACAGCCTCAATGATGGTCGTCACTGTAGCGGCAAGAGCAGACCGCACATCACGGAGGGAGGCCGCAATAGCACAAAGATCCTGTCAGTTGTTATGAGTGGTCGTAGCTGGAGCTTGACATTGGCAGTCACAACGGACTGTCAATTCTACAGTGCGAAGTGCAGATCTCATGTTGCCGGTCGACGCTAGTGATCGCTATAGGGTGAAGAGTTGGGTTCACCGGAGCTTCTCGTTGGTGGTCAGTGCAGGCGGCAACATTTTTGCATGAATAGGCCTGTACTCAGTCACGAAGAGTCCAAAACATCTGAATTTCTCGTTTTCTTCCAGATTAAGCTCAAGTGATGCCACACTAAGGGTCCAGGTCCTGTGAGGCACCTCTTGGGGATCAGGAACTCAGTCCAACACAAGCCAGCAGGGCTCAGGCAGGTTCAGTTGCAGGTCCAGTGCAGCAGGTCTGCTGGGCAGTTGCAGGGAGGCCTCTGGAGCTTGTTATGTCCTTGTAGCTCATAAAAGGAAGTCAGTAAGCTGATCCTTGGTGTCAATCCAGCCTGGAATGAACGGTGCAGGTCTAGTCTTACCTCTCAGCAAACAGGGCAGCATGTGGGAGGGCAGTCAGCAGAATAGCAGGGCATCACAGTAGCACGGCAGCAGAGTAGCAGTCCTTCTTGCAGCAGCGCAGCACAGCAGTCCTTCTTCCGTAGTTTCCACAGGTCCATCTACTGTAGAAATGGATCTGCGAGTCCAATATTTATACCTGGTGCCAGCTTTGAAGTAGGATATGGTTATGGAGGTTTCTACCTCCAGAGGTGTTTGGAATTTCCTTCCTCACTGTCCTGGCCCCAGCGTATCTGGGAGCACAAAAGACTAGTGTCTAACCCTTTGCGAGTGTGCTCAGAGAGAGACTTTGTGATGTGCAAGTGTGGTAGGTGACAGTTCCAGGAGGTGGCTCCTTGGCTATGGTAGAGGAGCATCACCCCACTGCTGCTACCCAGCAGAGAAAACAGTGAAAAATAAAATTAAAATAAAATCATTTTATTATCATTCTATTTTTCACTGAGCCAGCGAGTCACAGGGTAGGCCAGGCCATCCTGGGCTTCAGGGAGGAGGATTGATGGGCACTGCTAAGTGTGCATGTTAGTTTGGCTGGCCATCTTAGGATGGCCAAACCGACATGCGCACTTATCATTTCTCAAACCCGAGCTGTGTTGCACAGCCGGGTGGAGAACAGACACAGTCTCCCAGGCCATGTCTGAGCGCCACACCAGGCAGCTCAGACAAATCCCAGCACTTCTCTCATGCTGGGTAATAGTATTCCCAGCATGAGAGCAGTGCCAGGATTGGCATCTGGGAGCCTGCGCAGTGTGCACCAGTCAAGGATCTGGAGATGAGCAAGGTGGCGGACGCAGTGCCAGGTAAGTGATATTTTATGTTTTTCAATGTTTTCCTTTGTGTTTTTTATTTTTGTATTCCCCCCGGGCTGCTACCCTACCACGTAACATTGGAAGCAGCCACCACTGGACAGCTCCTCCGTTCTATCAAGTCAGAGATGGCTCACCCTGCAAATACCTACTCCCCCTTTGTTTCACTGTCTGGGAGCAATACACAAAGACCATCTGCCAGGTACACCTGGTCATGTGATCCAGGATACAGGTTGCAGGCACCAAATGGTTAGGACAAGAAAATGTCAACTTTATTACGGTTTTGAAAAAGGATTGGTTTACCCTATATCCTTGTGGGCTCGGGTGATATACTGTATCAAGTAAAAGAACCTACAAGGGATATTATTTTGACATCAATGACATTTTTTTTAGGTTATACTTATGAATGCCCTCAAATTTGCATTCTGGAAAAATAAATTTCCTTTAGTATACCCTCAACCGTAATTGTTCTCCCATACCTCCCCTTTCCTGTCTCCCTATTACTTGTTTTCATCTCTTTATCCTTCACCTACATGGCTGCCTTATCTGGTATCTTTGACACTCTTGGTCCTTTCACATTGCTTCTCTTACTCTTCCACCCCTTCCAATATGTCCGCTTCCTTCACGCTGAGTCTCTCCACCCTTGCCCACTCATCACGTCACTTCCGTTTTCCTTTTGATGTAAGTCCCCCGTGATCCCGCTCTGCCTCACATCTATGCCGGCATTGACCGCAGCTGCTTGCTGTACTCCGGATCGTCCAGCGCGTCCTGGCTCCTTCCTACTGCCGGTAAGCCCAGGCTCATTAGCCCTCTGTCTCGTGCCTTATTGCTCTACCCTCTCCCATACATCCCCTCGCTTCCTCCCCGCCTGACTATCCCGTGCCCCTTTTTCACAGCCATCGAGCAGGCGTACGGCTCCGACCCCTGGTTCCAGGGTCGCATTGCACAATTTTCCTTCCCTGACCTGCCTACCTGCACGCCGATCCTCTACCATAGCCTCCCGGCCGGGAGGCTACTTCCCAGGTTGGAGACCCGTGCACCCGACGGTAAGCCCTCTCCTTCTCTCACCCTTGGTTTTTCTCGGGGTTACACATACGGCTCGCACGTGTCTTGCCTTACTCTTCCCTTATTTTTCTTCAGATCTCGCAACTTTCCCAACGTCCCGTATTTGCTTCCGGCGCACTTCTCAGCCAGCAACTCGCTCTGGCTTTGCTCATCGCGGCTCCTTGACTTGCCGCACTCTTGGTCAGTCCTTCTTGCTCTTATCCCTCCCTTACTTTCACCCTCCTTCACTTTCTCCCTTTACACTCTTTATCCCTGTTCCACAGCCCCTGATCTTGTGGCCCTTTCCTTCTTCTTCACTCATTTTCTTATTCTGGTAATATGTACATTACCTCACCTCACACATCTCCACTTCCTTCTTTCACTCTCACACTTCCTTGTATTTACTCCACTGCTATTTTCCTATTTATTGATTGTTATAATTTCTTTAGTATCTCTTTCTTCCTCCCTATTCCCCTCCGTTTTTTCACATCTTCTCTATCATGATTTAAATTGTTTGCTCCTTCCCCCCTTTCCCCCTCCCCTCCCTCTTACTTCTCCAGGCAACTTCTCAGGCACCTGCTCTATCTATTAGTCCTGATGAGATCCCGATACTCTCTGCGGGATTGAAACGTCGTCGACACAGACATCCCTAACTCTATACTACTATTTATACTATACTGGTTGTGGAGTATGAGATGTAACCTCTACTGTGACTTGTGTTTATTTATATTCACGTATATTGGAAAGTCACAATTTTAAGTCACTTGCCTGGGGCAAGGAAATCGGCCGATTTCCCTCTGCCTTGTCACGGTTGCCCACGTGTTAATATTGTCTTGTTTCATCTACACTAGCATTAAATACCTATCTTGTAATTTAAACATTTGTTTATTCCAATTTTTATCATGAAATTGTGAAATTTTAAGTTTACATTCTTTTTGTGTGGGACCTTTGTTCTGTTAAACACAAAATTTAAACAACATCCCTAGCAGGACAATACATGACAGATAGTAAATTACAATTTGAAATTAAAAATATTTTCATCATTGGCTTTTGTACCTCAAGATCAAGTGGATGATTTTTTCCACAACAATTATTCAGAGTGATTATTACAATAATAATGAATACAAATTTGCACCATTATTTAATTAACTTGAGGATACATGGATTGGCTACCTAAACAGGTATGGCCTCCTTATAAGGAGGTCCAAAACGTAGTTATGGCGTAAAGGGTTGGCATAATTCTTTTAATTCCTCTATGAGAAAAGCACACGCTACATTCTACCATTTCCTGGAAAATCTGAAAATGAACAAGGTTTTCAAGAAATGAGAAAAGCTCAATCTTTTACAGGTAGTCTACAACAGACAATCCAAAAATACAAAAGAAATAAATGAACATCTTAAATCAAAAATACAACAATTTGGCATGCTTGGTAGTGTAGACTACCTGGAAAACACAGCTTACATCCTACATTACTAACAGATTTGTAACTTTCTTTACAAGGACAACATGCAATTGTAAGAAGAGATGTCAATTCAAGATGCTGATCCACACCTACAAAGCCCTATACAACCAAGGACCACCATACATCAACCACCGCCTGAACTTCCACCAACCCTCCAGACACCTGCGCTCCGCATGCCTCTCGCTTGCTCACCCCCCGCATCTGCCGAAGCAACAGTGGAGGATGCTCCTTCTCCTACCTCGCGGCGAAGTCCTAGAATGACCTCCCCTTTCACCACCGGACCTTATCCTCTCTGCTGGAATTCAGAAAAAAACTCTAGGCCTGGCTGTTCAACTGAACCCTCTATGCTGCAAGGTTCCCACGGCCTGAATACCCTGATGGGTGATTAGCCGCGCTTTATAGTTCCTGAGTGATTGATTGATTGATGCAATAAATTATGACAATCTGACCTTAATGTCTTGCAACTACACTCAAAATATATAAGCAGGCTGAAATAAAATTAATGCAAACTTCAATTATTTGAAAAATCAAAAACAACTATTACCTGAAAGTGTTTTTCATTTCATTGAATGAAGGTGTTTTCATTGTCCTTCCACCTCTATTCCACAGCATCCCAATTTGCTGTTCCACAATCCAAAGTTTACACTATAAAAAAAAGCTCATTTGCACCATGGAAAGAAAAAAGGGGGGAAAAAAATCTTCACTCTGTTCAACAGTGAACATGTTTATGTTTATGTTTATGGATTTGTAGAGCGCGTAGCTGCCCATGGGCTTCCCAGCGCTAGGAGAAACATAACATACAGCGATCCTAACCTGACAATCTGAAGGCGGGAGTTTACGGAAAGAGCCATGTTTTAAGTCTCTTCCTGAATACTAGTTCTTTGGTTATCATGCGTACATCCCTGGGCAGGGTGTTCCATATTTTGGGGACCAGGTGCATGAAGGATCTACCTTCCCATCTGGCTCTTTTTATTCTATTCTGTTGCATGAGTAGATCTGCTGAAGATCTTAGATTTCTGCTTGGGATGTAGTGAGTGACCAGTTTTTTGATTAATGCAGGTCCTCTGTCATTCATGGCTCTGTGGGCGATACATATTGCCTTAAATTTGATCCTAGCCTGGACTGGGAGCCAATGTAGTGTCTTCAGGGCTGCTCTGGCTGACTGTTGTCTAGGAATTTGGAGCAATGTCCTTGCTGCGGCATTCTGTACCACTTGCAGCCGATTTATGACGTATTTGGGTGCGCCAAGATACAGAGTTGCCGTAGTCCAGCTGTGACATAACCAACGCTTGGACCACCATTCTGCGGGAATGTTCAGGTATAATAGGGAGGATTTTCCGGAGCATACGCAGTAATCCGAAGCATTTGCCTGAAAGTTTCCTTGCTTGGGTTTCCATATTTAGACTTTCGTCTAGCCAGATTCCCAAGTTTTTAATAGCGGTCTTAGGGGTTGGGGGTTCTCCCAATTCGGTCGGCCAGCTGATGGTATTTCTAGGGATTGATTTGTTTCCCAGGAACATAAGCTCCGTTTTATCCCCATTAAGTTTTAGGTAGCACTTACACATCCAATCTGCTATTCGTGTCATGCATGGTCCCAAGTTGTTGTGTACGGAATGGGGGCCGTCCGTCACTGATAGAACCAGCTGCGTGTCATCAGCGTATGATACTATGGATAGTCCAAATTCTTGTACTATCTCTGCCAGTGGTTGCATGTACAGGTTGAAAAGTGTCGGGCTTAGTGCGGATCCCTGTGGGACTCTGCACGATATTTGGAGAGTATCAGATAGATGCTCCCCTTCCAACAGTTGGAAAGACCTGTCTTCCAAGAATGTGGTCAGCCACTTTAGTGCAGTGCCTGTGATACCTGCTTCCTTTAACCTACGGATCATTGTGCAGTGATCCACCGTATCAAATGCGGCGCTGAGATCTAGGAGCAGGATAGCCGCTGTGCACCCCTGGTCTAGAACTCCCTTTAGTTCCTCAGTCACCACCAACAAGGCTGACTCCGTGCTATGTTGGGGTCGGAATCCCATTTGTGTGTTATGTAGCACCTGATTTTCTTCTAGGTATTGGGACAGGGTTTGATTCACAGTTTTTTCAGTAATTTTGCCTAGCAATGGTAAAAGTGAAATGGGTCGATAATTTCCAGGCTCAGCTGGATCTAGCTGGGGTTTCTTTAGCAATGGCCGTATAATCGCATGTTTCCATGATTTGGGGATCAAACCTTGGGAGAGGGAGAGTGAAACAAGAGCTGCGGTGGTTAATTTTGTATTTGTACCTGCCTGTAGCAAAATATCTGGTGGAATCGGATCTTGGGGAGAGCCCAATTTAATCATTTGCAGAAATGAGGTCAGGCCCTCTTCACATAGATTAGTGAAGTGATCTAATCCCACTCCTCTTTTAATTCTCAAATTTTCGTTAATGTTAGGGTGGGTTTCAGCATTCATGGTGCTGCTGTTTTGTTGCAAGTTACCATATAATTTTTCCACCTTATTTTTAAAGAATTTCGCCAGCTGATTACATCTTTCTTTGGAGGAAGGCTGGTTATTCATTTCATGATCAGTGGATGTTAAGGAGCGCACTACTTTGAATAGTTCTTTTGAGGAGTTATATGCCGAGTTAATTTTTTCTTCAAAGTATTTGGCCTGGGCCTGAGCCATCTCACTATGGTATTGTCTAATAGCCAGCTTGTATTGGCTTTTGATGGAGGGATCATAGTTTTTTCTCCATAGCCTTTCCATTCTTTTACAGGATTTTTTTATCAGAATTAACTGCTCATTAAACCAGGGCGCTTTTTTCCTCACTGGAAGATTCCTTCGTCTAGTTTTCTGAGGGTGCTGAGCTGCTACTTTATTAATCCAGTCAGCCCAGGTCTTATCAGCCTCTTCTACACTACCTGTCAGGTGTGGGGCTTGAGCTTCCAGTTCATTCCTCATGCTGTCATGTAAGGTTTTTGGCCATTTATTCCTAGTCCCAGTTAATTTATGACATATGTGTGGTGCCTGTGGGTTTTCTAATGTGATAGGAATGAAATAGTGATCGGACCATAGCATTGGTATTGGAGTCCCTACCTTTAGATTAAGGTCGTTAGAAAAAATAGCGTCAAGTGTGTTCCCCTTTTCATGAGTGCTCGTCTTTATCATTTGTTTCAATTGCATGGCCTCCATGTCATGAGTTAGTCTTATCGATGTGGCACTGTCTGGTTTATCCAGATGGAAATTAAAATCCCCCAGTAGGGTGGTGGAGCTTTTGCTAGCCACCATAGCTGATATGTTAAGAGAGCCTGAAAACAAGAGCCTGAAAACAAGTTTGCTATAGGTAGACTACAAAAAAAAAATCAAAATTAAATGGAGAAAATATAGTGGGGAGGTATTAAATCAAATTATACATCCAACACCTCCCTACTATCGGAATCCAAGTTCTTTCAAAGCCATGGGAAAGCTCCTGTAAACCCCAATGCAAGCAACTCACAAAACTGCAAAAAAACACCCACAAAATGCAGAGTATAAGAGTATAACTTGCATATAGAAAAACGCCAGAAAAAACACACAAACAATAACAAAGTCGACATTTTCCCCCTAAACTATCCTCTTACTCTATAATAAAGGAACCCGTAATAACCAGCAGTAGTTGAAAAAAAGTTTCTTCCTGCATGCAGCAACCAAAACCTCTGTCCTCAAATGTGACGGTCCACCGACTAAAGAAAACAAAATAAGGAAGCTGTGAGAAAGAAAGACTCATTGAATTCAATGTTAAACGGTGAGAAAAAGAGTACTTTATTTAACAAATCTTGGGAAAAAAACTGCAAAAAGTTACAATTACATAAAATACATATTTTACAAACGTCAGACATGTATATACTATTTTAAATACTTTTACAATTAATCTAAATGTTTGTTAAATTAATTATTAATTAATTAAAATATATTTATTTTTTACACTTTAATTAATTAAATCAAGTGTAAATATTGTTTAAAAATATATATAAAATTTTAACTCATCCTTACTCCAGCAAATATAAATATACAATTCCAAAACCCAAACACAAATATTTCTATTGAAAAAATAAAAACCATCTCTCCACTAAAATAAATTGGTGCCTGAGCCCTAAAATACATTTTAAAAAGTACCTTAAAATTCATGCACTATCAACCCAGAGCACCTTTACAATTCTTACTATTAAGAAAAATACCCACATCCCCAAAAAAATAAAAAGAAAGACCCGCCTCTCTACCCTACAATAAAAACAACCCTAAAATAAACTCACTTTGCTGAACCATAAAAATATACCCCAAAATTGATACACTACCCAGCCAAGGCCCCTACCACTCATCACTACATCCTAAGGTTGAACATTAAAAATTTTATAAATACCAACACCTCAAAAATAAAAATACCCATCTCTACACCTTAAAATAGAAATGACCCCAAACTAATCTCATATTTCAGATCCCTCAAAAAAGTATCCCAAAATCAATGCACTACCCATCCAGGGCACCTACAACCGCTACATATCATACCTAAAATCCAGTTTAAACAATAACAAATAAATAAGTACCCACAACATATATGTCCACCCTTAACCCTAAAATAAAATTAACCTGAGAGAAAAGTAACATTTATGAACTCTAAAACCAAAGTACCACAACATTTATACCCTGGCCCCCTGCAATTTATCCCAAAAGCCTAATTTTGCACAATAAATAAATACATACAGCCCAACAGTAAACATAAATACGCATCCATACATCTATATGTAACCACACCTTCCTCTTACCCAACTCTTTACCTCACCTCTCTTTTAATACTTTTCTCTTTCGCACCTCCCCCGACCTCTCTCTCGGATGACATCACATCTCTCTCACTCTCCCTGAGCCTACGTCCACATTTCTACCTCTCAACTACTCTCTATCCCAGCTCACATCTCTCTCTGTGACTCATTCCTCTGTTTTCATCTCACCTCCCTGTATCTCTTCTCTGTCTACTTCACCTCTCTAAAACTGACCTCTCTTTTCCACATCTATTACATCCTTCCTCTCTCTATACCTTAACTCTCTCTACCTATCTCAGCCCTCTCACTACCTCATCACTCTCTTTCTCACCTCTACCATATTTCTCTCTCTAGCTAACATTTCTTTCACTACCTAACCCCTCATCGGTTCAGCTCCTCTCTCTCTCTTTCTATCACTGTCCCCTTTATCTCATCTATCATTATTTCTCCTTTCTCACTACCTCTCTTTTGATACCTTGTTTATTGCTTTATCATTAGCCTCTCTGTCCCTTTCTCTCTGCATTTCGTCTCTATTACCACTCAACCTCACCCTCACCTCTCTCGTGCTCTATTTAAACATGGCTCTACATCACCTCAGTCTCTATTCTTTGCTCTGCCTCACAGCCTCCAAACGACCTCACCCTCTCTCTGCACCTCTACATGAAACTCACCACACTCTTTACCCCACCTTTTTTCTCTTTACACCTCATCTATTTTGTGGCTTCACCATTCCCTGCCTCACCTTTCTCTATGTCTCATCTGAAATTCTACACCTCTTTCCATTTTGCCCCTCTTCCTTCCTCCAGTAGTTTTAACTTGCATTTCCCTATGCTTCTCTCACTATCTGGACTCTCTGTGTACCTCCCCCTCCTTCCACCTCTCTCTAACTCACTTTAGTGTTAACTTTACCTGTACCTCACCCACCAATTTACTCCATCCATCTCCCTCTCTACATTTCTTTCTCCTAGTCTCTAGCTCTTTCTACTACTCTACTCCACTCTACAACCTTACCTACTGATCTATACCTCTTTCTCTATTTACTGTATCTTTCTGAATTACTTACCTCGTTCTCATTGCTTTATCTTTATCTTTACCCATATATCTGACTTTCAATCGCTGATGACTAGAACTGAGCCCGCTACTCTGCTGCCTTTTTTTCTTTATTACAATGTGAAGCAGAACTGATCCTTTTAATGTTACACAGAAGGAAAGGTGAAAAACTTGAAGCTTTGCTATGATTTTCACTACTGCAGAGAGAATGCTAGATGTGAAGGATGGTTGATTTGTGATTAGAAATATCCAACAATTACATCTAAAATGTCAGGCACTATATGCATATGTTTTCTTTTACTATCACTAATCCATTAAACATCCACCAAGTCATTGTGGTGGTAAAATATGTAAATATATTTATTGTACAAGTTAATAAAAACCTTTACAAAAGGAAATTACTCAGATAAAAAGTTCATAAAGAGAAGCACTACAATTTCATCATTTATGCAAACAGTAAAAAAAGGAAAGGGAACTATGGGAGAATTTGGCATAGCCCTATTTTTCCTTTTCAGTTGGGTTATGCCTTCCTCCGACAGAGGGGTCGATTCCGATTCGGGCCGGAAAAAGCACCGACCGACTCGGATCCGGAAATAATACCGACCGACACGTACCCGTGGCGCCCGACACGCCAAGTACGATGCAAGGCGTGAAAAATCCGACCGACACGTACCGAAACCAAGTCGACCGACCAAGCCGCAAGGAAAACAGCAATCCGGCCGGAAAAACACGCGAAGCCAACTGACCGACACGCACCCGGAACAAATCCGACCGAAACGTACACGCAAACTCCAAACCGCAAAGTACGATGCAAGGTGCGAAAACCATGAGCGAGTCGGACGGAGGCCAAGCCGTACGACCGACACGCATACAAAACCGAGCCGAAGCAACACAAAACACCGCGACCGACGCGTACGCAGCATAGAAAACTGCACAAACACAGCGTGAATGAAACGGAGAACACCGTACGAGACAAATGCAGGGTCCGACTCGGTCACAAGAACGTTTCCAACATACACAAACAGCACAAAGGAAAAACCACCCAAAAAAGGCCAAACAAGCAATTACCAAGCCAATAAATACTGGGGGTGGGGACAGAGAACAAAGACACACCCACAACTCCACCTATATAAAGGACACAAATCACAACCATGAGCCTTTGCAAATGCCATTCCACTGCCAGCACCCAAGAGAAAGCAACCACACACCCACAGCTCATCCCTCACACAAGCCACACACCATCAGCACACCAACAAATACCTACCTCACATACACCCAGCAAAACACACACTCACACACCCTCACCTGCACACCAACACACACATCACTCACCATCACCACCCATCACCATGCCCCCAAGAAGAATCCCAAGTTCCTAGATTGTGAATTGGAAGTCATGGTAGACGAGATCCTCAGGGTAGAGCCACAGCTGTTTGGCACACTGGTCCAACAGACCCCCATCTCCCAGAAAACCAAGATGTGGGAGAGGATCATCAACAGGGTGAACGCACAATCACCATGTCGGCGCACAAAGAGCGACATCCAGAACAGGTGGTATGACGTGCGCAGGAGGGTACGGGACCTGCTCAAGAAAGACTACATCAACAGCCAATACACCGGCAGTGGCCCTCCTGCCAAGCCAATATACCTCAGGCCCTGGGAGGAGAAGGTGCGGGCCATCCTTCCGCCAGTGAGCGTATATGGACTAGAGGACATCCCAGAGCCTGGTGAGTACACAACAAATGTACACAATATACTGCCACAAAACACACACACATCACTGTCAAGGGAGAGTCAAACCATGCACTCATAGCAATTACACAGCAACCAGAACAGAATCATCCCAAAATGAGTATGTCAGTCAGATAAACACAACACATGCCATCAAAAAAGTCACATCCAACTGTGCCATCACATGTACAAACACAACTACAACTACAGCTAGACAGTGGCACAAATAGAACTAACAAACACATCCAGACATGTAGCCACCACAACAACACCAACACACAGTGAAGACCACTCAAAGGAAGGAATTCTGTGTATGCTGGCCAAGTCAGTGTAGCCAATAGCATCATGGGAGTTGCAGTCACACATATTGCCCCCCCCACAACTGTCCCATCAACACCACCATGAACCATGCGTACATCACAGGGAGTGGAGAAGGACTCACAAGATGGCTGACACTGGCTACTGCTGTGGGGAGCACAAGGCCCTGCTGGCAACTGTGCACCAACAAACAGCAGGACACCACTGACTGACATCCTGAGAGACAACTTCCACTCCCTGCAATGCAAGCACGTTCCATGGTGGGATATCTGGCTGGCTGGCTGGGTGGGAAGGAGGACTTGCAGCACTGACCATAGTCACAAGCACCTCCCCTCACACCCCCTCAACACAAACTCCACAGAACCCACCTGGTAGAATGCAATGCCTCACATCCCAACTCAAGATCCCACAAAGAACCACCACCCTGGGTTATGTTGTGTGAAGCACAGGGACACTCTTGGGACTGTTAGCCAAACAACTGCCAGGACAACACTCCCAGCCATCCTGTCAGCACAGCCAGCCCACCCCACAGGGAAGCAGAGTCAAAAGGAAGGAAGCATGGGCATGCTGGGAAGGGGGTGGAGGCAATAGCATGATGGGAGTCGTAGTCACTGATATTGGTCACCCCCACAACTGTCCCATCAACACCACCCTGAACCATGCTCACATCACAGGAAGTGGAGAAGGACTCACAAGATGGCTGACACTGGCTACTGCTGTGGGGAGCACAAGGCCCTGCTGCCAACTGTGCACCAACAAACAGCAGGACACCACTGACTGACATCCTGAGAGGCAACTTCCACTCCCTGCAACGCAAGCACGTTCCATGGTGGGATAACTGACTGGCTGGGTGGGTGTGAAGGAGGGCCGGCTGTCAACCAAACACAACCAATGCAGACCATGTTCACACCCCAGAAAATACATAGAAATGCCCAAATAATGCAGGACAATGTGCCACACCAATATCAACCCCTGACTGTGACGACTTGGGACAATGCAATGTACAGGCCCGCACCCAGAGGCACAGTCACAACTGTCATGTGTGTCAACCATTGATGCCTGCAGAAACATAACATACATTGTTTGTGCCTCCCAAAAACAGGTGATGATGGGGACACAGCAGCAGACGCTGAGGAGTCCCAGTCCCAGGCTCAAGAGGATGCGGAGCTCACTGGCGTCGTACAGCCTCTGTCCTCCTCGGACGATGAAGACCAACCTGGCACATCCGGTGCAAGTCAACATGCAGCACCAGCAGGACCACCAGCTGCAGCACCAGCAGGACCACCAGCTGCACCCCCTGCACCCACCCCTCCAACGACTGTCACCACAAATACCATCCCTGCCGACATGGACAGAACAAGGAGCAACACCAGCACAGGGACCCTGGACCAACCTGGGGCCATGGACACCACCACCACCACCAACCCCCAAGGTGGACCAGGGTTATCTGTGCGTGCCACTGCACACACTGCACATGTCAGCAGGGGTGGTGGGAGGGGTGGGAGACAGAGGTCGCTGCTTGCAGACGTTGCTGGTGTGCATGATGACCCACAACTGGTACGCATAGCTGATGCGTACCAGTCCAGCACCGGAGACCTCAGCCAGGTAGTGGGGCTCCTCAGAGACATGAAACAGCAGCAGGCTGCCCATCATGCCCGCTTGGACTCCCACATGTCCCACGTGGAGTCACACATGTCCCGCTTAGACTCACACATGTCCCGCGTGGAGTCCAAGTGGGATGCACTGCATGAGATGACGGCGGTGCACAGGGACATTTTACAATGCCTCCGCCAGATGAACAGCAACCAGTCCACACCTCCCTGTGTGCCAACAACATCTGGTGCCGAACAAACTGCAACTGACACAGGGAGGGAGGAGGACTCTGGCGGAGAGTCCCCTGCACCGCAGCAGCCTGTACTTGAGGGCCCCCCCCCCAAGAAGAGGGGTCGTCTGAGGAGGGAAAAGTGAGAGGCCGATGGCCAAGCGCAACTCCCAGGAAGCCTGAACCTGTTCTGGATGTTCGCCTTTGTGCACAGACTGTTCACCCTGTTTACGGCAACACTACTCCCACACATTGCGTGGGGAGTACAAGTTGGACCAATGTGTCAGACAACTGTGGCCCGATACTGGGGATCCTGTCTACCAGGACTTTCAATTCACCTAGGAACTTCGGATTGCAAGATTTATGTACAGCACTACCCATCCTATGCACTATTAACACAAATGTATCACAATAAACACACTAATACACCATACTTGCCTCTGTCGTGATTCCAACGTGGGTGCTGTTATGGGGATGATGAACTGCAAAATTACACTGTGTATGCGAACTGCAACAGCAAGGACAACACAGGCATGTGAGTAAAGGCAACGTGACACATATGAGGGAGACACACCACCAGGGCTACACAACACATACACACCTAGGCCATCTGACTCATTGCCTACACTGATGTTGCCAGGGAAGACTGTGCAATGCGCAGACACCACACCCATTCCCAGTTGTAGTCAAGTAGCCCACAGGTGCAGTAAGCAAATGGCACTCAAATGTGTGACCACAGACAACACACATCACAAAGTGAAGCACAGGTTTATTACACAGTTGCAACATGTCGTAACCACTACAGATGCAAGGTAATCCCACCTGGCAGCGGGCACACAGTCAACAACTCTAGACGGAAGGAAGTCCATGGGTGTGGCGCACATCACCTGTAGGGACACAACAGCTACCACCCTGGATGTGCAATCACGTCGTCGTTGGACACAGTTGACCAAACGAATCTGAAAGTACCCTGTGAAGGACAGAAATGACACACAGTCAAAAGCAATGGAGTACAGGACAGAACAGCAAAACTCATGCACAATACATGTTACAAGATACCCACCCAGAACCAAGTTAGCATGTCAACACTGTTGGGGAGTACAGCCCACCTGTTAGCACACATCGCAACACACATCCAGTCAAGTAGCCCATGGACACACTGCAACAGCACCAGAGCACCACCTACACATCATGCCAACTCACATCATTGACATGACACCTCAGGATACTCACATTCAGCTAAAGAAGTTGGTGATGAGCTGTGTGCGGACATCACCATCATCATCATCATCATCGTCACTGGCATCGTGGTCCAGGCCAGGATCCTCCACAGGTGGCGGATGTTGGTCATTGTCATCCTGGATGAGAGGCAACTCCTTCCGCACTGCCAGGTTGTGGAGCATGCAGCAGACGATGATAATCTTGCACACTTTCGCAGGGGCATATGGGAGGGACCCTCCGGTCTTGTCCAGGCAGCGGAAGCGGCTCTTCAGGAGACCAAATGTCCGCTCAATCACTCTCCTGGTCCGACCATGTGCCTCATTGTAGCGCATCTGGGCTGGTGTCACAGGGTTCCTGAGGGGTGTCAGCAACCATGGCATGTTGGGGTATCCCGAGTCACCTACGGACAGACAAGTGCACATTAGCTGACTTGGAAAAGTGGGCGGAATACTACAGATCAGATCACACACAATGGCACAAAGTCAGTACACACCGACAAGCCAGGCACGCTGGTTCTGCATCTGTGCCATCATCCTGGGGATGTGACTACTCCTCATCACAAAGGCATCGTGTGCTGAACCAGGGAAACGGGCACACGTGTGTGATGGTCATGTCTGCAAGACACACCACCAGTGCATTGACCGAGTGGTAGTGCTTGCGGTTCCTGTAGGCCTGCTCCTGGGCCTGTGGTGGTACCAATGCCACATGTGTCCCATCAATGGAGCCAATGACATGCGGCATCCTCCCCAGGGCATAAAAGTCACTCTTCACGTCAGTGAGTCGTCGCAGTCTAGGGAAATAGATGTACCGGTTCAGGAATAGCAACATTGCCGCCAAAACATCGCGGAGCACACGGCTCAACATGGTCTGTGACATCCCACCAGCAGTCACCACAGTATTTTGGAAGGTACCGGTGGCAAAGAAGTGTAGGGCTGCCATCACCTTCACCTTGGGGGTCAGCGCTGTAGGATACGGCCGGCCAGGCTGCAAATGTGGGGACAACTGCACTGCCAAATCCTCAATCAGCTGCCTGGTGAAGCGGTACCGTCGGATGCTGTCCCGTTCCACCATCGTTGCCAGGTCTGGGAATGGTCGATGGACAGCAGGAGCCCTGCAGTGCAGAGGAGAAGTAAGCAAGATTGTCAGTCACCCCACATATGCGGCATTGAACACACTCAAGATCCCAACATACATCATTATGAGGCACAACTACATGAAGTGTGCAGTTCCGGAAGGACATGTATGGTACATACATGGCCAACATCTGTCAACACGGTCCAACAGGTGGCATCAATTAGTCCCAGGTTGGCCCATTGGATATCATGAGGCCGTGTCACAGTTCCCATCTCCTGCTGCCGTGTCACAATAACCCCCACAGTGACATGTGAGGACAGATGTGCCCCAGGCACCACAGCTCAACGACAGGTACATTCCCAGGGACCCTGTATTGCCACATGGACACTGGCATTACATGGAGTATCATGTATACACCACAGCAAAACAACCATGACCCCCACAGGTAGTGGCCCCACTTGCCACGGCAGGACAGACATGGACGTCTGTGACACACACACACGCACAACATCAAAGTCCATGCACACACAACCTGGATGTGGAGACTGTCTCCCATTGTGCACATGAAATCAGAGACATTGTAAACACTACATGCACAAAGACTGTGGAGGACCATCACTATTGTGCCACTGGGACACCCTGGCTCAAACATACCGTCCCACATGGGACTCACGGGGTATGTGACATGACATACACATACACCACCGTGAAATGTGACCATGGCACATGTACAGATATGAACAGTTGCACATCACAGTGGTCATGCACACGTAACACCCAGGATCCTGTCCCCATGAACACGTGCACAGCCTGGGGGTGGCTGCCCACAGGTGACACCCACAGGACAACATGTACACCAACATACACACAATAGGAAATGCAGCCTTACATGCCTTATGATAAAGTTTGGACAGGCTGTTGTGATGTAGGTGTGCCCCTCACTGCTGTGGCTGGCATATGTCCATCTGAGACAGGCATGCTGACATATGCCAGTCACATGTACAGTGATGCGTTGTACTGCAATGGACCGATCGGTGCCCCCGGCCGGCCCATTGCATTCAATGTGTGCGGGTACGCGTTGTACCACTGTACGCGTTGTACTGCAATGGACCGATCGGTGCCTCCGGCCGGCCCATTGCATTCAATGTGTGCGGGTACGCGTTGTACCCCTGTACGCGTTGAACTGCAAAGGACCGATCGGTGCCCCCGGCCGGCCCATTGCATTCAATGTGTGCGGGTACGCGTTGTACCCCTGTACGCGTTGTACCGCAATGGACCGATCGGTGCCTCCGGCCGGCCCATTGCATTCAATGTGTGCGGGTACGCGTTGTACCCCTGTACGCGTTGTACCACAATGGACCGATCGGTGCCTCCGGCCGGCCCATTGCATTCAATGTGTGCGGGTACGCGTTGTACCCCTGTACGCGTTGTACCGCAATGGACCGATCGGTGCCTCCGGCCGGCCCATTGCATTCAATGTGTGCGGGTACGCGTTGTACCCCTGTACGCGTTGTACTGCAATGGACCGATCGGTGCCTCCGGCCGGCCCATTGCATTCAATGTGTGCGGGTACGCGTTGTACCCCTGTACGCGTTGAACTGCAATGGACCGATCGGTGCCTCCGGCCGGCCCATTGCATTCAATGTGTGCGGGTACGCGTTGTACCCCTGTACGCGTTGTACCGCAATGGACCGATCGGTGCCTCCGGCCGGCCCATTGCATTCAATGTGTGCGGGTACGCGTTGTACCCCTATGCGCGTTGTACCGCAATGGACCGATCGGTGCGCACCCATTGACAATGGGCTTGCCTGGCAACGGACGCGTTTCGAATTTCGAGCGAGTCGGTTGCTGGAAAATCAGTTGGTCAACCACAACAATGTTGCAAAATCATGTATGTCATGAAGTTGAAGATTTGAAGGATGCTGTGGGCGTGTTTTGGTGCTGCTATTCCATGGATTGGCCAGATTCAGAAGATGCAAACGACTTGGACCTATCACTTTGGACACAAGGGACAGTATCTGCCTCTCCAGCACATATATATTGCTGGCTGTTCCCCTGAGAGCTCACTTGCCTGCACTACATGCTCCAGGACGACATCTGCCACTGCACTGCTGCTGTCTCTGCCCCTCTGGACCCTGCAATGGCACATACTGTGGAGAGAGCCCCAGCCTTCAGCCTTGAAGAGAACCAGGCCCTGCTGGACAGCCTACTTCCACAGTACAGCAAGCTGTATGGGACACCAGGGGAGCAGGTGAGTGTTCTGTGCACTGCCTTTCTGAATGTGCATTTTGTCTGACTAGCAAGGCTGAAAGTCTGCACGCCACTGGCTAGCAGGCTCACTGAGTAGTTGTCACCCCCCATAGTGTGTAGTGACATGCACTGGACAGGTATGGTGCAGTGACAGTGCATTTGAACAAGGTTTTACTTCCCATGCAATGATACCATGTAGTGACGTCTGGCAAACTGTCCATGGGCAGCTTTGCACTGCTTGTGTACATCATGTGCCACTGTGATTGAGACATGTATATACAACTGTGTCATGCACGGATATGTTGCATGTGTAGTAATGGCCTTTTCACTTTGTCATCCTGACAGGTTAATGCCCATCGGAAGCAGGAGATCTGGAAGGACATCGTCCGGGCTGTCCGGTCCGTGGGGGTCTACAAGCGCCGGATCCGCAACTGCCAGATGAGATGGCAGGACCTTCGGGGCTGGACCCGGAGGATTGCACGGGTCCAGCTGAAGCTGTCGCCTCCTCGCAGGAGGGGCGGAACACGGACCCTGACCCCCACATGCTCCAGATCCTGGCGGTGGTGTTTCCAGACCTGGATGGTCAGCTGAAGGCCAGACAGCAGCAAGGAGGGGGTGAGTCAAAGACTGCACTGTGAACTCTGTATTACATGCTTTGTGCCCTCCTCTGGCCTGGTTCAACTGCCACAGTGCAGCAGTCATGTTGTCCAGGAGCCATGTCCCTCTATTGTGCACTGCCCACTGCTCATCTGATACCCAGGTGTGGCCCTTACATTCAGGGAATTGTGTCACTTGGGACTGTGTCCTTGCAGTTTGCTTCACTAAAGGTGGGGGACAGCATCTGTTTCCCTAACTCTGTTGTGGGCATCATGGGTGGGTCCATTGTTCACACAACGCCTGTGTTTGGACATGTGATCTGCGTGTTGCTTTGATATGCGGTCCACTTGCTGAGCTGAGCCACCACATGTGCCTGGGGTATGTGGCACACGCCCATGCAGCGGGTGGGAACAATGTTTGGGCCCCAGGAGTGTGCAGATTACGTGTGTCACACATACATAGCCAGCTATCCACTGTCCAGGGCACATCCCTCATTCATGTGGAGCAGGACAGTCATGCCTACTCCAGGCCATGCAATGCACTCTGTACTCCCACTCCCGTGTATCAGCTGACACATTGTGCGCAGTGATTTGACCCCTCAGGTGTCTGCCTCTGTGTCAGTGTGCTGTGGATTAGTTGCCAGGACTGCTGGGGTGTTTCTTGGTAGTGGCTCAGCATGCCCCTGGAGATGTGACCATAGGAGACGATACTTGTGTGTCACATAGGTGTTTGATCAGCTGCCCGTGCAGACTGGGGTATGCGAATGTGAAGTTCAGGCAGCTGTTCCCCATTCACAGCAAATTGTGAGGGGCTCAGGTTCAGAGGGTAGTGTCACAGGTCTCCCATATGTCCAATCGGTATGACCTGGACAGATGAGGGTTAAGATGATGTGTTGTGTGGGGGATGTACATGTGCACTTGTGCAGCTCCAGGACTTGCATTCCCCATGACCTACTATTGTGACACAGTGCATAGTGTTGTTGTCTGGCTGCCAAGTCATACATCACTGAGACAGTGATGTATGACTTAGCAGTCATGCCTCTGCCATGGCATGTGTCAACTTATTGGTGGTCCTGCAGGGGAGTGACATGTGCTACATGCACACCATTGTGGCGATGGCTATCAGGACATGGGTGCATCATGGTGTCTGTCGCTGGTATGCATCACATGCATTTCCTATTTGACTCTGGGCATCCCTTTCATCCGGAAACCTGTACTGACTCAGTGGCAAGAGCTGTGATGTGTGCATGTCCACATGCCACACCGTGTCCTCTGCACTGTCCAACTACTGTGTACTTGGTGCATGTGTCCACACTGGGGTGTTGCAATCCAACAGACACCAGACAGATGGGTGCAAGGCCATGTGGGATGTGAGTGCCATGCTTGGCATCAGACTGACAATTGGCTTCTCCTGTTCAGTTAGGGCACTTTTAGCAATGTACAACTAATGATGCCAGGGCTTGCTCTGTAATGTGCTGTGCTCACAGTGGTGTGTGCGTTTGGTGCAGGTGACTGATGTCTGTCTGTTTCCCCATTGTTTGCAGATACATCCACGGCCACGGAAGGGGACAGCTCCACGGACCAGGAGGAGCCAGAGAGCCAGACTGGGTCAGCAGCCGAGGAGTGGTCGGAGGGACCCAGTGGCACGGAGGGCGAGGGGAGCCACACCGAGGAGTCCTCAGCACCATCCACCTCAGCTGAGGACCAGAGCAACTCGGAGGATGACTCCCTTGTGGAGGCGGGTGTCAGCAGCCACCACACCCCAGCTAGTGTTGCTGTCCCCGCCACCACCAGCACCACCACTGCCCTCCCATCGGCTCCCATTCCCCAGGTCCGTGGAGGCTCCCATGTTCGGGAGCGTGTCTCCTTCGGGCCAGGCACCGCACCCCCTGCCCCTGTGTCCCCTGCTGCCCTGAGTGAGGAGTCTGTGTACCTCCTTCGCCAGCTCCATGTAGGGCAGACAGCCATGCTGAGTGTCCTCCATGCGCACACCGCACTGTTGACTCAGCTGGTGTCGTTCATGGAGGGGATCTCATCGGGCATGTCTGACCTACAGAGGGGCAATAGGTCCATGGACTCCTCCCTGACGGCAGCAGTGTCCCTCCTCAGACAGTCCCTCACCCCTCCTGCCTCTGCTCCATCCACACTCCCCAGCACCTTACCCGTCCCAAGCACACACACCGGCACAGGCACACACCAGCACACACACATCCAGCACACAGACACACACGCCACAAACAAAACGCACACGCACGCACAGTCAGGGGACTGAAACCAGACTCACAGGGAATGGGGCCCTGGAACACACACACACGCATCCACGAGCACTGCGCAGTCCTCAGTTGCCTCTCCCTCCAAAGCACCCTCCCTTGCCTCACCTGCAACCCCAAAGACCCAGCGCCTCTTCCTCAGTGACCTCGGCCTCTTCCCCTCCGATCCAGCTGCTCCAGCATCCAGGGTGAAGAGGAAGCCCCCCCACACAGAGCAGAGTGCCCCTCGCCCCCAGACACCCTCCCCCAGGCGCAGACAGACTGAGGCCCCCACCCGCAAGTCCCCCAGAGTGTTAAGAGCAAGACCCCGCCGCCGCCCTGCAGCTCAAGCACCAGGTCTCCTTCCTCCATCCCTCAGGCCCCCACTCCACAGGTGCCCCCACCACACCCTGCCCCAGGTTCCCCCACCCACAGATATACCATCCCCAAGAGGCTCCGGCCTTCTCCCCTGCCACTTGCTCTCCAGGCACCACACCCCCGCTGCGCTTGTCTGTGCCACTGATGTGGTGAGGGTGTCCTCCCCCTCTGTCCAGCCCACCTTGCCTGTTCCCCATTCTCCTCCCCTGGTGGTAGGCACTGCAGTGGAGTCCACTACCACCCTGCCTGACTTGGGCACTGCAGTGGCGGACCTGTCCACTCCATCTGCAGGGTCCACTGCAGTCGTGCCGGCACCCACAACATCTGAGCCATGCCCCCCAGTTGTGCCGGCACACACCATGTCAGACACCTCCACTGCAGTTGTCAGTGGCTCTCCAGCACCCACCACCCCTTCCCTGCTTCCTCCTGGTGAGCCCTGATCCTGTCCCTGCGGTGCCTGGCCTACCCCCCCCCGGTTGCCCCTCCTAGTGGATTGTCCCTGGTTTTGTGCAGGCATGTGTAGGGTGGCATCTGCCACTGTCACCCACTTGTGACTTTGTTGGTGGACTGGCCATTGGCCTTTGTTTATGGTCTACCGGACTTCTACTTTTAATGCCACATATGCTGAATAAAGCAACTTTCTGTTCTCTAGTGCTTTTGCTTCTGATGTACATGATGTTGATGATGCTAACCATGCCCTTGCTGCAGTGATGGTGATATTTGGTCTCATGATAATGAAGTGTTACTGTGCAGGAACCCATGTGGTCCAGGGGGAATGTGTCCTATCCTGTGGTGTATCCATGTCATCCATAGCAGCATCTGAGGGTGTCATGTTTTCAGTATTTGGCAATGGGATTTCCTACTTAGATTGGCTATTTCACATCTGTGGCTTCCACCCCTGCACATCTGTTGTGCCTGCCATTGTTCAATTTGTCTACTTCCCTGACCGTGTGGCCATCTCCAGTGGACATGCAGGTTTGGGCATCAATGGGGAAGGACTCATCTGTGTTGTCAGTGCAACACTGCTATACAAGTGTGTTGGACCTGTGCTGATGATTCCGTTGGCACTTCCATGACCAGGCTGATGTGACGGGAGCCCTCATTTGGTGCTAATTGTTGATTGTGTGACCAAGTGCTCAGCTGACATGATAGGGCCCTACTGAGGCAACATATGGCACAGCTTTCCTCACACAGGAGTGGAGTCCCCTCATGGCAGTGTGTACTCCTGTGACATTGCCTGCGCCCAAGGTGTGTGTTGTATGTGCATGTCCGTGTGTTCACTTCCGTTTAGCTGTGCATGCTGTGATCCCTAGTGTTGTACCTGTTTGTGATGCTAGCTGAGTTGAGCTATGTTCCCCCAAAGTCTTCTCCCTGGGTTCTCTGTGATGTGGGTGCATGGCACATTACTGGTCATCAGGGTGTCACCCATAGGTGTGTTTGCTGTCAGGGCTGAGTTTGTGTGCAGACGCAAATGGGTCACAGTCAGGTTTCCCCTTGGCACTTGTTGTTTGCCCCTGTCATGTGACTTCCAGTTTGTGTTATCTTTCAGTGATTGTGACACGTTGTGTGTGTGACTGCTGGCACTCCTCAGGGTCCGGGCTGCAATGTTGGTTGTTGTCTATGTGTGTTCTTTGTGGGTGACCTTGGCTTCTTCATTGGTGTGTGACTGTGGCTGGGATCCCATTGGTTGGTGTGGTATTGCCGTCATGTCCATGTACAGCGTAGTGTGCAGTGTGTCAGACATTCAGGAGTCTTGTTGAGTGTCCATGTGTGATGTGTTTCTGCACCTTGGTTCCCACCCACCACCCTGGAATAGTCATGGGTGCATGTGCAATGTCACCAGTGCATGTGTGCTTCACTGCTGCACATTGTTGGAGGTCGAGGGTGTGGTGTTGAGTGTGTGCAGATGAGAGTTGTTGCCCGGCTAGGCCCCTGCCTCCATGTTGGCCTTGGCTTACTGGCCATACTGTTTGATTTGTGCTTGTGTAGGTGTGATGGTAGTTAGTTGCTCAGTACACATGACTGTGGTTCACAGTGTGAACCACATTTAGCTTTGTCATCACAGTGGGATTGTAATGCAGCCCAGGGTCACCACATTGTGGGGGCCCTGGGGGTGGTGCTGTGGTGTGTCTGTGTCTTGCTGTGTCAGTTGCTGTCCCTACGTGCCTGTGTGACATGTGTGATTTGTGCTCCCTCTCATCTGACAATGCCTGCTTGCCCACATAGGGGATTTGGATCCATGAGTTACCTTTGTGTGGCACTGTATGCACATCTGTATGATTGGTATTCAGGTCTCCTCATGTGTTGTGTGGTTGCCTGGGGACACTGGCACCCCCCTCACCTGTTGTGTATGATGTGCAGTGTGGGTCTGCCTGTTTGTGTTTGTGCATCTGCACCACTGCATTGGCATATCTTGGGTGTGCCATTGGCTGTATGTAGTTTGGTGGGTTTCCCCTGCTGTCCCTGGGACTCCTAGGTCATCGGTCAGCACAATGATCATGGTTTGTGTGTCCCATTGCTGCCATGGTATGGTATCTGTTCACCTCACATCTACAGTCTCCACAGGGTATCTGCATGTGTGTGCCCATTGGTGCAAATATGTGGGTCTGCATTCTGATGGTCACTTCTGTCATTGTGTCATTGATCATTGTTGACGGTGTCAGCCCCCATGGGTGTTGTTTGTCTGCACATGGCCAAAGGTATGTCTTATTTGCACTGCAGGATTTGGCTCCCCCAATTTATGTTGCAATGGGACACATACACTACTTTGCCACTGATGTGTTTGTTGTTCTGTGACCAGGAATCATCCATGCAGTTTGGCAGTTGCACCTCTTTCTTCGTCAACACTTACCTTTTGGTCACTGTGATGATGGGGGGTTGGACCCCATTGCCACAATGTTCGAAATGTGCTTCAGCTATGGACCCCACACTTACATTTTGGTCACTGTGATGATGGGGGTTTGGAACCCATTGCCACAATGTTCAGAATGTGCTTCAGCTATGGACCCCACACTTACATTTTGGTCACTGTGATGATGGGGGTTTGGAACCCATTGCCACAATGCTCAAAGTGTGCTTCAGCTATGGACCCCACACTTACATTTTGGTCACTGTGATGATGGGGGTTTGGACCCCATTGACACAATGGTCATGGCCTGCTTGCATTGTGGGTGCCACACACATATATGTGTGGCACATGTGCTAGGGGGTCACATTGTATGTTCAAAGTCATGTTCGGTTTTGTAGGCATTTGACACAGTCTACACACGCTTGTCATGGTGTTGGGGGATGTCTTCTTCTTGCATTCCCTAGGTTGTGGTGTGCTGGTTGTGTCATGCATTGTCCATCCTATGAGTGGGGGTGGTAGTAGTGGTAGGCATCCAGCCCCCCCTGGCTAAGGGTGGTAGTAGTGGTAGGCATCCTGCCCCCCTGGCTAAGGGTGGTGGTAGGCATCCAGCCCCCCTGGGTGAGGGTGGTAGTAGTGGTAGGCATCCAGCCCCCTGGCTAAGGGTGGTAGTAGTGGTAGGCATCCTGCCCCCTGGCTAAGGGTGGTAGTAGTGGTAGGCATCCAGCCCCCCTGGCTAAAGGTGGTAGTAGTGGTAGGCATCCAGCCCCCCCTGGCTAAGGGTGGTAGTAGTGGTAGGCATCCTGCCCCCCCTGGCTAAGGGTGGTGGTAGGCATCCAGCCCCCCTGGGTGAGGGTGGTAGTAGTGGTAGGCATCCTGCCCCCCCTGGCTAAGGGTGGTGGTAGGCATCCTGCCCACCCTGGG
Source organism: Calotriton arnoldi (assembly GCA_963921515.1). NCBI lineage: Eukaryota > Metazoa > Chordata > Amphibia > Caudata > Salamandridae > Calotriton > Calotriton arnoldi. The sequence goes on along the minus strand of CAWUFW010000988.1, from coordinate 2,820,060 downwards.
TGAGGGTGGTAGTAGTGGTAGGCATCCTGCCCCCCCTGGCTAAGGGTGGTAGTAGTGGTAGGCATCCAGCCCCCCCTGGCTAAGGGTTGTAGTAGTGGTAGGCATCCTGCCCCCCCTGGCTAAGGGTAGTGGTAGGCATCCAGCCCCCCTGGGTGAGGGTGGTAGTAGTGGTAGGCATCCAGCCCCCCTGGGTGAGGGTGGTAGTAGTGGTAGGCATCCAGCCCCCCTGGCTAAGGGTGGTAGTAGTGGTAGGCATCCTGCCCCCTGGCTAAGGGTGGTAGTAGTGGTAGGCATCCAGCCCCCCTGGCTAAAGGTGGTAGTAGTGGTAGGCATCCAGCCCCCCTGGCTAAGGGTGGTAGTAGTGGTAGGCATCCTGCCCCCTGGCTAAGGGTGGTAGTAGTGGTAGGCATCCAGCCCCCCTGGGTGAGGGTGGTAGTAGTGGTAGGCATCCTGCCCCCCTGGCTAAGGGTGGTGGTAGGCATCCTGCCCCCCTGGCTAAGGGTGGTAGTAGTGGTAGGCATCCAGCCTCCCTGGCTCAGGGTGGTAGTAGTGGTAGGCATCCAGCCCCCTGGCTAAGGGTGGTAGTAGTGGTAGGCATCCTGCCCCCCTGGCTAAGGGTGGTAGTAGTGGTTGGCATCCAGCCCCCCCTGGCTAAAGGTGGTAGTAGTGGTAGGCATCCAGCCCCCCCTGGCTCAGGGTGGTAGTAGTGGTAGGCATCCAGCCTCCCCTGGCTCAGGGTGGTAGTAGTGGTAGGCATCCAGCCCCCCTGGCTAAGGGTGGTAGTAGTGGTAGGCATCCTGCCCCCCCTGGCTAAGGGTGGTGGTAGGCATCCAGCCCCCCCTGGGTGAGGGTGGTAGTAGTGGTAGGCATCCTGCCCCCCTGGCTAAGGGTGGTAGTAGTGGTAGGCATCCTGCCCCCCCTGGCTAAGGGTGGTGGTAGGCATCCAGCCCCTCCTGGGTGAGGGTGGTAGTAGTGGTAGGCATCCTGCCCCCCCTGGCTAAGGGTGGTGATAGGCATCCTGCCCACCCTGGGTGAGGGTGGTAGTAGTGGTAGGCATCCTGCCCCCCTGGCTAAGGGTGGTAGTAGTGGTAGGCATCCAGCCCCCCTGGGTGAGGGTGGTAGTAGTGGTAGGCATCCTGCCCCCTGGCTAAGGGTGGTAGTAGTGGTAGGCATCCAGCCCCCCTGGGTGAGGGTGGTAGTAGTGGTAGGCATCCAGCCCCCTGGCTGAGGGTGGTAGTAGTGCTAGGCATCCAGCCCCCCCTGGGTAGGGGTGGTGGTGCGCATTCAGGCCCCTGTGTGCAAATGTGGCATTGGTGATGGGCATCCCGCCCCTATGGTGCTGCTGTTGCTGGGGTAAGTATATTCTGCATCCCTCTGTGTGTGTGTGATGTGTCGTGTACGTGTTGTATGTGTTTTGTGGTTGGTGTCTGGCTTACCTTCTGCGCCGTACGCGTCCGTGCCTGTTCTGGTAGTAAATGTAGAATATCGGTATGATCGGGACGAAGGGATTCATGGTTGGTTCGTGTCGTTTGTCCTTCTCGTTGCTTCGCGTCGTCCTCGTTGCTTCGCGTCGTCCTCGTCGCTGCCGTGTTCGTCTCGGAGCCGTGGATCGTGTTGTGGCGCGAATCGGAGCTTATGTGCGCCTCTCCCGGATGCTTTGACGTGCCGTGGGTAGCGACGGGTTCGGCGCGTACGGAAAGCGCATCGTACTCGTTCGGCCGGACGGAGCTGCATTTTCCCTTCCGTGCGACTCGATTCAGCGTTTCCGGATTCGCCTCGGTCGGGGAACAGGACCTGGTTTGGGTGAGTACGGCTCGGCCGGATTCTTTGCTGTTGTGCGCATCGTACTTACTCGTTCGGTGTGCTGTACGGATCGGTCGGGAAACAGGCATTCGCATGGCTTTTTCCCCGACCGAATGGTATTGGGTGCGCCTCCAACCGAGATCGGAATCGGCCCCAGAGTGTCTATTTCATCAAATGAACTTTGGTCAGTCCTTAATCCGAAACATATGATTTAAAAACATAATAAAGAGCTTAAATTACATTTATATTTAAAAGTCACAGAATTAATAGTTACATTTATCAGGATTGTATCAGTTTTTGTAATATAGATACTACTGATCCTTGGCCTTTCCAAAGCCCAATAGTTTTCAAGGCAGTGCAGGAAAGCTTTTTTGTATCAGGGGTTTCCCCAGTGTAAAAACAGGCCAATCTCGAGTCCGGGAATGGGAAGCCCTCAATTAGAGCTATTTTATGGTGCACCAGATCTCTTCATTTTCTCCTCTACTGTCCCCATGAATTGTACAAACCGGCATGCCAGCTGAATGTCTCCTCCGCCAAAGCAAGCCTTCACTGCTTGCCTGCAAGTTCTTATCCTCTTGGTGTTAAAGATAGATGTCAAAAACAGGCGTCGTTCTAGGTCCAGACCATGGCATATGCATAATAGATGCATAATGCACTCTTCTGCTTCCCGGCAAAGGCGTCACTGAGTTGTTTCTGCGGTTCGCTTCCATGGTGGAAGATGCGGGAGGAACGGGAGAATCCCCAGTCGAAACCGGAGGTATTTCTCTTTTATCCTCCTGCTGAAGCCAGCGTGCAGGTAGTTTTGCGGGCCAGGTGTTGTATAGCTCTGCAACACGCACCAACCGTGAGACCTTCTCCTGAGCGCTTCTTTGTCTTCAAGCACTGAAAGCTTTTTTACTGTCTTATTTACCAAAGACTTAAAGCTGTTCTGCGTTCCCATGGCTGCCCAGAGCTCCTTTAAGCCTAGGCGGTTTATGGATGCGGTCAGGTAATCTCTTGGGGTGGAGGCTCTACTTGAGTTTATCTCTTTCCATAGGTGGAAATTCAGAGAGCGCTTGTCGGAGTTTTTGATCCTAAACCAGCATTTCACATAAGCAGCGTTTCGAGCTATTTTTTGTGACTGAAGCCCAAGCTCCAGCCTGATTTGCGCGGGAGAGACATAATTTGGTAGGCTAAAGATTATTCTTGCTGATCTTAGCACAGTTTGTTCCAAAGTCTCTTCATCTTTTCCCCTGAGACACTCACTCCCGTATGTAATAGCTGGAATTAACTTTGCTTGTAGTACTTGTAGTAAGGGGTAAAAACTTGGCCCAGCAGTTTTAAGCTTCAGAGATTTTAGAGCTACCGCTATGGAATTTCCTCTCCGCTTTATGGCTTCTTTTTGTGGCTTAAAAGTACCTTTCTCATCTAGTATCACCCCTAGGTACTTATATTCTGACACGACTTCCATGGGTGCACCTGCCAAGTTCCAGTGAAACCCGGTTGTGTTCTTTTACGGGTTGAATCACATGATCTTTGAATTTTCTAGGTTGATGGTTAAACCGTTAGTTGCTGCATGATTGGCAGTTGTATTTAGCAAGTGCTGAAGCTCGATTGGGGTTCGGCTAATTAGAACGACATCATCAGCATACAGTAAATTAGAGAGTGTCAGCCCACCCAGCCCCGGTGCATGAGAGGTGCTGTTGTTTAATTCTGTCGAAAGGTCTGCCATAAACAGATTAAAAAGCGTGGGGGCCAGCAGGCACCCCTGCTTTAATCCACTTGCTGTTGGAATTCTCCTCGACAAATATTCACTGGTTCCTAGTTTTACTTGAACCCAAGTGTTAGTGTGTAGGAGGATTATCTGCTTTAATAGTGCTGCTGCGATTTCCATCTTCGCTAGTTTAGCCCACAGTTTGTGCCTATTTATACTGTCGAAAGCAGCTGAATAATCGATAAAGCAGAAAAATAGGGGGAGATTTGCTGCTTTAGTGCCGTCCATCACTAGCGTCAGGGCAAATAGATTTGAGATGGTCCCTGTGCCTACGGTGAAGCCTGTCTGATTGATGGGAATGAGGGATTTTTCTTTTGCCCATGCTGTTAATTCATCCAGAAGGAGACCGGCATAGTATTTTGCCTCGACATCAATTAGGGCTACGAGTCTGTAGATGGTAGGTTTATTCTTATCTCCCTTCTTGTAGATTGGAGATATTATGGAGCCTTTCCAGGAGTCTGGGATACCAGCCCCTTCTTCTATAGAATTGAACACTGGTAGTAATGCAGCCGCCCAGTAGTTCGGATCAGTTCTAAACAATATTGGGGGGATACCATTGGGGCCAGGTGCACCCTCTAGCCTACCTTTGGCAGTTCTCTTGTTGACCTCCTGCTGATGTTTCCATGGGGGCCCAGCTTGTCGGGTTGTCCTGACCCTAATTGTGCTGTAACGGGACTTTCCCCTTTTGGGTTAAAGTGTTCCTGGAGATGGCCTGCCCAAATTTCCTCTGTTAGATGGGAATTGATACTCTGCACGTGGGTATTACCTAAGTTATTTATTGTTCGCCAGAATTTTGCACTTTGATTTGTCTTTGCGTTAAACAGGAGCTTAGCCCACAAAGTATCTTCTGCTGCCCTTTTTGCTTGCCAGATCGTTTTCTTCTTTGTTGCTTTTAGTTGCGCAAGGGTATTTTGTAGAATAGTTTCGTTACCCCCTTGTCTTAGCTTTCGTAAAGTTTTATTTATATCTTTATTTAGGGCCCTCAGATTTGGTATACACGAAATTGGTAAATGGTTGAGTTGATTTCCAGATTGAGATCTTACAATCTGTGTATTGGGCGATCATCTGTCTTGTGCCGGGCGCCCTGATCTTTTGGCAAATTGTTCCCCTAGTTGTTTTGTCAATGTTTCCCAGCGGGCTTTCGCATTACTATATGTCTCTGCTTGATTTTCCCAGATTGACTTGGCTATGGTTTGCAGTTTATCCGGTTGGCTGGTTTTACAGTTGAGCCTTCTGAGATTCACAGTATAAATAGTTGCCGGATCCTCCACTGGGAAGATCAAGGGCCTCTCCTTTATACACAACGAAATTTCCTGGGGCTGGTGATCGCTATGCTCTTTTGTTCCAATCCTAAATCTAGAGATCCTGCTAAACAGTTGTAGAATAACCAGCGTATAATCTATTGTAGAGCTTGCCATGGCTTTGTGAAAAGTTGCAGCTGGCGGTTGGTCTCCCCTGAAGCGACCATTTAGTACCACAAGGCTTAAGTGCTCCATGTCCTGTATGAAGTTCCTAGACAGGGATGTCAGCTTAGTCTTTTTGCCCTGTACCTGGATGGGGATCTTCCCTGCCATAAGTTGTTCCTCCAGCTCGGTATCCCTTGATTGTGATCCTATTAAATGCATATTGAAATCCCCAGCCAGTACAAGGTTGGTTGTGGACTCTTCCGAGAGCAACTTTGTTATTTCCGTACCCACCATTTTTACTCCTCTAGCTTTATCTCGTGGGTGAATGTAAACGTTTAGTACAATAATTTGTTGTTTAGCGTTGCTCTCCTCTATGTCCAATGCAAGAGTTTGAAGCCCATTTGTTGGAGATTGAATGGAGTCAACTTCTCTTGTCCCCCTTATGGTGCTAATTGAGGAGTAGATAGAAAGGCCACCCCTTAGGTGGCCGAATTTGGCTCCCTTAGTTGCTGGGAGATGATGGGTTTTGTAGCCAAGTAAATGCTGAGGTTCTTCCAGCCACGTCTCCTGCATCAGAATTAAGTCAAAGCCTTGGATATAGGAGAGAAATTCTATATCCGATGCTTTATTTCCCAGGCCATTTACATTCCATGAACATATGCGAAGGTTCGGGCCTCCCTCGAGGGCTTTAATGGTACTAAGTCAGGTGCCCTCTCCTTGTGAGTTTATTGTTCTAGCTAGCCAAGTCCAGTCGTCCTGTGGGGGTTCGTCATCCTGTCTTTTCCCTCCCGATGGATGCGCATCCGTGCTCCGCGCCCCTTTGAGGACTGATTGACCGATCCTGGAATGTGGATAGTCTGAGTCAGCTGGTCTGTTAAAGATAAGAGGATCAGGATAGCCCGGCTGTTGGTATAAAAGTGTTTTGATTCCCCAGGCTTTTAATTGGACACCCTCCGCGAGGATCCTCCTTGCCGTTTCCTCTGAAGCCCAAGTAGCCTTGGTCATCTCTCTTCTTGACAGCTCTTCATTGGTTTTAAACTCAATCCCTTCAAGATCAGCTGAGTTGATGTCTGCCAAGCTCCTGATTGATTGAATCAGATGCAAGATGTTCCCTCTATTAAGGGTGTCCCCCAGGCCTCTTGATTTGAATTCAGGGATGAATAATATTGCTCGGCTCTTCTGGTTCGTGGTGTTAATAGAGAGATGCTTGGTCTGGTTTAACTGGCCTGTTGGTGGGGGCGATCGGTACCACTGGCTGTCCCCCCACGGCATGCTTTTGTCCAGCAGGCGGGTGTACTGGTGTATTGTTAGTTATGCCGATCAGGTTGCCATTACTGTCAGTCGGCGTACATTCTCTACCCGTGGAGCGATTTTGCGTGGACTGTTCTACTCCAAGAGCTGACACCTCTAGTTCTGGGGCTTCCTGCGATGCCTCGGAGGTCTGCTTGTGACCGACATGCATATGTGCAATACTGTTAGTTGTACAGGCCGGGTTACTTTTTCTGCCTATTGATGTACTTTTGCATCTTGTAAAGCAGTTTTGCTTGGGTCGTTCTACTGCGGGAGCTTTCACCTCTAGTTCGAGCGTCACCCTAGATAGCTCGGGGGACGTCGCCTGGAAGGTCTTCGTGATTGGACGGCCTGCTTTACTTTCTGTCTTTAGCGAGCAGGGTTCAGTAGTAACCGTGGTGACCAAACTTGCTATTCCCAACTCTGGTCTGTTAAGAGGGAAGTAGTCCGTTATGTTCTTCTTCCTGTTTCTCCCTTTCCTCTTTTTCTTGCGATTTTGAGTCCTCTTCTCCTTGCCTTGCCCATTTTCCACGCCTTGGATGTTAAGGGCTTGTGCTATTAGTGGTTCCCCTCCTGGCTCCTGCATGCGTTCGCTTTCCTCTATGTTACTACTCGCTTCCGCTACTTTGTTCCCCTCCTTGGTTAACCTTTCCGCCAAAGTTAGCTCTATTTGCTGACCCTCTGCGGCGTCTGATGTAATAAGCCAGCGAGGGCTTGAGCGGATATTAGAACTATCCTCCTTTATGTGGGCCTTTGAGGGGGTGTATCCCTACCCGTTTTCCTCAGGGGCTAATGCTCTACTGTCAGTTGCCTCCATGTCGTATTTTTTATTGATTTCTTGGGGGTTTGTCCTGGCGGTATTCATTAGGTTCTTGATGTCGCTCACCAGATCCCCCATTGCTGCCGGCAGTGTGGACAGTTTGTCCACTATGGTGTAGCAGGTACAGTGTGCTTGCATTAAATGTGTTCCATCCTGCACCCTGTGTATCATTTCAGCCATGTTTGTAAGTATTTGGTCAATATTCGCAACATGATTAGCAACTGAATTAAGAATAGTTAGTTGTATATCCATTTTGTCTGCATGAAATTGCATTGCCTTGATGGACAGCTGCATAGTATCCAATAGGGACGACCACAGCCTGCCTGTGTCTAGGCCGTCCGATTCCTTGGGTCGGATTTGGTGCCCACTTTGAGACTCTAAGTGCCTTGTGCAAGAGGTAATTGGTGAATCATACTGCTTCTGTTCTAGCCACATATCGGGCCCGCTGCTGTCGGGCTCAGAGTGTGGCACATCTGATTCCCCCCAGTCACGGGTCAAGATGGTTCCTGTTCGATTTTCGGGCGATTTGTTACACGCAATGCCTAAGGATGCCATTGTAGTATTGCTTTTAGCTTCTGGCCCGCAGTGCTGTGTTCCATTTTTTGCCTCATCTTGTCCCTCCCCCAATCCGGGGATACTTGAAAACCACAGGGCAACCAAATCAGGCTCCAGTGTAGGGGAGGTTTGATCTGCGGTTCCCTGTACCCCTTGTGAGGTAGGATGCTCGTCGACTATAGATAATTGTTCCTCTCGAATCACAGTGCACTGTATTGTGGTCTCTTGTGCAGCATTATTGACCTCCGTAGTTGAAATTGAAGAGGAAACGACCGTGGGAATACTAGTTTGCTCCTCCTTGAGATTTTGTGAATACTTGAAGTTTAAATCCTCTCTTCCTATCACTACTGTGACTAAGGGTTCAAGTGGTTGGCCTGTTCTTAATTCAGATGGCGCGCCATAGACTCTAGGCGCAGCTTGGTTTAAACAGACCAATGTTCCTCTCTCGATGGTTTTTAAGGGAGTCCGGAGGGCTTTGTTGGGTGAGGGTGCCCTTAGTGGATTTAAATCAGGCACTTCTTCTTCTTGGGTGCCCTCCAGGCCCGAGGCAGCCCTATCTCCTTTCTTACCCTCACCCTTGCCCTCTTCATCTTCTCTTTTTACTATGTACTGTTGTTTTGAATTGGGTGCTGACTCTGGGCAGAGGGGAGAAGGAAGATCACTCAAGCTTTCATTTTTGAGAGATAGCACTGCCCCTGCGTCCTTTAGAAATGAAAATGTTGAGTAGATTTTGGGCTGAAAGCCGCCACTACACATTGCACGATTCTGCGTTTGATTGCCGTCCAGTGCCACCAGGCTGCAATGTGATGCCATCTCTTCCATAGCCTGCTTCTCGTTGCTCGAGATCTCGCTAAGGCCTTTACTCTTCCTTTTCCTCTTGCTGAGTATAGATGTAACTGACCGCCTCTCCTTCCCTGATCTCATTTCTCTTGTACTCCTTGGTGTTTTTTGGTTTTAAAATCCTTGAGATGGCCTTATATGCTTAGTATTACTGGCGCCCAGACCTCCTGAGGGCTGTTGGCTGGAATGGTTTTAGTGGCAGCGAAGGCCTGCTCTGCTGATGTATTTTATGGTCACAGAGAAAGGAAGAGGGGGGGGTGGGTATAGCGATCAGGGCTCTCAGTCGGACCCCACAAGCTTTGCCCAACCTAGTTATGCTGCTTCTATGGGACCGACGGGCACGCACTCTGCCGCCACCTGCTAATGGTGGTAGCGCACGCTCCTTGTCCCCTTGCCTTTCTACTTCTTTGTATCCTTGTATCCTTGTATCCCTGTACTTGCTGTAGGGGCTGCCACACAGAGAATCCGTGGGTCGGAGCTCTGTCCAGCTGTCTCTGCTGTCTTTACTTTTTAACTGTTGCTGTTTTAATGCTTTCTTTGTTAGTGCCACCGTTGCTGCCACTGCCGTAGCAGGCCTAATGTCCCAAGCAAGGCAGTAGAATGGAGGCGCTAAGAGCGCTATAGAAACGCCCCAAGGTGGAAATGCCTAATGCAAGTGCTGGTACTGGTGCTACTCCAGGCTCCGCTAACCAGTCAGCGCGACCGATGCCTGTGGTCTGGTCTGGTTGGGCTGATGACCGGGGATGCACTTTAATCCCCCCCTCAGACCAAAAGGAAGCAGATGCTCGGTGATGGGAGTGAAAGAGAGTGGAAAATAAAGTGGATAAAATGGAAGGTAAAGCGGCAATGCTTTGATGGCCAGGGGAGGTGAGACCATTGAAACGAGGGAGAAGGGGAGAGGGGGTCGGGGGAGAGGAGAGCGGGGAGCGGGGAGCAGTAAGGAGCAGTGAGGAGCAGGAGATTGGCACGGCTGCCAGCTGCCGATCCAGCCTGCTCCACCCGCCTTCACCCCCAGCTCGCGTACTGATGCCACTGGTGCCGCTGGTGCTGCTCCAACCCCAGCTTCAACCCCTATATCCCTGTGTCTCCGGCCCCCTGTACCTCCAGCTGCCAGTGTCTATTGCTGATCTCACCGGTCCCAACCTCCGCTTGATCTCCGCCGCTCTACTCCCGCAACTACTCACACTCACTCCAGTGAGCTCCCTTGCTGCACTCCCCTGCCGCCGACCACAAGGACTGCGGGACCCACAGGAGGCCGCAGGAAGCCCGGCAAAGTCCAAGCGGCACCTGCCCGCCGGCTTCCAGCTTCCCGCTCCCCGACTGCACTCCCCTGCCGCCGAACGCAAGCGCTGCGGGACCCACAGGAGCCGGCAGGAAGGTCCGACAAAGTCCAAGCGGCGCCGGCGCCGGCCGGCTCCCAGCTTCCAGCGGGGTAGGCTTTGGGCGAAGCAGAGGTAGAGATACAGCGGGGTGCAGCGTCCTCCCAGCGCTCAAACTCGCTCTCGCACACTCTGCTCCTGGTGATCCGCAAAACCTGATCTGGATCCTCCAATGTCACAATGGCACAAGATAGTAGTCATTGTGGTGGTGTCTTTCTTATGATGGGAGAATCAAACTGGTTAGACACTACATTCTATATAAAATATTGCTGTTGCAAAACATAAAAATCTACATCCAAGCTTAAAATGACTTTATCAATCATTGTTCTAGCTTTCTTTTGGTACAATGTTTTTGGTGGACAAAGGGCAGTTTGATGTTTAGGCTGTTTTTGCTTGCCCTGCTTCTGAAAGTTTAATTTATAATTCAATATTGTCTGTTATTAAAAGGTATTGGATTAACGTAAAATGAGTAAACAATTCAAAGTAGTTCCAAAGGGGGCCCCAAATGATACCATACCCGGGGCCAAAAAAAAGATAAGATGGCACTGATTTTAGTGTACTCCTTACCAATGGCTTTATTCTAAATTTGATACTGTGATATTCCAGCAAAAGCATAAAGTATGTAGAATGCAATGAAACAAAAATATACCAAAGACTTGGTCATAGTAAAGGCCTATATCTTGTACAGCCAGTGAAGTTTTTGCACCACAAACATATAGTACTGAATGTAGCTGCCTAGCGACTTCTGAAACTTAGCAAAAAGGAGCCCAGCACTCCAAGTGTGTTGCCACTACAGTTGCTTCTGGACCTCTGGTAAAACATGAAGAATTTAAAGATATGCCCATTCAGTGTGCACCAGCAATCCATGCTTAAAATACAAATGATCACCGCCACTAAATTCCTAGACAATATTGTGGCCACACCACTGAGATGCTTTACAAGTGTCCTACTTACAATCCTCCCTTTTATAAAAGGACACCTTGATGGGGCAGCAGTGTCAATTCTTGCAGCTGAAACTTGTATAATCATGCTGCTCCCTTCCATGCAGATTAATGTCAATCATCTCATGTTCTGGGAGAGCAAACCAAATAAAGTTGTGGTCCAGGAAACCAAAGCCATGAGGACCTAGTTCTTCCTCAAGAAATAGCTGCACATTATTGTACTGACCTAGTTTAGTTCAGTGCCAGTCCACCACGTTAGCAATTGAGAACTTTGGAAAGCTTCCCAACAAAACAGGGTAGTTTATTGTCAAAACAACGCTGCTACTGTTTTTGTGTATGGTGATCACCTATGTGACTTTCTTGTTTTTGGGAAACACATTGCTGCTGCTTATTGCTTTATCACTTTTTTCCTTTTTGATTTCAATATCCTTGTTTTTTCATCTTTTATTTCAATATCTTTATTTTTTCTGCACGAAAAATGTTTCAACGCCATCACATGCCTCTGTTAGCTCTCATACCTCGTTGATCTACTTTTGAGAGAAAGAGAGGTGGAGAAAGAAAGGCAAAGAAACAAAGAAGTACAAGTAAGGAAGGTAGTGGAAGAGACAAGAGATATAGAGACAGAGAAAGAGAGACAGGGAGAGAGAGAGAGAGAGTATCTATAGAGATATTGCAAATGGTGACACAAGAACACCCCCTCACGAATGTTTGTAACATCTAGAGTGACCACAGGAGAGAGCTTTATTCGATCTACTTAACTGTAGTGAGAAGAGATGTTCTGACATATGAAGGTATTTGTGTGTGCTGTTTCAGGGTTCCTTTTAGCCAAATAATCTCTGGGTAAATTTAGTTGTACGCTTTTTTATTCACCTTGAGGTACCTTTGAAGCACTATATTACTATTTTCCATGTATTTCATTAGCCCTTTGGAACAATTAAAAAGCTCAAATGTTCATAAACATGCTTTCTGTAAATGTATTGCGCTAACAAAGTGTTGCTCATGGTGTAGCTGTTTCCCAAAGGGCTGAATAGATTAACAACATGCTTTAACTGCAGTGCAAGGCTACAATGAGGGTCCTGTCCTAATTAATTTCAGTTCCTCTGAGCAATAAACCAGCATGGCTTCAAAGTTGAACTCTACTGGTTATTAATTTGTGAGTTTTGCTTGGGGCAAAGCAAGTAAACTCCAACAAAACATAAGCATTGAAAACCTGGAATCTCTGAGTTGTATCAATTGAAGGTGATTCAGCAAGGCAGACATACAGCCTAAATTCTGCTATAAATCAAAATGCAAACATAATCTATGGAGATAAAAACCAGAAAAAGAAATGAACGGCTCTTCAGTGATGAATGTTTACCTTTTAGAGTTTTCAGGTATAGAGTCAGGCATCCATCATCAAAATCATGAATTAAAAGAAAAAAATGTGATCCTTTTGAGGTGGTGCTGTGGTTTGATCGAGAATGATTCTATAAAGCTTTAAATAATGACATGCAATAAATCAAATCATTCAAAAAACAGTTCAAGAAAAGTTAATGCTTCCGCAGCACCATGGTCAGTGCAACAGAATCTTCCCCCATGGAATTCATCTTTCCACCTTTGCTTCCAAGTTCAAAACGTTTGCACTTTGTGAAGTTTGAGTACTTCACTGTTAGGTAAAATTTCCACAAAACAATAGGGAACATTTTCCCACATTCCTCCTAAAGCAGATTTTTCCCAATATTTGCAGATTTTTCACTGTTTTGCTTTTTTTATTGCTCAAACTTCATGAAGATCAAGATGTTTGAAAGGTATACAAAAGAAACCATAAGTTCGTAGAAGGAAAGTATTGCCTCTTTCCTTACCTCTGATTTAGATTCTACAAAAGAATGAAAATTTTTAGAATTTGGACTACAAGACAGTTCACACAGGTTAGCAAAAATTCTCCACTGGTGTCCAAAACCAAGTAACTACTACACTGACATTTCTTAATGCCTATGCCTATCACACAGAACATCATCAGAGCTCATTGAAATAATAATTCATCCTACTATTTCCCAAGTTCCAGTCAGTTTATAGTGCTATATATCAGCATTCACAACTAAAATGATCATGTAAAGTTACCATGGATTATAGAAAGAGCTTTCACTGCCTATGCTCTTTTTTCATAAATCACATCCAAAAACTACATAAAGAGACCTGATGTTGCTATCAATTGAAGACACATCTAGAGCAGAGGGTTCATGTGGTGGAGAGATCAATGTTAACTACAACAAATGATTGATTACGAATTATTGAAGAACAAATTAAACAACCTTTGCAGGTATAAAACATTTACTGCTTGAAAAGGTACTTGTTGCACATGTGATCACACACTGAACAGATACAAAATATATTACAGTGTGTATATTACATAAGGGCAATGAAACAATTGTGATTAATCAGTTAATCACACTGTGTAATATTACATAATTAATAGGACAGTGAGTGGAACAATCCAGGAGTGTTCCAATTACTGTGTGCGTCAATGGCATTTCTACACTATTTGGTTACTGGGTCATAATCAGGACTGGAATGTGTTATATATACATGGTGTTTATAGATGTATATATAAATGTGACATAGCTTTAAGATGCTTCACTTATACACGGCCTTTGTATGTGGGATGTTTATCTTCAAGTACTGTGAAGGTTCTACTGTCCAAGGGGTATTCTAGAATGCTGCTGGGGACAGTTACCAGGGGACTTGTTTGCATGAAATCCTGGTTGTACTGTGCTGTTATCAATAAGTGAGTTTTTATCATAACTAAGTGTGGATCTAATAAATGGCGACAAGATATGAAGGTGTATCTGCTACGCAGACAGCGCAGGAGTGATACTACCTTCAGTGAACCCAAGAAAGATTTTTAACCCTTTTGAGCTATCGAGTGCCTGCAATCACTCATGATTTTACTTCAGGAAAATCATCTATGTTTTCTCATGGATTTCCGACTTTGGATTTGGGTTTTCTTGAATTTTGAACATTTTTAAACCTTTTCAGTGGATTGAACTCACTCTTCAACGTAACTGCAGAGAGGAAACATTGAATGGAACTCTTTTGCCTTGGAGATGGTTGACATACCAACCGAGTGGCAATGGAAGCATTTACGCCCGCTTTGACATTGTGTTCCTCAGCGTCTTTGCGTCCTTGTGTGTTGCCATAGCTACCACCATATTGACAGACATCTGAAGCTAAACGCATCTTTTCCATCGTGGCTCCTCCCGAATGCAGCTTATTGTACAAGTCTTACTGCAGGGACAGCCTTAATGCAGGAAGGACTATTCACTTTCCTGCACATTCTTCTTTGTGCCTGGTAAGCAGCAGGGAGGTGGGCCATAATCATTTACATAGGTGAGAAATGTAACCTTTCGTGGCCCTGATATAAACACAGTTTGGAGGGTGCAGTCGATTTTGGTTTGAAATTTTAAACACTGCGTGAGTCGTTGTGTCAGATGGATTTAGGGAGTTGGAACTCTGTGGGGAAAGTGTTTATCTGTACTTTGAATTGCTTAAAGACAGCATTTTTTCAGCATTATATTATAAGCCATTGTTTTCCAGCATTATAATTACTTAGTTTATTGGCTAGCACCATTTACTTACCTTCTGTGGAAACGTTTTAGAACTAGGTTGGAATTTTAGCCATTCCACATATTTATTTTCTAGAACTGTTAGAAATGTTATTGTTTGAACATTGGCTTGCCATATGCATTTCGATCCTCCATCCAAATTTTTACAGAGTAAAGGAAAACCGCCCATTTCATGGGTAAGATGGAAGGAAGAATTTATAACAAATCTCAAGGCCGTAGATGGGGAAAGGATGGCCACGGAAAGAAAGGAAAACATATTCTTACATTGTTTAAGTCAAGAGGGACAGGTGGTCATCAGAACCTTAACACCCACATAGGGCCAACTAGTGCAGCGCTCAACCGGTTCAAATTCTACACTAGTGCACAGGTAGAATTTGAAACTTTTGATGAGTTTCTCACTGGATTGCGATCTTTATCCACTAACTGCAATTTCGGGCCCATCACTGATGAGCTGGTTAGGGACCAGATCATTGTACATGCTAAAAGCAAAAATTTCAGGAACAGTTGTAGGTAATAGGCGATCCAAATTTGCAAGTGGTTATCAGTACTACCAAAGCTTTAGAACAGTCAGAGAGATGGATGAAATCGTTGAGCAAGTAAACATTCTGAGTATGTGTGTATGCTGGCGGTTCCCATGAGGTTAGTCAGACTTTGAGAGCTGGTAGTTCCCATGAAGGTAGCCAGACCTCTAAGAGATTTGGCAAGAATTTCCATTGCTTTAGGTGTGGAAACACTAACCATATTGTGTTATCACCGCAGTGCCCCGCTCTGCGAAAGGAGTGTAGCAAGTGTGGGCATGTGGGAAATTTTGCGAGAGTGTGCAGGGATTTCAAAAGAATATGCAATACTACTAATGCCAAAGGAAAGATATTGTATGTTAGTGATGAGTGGGACCACAGTGGAGAGGATGATGGCATCAAAGGCATGGTGCTATCTATTAAGGGTTTGGGAGGTGGTTTGGAAATGGAGGGAGCAATGAGATCACCCAAATGTTTTGTTCACATATTGAATGTGGAATTGGAATTAATGGCTGATTCTGGTCCGCCTTGGACTATAATTACAAAAGAGTATTGTGCACAATGTTTGGGAGACAGAGTGTGCTTGGACTCCCTTAAGGAGTCGGACATTATTGCTGAAAGCTTTGATGGTTCAAGAATAGATATTGTGGGGTATTAGGAACTGGAAACTGAATTTAAAGGCAGGGTGGCTCAAATAAAGTTATATGTGGCCACTAAAGGTGTCAATGTGTTGAGTTAGAAAGACCAATGGAAGCTGAGTATTATTCTCAACCTGAGAAGTGAAGATCTGGTGTTGATAATTTCAGATGGCAAAGATAAGGATGGTGTGATCCAACAGTTCCCTAGAATATTCATTGAGACATTGGGAACATTGGAAGGTTTATTCACAGAATCAAAGTGAAGGTGAATGCTGTTCCTGTGAAACAGAAGCTTCGAGGTGTGCCAGTGAGCATTAGAGAAGAGTTGAAAGTTATGTTGGAAGGCTTGGTCAGGGAGGGAATAATTAAAGAGGTGGAGTCTTCAGAGTGGGTGCCACCCATTGTTTTGGTTCACAAGGCTGACAAGAGCCTCAGGTTATGTGTGGACTTGAGAGCTCTAAAAGCAAATTTGCTGGTGGATTGTTATCCACTGCCAAATATCAACCACCGACCACGCGCGCAACCTAGGGTTCATCCTCGACTCTACTCTCTCCATGACAAAGCAGGTCAACGCCGTCTCGTCCTCCTGCTTCAACACCCTCCGCATGCTCCGCAAGATCTACAGGTGGATCCCCACCGAAACAAGAAGAACGGTCACCCAGGCCCTCGTCAGCAGCAGGCTGGACTACGGAAACGCCCTCTACGCAGGAGCCTCGGCCAAACTACTGAAACGACTCCAGCGCATTCAAAACGCCTCGGCTCGCCTGATCCTCGACATCCCTCGCCGCAGCCACATCACACCCCACCTGAGAGACCTGCATTGGCTCCCCGTCAACAAGAGGATCACCTTCAAGCTCCTCACCCACGCACACAAGGCACTACACGACACCGGACCAGCATACCTCAACAGACGACTCAGCTTCTACACCCCCAACCGCCAGCTCCGCTCCGCCGAACTCGCCCTCGCCACAGTCCCCCGCATCCGAAGAGCGACCTCCGGCGGCAAATCGTTCTCCCACCTCGCCGCCAAAACCTGGAACACCCTCCCCATCCTCCTACGGCAGACCCAGGACCTACTAACCTTCAGAAGACTCCTCAAGACCTGGCTTTTCGAGCAGTAGCAGCATCCCCCCCAACCCCCCAGCGCCTTGAGACCCGCACGGGTAAGTAGTGCGCTTTACAAATGTCCTGA
Source organism: Calotriton arnoldi (assembly GCA_963921515.1). Classification (NCBI taxonomy): domain Eukaryota; kingdom Metazoa; phylum Chordata; class Amphibia; order Caudata; family Salamandridae; genus Calotriton; species Calotriton arnoldi. The sequence goes on along the minus strand of CAWUFW010000988.1, from coordinate 2,803,323 downwards.
TTGATTGATTGATTGATTGTATGCTGGAAGGGGCCAAAGTGTTTTCCATATTGAACCTCCATTCAGCATACCACCAGATTGAGCTAACTGAGGAATCAAGACATTTCACTGCGTTCCTTACTCCACAAGGTTTTTCCAGTTCATTCGGATGCCATTTGGCCTTGCCTCTGAAGCCTCTGTATTTCAGAGAGCAATGTTTCATATTTTTAAGGATGTGGACAAATTTGTCAAATGTTTTCAGAATGAAATTCTGCTATTATCAAAAATTGAACAAGAACACATTGAGTATGTGGTGGAAGTGTACAAATGGTTAGAGTGTCATGGTTTGCCACTTGAAGGAGGTTCTTCTGTGACCCAGTCAAGTATCTAGGGCACACTTTATCTGGTAATGGTGTGGTTCCAAAAAAATCCTTGGTGGATTTGATTATTAATTCCCATCCTCCTGATAATAAGGAAAAATTGTTGTCATTTGCAGGGCTGTGCGAATATTACAGAAAATTCATACAAGTGTTTGCCACCAAAATAGAACCTCTCAGGGAGCTAACAAGGAACAAAGCTGAAATTGTGTGGCCTGAGAAACAACAGGCTGCTTTCCAACAAATAAAAAAGAGATTACAAATGCACCTACACCTAAACCATTTTGTCTTATCAAAGTATGCATTGTAAATGTAGATGCCAGTTTGCATGGTATTGGAGTGGTGTTGGGATAAAGGAGTGGAAAAGATGAGTGGTGTGTGGCGTTTGCATCCAGGACACTCAATGAAACAGAAAGAAGATATGTAGCAATTGAGAAGGAACTGTTAGCCTGTGTCTGGGCCGTTGAACATTTCCATAACTATCTGTGGGAAAGCCGGTTCATTTTGAGGACGGACCATAAGCAATTGATGGGAATTTTATCACCAGGAGGTGGGTGGAATGCCACTGCACATAAGCTAGACTCGCATCTAGGATACAAGAATACAATTTTAGTGTGGAGTACGTACCAGGCAAATATAATATTACAGCAGAGTGTCTGTCCAGACTACCATGCCCGGATGATGAAAGTGTGGAGCACAATGAAATTGATACGATTATTGTTGCAGCAGATACTGGACCCTTTCCTTTCTAATTTTAAATCTCTTTCTGATTTCTCTTGATCCTCCGATGGTTCTTGTATTGTGCCACTGAGGGGTTGGATATAGGAGATCTAACTTCCTGCATATCCAGTGAGGATCAGGAATTATATAACGATTCCCAACACCATACTATATAAGTAAAGGATTATTACTGCTAGTACCAACCTTCTAAAGAAATTTAGCCGGACTAAAATCATGCACACTAATAATTCTGTAAAGGCAATACAAAATAATAACCTTAGTGCCTCATGTTTGGGAATTCCTCAAAGCTGATCTCTCCATGTCATTAATAAATCTATTGGAATGCACAATCAATTTAAGTAGACAAGTCATGATAAACAGAGTCTATGGTTTAGTTAAAGGAAAATTTAACAAAGATATCAAAAGGGCAACGCAACATTAATAAATATTCAAGACCTAAAGAGTGCAGGACATTCTAATCAATTGGGCTTGCCATAAAATGGAAAGGGATTAGGGGACTTCAGCAAGGACATGAGTCATGACAGCTCATCTGCAGTGTCCCATCGAGGAGCCCAAGTATGGTGCACAGAGCATATGCGTCATTCCAAGGGAAGAGTGCGAGCAGAGTCCACAAAAGATGCCAGAGAACCAAAAACAGTCTCTCTTAACCATGTCAGCCCATCCAACCACCAGATCTCCATTCAATTCATCAGATTAATGTATAATTTAGTCCTCTAGTTCCGGGGTGACACCTCCTTGCTCACCTCATTGTGTCAGACCACTCAGTCCATTGGTCAGTTCGTATATGATGATTGTCACACGGCATAATGGAAGACACATATGGGGGCGTGGCCAAGACATGATCGGATGGCTCCCCGCTCTGGAACATGGAGGCTGTCACCGTGAGGGCCTACACAGTGAACGCGGCAGCGAGGTCGTGATTGTGGATCCGGCGGCCCACTGAGAGACGGGTGGCTGCCACGATGAGTCTCTAGAAGGTGGCTATCATGGGGGAGTACTGGAGTGGCACCGCCCTTTGAGACCCGACAGCAAGGGCAAGCAGACCTGGCTCAACAGCCCAAGTGAGGTGGGACCCGATGAGGCACTGTGAACCGGGGACGTCCTCTGAGCAGCATTGGAGGCCTCACTGAGATCAGAGACTGCTGCCAAAAGAGAAGACCCTTGAGCCGACACCCGCCCCTGACGGGATAGGACAGAGAGGACCTCATATGCTCCGGTGGGACCGTGGGGGTGAAGGTAGGAAAACACAACACCGCCCTGAGAACCTGACAGAGAAGACAGTGGAGGGTGGGGAGATCGGGCCTCCTAGTCATAAAGTGGGAGTCCAAGATTGGGGCAGGGAAAGGAAAACAACGTGCGAAGGTGCGGAAGCCTACCTGGAGCCTACCTGAACTTTACACGCGGTGTACACTACTGCTAGACGGGAGGGGCTTTGCAAGGTTGCCTGGTTAATAACCTGAGAAGATAGAATTGGCTGGGTCTCCTCCATACTGTGGCCAAGAGTGGAGTAGGAGATCGTAATGGGCAAGTTGTGACCGAAACAAGGGAGCATGCCGCCAGAGGGGGAGAGCCTTCTCAGACCACTGCAGGGACTGGGGCGGACGAGCCAGATACGGCTGATCAATCAATACACACACATTTAGATAAAGTACTGGCTGCCGGTGCGGATACAAGCCACTCTGCAACAGGACAAAGGGGCACTGTCTTTTGGGCTGGGTCTCCTGCAGGCGGAACACCATCAACTAGTGGATCGAATGAAGGAAGTAGAACTCGCAGTTGAAATACTGCAGCCAGAACAAGCAGCCTCGTCCCGCAAGCTTGATGACTTAAACGCCAGAGTGTCGAAACTCAAACGATGTGCTGAAGATGCAGAAGGCCGAAACCGTCACGATAATGTTCGAGTGGTGGGTGTCCTCGAGGGTGCGGAGGGCACAGATATGGTGGCCTTCCTTGAGGACTGGCTCACAGATCTTTGCTCTAGAGAGAGTACACAGAGTGCCAGCACAGCTGCTGGCGCCCGGTCGACCCCCAAGCCTGGTAGTGGCACAACTACTGCACTACAGGGATAGGGATATTATAATCCAAAATTCTCCCACCAACAGTCCATATGTGATTGACAACAGTAGGGTATCGATATTCCCGGATTTCACAGCGAACGTGCGGGCCCAGAGGGCTGCATTCCTAGAGGCGAAAAAAGCTCTGAGGGAGGAAGGCATTCAATACTCCTTGCTGTTCCCGGCCATGCTCCGAATATACCTGGATGGTAAATCATACTTCTATGACTCCCCAGAAGAGGTATGGTCTTGGTTGGAGACCTTTAAGACAGGCGCACCGCCTCCCCGGATGTGAGATGGCCCTGCGGTGGCAAACAGACAGAAACAGAGGAGTGCGGCGATCTGCCAGGAGAGCTGCATTGCAGACACCCAACTCATCTCAGGCAGCATGGGAAAGACTGACGGCGCTGCAAGCAGTGGCAGAGGTTATATTGACCCAAACAGCGTAGGGGGGCACTGAAGGGTCCTCACACCACAAAACTGGACAATTGGACACAGGGTGAGGTGGTGCTCCCCGTGTTCACCGCGAGGTCAGTGGATGAACTAATTTTGCATCTGGGCGAGTGGTTTGGGTCTGCCCGGTGGTAAGATGGGGAACACAGGAGTTATTTCTTCTACCTCGATGGGGATGGGTAGTAAAGTCTATGTGGGGGTGGCTTTATTGCTGGGACGGCAATCACTGGCCTCACAATAAGGAGGTGAGACATTATCCTGAACTGGAGCCACAGGACAGACCCTGGCCGCTACTGCTTCTGAGTAATGGGCCAAAAAGGGAGATACAAGTACTTTGTTTCATAGCCTACCCCCGGCTAGATTGCCCCTGCTAAGAAACTGGGGGAGGCCATCTATTCTTACTGCTTTATTTCACAGGTTTGGGCGGCCAGCTGCTGCGAAGCTGCCCTGGGGATGGGGAGTTACTTGCTTGGGGTGTTTAGTGATCATCCAGGGGTCCCTGCTGCTCTTATTGAATGTGAGGGGTGGGTTTGAGGTGGGAAGATTGGGGTGTTGGGGGGGTCTTAGCGCACGGTTATGTTGAATGTAAAACAGCTGTATCATGAGGTGAAACTACTATCCTGAAATGTGAGAGGGATGGGGTCGGCAGCCAAGCGACATAAAAGTCATAGCTACATTACCCTTAGGGGGTACATATAGTGATGTAGCAAGAGACCCACCACACATCAAAGGAGGGGACCAGGCTGTGACGTAGGTGGTGAGGCCAATTATACGCCACCTCCTACTCTGCATTTTCGAGGGGGGCACTGTTATGGATCAGATACTGGACGCTGTTTGAAGTAGAACACTCTCTTATCGACCCTGAAGGCAGATATGTACTAGTGCAGGGTAGATTGCTGGGTAGAGTGCTCACACTAGGGAGTGTTTATGCTCTGAACCAAGACCAGCTTCAATATCTTAGAAAACTGCCCACACCCCTCTCATCCCTGGGTATAAACGACCTCCTTATAGGGGGAGACTTTAACTGCTTTGCAGACACTGAACTGGACAGGTCGACCCCCCCGCTACGTGGCACGCTGGCTTCCAAGATAACAAAGGGTGTCAGGGAGTGGATGTAGCAATGGGAATTCATAGACATTTGGAGAGTACAGCATGGACTACTATGAAACTATTCTTACTACCCTCACTTTTACAGCCTTCACACCAGATTAGATATGTTTGTCTGTTCTGCCCGCCTGGGCCCCACTGTAACGCACACTGAATAATTGGGGCGCACTTTACCTGACCACAGCCCACTACTACTGTGCCTTCGCCCTCTGGTGGAACCCACCGCAACTCCCACATGGCGGCTTAATCCTGCCTTTCTTGAAGATGTGTGCTTCAGGGATTCTTTACGGATGACTATCTCCGAGTACTTCCAGTTTAATCAGGGTACGACCGACTCTAGGATGGTAGAGTGAGAGGCATACAAGGTGGTGGTGAGGGGACACTGCTTGGGCCAGACGGTGGGGTTGCAGGAAGAACTGATGGGTGAGCTCGCCTACACAATCAGGACACCAGACTGTCTACAGACACTGCGACACATAAACAGTTGGAAGATACGAGAGGAGTACAATAGAGCACTGGAGCAGCTGAGATGCTTAGACCTACGCGAATACCAGATGCGAGTGCATGATGATGGGGGCAGAGTGGTTAGGTTACTTGCATGGTTATTGCTCCCCAAATCTAGGGGATCACACATTACCCAGATCACGTCTGTAGAGGGGACAGTGCTGTACTCCCCTAAGGCCATAAATGGGCCATTTAGTGCATATTATGAGAAACTATATGGAGCTCTCCACTCGCAATCATGGCATAACATGGTTGAGTTCCTATCACCTCAGCCACTGAAGACACTGGACCCCGATCTGAGGGATGGACTGGGGGGACCGGTGACAGCACAGGAAGTGTGTGAGGCCCATGAAGAGATGGCCAATGGGAAAACCCCAGGGCCAGACAGCTTGCCGGTAGAGTTTTATTCCGCTTTCACGCAGACCTTGGCTCCTAAGCTGGAAGCGCTTTATGCGGAGGCGTTAGAAAGGGGCATGCTACCGGCTTCCACCAGGGATACACTGGTTGTTCCCCTTCCACAGACAAAATCACCTGAGGCGCGCACATCAGAGTTTCACCCTCTCTCCATGTTGAACGTGGATTTTAAAGTTTTGAGCAAAGTCTTTGCTACACTGCTCTTACCTCATATGGCATGTCTTATAGACAGGGACCAAAATGGTTTCATCCCAACCAGGTCCACCTCTAGCAATATTCTTAGGCTCTTCCATGTCATGTATCATCCTGAAAGGGGCATCTACCCGGAGGCCCTTATAATGTCGGTCGACCTGGAAAAAGCATTTGTCTCGGTGAGGTGGGTCTGTGGACGGAAGTGTTGAGGGCATGAAACACTAGGAACGGGGCACATTCGTGAAGGAGTGTGGATGAGGCAGAAAGTGTTGAGAGCAACCACTGAAAGGTATGATCGATGAGTGGGCTCACCGTGTGGTGGATCCCCCCCTCCAGAGACTTATAGAGATCCTTCATATGGAAACACGTACATTTCCCCCCTCCCACGAGGAGATCATACTATGCCATGTCATGGAGCGACGAAACCACTGGACGACACATTGTTAAATTGTTTCCCAGAGTTTGAGGAACATTGTTTTATTATTGTTTATTTGATATGTCTGTCTGTCTGATGGGAAGATACTTGTGACTTCCTGTAGCACATATAGATAAGGAATACAGGGAATAATGACATGATACTGCAGGGCAGAGGGCTTCAATCTGTGGGGCGCGACCCCCAGGGGGGCCGTGGAGTCCTGGGAAGGGGGTCGCACATTCCCCAGCTTCTCTTGTGCTTTAGTTTTGGGAAAAGACAGTCGTCCTGGGACCGATCGTTATCAGCTGAAGTTTCATCAATTAAGTCTCCTGTGCTGTTAAAAGCTTTCATGCCAGGATGCCTGATTGTCTGTATGAAATGCAAATGTGCGCTATTAGTTAATCTGCAAGTGTAAAGCGTGCTTGGGAACCGGTTCTGGCTTTAATTGTTTAATTGATGGACTCACTCCAAGCTTTGTGATGACAAATATTTAGTTTTTTGAGTGGTAGTGCAAAGAGTTAACTGGGCTGTGAAGTGCGTGCCTTTAATTGTAACTGTATTTACACAGCCCTTAGTACCCCTAAGGACGTGTTGAAGGGAGGGTTATGTAAAAAATAAATTGCATTACACAGTCTCTGGTATTACTAAAACCTACATTTTGGAAGCAACATTTAATCTTAAAACTATTTTCACATTTTGTATCAGTCTATCTTATACTGTGTGTAATGCAAGTATACAATAATGACTGACATATTCACAGTGCTTCCTGTCACAAGCTGTGACTTCATAGCACTAAAAGTACACATCACTATTCTCCACTGCGCCAACTAAGATTTAATTCTGTGGCTTTCTGGTTACACACAGACCTCTGCAGTGCATTAACTAATAGAGGTTTCATAATGTACTACAGTGCATTTCCCTCTGAGTAACAACTTTTTGCATTTTTTTTTCATTTATGCTGCCCATTATTTTATATGTAGAGACCTGATGGTGAAACACCTAAAAAACGTACAGAATATTTTGGGGCTTATTTATGAGAGTCTTGCACCACCAGAGCATCACTTTTTTTGACGCTCCGGTGGTGCAACATCTCAACCATACCTATGAGGCAGAGCAAAGTCACCCTGCATGGCTTTGCATGGCCTCATAGATATGGAGTAAGACAAAGCAGCGCAAGTCACTGCGTTGCCTTAATCTTGCATCAAGGTGTTCCATGGGTGTTGCATGGGGTTCAGGAGCGGCCGGTGCAGGTAAGCAAGATGGCGTGGGCGGGCTGGGAGGGGAGTCAAAAGACAACAATGAGGGAAAATAACATAAAAAAAAGAAAACCACTTACCTTGCGCTCGCCGCATCGCTGAGTGAGCGATGCAGCAAGGGCAAGGTAAGTGGGTTTCTTTTTTTAAAAGTTATTTTCCTCCGTCATCTGTCAACTCACCCCCACCCAGCCTCACCATGCTTACCTGCTCCGGGTGGGGTTCCCACGCAACACCCATGGATTTTGATGTTGCCCTATATTTACAGATTCACGTAAACCTGGGGCAGCGCCAAAAACGTACACCTCACCAAGGGAGGCGTAATGAGGAGAAATGTTTTCATTTCTTCTCGTTTTTTCCCCTTTCCATGTGTGCTACATTCTGCAGCTCACATAGAAAGAGGAAAACGCCTCTCAGGATTATTTTTGTGAAGGAAGGTGCCCCTTCCTGCCCAAAAACAATCCTGCCTATGTTGGTGCTAGGCAGCAATTTGTGCGCCAACGCAAGGGGAAAGGACAGGAATGCGCCGTATTTTATAAATACGGTGCATTTCTGCCCTTTCAAATTGGAAAAAGGGCAGCGCAGCAAGAAGACTTGAGGCGCTGCCCTACGCCAATTCCTCATAAATGAGGCCCTTTGTTTTTAGCTACACCTTTGACTACACCCCCACGCTCACTAACCTTTGGTTTGCTAAACACTGTTTAATTTTATTTCCCCACCGTAAAAATGATTTGCTTTGGGAATTGGGGGCGTTTATGGTTGTCGATAGTTATCGATGATGAGTGCCAGGTTCTAGAAATTTTTGTCAGGAGGGGGTCCTGACGCCTAAAACATTTTGACAAGAGGGTCTCGGCATCAAAAAGTTTGAAGACCTCTGCTGTAGGGTCATAGAGTAGGATGACTACCTAGTAACATGTTGTATGTGAGATGTTTATCTTGTGAAGGTTCTTCTGTCCAGTGGGTATTCTAGAATCCTGCTGGGGACAGTTACCAGGGGACTTGTTTGCATGCAGTCCTGGTTGTACTGTGCTGTTATCAACAAATTCGTTTTTATAATAACTAAGCGTGGATCTAACAGACGTTTTTTGTGGAAGCAGGGAGCCATGTATGAATCAATATAGGCAGGGTACATTTTCAGACGAATTGTAAAACCACAAGAGTTGGGTGAAATACAAGACCTGTTATTGGATGATCCAATCAAAGGCAGAGAGCTGGCATCCCGTGTGCATCCATGGATCGCCTGAAAAAAAAAGCTGTCAGCACAAACTCCTTTGTATAGAGTCATGTGTACAGCTACCCCAAAAAGTGGACATCAATGTAATACCACCAAAGCAGGACTCAACCATGTTAGTAGGCGTTGAGAGTCTAACGATGCTGTTTCCTGCTCTGTGGGATGGCGGTACACATTGTTGCCTGCATCTACTGGTGAGAATTACTTTTCTAAGTCAGGTCCAGACTCCACGAGTGGAGTATGTCCTTGGTGTCTGAGTTAGTTGTGAGAATGAGTCTGTACAGAATAATTTAAGAAGTGGAAGTGATTCTTTAATTCTCCTCAAAACTATGTGAATTCGGAAATCATCTCCTTTATGGTGTGCTCAGACTTTGAATGTATTGGAAAGGCACAAGGAAAGAAATTCGCAACTTAAAATTGTTGAGTTTTATCAATGAATGGGATAAAATATAATTTAGTAAAGTGCATTTTTGCTCACCCATCAAAAATACATTACTTGGTTACATTGCTGTCATAGTAATCACGAGTAATAATATTGATAACAATAATAACAGTAATAAAAAAATGATATAATAATGGAATTTGGGGTTACAAGAAGGCTTATAGTATTGTATCACGTCCTCTCTTTTTTGTAGCTTTAACAAGGTAAATAAAGTGTGTGGTTTTGCTACTTAAAGGCATTAAAAGTGTCTGTTTATAGTTTTCTTGAAAACACTGTAATTCTACTTATGCTGGGCATTTGACTTTGCTAAACATAGGTACTGCCATTTAATCGTAAAGAGAGTTAGCTACTCAAAATCCTTAATTAAAAACAGTTTGCTGATTGTGTGTCTGAAAAGTATTAATATCGTCTTATTTTTTAAATAAATACATTGAACGTGTTTTTCTTAACAGAATCCCTTCACAAAATACAAGCTAACTGTGGAAGACAGCGTTTGAACTCTTAGTTGCTAAATGGTGTCTTGGGTGTGACATCTGGTAACATTTTCTCCTTTGGCAAACTAATAAAATGCTATAGATTTCGTTAACAGTAGGAGTTCAATGCTAGGAGAAATTTTATCAGAACAAAGAGACTACAAAATTGGTATCATACTGGGCCTCGGGGTGTTCTAATCCCCGTCATGCAGCTTTTCACAAGTTCTGTAGGAGTTCTTTTATGCCTGTAAATCGCATAAAGCAGCAATTACAGCCTTCCTTCTCTACCTTTGTTAGGAGCAGAGGGTGACAGATTAGATGGTGTTCTAGATTGGTGACTTGAGGACTCACTTGATACCTTGACAGACATCTGCCTCAATCATTTATACTTACGTGGCCTCTCTGTAGCAGTATTTGTGATTCTGGTAATCTTAACCATGTTTCATTTCAGATTTCTAGCTGATGTGCATGGTTTAGAAATGTGTTTATAAAGAGGAGGTGCAAATGAAGCACCTGAAGAGACATTGTTTAACCAAAATCATAGGGTTATCGAAAGTGATCACGATGATATCAGAAGATGTGACATCACACGACCATTGAGCCAGGTGACTGGCTAGTGTGTGTGTGTTTTAAACTAGTCTTCTCTGTGGTGTGGCCTTTTAAAGTGTATTTATTGAAATTGTTTTGTTTATAGAGTTTTCTGCAATGTCTGGTTTCTGCCTCCAATATGGAATCTGTGGGCCATGCTAAGGACCTTAAACAATAAAACCTGCTCATGTGCAGTATTCAACAGTTTTTCCACATATAGGGCCTGATTGCGAGTTTGGCAGTGCAGGAGCAGACCGCAATGCCGGCTGCCCACTCCCGCACTGCCAAACCGGTGTGCACACCGCCTGCCAGATTACAAGTTTCCTTGTGACTGCCTGATATTTTTTGGGCGGTCCCACGATGGGAATGCCACAAACAGTTCCTGCACAGCATGGACTGGAACGTCCATGCCGTGCAGGAACTGGTGTGCATGCACACAGGGGGGCACATGTTGTCCCCCCTGCATGCATCCCCATGCACATGGGCAGCAGGGAGCCCTGTAGATCCCCCTTTGTTTCAGGACCGCCATCCTTTTCATGGAGTACAGACTTCCATGACTCACCTGGTGGCCCTAAAACTCGTAATAAGCATGGCGATGCTGCAGCAGCACCACCAGCATATTGCTGAGCCTCTGACCGTTGTGCCACTACCAGGGAACAGCAGTTCCCTGGCAGTTCCGGCAGTGCAATGGCAGTCCGACCGCCCAATTTGTAATTGGACAGTCGGACCGCTGGTGCGGCAGTGGTGGGATCGCCACCACCCCGCCCTGTGAGTCTGGAGGTCCAAACTCGTAATTAGGCCCGTAGTGGTAAGATTGGTGGCAAAAGTAAGACTTAAGTTTGCTTTTAAGCGCCTGAGTCACAAAAAGAGAAGCACATTCACACCCATAGATGTACTCCTATGCACAGGTGGAAATGTATCACTTTTGGGAATTAACAAAAATTCCCAGAATTATGCCTGGAATGCTGTACCAGGTGCAGCTTTACATGCATAGAGCAGGAAGTTTCATGTGACATTTCAGTTCTCCAAAGCAGAAGTGTACATATGGTACAACTCCGTAATGGCAAAATGTAGCCTGATGAAAATAAACATTTGTTTCCTTTGCAGGGAAACTAAAGTTTGGGGGTATTTTGTTCCTCTTCCCACCATGGACAGGGAGGTAAAGGTGCACCTAGCTAAAGTAAATCTGTGACCATTGTCAGTATGTGAGAGGTTTTGGAGAGATATTTGTGAATGGCAAAAACACCGGTTTATGGGTGTTAAACTCTCAAGGCAAACCACACCTTGATCCAAATACTCCCAACCCCTTGTGTGGGATTTAGTACTTAGTAATTGTGTGTAGCCAAGGCATTGGATCGTCTTGGACAGGAATTCCAGACTAAACTACTGAAGGATTTGCTGTGTTTGCAGTTGAGGCAGGCCCTCATTGTATAGTATCCATCTGCTGGGCACCTTTAACAGTTAAAGTTAATGGGTGTGAAGGTTAGACAGGTTACTTGAAAACTGAATTAAGCTCAAAGGAAAACCCACTGGATTGGTATTAGGACTGGGGTATCATGCAAAGATTTCCTGCCGAGAGTGCATATCAGGGTTGTGCTGCGAATCAAAAGTGGTCTCATAATTACATGTATACTAGTCCCCACATTCTACTGCACACAAAAAAATATAGCAAACATTCAGGGGCAGATTTACAAGGACTGGCGCATCTCTGCATATTAGCAGGGATGCGCCAGTAAAGATGCGACACGCAAAAATATCCTTGCGCCACCATGGATGCTTCGCATTTACAATGCGGCGCACCGTGGCACAAGGATAGACAGATGCGTGTCGCATCTTTTGTCGAAAGGGCAGCGCATTGCTGAAGTCGTGTCGCAAGCGCGACGCAACTCCAACAATGCTCAGGGGCGGCCTATACTTATTGTGCTGCGTCACTCCTTACGCCTGCGTCAAGCAGGCGTAACGTTTTGACGCAGCGGCGTCGTAAAAGTGACTCCGTGAAATCTTGTAGATTTCACTGCGTCACTTTTACGGGGCTTTCTTGCGACGGAACGCCCACCCTGCATACATTATACCTGGCGCAGGTATAATGTAGCGCAGGGCTTTACAACGTGACGCATCACCCTAGATGCGTCACGTTGTAAATATGTCGCAACGTGGCGCATTGTTTACGACGCCGCTGCATCACAGAAGTGACGCAACGGCGGCGCAGATGTGTCGCAAGGGGCTTGTAAATCTGCCCCTCAATGTGCCAGACACTCAGGGGTGGTCAGTGATATTTGAGGTTGTTCGTTGAGATAGAGGTTATGCTCCATGTGTGAGAAAGGAGGTTGCTCAGTGTACAGGAAGTCAAGCTAGCCACTACCATCATTTCAAAAACCTGAGGCTCTGTCTCAGACATTAGAATTAACTATCAAGTTACACATACAGCATGATGCCCACATATGTAAACTATGCACTGACGTGCCAGAGTTAATATTGCCTCGCCGTGCATGTAAAGCATACTCAATGATATAGCACCAATATGAAAAACATACAGTGCTATACCAGTATCCACAATAACACCCTGTATGTAAAGTGCATATTGCCATGCCTGTTTCAATTCCATGTGGAATCTGTATGTAAAGGTAAAGATCGACTGCCATGTGTGCTATTGCTCTGCTACTTCTCCTTTGCTCGCCCTTGTTTTCCTCCTTCTCTTCCTTCCCTTCCTGCTTTATCCTTTTCGCCCCTCTGCCCATTACGCAGTGGGCTGCAGGAGGGAAGGAGACGAGGGCATGACAGGGTCTTCTGGGAAGCTTTGCATGCAAGATGAGCAGGATGCACCTGGGCTTTTTCCTCCACTCCTGATCATTAAATATTCAGTCCCAGCAATCCCCACTCTTCCTTATAGTTTGGCTCATTCTCGGAACCAGAAATAAGAGAAAAGGATGCTAGGCCAGAGAGAGTGAGGGAAAGAGCAAGGGCTGCAGTTCCACTATTTTAGTATTGCAAAAGTCACCATCTGCCCCTTCTACCTCCTTTGTTCCCTATGCCAACACCATGATTCTTACAACCCAGCCTAATGCTGCAATACCCACGTCTAATGTCTATTGTCACAAAATATTTTTCAGGAAACAAATGTACACAATAGCTTTATAGCCACCCCTGGTACTGTTGCTGTAATATTCCTTTACTGAAGTAGTGTTTTTCCTACCGAAAAAGAATACATGACATGCACTTTTTTGCTTGTCTGGTTGCACCATCATAATAATAATAATTAAAAAAAACTCATCATCATAATGGTGACAGCTATAATTAAGCAATATTACCCAGGGTGAAGGGCCTCCCAGGTAGTTATTAACAGAGCAGAGTCAGAGGGTCTCAAGGCAAAGCTGAGGGCCCTACTCCACAGTGACAAAACTATTTGGGAGTGCCTGCCCCCTGGTATAATATTGCTGATGAAAATCAAACTCTTAAAATTTGGGATAAAATTAACAAAATTGTTTGTTAGGTGGCGTGATTTTCATGAGACTACTTAAGTGGAAGGTAGAGGTGGGCGAGGCAACAAATTAACAGGGAGAGCAGAGCAGAGCCAAGGGTCTGGCTTGGCAACTAGAGCCTGTGCACGAGCAGAGCTCTGAAAATGTTTTCTATGTAAATCATAAAACAAACATCACATAAAATATGATCAAGTCTCTTCAAAATTAAAAAAATGTATTTCCTTAACATCTGGAAGTTTTGACATTAATGCGTCACATTATAGCACTGCACTGAGAAGTACTTATTAAAAGTTTTTAAACATGAACCATTAGTTAAGAAGGCAAAACTGTTTTAATTTACATCCTGCACGTGGACTGGGTTATTAAAGAGTAACATTGTTGTCTATTAAATCAAACACAATAGGTTTTTCCTCCACTGGTATGCTGAACTCACATATTTGAGGGGGCTTTCATACATGATAATGAAGAAAAAGGAGTTTTGATGAAATAAAATACATGCCCAATATCACACAATTTAATCAGGAAAACCATGATTTCTCCAGCTGTGAAGTGTAAAAAGTGGTACCGCTTGAAGGGAGCATCTTTAGAATTTAAGTGAATGAATCTCTCAGTTCAGTTTTCCCACACTCTGGTTCCCTTTGATATCTCACCACTCCAATGATCTGCACAAAAGGGTCAACAGTTTGACAGGGCAGTATAGCTGTGATGCTCTTTTGTAGTCATCCAGCTCCTCTCATTAGACTTTAATGTATTCTGCAGTGGAATCACTAGCCTTGTGGATGCCTTGCCCTCACTGCCCCTAGTGTGGGCAAATGGTGCAAGAGGGTTGTATTCTAGATCGCTAGATCGTGTACAAGAATAGCATGGCACACTAATGTCTTGGATAAAATACATCGAGGGACAAAATATTGAAAGGTAAGTGCATATAGGAAAGTATAGATTTACTATTCTTAAACATCTATGTAAATATATATAGGAATAGACGCATGCAGACATTTCGTGAAAAGCAGATCGTTATCTTATCTTCTACATACTGAAATGTTAATTGAGATGATCCATATTTGCCTGACAAATAACTTTTTCTTGTTTAATAAACAAATTTATAGACAGACCCAAGGGACGGTGATGGGCACCTGCTTCGCCCCCAGTTTTGCAGGGTTGTACCTTGGCTGGTGGGAGAAGCAGGTGGTCAATAACATCAGACAATTTAATGACCACGTCGTCCTCTGGGTCAGGTACATTGACGACATCTTTTGCATTTGGAAGGGCACTCAAGATGAGGCAAATGAGTTTATTGTCACACTGAATGATAACTCATTAAATTTAACATTCAGGAGCCATATTGATAATGTGACAATTGAGTTCCTTGATGTCAGGCTCACCGTTAAACAGAATAAACTAGTCAGCCATTTATTTAGGAAGACAAAAGCACGAAATAGTTTATTAAGAGCTGACAGTTGTCACCCAACTTCATTGATTCAGAGTATTCCATTTGGCGAATTATTGCGAGCCAGAAGGAATTGCAGTAGCGATGATGGATTTGCTAATGAGATGAATGTTATGACACAAAGATTTAAAGAAAGAGGATATAGCAACAAAACAGTTCAAACGGCAATAGACAAAGTTGCTGTGTTAAACAGAAATGAGTTCCTTATTCCTAAATGAAAAGAAACTGAAGAATCAAAAAATCGATTTATTACGAAATATCATAACCAAACATGGGAACTAAAAAGAGTTTAACTAAATACTGGGATGTTCTTAAGACAGATCCTGACCTGATTATACCTATTGGTCCAAATCCTGGAATAATATATAAAAAGGCAAGATCATTAAAAGATACGTTGAGTCATTGCCTAGTAAGTCCTGAGAAAACTATGAATGAGATTAAGGCCTTTTTTACATGTAATCATTGTAAAGCCTGTAAATACAGCAAAAGCTGTAAAACAGTAAAACTAGCGGAGGATCAGAAACCTTATGTGATTGATAAGCAATTGAATTGTAATATCCGAATATGTCGATTTACGCCTTATTATGTCCATGTAGGCAAGCATACATAGGAAGTACGATCCATAAGGCGAAAAAGCGGATTTTAGAGCATATGCGTGCCATCCGAAATGACGACAAACAATACCCTATTGCGCGTCATTTTAAAACACATCACAATCTAAATTGCAATTTACTGAAATTTGTGGTCCTCGATAGAATTCCAAATCGTGAGAGAGGGGGTAATCGAACATTGGAATTAAGGAGATTGGAGTCTAAACTGATTATTAAATATAACACCCTTCATCCAAGTGGATTAAATATGGATGAAGAATTAGCTGTATATTTAGGCTGAGCAATTAGAGAGAGAAAAACATCAGCTGTTAACTCTTTCATTCTGTACAGGTTTTTGCCTTTTTAATTTACATGTGTGTTGCAATTTGGATTTTAATCGGTACTTTCTTTGTTGGTTTTGTTTCAGATAGAAGAATGCGGAAATGCAGAGGAGCTCTTATATCTTGAATCTTGCCAGGCCAGCTGGTTTCTTGTTTATGAATTATTGAGTCATTTGAACTATGGTAAACATGATGAAGTTCATGTTTTGCCCACTGGGGCTGTATTGTTCACAAGTCGCTATTGTGTGTTGTATAAACTTTATTGACCTTTATGAGAGTTCAAGAAGTGACATTATGCAATAATCAAAGGAAAAGCATTACAAAATGCTTCCGATGTATTGTGTTTATATTGCATGAATTGATTTAGGTTTTTTGTTAATGTCAGTTTGGAGTCTCATTTAAAAGCCCACTGGGGTGGTTTATTGATGTTGTCAATGTTGCTACAATAATACGACGTGAAACGGGGACTATTGTAAGTCTCCCTTAGAAACGAATTGAAATCATTTGAAAAGGATTTAAAAAATGAAATGTTGACCATAATGATGTTCAAAGTCCAAGGCCGGCATTATTGTGTAACGCTGTATATCTTAAAGGCATTTCCAAACGTATTCTTTATTGACAAATATCAACACCAACAAAAGAAGTATTTTGTTTATGTCAATGACAGTGAAACGCACGATCCGTTTCCTTTAAATGAAGCGGAAATGAACCATTTACCTAACCCGTGACCAAGGAGTGAGGAAACTTAGAAACGCTTTGGGTATTGTCTGTTGCCGGTGTTGAATAAATTACGCTGAACAACTATTTGAGTTGCGGTACTGTGGTGATTAAGCCAGGGAATCTTTACTGGCTGTGATTACAGATATTGGATGGAATTTTGGAGGTTCGCTACCTCGCCGCTAATTCCTCGTCCAAGTAGGCTGGGGCATAAGCGATCACTATTGGATGGATATATATATATATACATATGCATATATATTACAGAGTGGCAGTATAGACCTGCTGCCCCCATGTCATTTTAGGAGGACTAAAATGTTTGCAGTATTTGGTTAGGGGGGGGTGCAAAGAAAAAAGGGGGGTCATAAAACGGTCTTCAAAGCCAATGCTTTCGATATACTTTTTTATTTTGAGTAACGCGAAAGCCGTCAGCTGGAGTTTTGTTAAATTTGTCAGTATTACATAGTTGGGGGGCACAGATGATTCTGTGAGGTAGTGCAGGTAAGTAGAGTAAGTAAATGTTAAGTTGTAAGGTATTTTTTTGTGATATCTGTGGACGCAGTTGTCCTGCAGTACACCGTGGGGCCTAGAAGGCATCCATGTTGATTTACAGAGCAGTTTGCCTGTGTTTTGTAAAAACCTCAAAAATAAGGGCTTGATTAGGAGGTCAGCGGTAAGGGAGCCGCCATTGAAGCAGCATCGGATTCCCTGCTACACAGTTGGCAATCCGCCTGCCGAATTATGATGTTGGCGGTCTGCTGAAGGAAAGACTGCCGGAGTACCACTGCTGCTGCCAGCCATTCACAGACCACCACGATGGCGGTAGGGGGAAAGGAGCTTCAGACGGTGGTATAGACAAGTTCACTGCTATTGGAATTGTGAGTTGGCTGCTTCGAGTCGGCGGAATCGAAGGAATTGGGGTGCATACTCACCCATTTCCTGTTTTTCCCTTCAGTCTCCCACGTGGATTCCTTCCTCCAGGGCCCCCCTTCACAGCAGAATCGTGACCCCGAAGAAAATGACCCTGTTGGTGCTGAAATCCAGGTACGTCCAGTTGACTGGACTGGGCACATATGGTCCAGACTCCAGCATATGGGAAAGTACTCGCAGTAGGTATTTTTCACATGCGCAATGCATATTTGTACATTTAACACTTGTGCAGTCAAAATATATACACCTGCATCGACATATATGAAAACATATTCCCTGCCATCAGAAACACCGCCGCTGGCCCCGTGTTGACATCGTAATACAGTGGGCAGGAGACTGCCGCTGCAGCGGTATGGCGGTAAGACCGCCAAACTCGTAATCAGGCCTCAAGTTTAAAATGAAGATCTGTGTTTTACTGTTAAGTAGTATTACTTTACTATTATACAGATATGAAAGGAATAGTATGTGCAAATGCCTATATGTTTTTCTTTAAAATACGGCGTATCGTGGCACGATTGCGTAAGTCTCCAGAGAGTACTGAGGTACCGCAAAAGAAATTTTTAAATAAGAACTCATATATTTTTATATTTACTCATCCTCCTGTTAGGTTGGCTCTTAAAGGAGCCTTTGTTTAGAAGTGTGTCCTTTGGATTTAGATATGCTTGGGTAGGAATTGCCGGTTGCTATTAATGAACACATTATCGCCATCTGGGGTACAATGCACACCATCAGCACGATACAGGTCAGCTTTTGAAAAGACAATGTTTAGGTGATACATCAAAGACATGCTGTGATCTCTTAGGAAGGCAGACACCATTTTGTTTATATGTCTGTGTGTTTTATCGTACTTACCCGCATTTGCTGAGTACTTCCATTTTATCCTTTGGTAAATATTTAAAAACTAAAAATGGGTGTGAGGAAATAGAGTCATTAAAGGTGTAATCGTCCTTTTCATCTCTATTTCAATTCGAACACTAGTGCGGGGACCAATATCATTGCCTTCACAATGAATAATTATAAAATGGGGATGCTCACAATCACTAAGGGCCAGATATACGACCCGTTTTTGCATGGGCAAACGGGTTTGCGACCCGTTTGCGCATGCAAAAACTTACAGGCCATGTACAAACCCTATTTAGCGAGTCGCAATTTATTTGCAACTCACTAAATAGGATTTGCGACTCGCAATTAGGAAGGGGCATTCCAAGGGCGTCCCTTCCTAATTGCGACTCGCTACCCTATGTATGACTGCTTTGCAACTGCAATTGCGGTCGCAAAACAGTCGCAGTTTACCACTCTTCTCAGAAGGGTGGTAAAGCACTCGCAAAAAGGAAGGGGTCCCCAGGGGACCCCTTCCCCTTTGTAAATGCAGGGGAAAATATTTTTTAGGGGCAGGCAGTGGTCCCAGGGACCACTGCCTGCCCCTAAAAAACACTGCCTGCCCTTAAAAAATGAAACGAAAACGTTTCATTTTCCTAATTTTTAAATGTATCCCACTTTCCTTTAAGGAAAATGGGCTGCATTTTTTTTTAAAAACTGCTTTATTTAAAAGCAGTCCCAGACATGGAGGTCTGCTGAGCCCAGCAGGCCACCATACCTGGGAGGGCTAGCCATTCTCAATGGGGTCGCAAATTGCGAGTGCCTCATGAATTTTGATGAGGCATGCAATTTGCGACCCCATTGAGAATTGCTAACAGTGTCTCTGACACTGTTGTACATGTCGCAAAATAACATGGTCGTACATCTGGCCCAAAGAGAGGAAATGAGAGGTAGGATATTATTTCACCTTAATCTTCTTTCAGACACCCATGTGATTTCAACATTTGGCAAACCTAAATTATGCTGATTTCCACGCTTCTTGGCACACTCTCAAATCTAAAAGATATAACTGTGTCCAGTGTGGTATTTGGACATAATATTGAGTGACACAAATATCGAGTTTTAAATATCGTGTCACATAAATATTGTGATGCAGAAATATCGTTGACAAGAATATCGATTTTCTAAGGTAAGTAATATAGTTTTCAAGAATATTGTTGTTGTTAATATCGTTTTCAATAATATAGTTGTAAAAATATTGTTTTAAATATCTATACGTGTTTTAAATAATACTTCAATTATATATATGATATATTGTTTGTATAATAGCTGTTAATGTTTTTAAATATAGTTTGTAATTTTAAGTTATTTATAATTTTAATTTAATTGTTCATAGTAATTGATAGTGCCTTAATGTCAGTCAGTCAGTGTTTACTTTATTTCGATTAGCAAAAGCAATCATAAAAGTACAATGAAAATATCAATAAATTCATGACCATAACATAAAATTCAATATATAAGAACACAATATCATACATAAATATAGTACACCCTTGCTAAAAATCTAGCTAAATAGCAGCATGCATTAATATTGTCTAAAAACTGCAGATATAAAAGAGCTGGTCTTCCTTGCTGAAAATTCAGAGGTACGAGTAATGGACGAATATATTTATGTTGCATATCAGCCCATTTCAGACAAATTAAAACAATGTGTAAAGTGTCTAGTGCAGAGGACGCATCACATGTGCAAACAGGGGGGGTCGGATGGCTTATGTCATCCCACTAGTAACTGAGGGAACATATTCAGACGAAAGTATGTTAAAAACCCTCTATGCATGACCGGCATATCCAATGTTAGGTACGGTTCAATTTTATTCATAGATTTCACCATCACATATTGTGTATAGCAATGTTTGTGCTGGGAGCCTAAGGTGCTAGCTTCTTGGGTATATACCTTAAATGCTCCCTTGACCCATGCGATATCTGAATTAGAAATTAACTTTGGTGAATTATAGAGATGTGGTTTACCCACGTTTGTCAATGTCGTTTTTATATATCTCAACCAGGGTATAAGCAGGCTGTATTCCATATTCAAACAATCTCTCAAAATCAATCTGTTGAATTCAAACTCGTTTTTAACCCATATCAACTATAAGGCTCAAATGTATATAATCAGCAATCAAGCCTGCACTCATCTCATCATGCACTATTTCTGCAGGTACACTCTGCGGAATTCGTAACAGTTTTCTAAAAAATGTATTTTCAGCCGCTTGTATAGTAAGGGAAGACTTTAACCCCAGATCTCTGCTCCAAAGCATACAGTTGGAACACACTTTGCATTATAAAGGTGTAATACAGACATTATATGGCTATAGCCTAGTCGCCTGGAGAAGGCATCAATACTGTAGGCGACCCTGTTAAAAGATTGAATGTGTGATCTCAATAAGGGATCCCAGGACAATTTATCATCCAGCATGATGCCTCAGTAACAAAACGTGTCCACCTTACCTATAACATGATCTTTTATTACATGAGTTTTAGTTTTGACATTTCTGGGTCCCATTATCATAGTATATGATTTGGTGTAATTAATTTTTAGGCCCAGATTTTACATAAAATCATAAAATTTACATAATAATAATTGTAACCCATTGGCTGTATGTGCGATAAGAACAGATTCATCCACGTACAACAGGACAGGGATCATTCTATGCCCTACCTTTGGTACATCTTTATAATGTTCCCTTATAAACTGATCTAATTGGTTGATATAAAAAAATAAAAAGCATTGGGCTAAAATACAGCCCTGCCGGATCCCCTTCCCTAGCTGAAAGTGCATAGTGCATTTCCCTGATGGGCGGTATCTTACTGAGGATTCAAGCCCCGTGTGCAAGTCGTGCAAAAATGCTACTAGGGCTATATCCACCCCCATGTCCTTCAGCACAGACCACAGTTTAGATCTCACCACTGTCAAATGCTGTGCTGAGGTCCATGAAGGCTAGATGTATACTTTCCCTTTTGGTCACTGTGTATTTATTAACTAAAAGATATAAATTCAAGCTTTGTTCTGTGGTGCCTCGACCCGTCTGAACCCATATTGGATTTCTGACAAAATAATCTTATTGTTTGCCAAATCTGTTAATCGCTTCAACAAGACCCTACCCAAAACTTTTACTTTTGTGTCTATCAAAGAGACTGGACGATAGCACGCTGGGTCGGCTTGGTTCCCTTTTTTATAAATGGGAACTATAACTGAAAGCTTCCATGATGAAGGAATATGGCCTTGTGCTGCCGCATTCAGGTGCTGTGTGATTATTGGGGCCCAAAGATCTACACATGATTTAAAAAGATCACCAGGTACCTCATCTGGACCGGAGCTTTCCCAAGTGTCAATTCCATTATGCCTTCTCTAACCTCTTCCAGCTCAAAATAGACATTTATTTCTCTGGCCGGAGGTGCAATAAGATGAAAATCATTGTCACCAGCATATATATGACCGAAGTGAGCTACCCACTTTTGCGCAGGTTACTTACACTCAAATCCGCTAATGTTCCCTCAGTAAATAAAGGATGGTTAACGACTTTCCAAAAGGCTACACTGTTTCTAGTACTACAAGCCTTTTTGAGCGTATCCCAGGCTGCTCTCCTCAAGGCGCTTATTCTAGTCCTGCGAGCCAATGCATATACCCTCCTAGCCACTTTTACAGCACATGCTGACCTTGGCATTAGTTCAAGGGCTGCCTTTAGCTCATTATATGCCCTTGTGCAGTTCTTGTCGAACTATTTAGGTCCTGAGCTAATTATCTCGGTGTTATGTCTAGTCGGGGCTATCTGGACCTCAGTACAAATAGAAGAGAATGAGTCCACAATTGGTCGATCATGAGAGTCAGTATTCAAACACACCTCAAATTCCCGGCTACATCTCTCACCAAATTCCTCAGAAAATCCTCCGCGATGACCTTTCCCCCAGCTAATTCGTCTCCCTTTGCATTTTAAGTGTAAGCGAGTCTTTATAAATGGTGGAGGTCTTAGCCGCAAAATTATAACAGCCAAATTCTGCCATGATTGGGTTATGGTATGGTCACTGAAGATGCTCCATACTGCTCTAAATCCCACCAGAAACTGAATCAATTGTGCAGATGCAAAAATATAGTCAATAGTTGTATTATTGCCTCTACCCTTAAAAGACGGGACTGCCCTAGGGAAGTCATACTCTTCTTTAGCTAAAAGATTAATAAGGTTTAATTCTGAGACCATATGATTAAAATTATCTCCCTGACCTGAGTGCCTAAAATGGATCTGCTCTGAAGCCTCACTATGCCCCTGATCCCTCCTTTTCTCGACACATGTCTCGCAAGGATGTAAATTGAAATCCCCAACCAGCAGAACTATTGGCGAAATGGACCACTCTAACAATGTTTTTTCACAGAATCTTCTTAGCTCTACATCCAGCACTACCTCTGTAGATGATGAATTATAGATATCAATTACCAACACCCTAATATTGTGGGGAAATGATTGTAACACACCCAAAATAATTCCAGAGTCAAGTACTATTTGTTCTGTGGTGCAATCTAATCTTAAATTTACGAACGTTGCCAGGCCCCCCCCTTTGCTCTACCATGCAGGGAAGCCTCTGCATTAGCCGGAAAGGCAATTAACCCATCAAAAAATTAAATCATCTCTACGTCCCAAGCTTCTTGGAAACACACTATCCCATATGTTTTGCATAGATCCAATCCCCGGTCATCTGCTAGTAAAGAGCTTAATCCAGCTAAGTATGGTCAAGTTACTTTTTAAAGTGTTCAAAAGCATTCCTTCCCCAGTCATCCTCCCTGTTATATCAGTAACACACAAATTCGCCTCCTCTCTAAGATCATACTGAGGGGTACTATTCTCTTCTCTGAAAAGACAATCTACATCAGCAAGGGCATCAAATCGGTTGCATGTAGGTATACCAGAAGAACTAAACAGCTCACAGGGCCCCCGACATATGCTGTTGGAACTGCATGTATACTCCCCCTAAGTAAATTGGAGGCCTTAAGAGGAGCCCAGTTGGCTTGATCATTTAGTTTATAAAAATAACCCAAAGGCAATAGAACAATGTAGCTGGGTTCTACCTGGGTACCCAGATTTCCAAGTAATAAGCTTTTAGCCAAATGTTGAGTATTAAAGTTGACAATAATGCAGTCTCCTTGTATATCCGCCCTCCCAGTGCCAATACACCCCATCCGCCTTTAAATCAAGATGCTATTGGCCAGTCTAGGCGGGAAACGTCTGTAGCAGCCCAGCAGTTCACAGTCTTGTTGAATAACTGTTCATATGACTCCTTTTGACCCTTCCTTAGACCAGAGACACCAGCAAAAATAATTACATATGGACAGGAGGCTAGGGCCAAACCTATAACTGGTTGTACTTCCACTCTGGCTTCTTCCCGGTCTCTGTTTTCTTCACCTCCTTGACCCTGTAATGCAGTGGGGGTTTTCTTCAGGTTGGGCATTGTTCTTAAGTTCTGTGATGCCACTCTGGATATATGAATTTGGAAGAGTATTAGGAGGATTCCCACCTATTTTAACGGCTCCAGGTAAGAAATTTGTGATATTGGCTGGGGGACGGGGGGAAGACCCCCCAGAGAATGGTTCTCATGCATACTTAACGTAGCTTTGGTACCTGTGGTTCCGTTATCCGCCTTCTCACAAAGAGAACCTGCTTGCTCCAGGTTGCCCACCGACTTCTTAATATCTAGTATAGTGCTATTTAAGTCATCTAGTTTGCCAAATATTGGTAGTAGTTCTGCCCGTATAAGCGATGTAATTTTAGCCAAGCCCTCCCCCTCCAGTAGCCAGTTACCCTTCATATTCTGTCCTTCCTTTTCCCCGACTCACACCGCAAGTAGCAGGGGAGGGTTGTTCTCTATTAAAACTGAGGCAACATCAGGGGACTTTAAAGGTAAGGAATTTCGAGTGACTTTTTTATTGGCCGTAGATTTATTCGCTTGGGTTGCATAGCCTGCCTGCAAGGGGGTGGACTATCGGGAGAACTTTCACTCAATGACATCAATATAGCACTTGGTCCTGGTGCCACCTTGTCCAAAGCTAATTGCTCTTGAGTATTTGGCAAAGAAACTATAGAGCAGGGCAAAACCATGGAGCTATTAGGGACGCCAACCACAACAGCAGTAAGGGACAGCCTTCTCTCCGTATAATTAATCTCATTGTTAATTGCTGTCATGGCATGCTGTAACATTCTGTCCAACGAGTTGGGCGCAGAGGGTGTTTGTGCCATGTTCAGCCCCCCTCCTCCCAATTTCCTCCTACCCATCTTGGCGCTTCTTGAGCCGTAGAGCTGGTGAACCTCCTTCAGTTGAAATAATTGAAATAATCCAGAAACCAAGACCAGATGGGGAGGCCCGGCCTCTTCTGTGCTCTGATGGGTGCAGATGGGCCCGCCCTTGGCCCGGGCTTTGCCTGGGCACGCCCGCGTGCGTCCCATGCTGCGGGACAGGAGAGGAACGTTTACGGCAGCGGGAGAGCTGTCCCCGCCTCCCGTGTCATACAGAATGCTGGGAGGCCGAGTCCCACCCCAGCCAGCTACGACAAAGAGCTGGTGAGTTTGTTGACGGGCCTCGGACGGCCCAGTTTGCAAAACCCACGCTGCGGGACAGGAGAGGCGCCTTTACTGCAGCAAGAGGGCTGTCCCTGCCTACCGTGCCGTGCTGAATGCTGGGGGACTGAGTCTCACCCCAGCCAGCTTCCACAAAGAGCCGGTGAGTTTGTTGATGGGCCTCGGACAGCCCAGTTTGCAAAACCCGTGCTGCGGGACAGGAGAGGAGCCTTTACAGCAGCGGGAGGGCTGTCCCTGCCTCTCGCGCCATGCTGAATGCTGGGTGACTGAGTCTCACCCCAGCCAGCCATCACAAAGAGCCGGTGAGTTTGATGATGGGCCTCGGACGGCCCGGTTTGATAGTGTCGTAATGGGTTGTGAGGTTTGTAGGGGGAAAGGGTGGGAGGTTAATCAAGTATATTTAATTAATAATTAATTTCTTATTAATTTTTTTATTTAATTGATCATGAATTACGTAAATTGTGTAATTATTATTCTTTTAAGTTATGTTTTAGATGCACATTGTTGGGTTTGTAGGGGTATAGGGTGGTAAGTTAATTAAGTAATAATTTATTATTAATTTACTTTTAATTATTTAATTGATATTTAATTATGCAAATTGTGTAAATATAATTAGTTCTTTAAGTTATATTTTAGGTGCTGGTTGTTTGGTTTGTGGGGGTATAGGGAGGTAAATTAAATAATAATTGATTAATAATTCATGATTAATTATTTATTAATTAATTAAATGCTAATTAATTATGTGAATTGTGCAATTATTATATTTGTTAAGTTACATTTTAGGTGTGGGTTGTTGTGTCTCTAGCTGTGGAAAGTTAATTAATAACCGATTAATAATTATCAATTTATCAGTAATTTTTAATTGATATTTAATTATGTAAATTATGTATTAAATATATTTTTTTACATTATATATAAAGTGTGTGCTGTTTTTTTAGGGGGATAGGGTGGGAAGTTATTTAAGTGATAATTAATTAACAATGAACTATTCATTTATTATTAATTATTTTATGTATTCCTTTATATATTAATTGTGTTATAATTATTTATTTTTATTGTATTTTAAATGTGGGCTGCTAGGTATGTGGGAGTATAGTGTGGGAATTTAAAAAAATAATCAATTAATAGCATTTTTATTTTATATTAATTATTTAAACAATTTCATAATTATTTAAACTGTTTAATTGGTTTTTAAATATGCATAGATATAATTTTTATATTGATAGTTTTATGTATTATGTTCAATCAATACATGTATTAAAATATGGTATGTGTTTGAAGTGAAGTACTTTCCCTACTGTTCCACAGACTGGAGTGGAAATAGTAAATGTTGCCCCTCCCGAGTTCAACGCATTCCCTATTGTTGCAGACACTGGAGTGGGAATAGTTAATTGTACTCCTCCTGAGTCCAACACTTTCCCTACTATTGTACTGACTGGAGTGGGAATAGTAAATTTGATCCCTCCTGAGTCCAACGCTTTCCATACTGTTGCACAGACTGGAGTGGGAATAGTATATTTATAATTCCTAGAATTTAATAGTTTTGTTAATATTGTTTAAATATATAGTATTATTATGTTTTGGGTATTTAATTTTATATTTTGTATATACGGAAATGTATGTGATTTTTAAGATATTTTTAGTAAAACATATTTTTTTCTATTGTTTACTTTTTATGTATAATTAAATTGGTAATGTTTTTAAATTGTTTCCAGTTTATTTGTTACATTTTTTATTTTTTTTGTATATGTATGGTTACTTAATCAGCGCCTGCAGGTATGTGTCTACAGTGAAAATTGCGGCTGGATGAGTGGCACAAAACTTTTAATTTAAGCCTACATTTTTAAATGGAAGAAGACAGATGCTATTACATGAGTAAAACAATGTTCAAACAATGCATGTGTGCACTGTGTATCTCGATTCTACAAAGAGACACGGAATCACTACACAGTTATAGGAGCAGGACGGGCACACATTACTGGAATATTCAATGTTTGACAATAACGTGGTGTAGAATTGAATCCAACCTTGGTAAAAACGAGCAGTTCGTTCTCACTTGCCATGTTCCACTATCCAATAGGAATGTGGCAGGTAGGATTTAAAGATGTAGCAACTGACACTTTGTTAATGAACCAGCATTGAGAAAGCCAATCTGCTGAAACGTGTCTGCCTGGTCAGAATAAATTACAGCTTTGTACCCTGAAGAGTGCTCCAAATTCTTGTTTTTAAAACATATATATATATATATATATTCAAACAGGGTGCCGCGTAAAGTCGATCCCCTCCTTTCGACACCGGTGCCTGCTGCGGCCGCAGCAGCCGCTATTATTTTAATCCACACACGAATTTGAGGAATCCCAAAAACAGCAAAGCGGCACACCAAAGGACGACACAATTACTTTATTGTGTCTACAAACGACGCGTTTCGGCGAAGCCTTTGTCAAGTTACTGACCTGCGCCCTACTGCCCATAGAAATACAGGTCGCGGTTGATAGACAGTGAAAAAATACTTTGTGTTAACGCATAGTAATACAATGCGATGCGTAAATTCATAGCAAATCGAAATTGAATACATGTAAAACATATAACAATTGAAGCTTAGATTTAACAGTAATAGGACATTCAAAATAAAAATGTTATACCTTTGTGGTAACATGCATCATGATACGTAATACTATAAAAACGTATAATTTAGTGGTCATATCATCTTTAAAGAATTTAGAAACACCAATCACTTGCCTGCATTGCAATATATATGGGTAATGTACCCTATCTATTATTGATGATGACCTACTACATAATACCATAGGTCATGTCTAAATAAATTTCATATGACCCCACAATAATAGATGCATGAGGACTATGCATTGAACTTCATAGGTAATGTACCTTCATGTCCTACAATCATGTCTATATAAAACAACCGCAATCTAATAGGATTCAGACCAGGGGATTATCAGGCCAACAGTGTTTAGTGACACAGTGTGAAAAAAAGGAGAAATGAGTAAAAAGTGAATAAGTAATAAATATATACAAGTGCAATGAAAATAATGGGAGACTATAGGATCAAAATGATTCCCCCTATATAGCCATCATGAGTGGAGTCATCTAATTAAGTATAATATGGGGAACTCTACCATCATGAATTCCCAACCACTAATTTAAAGATCTTCTCTGCATTGAGAACAGTGCCAGGGAAAGCTCTCCACTATGTGCTCCAAGTCTTCCCAATACATTGAATAAAAAGGTGTGAGTGATTAAAACAGCTTAGCTGACCAACTCATTCTAGGGAAAACCACTAGGTGGGTACTTTTATGTAATATTTCATTTGTATCCAATATGTGTAGCTAATTCCTCTCCACTATTGAGCCCATTAGGAAATTTAGTGTTAAGCTCGATAATGAACCTGGATTCAGTGATTCGTAGGAGTTTCTCTCTATCTCCGCCACGAGGATGAGATACAATCCTATCAATCCCATAGAATATTAGTAAATTGGGATTGCTCTGGTGTTTCATCTGGAAATGTCTGGCCACTGGATAATTCAAATCCGCATGTGTTATGGCTCTCATATGCTGTAGAACCCTGGTTTTCAGCTGCAGTTTTGTGCTGCCTGTGTATCTCAGACCGCAAGGGCATTCCAAGATATAAACTACGTAGTCACTCGTGCAGGTTATAAATCTAGTAATTTCCCTAGTTTTACCTGGATAAATATTATAATTATCCCTGCTAGGACTGTGTTTGCATGCCTTGCATGAATTGCACTTGTGGAATCCTTTAGTTGTTCCCAACCATGTACTGCTGGTAGGTGCTGGTTGATAACTATGTACAAGATGGTCCCTTAATGATTTAGATTTACGGTAGGTTATGAGTGGAGCTTTCCCTATGCTTTTCCCTATAATAGGATCTGTTTCCAATAGGCCCCAATGTCGTTTCAACATACGTTGTAAATGGCCTGATCTCATATTATAAGTAGTGATCATTCTAGGGATGTTGGTCTGATTAGATTTACTCTCTTTGGAAATGAATAAGGCATCATTATGTGTGATGCCCTGGACTTTCCGTGCTGCTGTGGATATGATATTATTTTTGTAACCTCTTTGCTTAAACCTTCCTTCCATGATCTTTTGCTCCTGCCTAAACCCATCTTCAGTACTGCAGATTCTGCGTGCTCTTAATAACTCCCCATAGGGGATGCTATTGATTAAGGGTGTGGGATGGTTACTATTGGCATGGAGGAGCGTATTTCCAGCAGTCTCTTTACGGAACAAATTAGTTACCATTTGCCCGTTCACAATTCTGATGGCTACATCCAGGAACTCACAGTATGTTGTACTTATACTGTGAGTGAAAGAAAGATTTAACTGGTTGTTACCCAGTGCAGAGATAAATTCCTGTGCCATCTCCAAAGAACCATCCCAAATCAGGAACAGGTCATCTATATACCTGATCCAGATTGGTATGTGTTCGGTGTATTTTTCATAGGTTTCCACCCATACCACCCGTTCCTCCCACCAGCCCAGGAAAAGATTAGCTAGGCTGGGGGGAAACAAGTGCCCATAGCTGTGCCCGTCTTCTGTCTAAAGAGTGTCTTGTCATAGATAAAAATGTTTTGTGTGAGACATTGCATCATCATATTTTCTAACATTTCAGTATGGTTCCATAGAGAAATATGTCTATCTTTAAGGAAATACATGCAAGCATCAACACCTTGTCTTTGGTCAATTGAAGTATACAGTGAGCATACATCTAAAGCTATCATGTGATAGGAATCCTCCCATCTTATGTCATGGATACGGCGTAGGAAATCACTGCTATCACGACAGTGTGATCTGAGTCTGAGTACATATGGTGATAAGAATAGGTCCAAGAATATAGAAGTATTTTCAAAGACTCCCCCATTAGAAGAAACTATAGGTCTTCCTGGTGGTCTAGTGGGGTGCTTGTGGATTTTAGGTAAAAGATAAAAACAAGGAACACGTGGTTTCTCAATTTTCAAGAAGAGGTACTCATCTCTATCCAAAAGACCTTCTTCCCACCATTCTTTTAGGTAGTTATGATAAAGTACAATGGATGTTTTATATGTTTCCCAGCTAACTTCTTCATAACAGTTGCAATCTTGCAGCTGTCGCAGTGCTTCGTCATTGTATTGTTCAAAATTCATAATTACAATGTTCCCACCCTTATCAGATGGTTTCACAATTATTTTGGGGTCATTAGTTAAATTTCTCAGGGCTGTTCTGTGCGATTTGGTCAAATTGTCATACATAAACGAAGCTCGTGGATTCTTCATTTTGTTTATTTCCTGGATCATGATAGAATTAAATGCCTCTATGTTGTCATGAGGAACATTGGGATTAAATATGGAACGTGGTTTAAAGCCACTATGACACGTGGCATCTGGTCGAAAACCCAATTCAATTAACATTTTGCCTTTGTTTTTATTAGATAAATCTGTAATATTTTCTTCTAGTTGATGTAAATCCAAAATAAAATCGACATCTTCAATACGGAAATCCATGGCATCCTCCCCCACTGGACAACCAGGTCTTATTTTCTTTCGTTCCGATCCCATTTTGTATATTTTCATAAGTTTTAATTTCCTTATGTAGAGAAAAAGGTCGATCCGGGTGGTGGTCACGTTAATATCTTCAGTGGGGCAAAAGGATAGCCCTAATTGTAGGAGTGATTCCTCCTCCTTAGTTAGTATTCTGGATGACAAGTTTACAATGGACTTGTTTTGATTATATTGTTTGCTTTGGATGTCCCAAATATGAGCTGTTCTGCCACCTCTTCTATTCTTCAATCTTCGTCTGGTTCTATTCCTCTGCCTTTTCCTTTTTTGGGACCTTTGCCTTTTCCTCTGCCCTTGACCCTGCCCTTGCCTTGATTTTTCTCTTCCAGTTCCTTCTGTTGTTGGAGTATCTGGAATTCGTGTAGGAAGGTCAGGGGACGTACCCCTAAAGGGGTATGTGGGTTTGTGGCTTCTGTATCGGAACTTAGGTCTGAACTCGAATCTGTTGATATGATTTCTTGATGTCTTTGTTTTTGGATTGTATGAAAATTACGTTGCGCCGAAACGCGTCGTTTGTAGACACAATAAAGTAATTGTGTCGTCCTTTGGTGTGCCGCTTTGCTGTTTTTGGGATTCCTCAAATTCGTGTGTGGATTAAAATATATATATATATATATATATATATTTCACTGAAAAAACTATAGGTTTCAGGCACGTTATAGTTAGAAATTAGCATTTAAAAACCTTACAAATTCACTAAAAAAACATAGGTTTTAGGGACAGTTATAGTTAGTTGGACATTGCACTCGTACAAAACCCGTGAAATTCCCCGTTATAGTTAGTTCAGCTAACTATAACTCGCGCCCGCAATGCACTGCTGATGACGTCACATATTACATCACTCATGACATGGTCAGTGACATCACTGATGACATCACTGATGACATCTCAAATGACATCACTGATGACATCATCCAGTGACTGTGTGTTTCTGTAAAGTTTAAATATTTTTAATATATAAAGGGAAAGGCGTATTGAAGAATGAGTGGGTGTATAAGTGTCTGTATGGATGATTTAGTAGGTGCGTGACTAACTCTATAAGTGAGTGATTAAACGTATCTTACTGAATGCATGGGTTAGTGACTAAACTGGGTGAATGTCTGTATCCGTCTGTCTGTTGCTGTGTAAGTGGCTGCATGGGTTTGTGAATAGCTACATGAGAGTCTATATGAGTTATTGATTGGTTGTCTGAGTATCTGTATGGGTGCCTGAGTGTTTGTGTGGGTGGGGTGTGTGCGACTCTGTGCATAGATGTGTGAGTGGGTGATTCACTGGGTGGATGGTTTCAAGAGTGCATCTGTGATAGACTGTATGGGTGGGTAAGTGTGTGTAAGAGTGTGTTAGTGAGTGAATGTATGTCCCAGTGGTACATGTGTGAGTAACTACATATGTGAAAGGCAGTATATATGTGTGTTGGAGTATATAAATAGCTATAAGCGAGAGTGTGTGATTGTGAGAGTGACTGTATGGATTAGTGTGTGCTTGTATCAGTGATTGTATAAGAGCGTAAGAATGTGCTAGTATTTGTATGAGTAAGTGAGCTGGTGTGTGTATAACTGTATAGGTGAGTAAATGGCAGTGTGTTTAATTATTTGCATGACTGACTAGGTGTGTGAGTACCTCTATGGATGAGTGGCGGTGTTTGAGTGTCTATATAGGAGTATGAGTGCATATGATAGTCCTGTACTGAGTGACCATAAGTATGAGTGACTGTACGGGTGAGTGAGTGGATGTGTGTGTAGACCTAAGAATCAGTGAGTGGGTATGTAGTTATTGGTGTTGGAGTGTCTATGGTTTTGCGAATGGCAGTCTGTAATTTAGAGTGGGTGTATCAAAGGTTATATTAAGGTGTGAGGAGGTGCATCAGATTATCACGTGGATGATGTCATCAGTGATGTCATTTGAGATGTCATCAGTGATGTCATCAGTGATGTCACTGACCATGTCATGAGTGATGTAATATGTGACGTCATCAGCAGTGCATTACGGGAGCGCGAGTTATAGTTAGCTGAACTAACTATAACGGGGAATTTCACGGGTTTTGTACGAGTGCAATGTTCAACTAACTATAACTGTCCCTAAAACCTATGGTTTTTCAGCGAATTTGTAAGGTTTTTAAATGCTAATTTCTAACTATAACGTGCCTGAAACCTATGGTTTTTTCAGTGAATTTCAAAGGTTTTTTAAATGCTAATTCCTAACTATAACATGTCTGAAACCTATGGTTTTTTCAGTGAATTTCAAAGGTTTTGTAAATGACAATTTTTAAATGTGTTAATTGTTATATTTATTTTTTTGATACTGATTTACTACATTTTTTAAACTATTTATTTTTAGATATTTTATTTTTTAAATTACATTGTAATTACATTATACATTACATTACAAAATATACTTTACCAGAATGAATTACTTTAGTTTAAATACTTTGCAAATAGGCAATAGACTTTTAAGTACAGTAGTTACAGTTGTTGCAATGGGCAACACAATTTCAAACACAATGCAACATTGAGGTCAATGTGAATTTCTAGTTAAATGCAATTAGTTACTTTATGGATTACTTTTCTAACCACAGGACTGGATCCTAGATTCAGTCCTGGGACATGTCCTGTAAACAGTTGAGTAAAAGCGTTTTGGTTACAGTAGTGATTTTTAAGGAATATTATTGTATTTTAAAAGTTGACACTTGAAACTTTTTCACATAGAATCACCAATGTTATCCTATGGGAGGAAATTCACTTAGCAGGTAAGTAGTGTTATCGTTACTTTTTCTTACTCAGTGGTGGATCCTGGATCCAGCACTGGTGCATCTCCTGTAAACAGTTGAAAGAATGTGTTTAAGTCATACAGGCGATTTTTAAGGATTATTTGTAGTTTGTGAAAATCGACACAAACTTTTCTGCTGAAAACCAGACAATGGATTACTATGGAAGGAAATACAAGTTACTGGTAAGTACGGTTAGAATTACTTTTCAGGGTCAGTGCTGGGCTAAAAGATGCAGCACTGGGTTCTCTCCTGATAACAGGTGAGTAAATCGGAATTCGTAGTTCGGCTGATTTTAGAGGAATATTATAAAGTTCCAAAACTCCACACTTAGAAGAATTTCCAAGTGAAACCAGTCAATGTTAGCCTATGGAAGGAAATTCAAGTTACTGGTAAGTACGGTTAGAATTACTTTTCAGGATGAGTACTGGGCTCAAAGATGCAGCACTGGGCTCTCTCCTGATAACAGGTCAGTAAATCGGAATTCATAGTTCGGCTGATTTTAGAGGAATATTATAAAGTTCCAAAACTCCACACTTTGAAGAATTCCCAAGTGAAACCAGTCAATGATATCCTATGGAAGGAAATTCAAGTTACTGGAAAGTACGGTTAGAATTACTTTTCAGGATGAGTACTGGGCTCAAAGATGCAGCACTGAGGTCTCTCCTGATAACAGGTGAGTAAATCGGAATTCGTAGTTCGGCTGATTTTAGAGGAATATTTGTATGTTTCAAAAATCGACACTTAGAAACTTTTTAGCAAAAGCAGTCAATGATAGCCGATGGAAGGAAATTCAAGTTACTGGTAAGTACGGTTAAAATGACTTTTCAGGATCAGTACTGGGCTCAAAGATGCAGCACTGAGGTCTCTCCTGATAACAGGTGAGTAAATCGGAATTCGTAGTTCGGCTGATTTTAGAGGAATATTATAAAGTTCCAAAACTCCACACTTAGAAGAATTTCCAAGTGAAACCAGTCAATGTTAGCCTATGTAAGGAAATTCAAGTTACTGGTAAGTACGGTTAAAATTACTTTTCAGGATCAGTACTGGGCTCAAAGATGCAGCACTGAGGTCTCTCCTGATAACAGGTGAGTAAATCGGAATTCGCAGTTCTGCTGATTTTTGAGGAATACTTGTATGTTTTTTTTTTTTTTTTTTTTTTTTTTTTTAAAAGTCCTCATTGCCCAGGTACACAGGAGTATTACCCCTTGATCACTTCCCAATGATGCCTCACGTGATCTTTAGAAATCCTGATGCGATACACTCTACACCTTGCCATCTGTACTCAACCATCGGTGCCTCTTCCGTCCTGTCATCCATCGACAACCGCCTGAGTAATTTAGCAATATGGTATAGAGGCCTAATCATTGGACTCATAGATTAAGGTCTGTACCCAATTCTCATAGGGAAGCCAAAAAGCATTGCGCTTACATTTGTATAATCTATCCAATACATTAGTATACTTTATTGAGGCCCACCATTCTAGTTTACTCGGGGAGTGGCTTTAACCCACTTTTACAAATTTCCCTACGAGCGAGTAATATAAGATAAAATAACAGTTTTTAGTACTCTTTGGTAGAGATTCATAATTATTTGGGAGCCCAAAAAAAACCAGTGATACGCTCAGCTGAAACACTTCACCAAATATTAAAAAGATTGTATTACTCACATCAGTCCAAAACTCTTGGATCACCGGACAATCCATAAACATGTGAATGTCATTGCCTTTCTCCTTACCACATTTTAAGCATCTTGGCACTACTCCATTCCTCAGCTTAGATAGTTTATATGGAGTCCAATATACCCTGTGGAGACAAAAGAGGTGGTTCCGCCTTAAATTTGCGGGACGTACTGTGGAGTATAACATGTCGCAAGATACTTGCCATAGATCTTGGATCTGCTCCTCTGGCAAGCTCTTCTCCCACAGCACCGATGGCCAGTTGAAATCCCCATCCGCCATCTCCACTAGCATCCAATATCCGTTCGCCACCTCTTTTTATTCTTTACACCGACTACTAAACTTTCTTCCAATTTATTAGGCAGTCCTGCACCAAGGCCATCTGTAAGACTCCAACTCATCATTTGAAGATACTTAAATCTTGAGAGTAGGCCATTAAACAGTATTTGGCACTCTCCCCAGGGTATTAGGGCTCCATTGAATATCAATTGGCTCCAGAAAGTAATTCCTGCATCTTTTAGTGGGCGCACCAAAACGTCCTTTGACCATTCCGGAGAACCAGGAGAATCGAAAATCGGAGCCAGCCCACTATAATAGTTAATTTTTGCCTCTCTCCTAACTTTGTGCCATGTTATTGCTAGGCTCTGTAGGGTTTTCAGACGTATTTTTTTAAAAAGCGCGGGTCTCCATATTTAAAGATGAAACCAGACTCTCCCCTTTTACATCTTTTAGCATTGCTGTATACATCTTTCCTATATCTGAATCATCTGGCACCCTAAACAAACCTTTCCCTCCTTTTAATAAAAAACCCAGGCATAATATAATAGGTCTGGCAGCCTTAAGCCTCCTTTCTCATATTGCCGTCTCAGTTTTTTCCACGAAATACGTACTCCTTTAGAAGCCCAAATAAAACTAGTTATTTTAGACTGAGTTTTTAAGCCACTCATCCTTAAATGCCATTGGAATATTCTGGAATAAGAAGGTAATTTTTGGGAGAATTGTCATTTTGATGATATTGACTCTACCGTAGATAGATAGTGGTAGGTGAGACCACCCCAACAGCAATTTTCCAATTTCCTTGTTGGCCCTCTGAAAATTGGTTTCAGGAATTTGTTCGATTTTCTCAGTGATTTTGATGCCCAGATACCTCATTTCTTTTTTAACACAACTCTCTTGTGTAGTAATGTTCCAAACCATTATAGCCGTTTTGCCTTGATTTATTTTATAACCAGAAATCTTCCCAAAACCTGCCGCCAGCTCATAAACTATTGGTAACGTTTGGCTGAGATCTGATGTATACACCACCAAGTCATCCGCATACAATCCCAATTTCTTTTGCCAACCCCTGGCTTGAAATGGAAGTATCTCGCCATGTTTCCTAATTTTTTCTGCAAAGGGTTCGATGTAGAGATTAAAGAGTAGTGGGGACAATGGGCACCCCTGCCTCGTCCCTCTAAAGATGTTAAACTTTTCAGATAGCCTCCCATTTATTAGTATTTTTGCTGTGGGGTTTTTATATATCTGCTTTATTGCCCTACAGAAATTTCCTCCCAAATTTGATAATCTCAATACTTCCAATAAATAAGACCAATTTACTTGGTCAAATGCTTTAGTCGCATCAACTGTAATGACGGCTAGTGGCTCCTTATCCACAGTGGCTAAGTCAATAGCACCAATAAGGCTGTAAGTTAGATCCTTAATACTCCTTCCGCGCACAAACCCTTTTTGATCTTCATGAAGGAGTGCTCCCACCACCCCATTCAACCTATCAGCTAATATCTTCGAATAGATTTTATAGTCCGAATTTAGCAAAGAAATGGGTCTGTATGAATCACAACAGTCTGGTTGTTTATCGGGTTTAAGAATCAAGGTCACAATAGCTTCATTCCATGAAGGAGGAATCTCTTCTCCATTTTCGAAGATATTTGTAAGTAGCATACTAAAAACTGGCAATAGATATTTACCCAATTTCTTATAAACCTCCACAGGGAGACCATCGGGACCTGCTGCCTTACCAGATTTCCCTGCTTTAATGACATTTTCTATTTCTAGCTCAGTTATTGTACTATTGATAACGCCCTTATGGAGTTCGGATACCTTACTAGGAACTTCTTGATCTAACCAATCCAAAACTTCCTTCGTTGTCGTACATAGGTTTTCTGTGTATACTTCCCCATAATATTTCAGCAAAGTATCCTCTATACTAGCCCCCATTGTAGTTGGACAGCCAGGATTGCCATAATTAAGTTCTTTTATAAAACTCCTGGGAATATTTGTATGTTTAAAAACTCGACACTTAGAAACTTTTTCAGCAAAAAGCAGGCAATGATATCCTATGGAAGGAAATTCAAGTTACTGGTAAGTTCGGTTAGAATTACTTTTCAGGATCTGTACTGGGCTCAAAGATGCAGCACTGGGTTCTCTCCTGATAACAGGTCAGTAAATCGGAATTCATAGTTCGGCTGATTTTAGAGGAATATTATAAAGTTCCAAAACTCCACACTTTGAAGAATTCCCAAGTGAAACCAGTCAATGATATCCTATGGAAGGAAATTCAAGTTACTGGTAAGTACGGTTAGAATTACTTTTCGGGATGAGTACTGGGCTCAAAGATGCAGCACTGAGGTCTCTCCTGATAACAGGTGAGTAAATCGGAATTCGTAGTTCGGCTGATTTTAGAGGAATATTTGTATGTTTCAAAAATCGACACTTAGAAACTTTTTTAGCAAAAAGCAGTCAATGATAGCCGATGGAAGGAAATTCAAGTTACTGGTAAGTACGGTTAAAATGACTTTTCAGGATCAGTACTGGGCTCAAAGATGCAGCACTGAGGTCTCTCCTGATAACAGGTGAGTAAATCGGAATTCGTAGTTCGGCTGATTTTAGAGGAATATTATAAAGTTCCAAAACTCCACACTTAGAAGAATTTCCAAGTGAAACCAGTCAATGTTAGCCTATGTAAGGAAATTCAAGTTACTGGTAAGTACGGTTAAAATTACTTTTCAGGATCAGTACTGGGCTCAAAGATGCAGCACTGAGGTCTCTCCTGATAACAGGTGAGTAAATCGGAATTCGTAGTTCGGCTGATTTTAGAGGAATATTTGCACAATGGTGAAGGAAGGGGGTGGGGCCTGAGGTGACATGTCTGCAAACACGCCCTGTGGCGCGTTTTAAGTTGGAGAATTAATTCCTCCTCAATCCCGAGGGTCCCTAGGGGCCAACTAGCCCACCAGATACCTCCAGTATGCGCCAGAGAGCTGCGTTGCAGAGAGGTGTTCAGAGGCCACACCCCTTTTTGCACCTCTCTGCAACGCAGCTCTGTGGCGCTTTCCGGACGTACCTGCTGGGCTAGTTGGCCCCCAGGGACCCTCAGGATTGAAGGGGATTTAATTCCCCATCTTAAAACGCGCCACGGGGCCTGTTTGCACACATGTCACCTGAAGCCCCGCCCCCTCCCTTCACCACTGTGCAAACGCGCCCCGTGGCGCATTTTAAGTTGGGGTATTAAGTCCCCTTGAATCATGAGGGTCCCTGGGGTCCAACTAGCCCACCCTGTACCTCCAGTATGCGCCAGGGAGCTGCGTTGCAGAGAGGTGTTCAGAGGCCACGCCCCTTTTTACACCTCTCTGCAACGCAGCTCTGTGGCGCTTTCTGGACGTACCTGGTGGGCTAGTTGGCCCCCAGGGACCTTCAGGATTGAAGGGGATTTTATTCCCCATCTTAAAACGCGCCACGGGGCCTGTTTGCACACATGTCAACTGAAGCCCCGCCCCCTCCGTTCACCACTGTGCAAACGCGCCCCGTGGCGCGTTTTAAGTTGGGGTATTAAATCCCCTTGAATCATGAGGGTCCCTGGAGTCCAACTAGCCCACCATGTACGTCCAAAAGCGCCACAGAGCTGCGTTGCAGAGAGGTGTAAAAGGGGCGTGGCCTCTGTACACCTCTCTGCAACGCAGCTCCTGGCGCATACTGGAGGTTCCTGGTGGGCTATTTGGCCCCCAGGGACCCCCAGTATTCAAGGGGAATTCGTTCCTCTCTGCAAACGCGCCAGGGGCGCGTTTGCAGAGTGCTGCAAGCAGGGGCGTGGCCTCCGGCGCAATGCCGGTCTTTTTTTATTTATTTTTTAAGAAGGGGGCTGTGTGGCCCCTTCTTTTCTAATCTATTGGCCCTGGGGACCCCATCCCCCAGGGCCTGCCCCCTAATTATTATTATTTATTTTTTTAAATTTGGAAGGGGGCCGCGTGGCCCCCTCCCGAGGCCTTAATCGGCCCCGGGACCCCATCCCCCGGGCATGGCCTTCTTTTTTTTTAAATAAAACTTATGGAGGGGGGCTGCGTTGCCCCCCTCCTCAGGCCACTTATGGCCCCGGGGACCCCATCCCCAGGGCCGGCCTTTGTATTTTTAATTTTTTTTTATTACATTTTGGGGAGGGGGCCGCGTGGCCCCCTCCCGGGCCACTAATGGCCCCGGGGACCCCATCCCCCGGGCCTGGCCACTCGTTGGGGACCGTGGGGGTCCCCAATCCCGCAAGGTCCCGCCGGCTCCCTGCGTCCTGCGGGAGCCGGCATTGCTTTTCCATAAGGGGAACTGCTGACATGCAGCTCCCCTTATGGAAAAGCAATCTGATTAGCTTCATTGAAGCGAGAGCAGGTTTCCTGCTCTCGCTTCAATGAAGCAGCAAGTTTGCAATGACAGGACGGGAGCCACGAGGCTCCCGTCCTGCCATTGCAAACAGCAGTGTCCCGGGTAGGCACCCCGGGACACTGCAGGAGCCGGCCCTGGGGGTGGCAGTCCCCAGGGCCACCACAGGCTCCAGGAGGGGCCGCGCGGCCCCCTCCCCACTTCTGCAAAGCCCCGGGAGGTGGTGGTCCTCGGGCTCGGGGTCCGAAACGGACCCCCACATTTCTTTAATTAGTGCCCCGGGAGGTGGCGGTCCCCGGGCATGTGGGGGCTGAAGCCCCCACACAGGTATTTTTTATTAAAAAAGAAGCCCCGGGGGTGGCGGTCCCCGGGCTGCGGGGGGCCGTGAGCCCCCCCTCCAGCATTATAATTTCAAAGCCCCGGGGGGTGGCGGTCCCCGGGGCTTACATAAAATTTTAAAACCACGCATGCCCCAGGACTTGGCCCACCCGGGGGCCAATTAAGAACGAAGCGCGGGAGCCCGCGCTTAGTTTTTTTTTTTTATCGGCAGGATCCGCGCACCCAGCGCGTTTTTTGCCGATTTTTGGGCCCTGGGGGTCCTTGTAGGACCCCCTGAGCAGGCCTAGGGGGTCAGGGTGTTTCTACCCTACCCCCTTTTTGCGTTTTGCGCACTTTTTTTACTGCTTTCTTGTTCCTCGGTTCTACCGAGGAACAAGATGGCTGCCAACACTTCCTGATTTGGAGTGTTGACAGCCAATTAGCATACAGCTCGTGATCAGGAGGGTGCGCGGACCCTACGCGGCCATAGATATATATGTGTTTTTACTTTTGATTTTCTCAGCAACTACTGAACGGATTTACACCATTTAACAAAAGGGTTCTTTCTGAACCAAGAACGACCTCTTTGCCAAATTTGGTGTAATTCCGTTCAGCAGTTCGGGCTGTAGCCGTGGCTAAAGTTTCCTATGGGAAAATGAATGGGGAAAACACGTTTTGGGACCCCCCTTTTTTCTCGGCCCCCGCTTGACGAATCACCCCGAGACTTTCAGGATAGGAGCGGACCGGAGCGGGCCATAAAGTTTGAAAATTTCGCGATGATTCATCAACCGACGCAAGAGTTATTTCAAATAGAATGTCGCGGATTTCCGATGGAAAATAGGTCCTAACTATAACTATCTACTGGCGACCGCTAGTAGATAATATATATATATATATATATATATATATATATATATATATATATATATATATATATATATATATATATATATATATCTCACCACCACACGTCTGCCTCGCAGTATGGACAGACTCCAGCACGCTCGAGTTTGCTATATATTTATATATATATAAAAAAAAAATGAAAATTATAATATAAATATAAATTACAATGAATATTTTTTACTTATAGTTTTACATTATATATGTGTACATAAACATACACACATATATGTGTGTTTGTTTAAATAAGTATATGTTTATATATATTTTTATATATTATTTAAACATATTTAATTTACATCATGTTAATGTTACATGTTAACATATTTAATATTTACTATTTTAACTATATATATATGTGCATATATATATATATATATATATATATATATATATTCACTGAAAAAACCATAGGTTTCAGACACGTTATAGTTAGAAATTAGCATTTAAAAACCTTTGAAATTCACTGAAAAAACCAGAGGTTTTAGGGACAGTTATAGTTAGTTGGACATTGCACTCGTACAAAACCCGTGAAATTCCCCGTTATAGTTAGTTCAGCTAACTATAACTCGCGCCCGCAATGCACTGCTGATGACGTCACATATTACATCACTCATGACATGGTCAGTGACATCACTGATGACATCACTGATGACATCTCAAATGACATCACTGATGACATCATCCAGTGACTGTGTGTTTCTGTAAAGTTTAAATATGTTTAATATATATAGGGAAAGGCGTATTGAAGAATGAGTGGGTGTATAAGTGTCTGAATGGATGATTTAGTACGTGCGTGACTGACTCTACAAGTGAGTGATTAAACGTATCTTACTGAATGCATGGGTTAGTGACTAAACTGTGTGAATGTCTGTATCCGTCTGTTGGTGTGTAAGTGGATGCATGGATTTGCGAATACCTACATGAGTGTTTATATGGGTTATTTATTGGTTCTATGAGTATCTGTATGGGTGCCTGAGTGTTTGTGTGGATGGGGTGTGTGCGACTGTGCATAGATGTGTGAGTGGGTGATTCACTGGGTGGATGGTTTCAAGAGTGCATCTGTGATAGACTGTCTGGGTGGGTAAGTGTGTGTAAGAGTGTGTTAGTGAGTGAATGTATGTCCCAGTGGTACATG
Organism: Calotriton arnoldi; assembly: GCA_963921515.1. Taxonomy (NCBI): domain Eukaryota; kingdom Metazoa; phylum Chordata; class Amphibia; order Caudata; family Salamandridae; genus Calotriton; species Calotriton arnoldi. Next base: position 2,761,139 of record CAWUFW010000988.1, on the reverse strand, counting down.
TGTGAGTAACTAAATATGTGAAAGGCAGTATATATGTGTATTGGAGTATATAAATAGCTAAAAGCGAGAGTGAGTGATTGTGATAGTGGCTGTATGGATGAGTGTGTGCTTGTATCAGTGATTGTATAAGAGCGTAACAATGTGCTAGTATTTGTATGATTAAGTGAGCTGGTGTGTGTATAACTGTATAGGTGAGTAAATGGCAGTGTGTTTAATTATTTGCATGACTGACTAGGTGTGTGAGTACCTCTATGGATGAGTGGCGGTGTTTGAGTGTCTATATAGGAGTAAGAGTGCATATGATAGTCCTGTACTGAGTGACCATAAGTATGAGTGACTGTACGGGTGAGTGAGTGGATGTGTGTGTGTAGACCTAAGAATCAGTGAGTGGGTATGTAGTTATTGGTGTTGGAGTGTCTATGGTTTTGCGAATGGCACTCTGTAATTTAGAGTGGGTGTATCAAAGGTTATATTAGGGTGTGAGGAGCTGCATCAGATTATCACGTGGATGATGTCATCAGTGATGTCATTTGAGATGTCATCAGTGATGTCATCAGTGATGTCACTGACCATGTCATGAGTGATGTAATATGTGACGTCATCAGCAGTGCATTGTGGGGCGCGAGTTATAGTTAGCTGAACTAACTATAACGGGGAATTTCACGGGTTTTGTACGAGTGCAATGTCCAACTAACTATAACTGTCCCTAAAACCTCTGGTTTTTTCAGTGAATTTCAAAGGTTTTTTAAATGCTAATTTCTAACTATAACGTGTCTGAAACCTATGGTTTTTTCAGTGAATTTCAAAGGTTTTTAAAATGCTAATTTGTAACTATAACGTGCCTGAAACCTACGGTTTTTTCAGTGAATTTCAAAGGTTTTTTAAATGACAATTTTTAAATGTATTAATTTTTATATTAATTTTTTTCATACTGATTTACTACATTTTTAGAAACAATTTCTTTTACATATTTTATTTTTTAAATTACATTGTAATTACATTATACATTACATTACAAAAAATACTTTCTCAGAATGAATTACTTTAGTTTAAATACTTTGCACATAGGCAATAGACTTTTAAGTACAGTAGTTACAGTTGTTGCAATGGGCAACACATTTTCAAACACAATGCAACATTCAGCTCACATGTGAATTTCTAGTTAAATGCAATTAGTTACTTTATGGATTACTTTTTCTAACCACAGGACTGGATCCTAGATTCAGTCCTGGTACATCTCCTGTAAACAGTTGAGTAAAAGCGTTTTGGTTACAGTCGTGATTTTTAAGGAATATTATTGTATTTTAAAAGTTGACACTTAGAAACTTTTTCTCATAGAATCACCAATGTTATCCTATGGAAGGAAATTCACTTAGCAGGTAAAAACTGTTATCGTTACTTTTTCTTACTCAGTGTTGGATCCTGGATCCAGCACTGGTGCATCTCCTGTAAACAGTTGAAAGAATGCGTTTAAGTCATACAGGCGATTTTTAAGGAATATTTGTAGTTTGTGAAAATCGACACTTTGAAACTTTTCTGCTGAAAACCAGACAATGGATTCCTATGGAAGAAAATATAAGTTACTGGTAAGTACGGTTAAAATTACTTTTCAGGACCAGTACTGGGCTGAAAGATACAGCACTGAGGTCTCTCCTTATAACAGGTGAGTAAATCGGAATTCGTATTTCGGCTGATTTTAGAGGAATATTTGTATGTTTCAAAAATCAACACTTAGAAACTTTTCAGCAAAAGCAGGCAATGATATCCTATGGAAGGAAATTCAAGTTACTGGTAAGTACGGTTAAAATTACTTTTGAGGATCAGTACTGGGCTGAAAGATGCAGCACTGAGGTCTCTCCTGATAACAGGTGAGTAAATCGGAATTCGTATTTCGGCTGATTTTAGAGGAATATTTTAAAGTTCCAAAACTCCACACTTAGAAGAATTTCCAAGTGAAACCAGTCAATGTTAGCCTATGAAGGAAATTCAAGTTACCGGTAAGTACGGTTAAAATTACTTTTGAGGATCAGTACTGGGCTGAAAGATGCAGCACTGAGGTCTCTCCTGATAACAGGTGAGTAAATCGGAATTCGTATTTCGGCTGATTTTAGAAGGATATTTTAAAGTTCCAAAACTCCACACTTAGAAGAATTTCCAAGTGAAACCAGTCAATGTTAGCCTATGAAGGAAATTCAAATTACCGGTAAGTACGGTTAAAATTACTTTTGAGGATCAGTACTGGGCTGAAAGATGCAGCACTGAGGTCTCTCCTGATAACAGGTGAGTAAATCGGAATTCGTATTTCGGCTGATTTTAGAGGAATATTTTAAAGTTCCAAAACTCCACACTTAGAAGAATTTCCAAGTGAAACCAGTCAATGTTAGCCTATGAAGGAAATTCAAGTTACCGGTAAGTACGGTTAAAATTACTTTTCAGGACCAGTACTGGGCTGAAAGATGCAGCACTGAGGTCTCTCCTGATAGCAGTTGAGTAAATCGGAATTCGTATTTCGGCTGATTTTAGAGGAATATTTTAAAGTTCCAAAACTCCACACTTGGAAGAATTTCCAAGTGAAACCAGTCAATGTTAGCCTATGAAGGAAATTCAAATTACCGGTAAGTACGGTTAAAATTACTTTTGAGGATCAGTACTGGGCTGAAAGATGCAGCACTGAGGTCTCTCCTGATAACAGGTGAGTAAATCGGAATTCGTATTTCGGCTGATTTTAGAGGAATATTTTAAAGTTCCAAAACTCCACACTTAGAAGAATTTCCAAGTGAAACCAGTCAATGTTAGCCTATGAAGGAAATTCAAGTTACCGGTAAGTACGGTTAAAATTACTTTTCAGGACCAGTACTGGGCTGAAAGATGCAGCACTGAGGTCTCTCCTGATAGCAGGTGAGTAAATCGGAATTCGTATTTCGGCTGATTTTAGAGGAATATTTTAAAGTTCCAAAACTCCACACTTAGAAGAATTTCCAAGTGAAACCAGTCAATGTTAGCCTATGAAGGAAATTCAAGTTACCGGTAAGTACGGTTAAAATTACTTTTGAGGATCAGTACTGGGCTGAAAGATGCAGCACTGAGGTCTCTCCTGATAACAGGTGAGTAAATCGGAATTCGTATTTCGGCTGATTTTAGAGGAATATTTTAAAGTTCCAAAACTCCACACTTAGAAGAATTTCCAAGTGAAACCAGTCAATGTTAGCCTATGTAAGGAAATTCAAGTTACTGGTAAGTACGGTTAAAATTACTTTTCAGGACCAGTACTGGGCTGAAAGATGCAGCACTGAGGTCTCTCCTGATAACAGGTGAGTAAATCTGAATTCGGATTTCGGCTGATTTTAGAGGAATATTTGTATGTTTCAAAACTCCACACTTAGAAGAATTTCCAAGTGAAACCAGTCAATGTTAGCCTATGAAGGAAATTCAAGTTACCGGTAAGTACGGTTAAAATTACTTTTGAGGATCAGTACTGGGCTGAAAGATGCAGCACTGAGGTCTCTCCTGATAACAGGTGAGTAAATCGGAATTCGTATTTCGGCTGATTTTAGAGGAATATTTGCACAATGGTGAAGGGAGGGGCGGGGCCTGAGGTGACATCTGTGCAAACGCGCCCCGTGGTGCGTTTTAAGTTGGGGATTAAGTCCCCTTGAATCATGAGGGTCCCTACGGGCCAACTAGCCCACCAGGAACCTCCAGTATGCGCCAGGGGCTGCGTTGCAGAGACATGTACAGAGGCCACACCCCTTTTACACCTCTCTGCAAAGCAGCTCTGTGGCGCTTTCTGGACGTACCTGTTGGGCTAGTTGGCCCCCAGGGACCCTCAGGATTGAAGAGGATTTAATTCCCCATCTTAAAACGCGCCACGGGGCCTGTTTGCACACATGTCACCTGAAGCCCCGCCCTCCCTTCACCACTGTGCAAACGCGCCCCGTGGCGCGTTTTAAGTCGGGGATTAACTCCCTTGAATCCTGAGGGTCCCTGGGGTGCAACTAGCCCACCATATACCTCCAAAAGCGCCATAGAGCTGCGTTGCAGAGAGGTGTAAAAGGGGCGTGGCCTCTGTACACCTCTCTGCAAGGCAGCCCCTGGCGCATACTGGAGGTTCCTGGTGGGCTAGTTGGCCCCAGGGACCCCCAGTATTCAAGGGGAATTCGTTCCCCCTCTGCAAACGCGCCAGGGGGCGCGTTTGCAGAGTGGTGAAGGAAGGGGGCGGGGCCTGCGGGCCCGATCGTTTTTTTTTTTTTTTTTTTTGGGGGGGAGGGGGGCCGCGTGGCCCCCCTCCCGGGCCACTACTTGCCCCGGGGACCCCATCCCCCGGGGCTGGCCCTCTCGTTGGGGACTGTGGGGGGGTCCCCAATCCCCCCACAGTCCCGCCGGCTCCCCGTGTCCTACGGGAGCCGGCATTGCTACACATGGGGAGCAGCTAACATGCTGCTCCCCATGTGGAAAGCAATCGGCTTGGATATTGGAAGAGAGAGCAGGTTTCCTGCTCTCTTCCAATATCCAAAGCAGTTGCAATGACAGGACGGGGCCGCGAGGCTCCCGTCCTGTCATTGCAAACAGCAGTGTCCCGGGGTAGGCACCCCGGGACACTGCAGGAGCCGGCCCTGGGGGTGGTGGTCCCCAGGGCCATCAAGGGCTCCAGGAGGGGGCCGCGCGGCCCCCTCCCATTCAGTGCACAGCCCCGGGAGGTGGTGGTCCCCGGGGCTCTGGGGGTCCAAAACGGACCCCATTGTAATTTTTCTTAGTGCCCCGGGGAGGTGGTGGTCCCCGGGGCGTGTGGGGAGGTGGTGGTCCCCGGGGCTGCGGGAGGGCTCAGAGCCCTCCCGCACCATTCTACATAAAGCCCCGGGGGTGGTGGTCCCCGGGGCTTGGGGGCCCTTAGAGGCCCCCACACATAAAATTAACCCCCCCCAGCATGCCCCCGGGACTTGGCCCACCCGGGGCCAATTAACATCGAAGCGCGGAGACCGCGCTTCGATTTTTTCTTCGGCAGGGTTCGCGCTCCCTGAGCGCATCCTGCCGATTTTTTTTTTTTTTAAATTATTTTTTGCCCAGGGGTCCTTGTGGGACCCCCTGAGCAGACCTAGGGGTCAGGGTGTTTCTACCCTGCCCCCTTTGTGCGCTTTGCGCACTTGTTTCTGTCCCTCGGTTCTACCGAGGGACAAAATGGCTGCCAACACTTCCTGATTTGGAGTGTTGACAGCCAATTAACATAAAGCTCGTGCTCGGGAGGATCCGCGGCCCTAGATATATCTATCTTTTTACTTTTCTTTTTCTCAGCAACTACTGAACGGATTTACACCATTTAACAAAAAGGGTTCTTTCTGAACCAAGAACTACCTCTTTGCCAAATTTGGTGTAATTCCGTTCAGCAGTTCGGGCTGTAGCCGTGTCTAAAGTTTCCTATGGAAAATTGCATGGGGAAAACGCGTTTTGGGACCCCCTTTTTCTCGGCCCGCGCTGACGAATCCCCCGAGACTTTCAGGGTAGGAGCGGACCGGAGCGGGCCACAAAGTTTGAAAATTTTGCGAAGATACGTCAACCGGCAAGAGAGTTATTTCAAATAGAATGTCGCGGATTTCCTATGGATAATAGGTTGTAACTATAACTATCTACTGGCGACCGCCAGTAGATAATATATATATATATATATATATATACAAAAAAAAGCAGAGAACTCTGGGTAGTTCTCAAGTTCAGTTCAGCTCCTGTATAGAGCACTCTCAAAACCAGCGACACTCGAGATCTGCTCACCTCAAATGTCTGCTTTTCTATCAAAGTCTTTAAGCATAGGATTAGCACAGTGCCATCCATGCCGAGATAGAAATGGGCAAAGTCTTTTGCCATTTCTACAGCAAAATCTTTAAGAATAGGACTAGCGCAGTGCTGTCCATGCCGAGCTGTAAAATGACAAAAGCCATTTACCACTCCAGGCTCGAAGTAGAGCGAAACACTGTGTCAGGGGTTGCTTTTACTCATTTCAGGTGGGCTTGGTTGGTATTTTACCAATTCAAAGCTGTAATACTGTGCCTGGAGTGGTAAATGGCTTTTGTCATTTTGTAGTCCTCTTAAGGGAAGTTTACCCCTGCAAGAAGGTGGAACAAATAACATAACAGACAAATGCAGTGGGGTTAATTATCTCATCAATGGTAAGAGAAGAGAACTAAACCTTTTCAGCCACAATGGAATGTGAGAGACCCATTACAGGAAGAACCTTTGTACACCGGAAACAAATAACAAACCTGTGAGTTCATACATTATAGTCAAGCAACAATCACTTCAAAACTATGAAGAAGTCAGATATCAAATATGCGCAGCGAAAGAAGAAGCTAGCCACATTAAAACGAAAGAAAATCGATGCTTCCTTTCACAGACATAAGTTAAAGCAACTCCTGTCATACAACAGGTCCACGGAAGGGCTTAAACTTGATCTTATGGCATTTCTATGTGAAAACGTTATGCATAAATCTAAATGCAGTGTTTCCTTCCTTGGACGTATTTAAAATGAATTGCACTGTCCAAAAAGGTCCACCAGCCAAAGTGACCAGAAGGGCCCCCTTGGGTGCACGCTATGGTGCCCCCCTGTTGATCCCTGCACCTTGTGGCAGGCACCTTGAGGTGCCTGACACGGGTGCAGGGATGAACCGCACCTCCCATTTTACTATGGGAGCATGCATTACGGCCAATTTACGGCCTGAATGCATGCTCCCATAGGATAATGTAGGAACGTGACCGAACAGTGTTCGGTTACATCCTAATGAGGCGGTCGGGACCACTGACCGGGTGTCGGTCGGTCCCATGACACATCGTAATGACCCCCCTAATGCTGGGAACCACTAAATACACATGCTCTATGTGTTTAAATGTTGAAATTGAAATAATGTGATTATTCCATAACATAATCAAGTGTTCAATAATATTTAGCAATATTAATCTCTAATTTTTCACATATTATCTTATAAAATATACCCAAGTGCACACAGCTGTTGGCAGCATGACATTACTCAGATTAACCTGGCACAAAAAGTCCTCCTATGAAAGCTTACAGAAAGCACAGAGAAACACCATAGGGCCAGCAATCCCCATTTTTTGTGAATGCCTCTTATTCAGATGCCTCGGCTACAATATGTATTATCATGCTTTATGCTTGTATAGTTACAATAATATATTTACATTGACTTACAGGTGTTAGATTTTTGCATTTGCTGGTGCATGTCTGGACTCATCATATGTAAATCTTGCAAGCAAAATGTAGGAAAAGAAGACCACGATGTAAAATTGCACCAATTAATTTAGACAGTAGAGAAGCAGGACTCAAGAGCAGAGAAAGTAGAGGGCAAAGACATGTTTCAGACTTACTGACGATATTCCAAAAATTGAAATACAACAGAAAAATGTGTGGAAGTATAGGTAAACATAATCAGGTCTCAGAAGACATGCTGTGAAAAAACTAAAAACAACCTAAGGCAGTCAACGTATTGGTAGTGGAAATTTCACAAGAGGTCAAAGAATCAACGTAGCTGAACAAAACCTTAATCTGGGAAATAGAGACGCCTTACGACAGGTTAATCCGATGCTGCAGGCTAAAACTGTGACATTAAAGTCAACCAAATGCTGTTAGGCCCAATGTTCACTTTCCATTCACAAGATAGGGAAGTGAGGGGACGCAACCTTAAGCCCCAGTGGACCTGCCAAAAAAGGAAATCCATAAAAATGCTGAAGTAAGAATGCCAATTGTTCTTCTCAACATAATGGAGGATCACTATATAAATACTAAAATCTCATGGCTCAAAATCTGATTGATACATGGCTGAAAAACCAAAGGACCTACAAAGAGAATGTTATGGAATATTAATGGAATTATCCTTCCACAAGTTAGCTCCTGCCAATCACTGTGTGAAGTGATAGTAACAACTAGATGGCAATCCTAGAGTACATGCTGACTATAAAGCTCACAGAGAGCATGAATACATTGAAGTTCCACAACATGTGCTAGAATGCTTTCAAGCAATCCACATGTCTGGTCTGAAGTTCTCCTTGCAATTAACCTTCGAAAGAATGTCCTCCTTGAAATATACTTCATTTGGATCTTTAAGCTACTTTGAGTAGGCAATAAACCTCTTGGTGTAGATCATGAACATCTCTTCAATATGTATGCCTTTTAATTATTACCTTTGCATATCATTGATCTAATATTCAATTCTGATACAGCAGAAAATGCACCGTGAGAAACAGATATGAAATCAGTGACATGCATTCTGTTTCTCACTATTTCTGTTTGCTCTGCTTATGTAAGGCTTGTGGAGAAGTATGCCTGTTAAACGCAAGACTATAATAATCTTATTCAGACATGAGCGAATCTACTGCCAATGGTGACAAAAACAAGCAGCATGTTGTGTTTTATCTTATGGCCAACTGCTGAATCAAATCACTAGGGGCCTGATTATGATGATGGTGGGACTGCCACCAATAGCCCGTCAGTGGCGGTCCCGCCACCATCATAATGCTGAATCCCTCCCGCCACACTAGGATGGTGGATGGATGGCTGGCGGAGAGACCGACCGCCTAGGATCAAGGAGCCCGTCAGTCCATTGGAGGGACTTGCATTCCCTACAACAGTGGCGGTGCCTGCCAGGCCGTAGGGATTACAATTTCCAGTTAACCCGCAATGAAAAGGCAGGTGGAAAGGGACATTGGGGGCCCGTAGCGGGCCCCCCTTCTCCCCTGGCCCTCAGACATGGGCCCTGGGTTATATCCCTGCACTATGTGGCAGGCACCGCATGGTGCCTGCCACATAGTGCAGGGATATGCAAAAAATGTATTTTTTGTACTGCGGAGTATGCTGCAACCCGCAGCACATGCTGCAATACAAAATAAACACTTTGCGACCGACTTGAAGGCAGTCGCATTGTAATTAGCATGGCGGGACTGCCGGCAGCTAGTCGGGAAGTCCCGTCTCCGATATGATGGGGGTCGGATGGAAGCCCGACCGCCATCATAATGAGGCCCTAAATTCACATACAAGTTTGTACAGCTGCAAATCCACTGTTCACTTGTGCAAGTGCTGTAGAGCAATACACAGTGATGGTTGATTAGCACTGTTCATTGCTTATCTTTCCTTTGACTTTCCTCTACCATGCAGTTGCCATTAACTTAAGGCTCTTCACTGTTTTTAACACAATTCCTTGTTCCAAACGATTGTCAGTAGCAGGGGTTTTCTATTTTAAGTATGACTTCATCCTTGTCAACTCTCCCACCAAGAAAGAGGATGGGCAGCTAATTAATATTAAGAACCTAGATCAGGCATAGCGTGACAATATTATTTAACAGAGAGTGTTTAAATGTCTGCCATGTGTACCAAGCTAATAAACACTTGTAGGAAGCTTAAAAACATTGGTACTAGGGCAAAAGGTGGGGGGGGACCATGTGAAAAAAGGCACTTTACCACACGACACCCCCCCCTCCAAACGAAAGGGAATGAGACTAATCTTTCCCAAGAGAGTCTTTATTGTTTAAGTGGAAGAACTGGGAAGGCCATCTGTATTGGCATGGTCAGTCCTAGGTCTGTGTTCCACTGTAAAGTCCATTTCCTGTAGGGAGATGGTCCACCTCAACAGTTTAGGACTTTCGCCTATCATTTGCATCAGCCATCTGAGAGGCCTGTGGTGAGTTTGTACAAGGAAGTGAGTACCAAACAGGTATGTCTCCGCTTCTTCAGGGACCAAACCACAGCAAAAGCTTCCCTCTCAATGGCCCTCCAACACGTTTCTCTGGGGAGTAACCTCTTGCTAATAAAAGCAACAGGATGGTTCTGGCCATCATCGTTGGTCTGTGATAGGACTGCTCCTATCCCATGCTCAGAGGCATCAGTCTGCACAAAGAACTGCTTTATATAATCTGCAGTTTTTAGAATGGGTGCTGAGCACATCTCTTCCTTCATAGTGTCAAAAGCCTTTTGACAGCTCACTGTCCAGTTAAGTACTGTTCTGATCATATCAGTTTTCCAGTCACCATAGTGACACTTGCAGCTGTATTCCTCAGTGCTTTTACTTCAACCCCATTGATATGTGACTTTTGTCTGTTTTTCTCCAGGTTACTGTGCCAAACAGCCAGGGTAGCTATATCCACCCCTCCCTCTGAGATTAAGGTAGCTTCAGTGTGCTCTCTGACCTGGTCAGGGCACACCAAGGATCCCGACTAACAACCTCAGAAGGTGTTTGCTTACAGAGATGGCATCAAGCCTACTTGGGATCCCAGTTTTTACCCTGGTACCCACCCTTTGATTGGGAAGTGTCTCTGGGCCCCCCTCCTGAACAGGTTTTTGGGTGCATTTAAATCTTTCCCTTGGGCGGGAGCAGGAACCCCTTTCTTTTGGTCACCCCCAACATGGCTCTTTCTGGACACCCTTATTTTGACCCTGTGGTCTGCCTTCTTCCCACGTCCTTGGGGAGAGACCTACCCTAAGTCCACTAAATACTGATGCAGTTTTTCTTAAGTACAATTAGTCAACAGTTGCTCTTTCATTATCAAATTATAGACCCCTTCATAGACTGCACCTTACTGCCTTTCAACCAGCCACCTAGTGTTTTGACTGAGTCAACAAAATCTACCCAGGACTGACTTGAGGTTTTGTGAGTCTCCCTGAATGCAATCTTGTTCTCCTGAGTAGGGGGTCCAAAGCCCTCAATCAGGGTATCCTTCATGAGGTCATAGGACTCAGCACATTCCTCATCCAGTGTCAGGAGTCTATCCCTGCACTTTCCTGAGAATAACTCCCACAGTAGAGAGCCCCAGTGTCTCCGGTGTAACTTCCTCATTTTACAAGCCCTCTCAATGGCTATAAACCAATTTCTGATGTCATTACCCTCAACATATTTGGGGACAATCCTTTTTTGGGGATTTTGGGATCAAACGTTTCCTCTCTCTCACTATTTAGTTTATTGCTGCCACCACTCATGGGTTCTAGACCCATCTCAGCCCTTTCTTTCTCTATAGCCAAGATTTTGGTTTCAAGGGCTGCTCTTCTGGCTAGTCTTTCAAGAATTGTTTCTTCTTCATCTAGCTCTTCTCTGAAACTTGAGGGGCCAGGCCTACCCCCAGTAGGGGAAGGCCCTCGTTGTACAGTCTTAGGGTAGATGGGAGGGAGTATCTCAGCACCTTCTTTAGTGAGTTTAAGGGGAAGATTTCCTGGGGCCATATCACAGATACAGGGCATTTCCCTTTTTGCTTTTAAAAGGTACCCCTGGTGCAAACAAGGAAAATGCGCTGGGACAGTGCATTCATGTGAAAAATCGAGCAGCTGCTTTGAAGTCACTCCATGTTTTACAGTGCAGGCGGGAACCTGCCTGCACTTTTAAGGGAAATTAGAGATCAACTTGCAGGCGGCTTTAGTGAGTGATTGCAACCGCCTGCAAGGGGATGTCTGGGGGGGTCCATGGAACCCCTGTTCCCCCTCCAGATGGCTGATATCAGTGGGCGCATTGACAGTACGCCACCTTTTAGGTTGCGCACTTTCAGTGCACCTCATGACAGTTTCTTTGCCTCTGCGTCTGCGTCTATAATATGATGCAGGAGCAGAGGAAAAGGGATTCCCTCATTTGCCTGGGGCCAAGCCCCCATGCAAATGAGGGAATGCCCTCTGATGATAGCGCTGGTTCTTTATCTGCGTTAGTGCTATTGGTATTACAGAAGGTGACGCACAAGCTTCTGCGGGCCCCTTCTGTAATACCAAAGTTCCCCGGGCCCTCAAAGTGGGGCTCTTCCGTAATATGACTCCTGGAGTACTATCCCCACTGTCATGGTCACTGTCCACCTCCTCCTCTAGAGGGGTGTCGGGATCCTCAGTTAAATGGGTTGTATCAAACTCTGCAAAGAGCTCCTGGAGCTTTTGTAGGGTTTGAGACAGTTTTTTTTTTTTTGCTGGCTATACAGAGGCTCCTTAACTACTTCATACTAAGTTGCAGATAAGGAGTCAGGATGAGTTCCTGTATTTTCTCCTCTGGGCCAGACATTTTTAGCACAGTTGGGACCTTTTTACAAAATCAACAAACATTCTAAAAGACTTTTAAGTCCTAACCGACTAGTATTATTTTTAAATCTCTAATACAATCGACTGAACGACTTTAACACAAGGCCCTAGCAGTTCATATTAGAAAATTTAGAAAAAATCAAAAAATTTGCAAAAATATTTTTGGGCTGATGTCAATTGTGGATTTTTTAGTGGAATCACCTATTGACCAAATGGTACCCGCAAATGCAAAGTCTTCTATCCCACCGCTGATCCCCCAATGTAGGATGCTGGTTTTTTATGTGGTAGTGTCAATATAAGGGCACACCATGCCAAAAGTACAGATGACCCTTATTGGTTTACAGGGATTAAATTAATCATCCTAAGTGCTTTATTTGTGGTAGTGTGGTCAAGCAGCTTAGGCTTATCAGAGGGTAGTTAAGCATGTGTTGTACAGAGTAAATAAATGAGACACACTCAAGAAAAAATTTGAGACCAATTTAGAAAAATGACACAGATTTTATATAATTCTAGACACCAAGATCATCAGAATCAGGTAAGTACTTTCAAAGTTATAGATTTTTGTAGAAATCGAAAATACAGTCGAATAACAGTTTTGAGGTATGAGCCTTGATTGTGATATTGTTATCCTGTGGGAGAAACATACACTGCATACATATACTTGCATGAGTTTCTTGAGGGTGCCTTTTGGGACTTTAGGTTCTTAGGCACCAAGTTCCAAGAAACCACCAGCAGTTCAGGTTTACCTGCCCTGGTGAGTCTGGGTGCAGAGGTGCTGGTAGCGTTGGTAGCATCGAGCGCTATACGGTAAAGTCAATGACAAAAGTACTTGTAAAAGAAAGGCTGCAAGTGGGTACTTGGGGGCAAGCCTGGCAGAACCCAAGCAGGGGCTCGACTCTTGAAGGTTTCTGGAGCACGGGGACACAGCTGGGTTACGCGAATCCGGGCTGGGGCGACTCGGGTGCAGAGCTGTTTTGTCCAGCGGGTCGCTGTGGTTAGAGGCTCTCCCTTAACTTTAGTGACCTGGAAAGGGAGAGAAAACAGGAGAGCAGGGTCACCCTCAGTGAAGACTTCGTGGATCCTGAAGTCACTAAACAGCAGGTCAGTGTCCACGTCAGTAGTGTCTGGACTGAACACGCAACAAGCCTTGGTAGATGCAAGGGCTCCGGTACCCATGGTATTGGTGCTGAGAGTGACCGGGAGAGATCATCGGCTAGAGACTTGGTGAGAGTGACAGGGCTGGCCTCTTGGACTCACAGCAACCTCTTCCTGGTGAGTTGTTTCCTCGGTGGGCCCGATGGCCAGCAAGACGAAGTACCTGGTCCATGCAGTCGGTGTCTGCAGATGCAGAGGGATAGCTCCTCCACCCCAAGGGAGATGCTGCTTGGTTGTTGAAGGTAAGAACAGTCCTCTAATGGTTTGGTGAGGTAGTTCAGCTTCTGAATGAGTTGGTCTTTGTGAATGTCACGTTGCAGGTAGCCGGGCAGGGTTTGGGGCCAGTCTCGGTGCAGGACCTCTGTTCTCACAACTTCGGCTCTTCTTTGTCCTTCCTTCGGTTCCTAGTAGACGAATCTGAGTTCCTGGTGTAAGGGGGACCCATAATTACTGAATTTAGAGGCGTTTAGGGGATTGTAGGGTAGTAGCCAATGGGCTAATTACCCATGTGGTGATTACACCCCTATATGTCTACTTCCTGGGGAGAGTGGGCATAATCCTGACCCATAGTTCCTAGTTTCACCAAATTCAAAATGTTGAAACCCTTCATTCGCTGTCTACTTCAGGTGACCCATCTTAGGGGTGTGCCTAGCCTCAAAGTGTGATACGCCTTCAGACTAACTAATTTCCCGCCTGCTCTGGTGCCAAATGGGCCACAGGGCAGGGGGTGGTGTCCCTACGTCTGGGGGAAGCTGTTGCTGCATATCAAGGATGACAGAGGCTTTGAAACCTCTGCCCTTGACATGCTAATTCACTAGCCATCTTGCTTGAGGAGGTGTGAACACCTTCCTCCAGAACAGGCATTGTTTCTGGCCTCTGAGAGACTGGGCTCTCACCTGCAGGGGGTCAGAAACTTGTCTGTGGTGACAGGCTGGATGATACCAGTCAGCCAGCACATTAGAGGACTAGTAGGTTTTCAGGGGGCACTCTAAGGTGCACTCTGGGTGCATGTCATAATACATCTAGTACTGGCATCAGTACCGATTTATTAAGGTGAGATGTTTGATAACAAACACCATTGATTTCAGTGCAGCCATCACGTAGCTGGGTAACCTGTAATGAAGAGTGCCGAGTACATATCCTTTAAGATGGCTGCCTGATCACTTGCAATATCTAGCAATGGAACTAGACCTCACAGGGACCTATCTGCTTGTGCACATGTGCTCTCACATATAATATAATGCAACCTGCCTTAGGGCTGTAAGGCCTGCTGTAGGGATGACTTACATATAGTATATGTAGTGTACCATAGCATGGCACACAGGGAGTGTGCCATGTCGTGTTTTCACAATGGTTTGCACCAATTCACGCATTCTGCAATGGCAGTCTGCATGTTGTATTTGTATGGGACCCTTTGGGTGGCAAAATACATGCTGCAGCCCATTGCAACCCTCTTTTGTACCAATGCCCTGGGTGCCAGGGGTACCATTCACTAGGGACTTAGAGGGGTGCTAAAGTCCTTGACAATTGAGATACAATTAGACATTTACCTTGTATTTAGGGAAAGAGCACTGGGACTGGGGGCCTGGTTAGCAGGGACCCAGTGCACTTTCAGTCAAAAAGCATCAGTGCTAAAGCAAAAAGTGGGACTGACCATGTCAAAAAGGGCACTTTCATACAACACTTGTAATAAGTTTCATCTCATGAATAATATAAATAATAAAATGTGTGCTACCCAAATGTTACCACTCTATCTCTTCTGGAGATGCGGAAAGCGTAACCAATGATATACCAGAAAATCGGCTATCATAATATTGAGAAGGTAGCTATAAATACGTCAGTATGGATTTACATGTCTTACCTTCATATATACATGCCTTGACAATGATAAATAAGTTGAAAGTATGTTGATGTGGAGTTAGGAATCGAAGACTCCTTGCCATACCCCTCCATTGGACATTTAATTTCACCTTCTCAAATGGAGAATTTTCAAAGAACCATGAGAAATACTGGGCAAGGGGGAGCTGGTTCAGCATGATATATCCATTGAATTAGGGGGCTGTTATATTGTTAGTTCTTATTTTTTTGTTTGTATTTTCTTCTTTTCTTTCATTGTGATTTGTATAATGAGTATGTATATGAACTGGTACTGGTACCTTTAAGTGTTTAAGCATATGAACTCTTGGCAAATGAACCGATGTATTTGCACTTTGACAATGAAATTATTTATTGAAGAATTGTAATGATATTTACTAATTCTACCTGGTTCAATAAATATATATATATTTTTAAAAGAGAAATACTGGGCAAATAGGTCTTGAGGTGGGTTTTAAAAACTGGACAGCAGAATGAAGGAAATAATAAGTGGATGTGGTAGCGATTACATACCAAATAGGCTACTAAACACATGCCAGAGATGTTGGTGCACTAACCCCTTCACAAGGACTCTGTCCCAGATTTCAGAGCATTTTGTTTCGTGGTTGGCCCACTTTTTCGGGACAGCCACGACACAAATGCTAATCAAAATAACAAAACCAGACAAGGGCCGATTTGTGTTGCTTTGTAAAAATATTTAACAACAGCGCCTATGGACACTCTTTAAAATCCCATTGGTTCCATTAGCTTTTCATCCTTCCAAGGTTGAGGAGTACAATTGACTTGCATTAAAATAAACATCTGTCATTTGACATAGGCAACAGGTGAGCCTATGGGGGTCAACACAAGTTCAACAAATATACTTGTGATATTTTAGTATAGGTCGTTGTCTACTAATAAGCAGAATCTATTGTATGAGGTAATCTTAGAATGTTATATTTAGAATTCTGTTGTGGTCTTCTTTGGAATGTCTATGACCAGTCAGTTATTGCTGGCTGGTGTTCTGGATAGGACATTTCGTGTATACTGCTGAATTTCAATAAACTTCTTCACACCACATTTATTCTGCATGGGTGTCCAACTTCATCACATTGGCGACAAGCTGGAGGATCTTTCTGTGAGAGCCCACCCATTTGGGAAGAGGACTTTATCAGCAGAGAAGAGATGGAGAGGAAATGTCTCAACACATTTGCAGGCAGTCGCGGCCGGCATGAGTCGCGGGTGGGGGGGCGGGTAGGAAAAGTCACGCTGGGGGAGGTTAATTTAAAAAAAAAAATACCTTCCTGGGTCCTGCGCCGTCTCAGATCCTGGCCGGGTCCTGCGGAACAGGAAGCAGGCAGCCTCCCTCCCCTCCCCTAAGCCAATCACAACGCTGCAATGGCAGCGTTGTGATTGGTTGGGACGCTGACCACACAGGCGTCTATGGGGAGGTCAGTTTCTCCATGTAGGCTGCATGCAGCCTACATGGAGAAAAGGGAGAGTGCGCATGACTGGTTTGGTCAGCCCCAGAAGGCTGACCAAACAGTCAGGGGCCGCAGCATTGGGCTAGTCACTCCTCCCCTGCCCTCCAGCAGAGCCTCCCACCTGCCCACCCCCAACCAAACCCTTCTGCTTTCTCGCAGTGCGAGAAGCAGAAACATAAAATGGTATTTATAATACCATTTTATGTTTCTGCTTCTCGCTCTGTGAGAAAGCAGTAGGGCGATGCTCCTCCGCCCACATGGAGGAGCCGCCCCTGTCAGGACTTTTCTTAAGGTACTGAGATTTGTCTGCCAAGCGCACCTGTGGTTTTAGAGGGCTGCCCGCTATTCCTGATTTCACTCTTTAAATTTGCGCTAAGGCAGTTTAATTACTTTTAATACTTGCATAGCCCTGACAGCATGTGTCATATGCATTTGTTCAACTGCCACTGTGTCTGCGCGTAATCACCTAGTGCAGCGGGACCATTGAATTATCACCTGGATATTTGGTTTGTTCGTGCTTGCCTGCTGGTTCACTTTAATTCTCGTGCTGTGTCCGCCTCGAGCTGTTGCGTCTTATTGCTGACGATGTACGCGACGTCCCTACGCCATGCACAAGGCTGCAATATCAGGAGTCTTTCAACACTGGACGCACGTTGCAACGCAAAAGGCTGCAATGTCAGGAGGCATTTAACACTGGAATGCATGCTACGTGTTGCCCCTCTGACACTTTCAGCTGCTTGCTCTGGTTGCTATGACAACTATTCAGCAGGGAGCGCCGCACCAAGGGAACTTTTTCGGGTGGAGAATTGTTTTACTCTGGATCGTCGGCACACTGTGTTCAGAGGCTATAACCAGAACACTACTTTCAGAAGCCTATGCCAGTACCTTTCATTGCTTCTACAGTAAGGACATAACTTTTAGGGTTTGTAATTTTTCTCTTCCCAGTTTCTTATTTTCTAAGTTTCACAGTGGATTCTCGGGTGCTTGTCCGAGCACCGCTGCCCTTGACTTTTTATATACTTATGTATTTCTGAACTGCTGAAGCCTCATGATTTTGTGTTGATTGTTTTGCACATTTGTTTCGTTATTGCTTTACCTTAGAATTGTAATGTTCAGTGACTTTTAGTTCTGTTTGACTGTGTATGTGTGCAATAGGGACTGTGCACATTTACTGTTAGGATGCAAAATATTACCCCACCACTGTTTTTCTTGTCCTCCCCAGGGGAACCTAGCATCCGTTAGCTCAAGTGGAAAAAAGTGTTCTCGCACTATGCCTGTGTGTGTGTGTGAACCAGCTTTGAGTGCAGAGAGGAAAGCCTCTCTGCTCCTTCACTCACTAGGCCCGAGAGCCAAGAGGATTTCAAACACCTCCCTAATCTTAAAGGGAGTGATGCATAAGATTAGAATGAGTTTGAAGTGTGCATAAAAAAACTAGACAGACACTATCTGGCCAAAGTGAGTACAATATTAGAGCGGTACTAATTTGGGAGAAGAGTTCAGAAACTGCGAGAGTCAGTTGAGTATTATATCACTGAACTGCGCAAACTGGGCTCCAAGTGCAAGTTCAAAGGCACATTAGAGGAACTAATATGGTACCAATTTATGTTGGGCTGTAACATTGAAAAGATCAAAGATGAATTACTGCAAAAAGATGACTAACACAGGGTGGGTAACTCCGCTCCGCCAGTGGAGTTTGCGGAGATTTGCCTACTCCGAGCTTCGTGGCGAACGTGGAGTAGGCAAAAAACTCTGCCTCCGTGGCGGAGCGGAGTTAGCCGCTCCCTCCCGCCTCCCAAAGCCTTTAAAAATGTAAAAGAAGGCACTTACCTGGTGTCTGCCGCCTCCCCATCCTGGCCGCTCTCTGTCCTGCTCCTCGGGTCCCCTTCTGTAATTAAAAAAACACTACGTTGTACGTCTGACGCGGAGAGCGGCCAGGCAGGGGAGGCGGCAGACAACAGGTAAGAGGCTTCTTTTTTACATTTTTAAAGACTTTGGGAGGGGGGAGGGAGCGTATTTCCACTGAGTTTTTTTTAAACTCCGTGGAAATACATGTAAAGGGACTACGCCCACTACGCCCAGGGTTAAAGATGACCCAAAGTTGGATGAGGTGTTGTTATTTGCAAACAAAATTGAACATTCTCTTGCTTGTTTGGAGGTGATAAAAAAAAGAAAATGGCCTGGCACTAATAGAAAAGGTACACAGTGTAAACAAAGTGCTAGTGAAACTTATGGATAGCTCCACTTCCAACTCTCCCATTCCCAATCCTTGGAAACCTTATAAAGGCACATGTTTTAGGGGTGACGCATTGGCTCACCTAGTGAATGACAAGTCTTGTCCTGCAATGTCGGCCAAGTGTTGTATTTGTAGGACACTTTGCCAACTACTGTAAATCTCAACAGAAAACTAAGAAAGTGAAAGAGGTCATGCATGAGTATGACAAGCTACATTTCGGTGACGTGGTGCTACAAGTTGGAGAACATAGGAGTAAAAGCCTGATTAATGGTGTCAAAGAGAATGGCCATGAGATTGATATGCTGTTTGATTCCAGGACAAAGATTTTTTTGATTCCCAAAGACTTTTATTTTAAAAAGTAGGAGGGAAAAGTTGAGGTGTTCAAACCTGATATTAAGCCTTTGGCTTATGGTGGTCAGCCGATAAAATTACTCAGGTACTTCATAGGTGATCTTGAATACAAGGGACGTTTGATAGCAGGGCAGATATACATCTTGTGCAAGGGCGACAGCATCATTAGCTGGTTTCATCAAAAATACCTCAATGTTATCTTAGATACCAACAGTGAACCTTGTATTATTTTGAGAGTTATATAAGCAGCAGCAGTCAGAAATAGACAGAAAGGTAGTTGTGAAGGTTAATGCCGTAAGCAAGGAAGGCGAGATTGGTTTGATTCACACTTTGAGTTGTGCGTTTAAGGAAGTTCTTAGTGAAAGTTTGGGATGTCTGTCAAATTATACACACAAGATAGTACTTAAGGAGAAGGGTTCTCTTGTAGTGTGTAAACTGCATGGAGTACCATTGGCTTTTAGACAGGCAATGCTCTCCGAAGTCATAAGTTGAAAGAGGAAGGTATCATTGAGGAGACTGAAGCAACTCAATGGCTCGCACCAGTGGTTCTTGCACGTAAGGTTTCTTGGGAAGTAAGTCTTTGAGTGGACCTATGAGTTCTGAACAGGGCTGTGGTCGCAGACAGGTATCCCCTTCCCAGCATAGCAGACATGCTTGCCCAACTTGATGGTGCGATTGTGTTCTCCACTTTGGGCCTGAAAGCTGCTTATCATCAATTCAAACTAGACAGTGAATCCACTAGCTTAACATCTTTCATCCCTCCTTTTGAATTGTTTAAATTCATGAGGTTGCCTTTTGGTGTTTGAATTCAGGAAGAACAGTACTGCAGGTTGAGGTTAGTCCTGGAAAGCTTTAAGGAGAGGGACCTCATGTTAAGAGAAGCCAAATGTAGATTTTATCTCTCTGAGATTGAGTACCTGGGACATAAGCTTACTATGGATGGTGTCATGCCCAAAGAGCAGTTATTGAGAACCATTGAGAACCTTCCTGTTCCAGAGTGCAGGGATGATTTGGTCACTTTCTTAGAGATGGCCAAGTACTTTAGCAAATTTGTTCCAGGGTTTGCCAGTCCCACCCATGCATTGAGAGCTCTTCTAAAGAAAGAAGTAAAGTTCTTTTGGTCTCCTCAATGTGATCTAGAGTTTCAGGATATAAAGGGAGCTTTGGGTGGTGCTCCTTCTTTGCAGAGTTTTGACACAATGAGACAGTCTGTCATGTAGTTCCTATATGACCTATACAGGATCTGCGCATTTGGATAACATAAACTGCGGGACTGGTGGCAGACTGATTCCGTGCACCCCCACCGGGTATGTTAGCCTGTCTGTTTCAGCTAGCTCACAGTGCCACTATAATCTCCTCTTACCAGGGAGAGAATAGATTCTGGCAACCTCAGAACATGACAACCCTGATCCCCCAGGATCATGGAAACAATATACTACTTTCCGCTCAGTCACTTGTGCTTACTTAGTTTGCCTCAGAGAGATACACAGAATAAACAAACTGGGCGTTTTCAATAAGCATTTATTGAACAGTTGTTATTCTGGTGTAGAATAGATGTGCTGCAACAACCGTTAGACAGTATAGGATATAAATGATGAACAGTACTATAAAAGTAAATAGATGGTATAGTTCTACCATCTTACCATAATCATGAATACATTAGAGTATATAAAACACATGATAAAAGATGCGTACTCCTACGATGTCTCCCTAACTAGATGTACCTAAGTGTACCTAGCATGTATGTAGGTGTTAAGCCAAGAATTCCTCTAGGATCTAGTCAACCCTGTTACCTTAAGTGAGACTGTGGGACCCTGTCCTGGTCTCGAGCTAGACACCCCACGAGGGATGTTAGATCACTGCGAGCTGGAGTGTCTGCATGCAGGAACCTCAGCGTCTCTGGGCAGTGTGTCGGCCGGGAAGTCTAGGTCTCCTCTAACTGTCTTAGCAAGATGTGATGTATATATACCCATAGGTCTCCCCAGGGGTCCTACCTTGCTGTATTACTGTGTCGGCCTAAGGATGACGTTGGGCCTGAACTTTGCACATAGATTTTTTACAGGAGCTGGTAGTCCTGCTGTGCTTCCAAGAATCCTCATGCATAATGTATGAGATTTTGAACTAGGGAAAACCTGCGTTCTGACTGCAGTGTAATATCTAGGTAAAAGGTCAGTCCCTGTAAACCTTGACAAGTGTAATGTAGGGAGAGACTATAGGTGGCGGGTAATGAGATTACCGGGGCCTATGTTATGATACCTATATGGAATATAACACCCACTCCTCTTCCGAATGGACGACATAATTAAATTCTAAACGTACTACTAGGCCAACTAAATACTGGTACGCAAACGGTAAAAAAACATTAGCATCTTTCTATGCTTAAAAACAATGTTTAAAACGTTTTTTTTTAAAAATTTTAAAAAGAGGTAAGAAATGGAAATTGACACTCAAGCTATAGCTCTAATATGTCCGTAGGTATAGTTCGAACTACTATAAGCATTTGAAAGCCATGCATGCTCAAAAGAATGTCAATTTTGATACGGAGTTCCAATTTTCCGTTTGTTTTCAAAAAGTCAAATTTTTCCCCAGCACATGACGGGCCAAATGAATCAAATGTTTATGTGTCCTGGTTGGTAGACGCAACATTGTCATTGCTTGCTTCCGCAGCTGGCAGTCCCTGTAACACCTCGCATATTATGTCAATTGAGCACAGATGATCTTCCTTACTGTCCACAGCCAGTGCTGGGGCAGCCTGTGCGCCATCCAAGGCCTGGGTGTCAGAGGAGGAGCCGGTGTCCATACCAACAGGAGCAGATTCTACCTGTGGTGGCTCTAGGAATGGCGCCATCAACATTGGAATACGCTGGGGACACTGCAAAACATGGGCCGTTATTGGGTCCAGTAAAGCATCAGCGTCTGGTCGCGCACATGATGGGAGTGTCAGACAGAGATCCAACATGCATTCTTCTCCGCAAAACAGGCATCGGAGGATGCAGTCCATCCAGACTGGTCGAAATGACAAGAACCAAGAAGCACTTAGTTCTCTTAGGCGAGGTGTGCCTAGAAGTTGTACCATGCGATCACGGTATTTTCTCTCCAGGAGCACTGTTTCCATCTCCTTGGTGTCTGGGCCGTCCATTGCATAGCAGAAAAACGACAATCAGGATACCTGCTATTAGAAACAGGATCAGTGGCAGCCCTCCAAAGATGCTTCCGAATACGGAGTGTATAAAGTTTGGTATAACTCCCAGGACCGTCTGAAAGGTGCTTAATAGTCCAGAACCTATGTTCTTAAATAGGTGGACAATGCCTGTCGTATCAGACATGTTAAAGACACGATTTACCATTTCTGCGAAATGAAAAGGGCAATTTGTACGTATAAGTGCCTGTATCTCTGCTGAAGAACTTGCTACTTGAAGATCAAAAGTCTCTCGAGCGGAGGTTAAGGGCACGGGTTTCTGTATAAGCATGGCTTTCATTCTGCTCAAAGTATCAAACCGTATTAATGAAACATTTAGCGAAGGCCATAACGGCGCCTCCCTGACTGTATATGTTGGTGGAAACAATACTTGCATACAGCAAGTAACCCTGGAACTCACAGTTACCAGATATGCGATGCCCGGAAGCATCCCACAGCAACCTTGATCGTTCAGTATCAAGTAACTCCCATTTGAAAGTAGCCTGAACACTTGAGTGATCACAGCAGCTGGGGCACCCTTTAAGTGACAGGATAAGTTTGCTACTGAACCATTACAGGCCCCATGAAGCATTATATCCTGGCATATAAGTGATCCACTTAAAGTATTCTCGCTGTCTGTACTGCTTAGAAACACTTCTTTTTCCCCACTCCGGCATTGGAACCTGTACCGTAATTCCCAAGATTCCTTGATGAATTCCCTACCCATTTCTTCATATCTGCCTGCCTGCATTTGTTCTAGGCAATAATGGAATTGAAATGTCGTGACCGGGAGAGTTATGTGGCCATGGATTAACCATTCTGTGGACAGTGATTCTGCCACTGTAAATGTTAATCTGTCCAGTTTTTCAACGCGCAGCATTGTATACTTCACTCCCCTTTGTGCCATTTCTATCTGTTGCTCTGTCAGATTGTATGAGGAAAACAGAGACGTGCTGTTTATAAAACGCCAAGGCACATAGCCTGCGTGCAAAGATTGCAGCGTCCAGCTTAACAACATAATAGAACGCAATTGCGATTGCCCGTGTTGTAGTATGGACAAATCTTGTTCTAGTACATCGATAGCAGAAGATGCAATGTTGCCCAGTGAGTATATCCTGGATGTTAAGGTTGTTAACCCATTATCTACCACTGATAGAGCTTTCTCTAAGTTTAGACGATCTATTTCTCGTAATCTTTCCGCGGCCTCTTGTGATGATATTTTCCAAATCTTATTGTAGACAGCATAATAGAAACGTTTGTGACGTGGCTTCCTAGGACCTAGTAAAAAATCCCGTAGGTCCACCTCCTGTGAAACTAGAAACAGCACAACTCCACAGGGGGAGAAATGTCACCTGCCTACGAATAAAAATAGGACGTGAAGCGTCTCTGGATAGTATAGTCGTTATAAAGTGTCCAGGGAAGAGACACTACATAGATAGATAGCCTGTCAAATATGGGAAATTGCAAGTCTAAACATCAACACATGCCACTTAATGAAAAAATAATTGTTTTTATTGTTATTATTATAGATAATTGTTTTAGAACAATAAACAAATGATTTTATCACTTTTTGTAGGAAATCAAATGGACAACAATACATTAGTATAGATATATACAAAATACAAATAATTCAAAATTAAACACACAATCTACCCACCATACTCCCAACATGTAATGATACAATAAAATAACACCTTAGCAAATACATTCTGCATCAGCATTCACTCCCATACATTCTGCATACTCACAAACAATTAAAAAGTCAAATATCAAAAACTCCTCAGAAACCAATCGGATTGGTACAGTAGTGGGAAAACATTCACAGGATAACAAGAATGGTGCCACTAAATGGTTTCTGTCCTTCTCGGTGCCGACGCGCGTTTCGGTGCTTGGCTGAATACAGCCTTCACCTTCCTCAGGGCACAGAAGAATTAAAAAAATCAGAGCAACGAAGTAGAATGGGGGGTAGTGGGAAACAATGAATACAAATATAAATTCGGCTGCTACATGTGCAGTCACTTTCACTTCTTGATAGAAGTACTCCAAAGGTGGCTATAAAGAAAAAACAAAGAAATCAATACATTCCCTGGAGCAAATTTAACCAACCAACTTCAAAACAGGATACTAGAGGCTAATAAAATGTAAGGATTCATTCCGGTGTTTCTATGCGTGTCAACATGCAGAAACAACGTGTGTCATTAGAGACCCATAGACAATACAATGAATACACAATAATAGATTCAAACTGGGATCCAGCCCCCAAGTCCAAATTAATGAACTATTATTATAGAAATACATAAACAATTTTTACTATGTGTAAAGAACAGAGGAAATACCAAGAAAATCCATCAGAAAGAGTGAAAAGGAACCCAGTGCTCGAAGGATACAGCATAAGTGTTTTCACCAGCCTGGTGAAGTCTACAACAATAGGAAGAAAACAATAATAAAAAGAACCTGTCCTTACAGGTAATCTACCATTAGCCAAAATGCAGTACTCAGAGGGGTTAAGAACTAGCCTCCTAGGTGGATGTTAACTCCGCAAATGAGTCTGGGAAATAAAAAAGAAAAGAAATGAAAATAGAAATAGGCATATCCTGACGATAGAATGAACAAGCAATTCCAGCTGAATAACGATACCTGGCAAAATATGTAGGATTTAGTGCCGCAAAAACACATACAACTCCTGATAGGTGGTTGTCATTCATAAAACTGGATAGATCGTCCAGTAGCCAGACGGAACACGATCTAAGAATACAATGAATAGTGCACCATAGTTACTAAAGGGCTGAAATGAAGCCACATAAACAAACTAGGGAATGGTATCAGAAAAGAAATAGGTTAAGAGACCTAGTTCTGCGTAGGGCCATAGGGATAAACAAAAAAGGGGGGGATACATAGGCGGGACACTACAGTTCTTACCTCCAGGGACGGAGGACAGCCAACAATAATCAGGTGCCACGCCACATCCAAATGTAGTCCTCTCCAAGGGTGGGGGGAAAAAACAGCGCGCACCACCCAAATGGGTGCAAAGTATGAAAGTGTCCCCGCAAGCAGTCAGAGTCGATCCTGGGCGGTCGCTGGATAACAGGACTTCAAAAAAACGGTCCTGAGAATACAGGAACGTGCAAAGTTCTCCTACAATGCAGGTAGAAATACGGATAAGCCCCGACCACGGACAAGGTATATACCGCTCGCCGGGCACATGTGACGCTGGAGAAACCTAGTGGTGCAACCATAGACCTAGAAATGGGACTAGAACAGGTACTGAGCGCAGAAAGAGACGCAAGTGGTCGCCATATTGGAAAAGAAAGAAGAGAAGTAAACTTGCAATACATCTAAGAAAGAAACCTATAAATGCCCAGTATAACTGAATGTAAACAGACGATAACACACCTCTCATCTTAAAGAGGTGCAGCAGTAAAATAGTCCTGTAGATATCGCAATGGAATCTAGCGCTAACCATAAAAGATAAGTGTCAGAATATCCAGGGCTAAATAAAGCTAGGACATGCTGAAGGATTAACAGAGGATCCAGAAATAAACATATATTCACACAAATGGGCAACCGACTCCCAATGGGGATTTAAATCACTTGCTCCCAAGGGGTGTGTTCATTCAGACCCTGTTTTTCAGCATTGAGAAAAAAATCCAAAACACCTCTCTAGTCTTTCGGATTCTGTGGGCATCTTGTCCTTTTTGTGTGACAATTTTTTCAAGTATTATCCATTGGAGATCAATTTCAGAATGTCCACATTGGATCCAATGTTGAACCAAGGGAGCAGAGATTTTTTTAGTACGAATATTAGATTTATGTTCACCAATGCGGACTCTGATTTCCCTACCAGTTTCCCCAATGTAGAATAAGTTACATGGGCACATGATGCAGTATACTACATTAGAGGTCCTGCAGTTAGTCATGTGTTTGAGATTGATAGTTTTATGATTGATCATCACAGAGTTGGCAGTGATGGCCTGTTCACAGGCGTGGCACGTGCCACATCTGTGATTGCCTGTTATTGGGGTGTCACCTATGATGGATCTTTGAAGGAAAGTATCTTTTTTGGTCACCTTTGCTGTAACTAGGAAGTTCCGGAGGTTCCTGTTGCGTCGAAATGCAAATATAGGCTTAGGAATATTGGGAACCTCATCCCTAAGATTCAAAAGATGCCATTCTGAGTAGATCGCTTGCTGAATTTTCTGATTGAAATTAGAGTGGCGAGTTACGCAGACCAGTTTGTTATCTGCGACCTTGGATTTAGAACGGAACATAGTATCTCTATCAAAATATTTAGCTCTTTTATAGGAGTCCCGCACCAATCTTTTGGGATATCCCTAGCGAGTAGTTTACCTTTCAAAATATCAGCATGTCTGTTGTAATCACCCATCTCTGTACAATTCCTACGCAGGCGTAGGAACTGGCTGAAGGGGATCCCATCCTTTTGGCAGCGCGGATGATAGCTGCTGTAATGCAGGAGCGTGTTTTTAGCAGAAGGTTTGGTATAGAGAGATACTGTGATGTGTTCGTTTTGTGTTCTATCATTATATCCAGAAATTCCACTTTATCCCTGCTTTTATTGGGGGTGAATTTAAGGTTATTGTCACATAGGTTAATCCATTCCAAGAATTGATCCAAGTCAGCCTCCTCCCCTTCCCAAATAAAAAAGATATCGTCAATGAATCGATACCATGTCTGGATATTCTCAAAGAACGGGGCTATTTCGTTGTAAATGAATTTTTGCTCGAAATTGCCCATGTACAGGTTAGCTACACTGGGGGCACACGCGGCCCCCATGCTAACTCCCTTAACCTGTTTAAAAATATCTCCGTCAAATTCAAAAAAGTTCTCTCTCAGTACAATTTCAAGACATTGGATAATAAAGTCTGAGTTGTGCTCATTACCGGCCTGCTCAAGGTACTGGCGCGCCACCACAAGTGCCTGCTGTTGTGGCACATTAGTATATAGCGCTTCAATGTCCATAGTGACCAGGATTTGGGAATTGATGTTAAATGATTTGTTCTCTATCTTAGAGATAAGGTGACCGGTATCCCTAATATGTGATGGAAGTTCAGCAACGAGAGGTTTCAAAAAAACATCTATATATTTAGACAGAGGCTCAGTGGCCGAACCAATCGTGGACACGATGGGGCGCAGTGGTGGATCAATAGAGTCTTTGTGGGTTTTCGTCACCCCATAGATCACTGGGATCTTTGTCATAGTTGGTGTCAGAAAATCAAACTCTTTTTTAGTGATGATTCCATCTTGATCTGCTTTCCTGCATAAATCACCTCCTGTGAAAGTAAGGATAAGTGTTGTTTCACCTGTGTTAGTGTTGAGGTTTTTAGCCAATCGAGGCATAACTTCCCAACACTGTATGATGTCACTACCCCTGGGTGTTGTCTTTGCACATAACGCGGATCTGGCCTATTAATACTAAATCCTTTAGTTTTACCCAAGAATCTTTCTTGACAGTTATTAGTGTCTATGGGCCAAACCAACCATTCCTTCCAATCGGGGTCTGTTCTATTGCTTTGCAAAATGTCATCTATT
Source organism: Calotriton arnoldi (assembly GCA_963921515.1). NCBI lineage: Eukaryota > Metazoa > Chordata > Amphibia > Caudata > Salamandridae > Calotriton > Calotriton arnoldi. The sequence continues at coordinate 2,733,300 of CAWUFW010000988.1, read as the reverse complement.
GTAACCTGTCTTTGTGATGTTATGTTATCCTCGGTGTGTGATGGTGCTGGCATCCGAGGTGTATTCAGATCTTTATTCCTGGCTAACCCAAGACAAGTTGTTTGTTGCACTGTTTCATTCAAGAACATTATTTGTTGAGGAATCAGATATGCTCTAAATAGTGCCTCTGTTCCCTGGACCTGCCAGTCTCTAGTACCCCAGACTGATTTTAAGTCTATCGTGTCTTTCCATAGGTTGAACCCTTGTTCTGACAACTGGGCAATAAAAGTAGCAGAATAGATCTGTTTTGTGTTTGTCAACATATTTTTCTGTGCTTGTGTAGGTGCAACCTTATAGTAATATGAGGATGGGTCCGATGTGTTAAACCCTGAAAAATATGGAAATTTTTGTTCAAATGTCTTTGAACTGCTTTTTGGCAGTGTCGGGCAATGTTCCCATTGGTGATATGTGAAAACATTCCTAGGGTTAGCAGATTTATGCAAAAAATGATGACCATAATGTTGATAGCAATACATTTTCTCAAAGTCTGATGTGTCTTCTAACATTTCATTATTGGAAAAAGCAGCAGATTTCTCTAAATCAGACAGCATATTATTTACAGTTTCATAATCCCAATCATCGGAAAATGTACTTGAGGTAATGATATCGCTCAATGATATTTTGAATAAATGTGGTATTTTTAAAAGTTTGGTCGGGCCAAATATATTGAAGTCAACCTTGTCCCATACTATACCATCAGGTACAGGAACTGCTGTGATGTTCACTGATGACAGATCTCTTCTTTCACGATGTGATGATAGATGTGGTTTCAGAATCAGATTCACTTTTTGTGCCGCAGAGCTTTCTCGAAGTTAAGTTCCATTAATAAGCATACTAAAAACAATTACTAGGCCTAACCAGAAAAGAAGGAATAGTATTCCTGTAGATACCCAGAGTTCCACCCAAGGTGATACCAGGTAAGTCTTTTTGAGAAAGATCAGAAAGTCTTTAAATCGCTGTAGTCAAGTTTTTTGGGCTGGCGGTGTTTCAGGTTCGCTTGGATCTAATGAAAATGTGTCAAAGTCAATGAAATAGCCAGATGCAGTTCGATCAATTTTCGGTAGTTCCGCAGGTTTTGTGGAAACTGTAGCTTGCTCTCATTGGGGCATGTTGACGTAGATATCCATGTTTGGTCGAATTGAAATTTGACTTTCAGTTGAGTTCTCATTTTGAACTTAAGTTTCAAGAGGAACAAGTTCCATTGCATTGTTGCTTAGTCCTTCAATCCGTGCAGGTGACCCTTCAAACGTGATGAGTCTTTCTATTTGAACTTCTTGTATAGTTGTGAGAGGAGGGTGTCTGTTACTTCGGAGTCCACGTGGCCTACTACTCAGCATCGGCCACATAGTGTGGTTTGATTAGGTCAATTGAGACTAATCTTTTCTCCTTTTTACCAGCAAGAGGTGGCAGAAGTACTGTTCTTGTTCCTTCAACTGCCAGGACAGGTACAGGCTTTCTGTATGATGGCCCAAATTCTTTTTTGTCTGCTATTTGTTCTCTGACCAGATCCCCGACTTTAGGGATCCAGACAGGTCTTGTAGTGACACCTTTTACTTCCCCAGTGGCGTTCTTCTTTGTATTGACATTACTCTGTTGTGCCCTGTTTTCATTCAGGTCCTGTAAAACAGCCAAACATTCATGGATGTCAAATGGTTTTTCATCCGCCACTGTGCCTTCACAATCAAGATCAGGTACCCACATTCTCGTCCCAAATAGGACCTCATTAGGAGTGACCCCCCTAGAGAGCTTCTTGGCTGATTATTCGTCGCCTTTTGGACTCCGTACAGGTGTTTTACCCAATTGCCACCCGAGCCTAATACTCTAGCTGTTAAAGATTGCTTTAAGTCCCGGTTTTTCCTCTCCACAACCGAATTTCACTCGGGATGGTACTGAGAAGAGTACTGCAATGCTACACCCAGACTTCACATAGCTTCCTTGTAAGCCCAAGAGCTAAACGCGGGGCCACGGTCAGAATGAAGTGTGCCTATTGCGTATGTCCCTATAAAGACTCGCAAATCTTTTATAACAGTTCGAGCATCAGCGGAGCGCTGGGGCCACACCTATAGGAACCTAGAGCAGGAATCCACTGCAACCATGATATACTTGTAAGCCCCATCAGATTGTAAGGGACCGCAGTGGTCCAAATAAACACACTCGAGTGGTTTGTCTGATATCAGTAATGGTGTCTGCACTGGACGTGTTACGGTGGAACCTTTCATCTGCTGACAGATGTCGCATTTCAAGACGTAGTCTTTAGTCTGCCTTCTTAGTCCTGGCCACCAGTAGCGTTGTTTCAATAGAGGAACAGTAGCCAAAACTCCTGCGTGTGCAGAACCTATCCCCTCATGTGCTGCTAGAATTAATCCTAACCTTCGATCCATATTTGGTATTACTCTATCCCCCACTCCAGGAATTTGAGTAAATGGAACATTGTTTGCATCTAACTTGTAGGAGTACTTGAGTGGAAATTTCTTTGGTACTGCTAAGCTATTTTTGCATGTAGCAATAATCGCAACCATTATTTCACCGTCTATTCTCGATTTTAAACGAGTGATTGCAGCTACGGAAGCAGTCCGTACAGCCCCCTTTGCGGACTCATCGGCCAATGAATTCCCTTCAATGTGAACGCCATCACGTTGATGACTCAGTGTGTGTATCACGTGAGCCCATGGTAGTTCATTTTTCAACTCCACTACCTGTTCCCAAAGCATTTTGTGCTTGATTGTGCCACCTTTTGCATCTTTAAACCCATTCTGTTTCCAGTTATGTAGATATTCATTGTATGACTGTACGCGGTAAAAAGAATCGTACACAATTAGTGTGGGGAATTCTCGATCCGTATTTACCAGTGCCAGTATCAGTGCTTTTAGTTCTGCCAGCTGTGCCGTACAGTCTCCGAGAGACTATGTTTTTGTGCAACTCGGATGAAACTTTCCATCCTGCATCCGTCCTTAAACGATAGCACACGCGGCACTATATTGCTGTTTACTCCCTATCGCCGGTTGCGCAGAACCATCAGTGTAAATAATGTATTCATACTGATCTAGAGGCATTATTTCATTTGGTAGGGGATATTCTTGTTCGTATTGCAGAAATGCTTGTGTTTTTAAATTTGGGTCATACCTGTATTCTACATCTGTTGCAGTGAGAGAATTAGCCCATTGTATACATCTCGGATGTAAGGCTTTAGCATTGGGAACGCATGCCTTTGTTGCAGCCTCTAAAGCTGGAACCGGGGTCACGACTATTATATGTTTCCCTTGAGCCAGGGCTCTTTCTCTGACTACAGCAGTCTGTACTGCTGTTAGAATTTTTTCTCTTGATGCAAAACGCATCTCAGCATTTGCGTACAAATGTGATTTATATGCTATTGGTACTGTTTCACCTTCATTATATGTTAGATAGGTGTACCCTGATTGACCCGCAACTATTCGGATCACCAGGTTGCGTACGTTTACGCATGTCTGTAAGTGTTTTGAAGATATCATGTCAGCTAGTAAGGAACGAAGTGTATCTGTGTGTTCCTGTGTCCATTGTCGAACTGAAAAATCCGGTTTTATTACATCGTAGAAAGGTTTAACTCTTTCTGCGTACTCCAATATGTATGTTCTGCCAAAATTAAGGAAACCTAGTATTGATTGTAAGTTTTTTTAATGATTTCGGAGGTTGGAGCAGCGCACATTTTTCTAAAAGTTGGCTGCCAGGCTTTTCACTTCACTTGAAAGTTCATATCCTAGAAAAAGGACTTTAAGGTGTGCTATTTTTGATTTTTTAAAGTTGAATTTATAACCCTCAGATGCAAATCCCAAAATTATGGTATTCACTCTGTTCAATTGTTCCTCCAGGTCATCGTCCGTTAGATAAATATCATCCACATAGGACAATGCCTCTTCATCCAGGTTTTGAAGTAATTCAGTTACTCTGGCTGAAAACAACCCCGGGCTGTTCTTATACCCCTGGGGGAGTCAGCAAAATTGCCCTGTGACCCTAGCGCTGAGAATGCCGTCAGGTACCTGCTTTCAGGGGCTATATTTTGGCAAAAGAATCCATTTGAGATATCTATCGTTGTTTTGTATTTTTTACGCACAATGTTATTCATTAATGCGCCACTGTGTGCATTTTGAACTGCAAACGTCTTAGTGCAAGTGTTTAGATGTCTGTAATCTAAAACTAAACGATATGAATTGTCCGGTTTTGATACCGGAAACAAAGGGTTATTCATTTGAGAGGTGCAAGTTTCAATCACCCCTTGATATTCAAGTTGATCTAAGATCTCCCTGACCTGTTTTTTAGCTTCTTGCTTTATAGGATACTGCCTTTGTGCAGTTGGAGTGTTTTTTAGTGGAATTATGTGGTGGGTTGAATCCTCATCCCATCCAACATGGTTTGTGTATAATGCTGGGGCCTGGGCTACCGCCCACTCCCTCGCATATGTATATCTTAAGTGTTTTGGAATGTGGTCGGAAAATGCTGGAAAAATTACCGTTTCTCCCTTAGGGCAATCCATGACGAATGCAGGCGGCCAATCTTGTTCAGCTAACAAAATATCATAGCCAAATGTCAGGTTCTCCCAAAAGAGACCTCTAACTGTCCTACATTTGTCCCCCTCCATCTGGAACGTTATTTCATATAATTTATGTGGGACACTTACCCTAGTATCAGGTGTTTCCACCATGATATAATCATTCAAGTCCGATGTCAGAAATTCCATCAGGTTCTGGCGAGCTATTGTTACTTCTGCCGCACTGTCTAGCATCGTCAGAGCCCATTCCCCGTTCAGTAGTTGAGTCCTCAGAATTCTGGGCATGTCTGATCTTTAGACCTGCAACCTTCTTCTTTTTGAACTGTGGTTTTGGTTTGGCTTTATCTTCTTTTTTTGAAGTATATTCTTGAGCGTTCTGCTTGTCTCTGGGCTTTGTACGCTCTTCTTGTCTGTCTGACCGTCCTTCCCTCTCTGAGTTTTTCGATGATCCCTGAAAGGAACAAGAGGAATGTTTATCAGTATCCTGATATCTGTCAGGCTTCCTAATGTTATCCCTATTCCTAAGGTTATACCTCCTTTCGGAGCGCTCCTGTGGAGGAGATCTACCTCTGCATTGAGATCTGATCTCTTTAATATTTTGTTTTTTATTATTGTCCCACTTCTTTTCAGAAGAGGTAGGTGTCTGCTTGAAAGTCTCCTTCTCAGGACTACCCATCAGTTGTGGTTTTAACGCTTTTCCACCTAAACTGTCCCTGCCTAATTCTGCATACGCAGTTTCAATTATTTTCGGTAGTTCCTGTTCCTGTTGTAAAGGACTGAATTCCCTTAGGCGTTGGCGGATGGCCACTGATTGCTGCTTCCCCTTTAATATTTGCCAGTATTATCGCTGATACTTGGGCATAGTTACCTAGTACCTTCATCCCTAAGTTTAGAGCAGGCTCTGCTCCGTACTCATTTTGTATTTGTCTCAATACGTCTGGTACTACTGCTAATGACGGGATACCATGAGTTCTGGTATATATGGCAGCGAAAACTGTACCCCACGAGGTACAGTCCTCTAGTTGTGGTGTAATCCCCATGGGCAAGCAGATTGTTTGCATTCTGTGTTTTTTATATGGGCTAGTATTTGGGAATACTGCTTCTAGCTGTGTTATTTTCTGAGCTATCCAGAATGGCATTTGTTCACGTTTTGCGGGCATTTTACCCATCACGTTTGTGGTGTAATTTTAGTTGTTGTGTTTTGAACTTGAGCTATACTTGTTGTTACCATTGCTGGCTGGACTGTAAAGGTCCTCATGAAGTATTGCGTCAGGTTTCTGCAAAGTTTTATTAATTCTTTGTGAAATATGAGTAAGTCTGGTCCTGGCATAGTTTCAATGTCAGGATTTGGTGTGTATGTTGCCAATATTGGCCATGTCCCTCCTTCTCTTCCGAGCGGACCGAGTCTTACTCTTCTTCTTATATGGGGTAGGGCACCTTTAAACCAGTATAAGTGTTCCTGGTACGTAAGTGGAACCTCAGTGTCCTCAAACTGACAATATTCCGCTGGTGCATCACCTTCTGTGTAGAAGTGAAATGTTTTTGTTCTTGCATTTGCTGCTGGGAATGTAACCCACAAATAAAATACCTCTGTTCTGTATGATTTGTGTGCCTCAATCATGAATGCTACTATGCCACCCCTAGGTGTTAACCCATGCGCAAGCAGTTTCAGGGTAACTGTATTTCTAAAGTTTTCTGCAATCGGAGTTGCATCTGCATTTTCTTCTTCATCTGAGAGGTGCAAATTTTGCACAACTGCTCCCGCATTATCCGCGTCTTCAGTCATTGTTTTAAGGAAGAAGTTTTTTTTTTTTTTTGTTTCCAAGGAAACTAAGATAAGGTGTTTTTGCACAGTTTTAGGAACACTGTGTCATTCAAGCTTGATTAACCAACAGCCAATAAATAGATTGTTTGCCTACTCAGCTGTGGCGGAATTTAGCCTACCCACTCCAGACATCTCTGGTATTTTGTGAATAGGGGTTTCTGAGAATAGCACGACTGAACTACTCAGATTCTACTGTTAAATAAGTACCCAACCAATGTTGGCGGCGCCATGTCGTGTAGTTCCTATATGACCTATACAGGATCTGCGCATTTGAATAACATAAACTGTGGGACTGGTGGCAGACTGATTCTGTGCACCCCCACCGGGTATGTTAGCCTGTCTGTATCAGCTAGCTCACAGTGCCACTATAATCTCCTCTTACCAGAAAGAGAATAGATTCTGGCAACCTCAGAACATGACAACCGTGATCCCCCAGGATCGTGGAAACAATATACTACTTTTCGCTCAGTCACTCGTGCTTACTTAGTTTGTCTCAGAGAGATACACAGAATAAACAAACTGGGTGTTTTCAAGAAGCATTTATTGAACAGTTGTTATTCTGGTGTAGAATAGATGTGCTGCAACAACCGTTAGACAGTATAGGATATAAATGATGAACAGTACTATAAAAGTAAATGGATGGTATAGTTCTACCATCTTACCATAATCATGAATACATTAGAGTATATAATAAAACACATGATAAAAGATGCGTACTCCTACGATGTCTCCCTAACTAGATGTACCTAAATGTACCTAGCATGTATGTAGGTGTTAAGCCAAGAATTCCTCTAGGATCTAGTCAACCCCGTTACCTTAAGTGAGACTGTGGGACCCCATCCTGGTCTCAAGCTAGACACCCCGCGAGGGATGTTGGACCACTGCGAGCTGGAGTGTCTGCATGCAGGAACCTCAGCGTCTCTGTTCAGTGTGTCGGCTGGGAAGTCTCGGTCTCCTCTAACTGTCTTAGCAAGATGTGATGTATATATACCCATAGATCTCCCCAGGGGTCCTACCTTGCTGTATAACTGTGTCGGCCTAAGGATGACGTTGGCCTGAACTTTGTACATAGATTTTATTCAGGAGCTGGTAGTCCTTCTGTGCTTTCAAGAATCCTCATGCATAATGTATGAGATTTTGAACTAGGGAAAACCTGCGTTCTGACTGCAGTGTAATATCTAGGTAAAAGGTCAGTCCCTGTAAACCGTGACAAGTGTAATGTAGGGAGAGAATATAGGTGGCGGGTAATGAGATTACCGGGGCCTATGTTATGATACCTATATGGAATATAACAAGTCCATTCTAGTTGCTGACACAAGCTATATAAGGTAAAGGACGGTGAGGAGGAGACCATCATGTTCATGTCTAGAGCATTGGTTTGCCCCGAAAATAGATGCTCAGTTATTGCAAGGGAAGCACTGTCTATTTATTGGGCCATTAAGAGGTTGAAAAGATTTCTCTCGGGTGCTGATTTTGTTGTTAGATGCGAGAACAAACCTCTCAAAGATGCTTTTTGCAAGAAGAATTTAGATACCATTTCATCCAGAATTTGCAAATGGGTTGTTGCTTTACAGGACTATAATTTTAAGGTAGGGTACATCCCAGGAGCAGAAAATAGGGTGGCTGATGGTCTCTCATGCCTACTCTCAGTACAGGCAGAACCTGAAGCCGAGGTAGACAGCAGCAAGCTGTGAAACCTGGAGGATTTCAAGGTCTGTGAGGTCCCTGAAGGTTTCATCAATGAAGAGGAGTGGAAGTGTCTCTTGAAAGGCGATGTCATATTGCAGGAAGTGAACCTGTTGATCAGCAAGGGCTGGGATGCTAAAGGTGGTGTGAGTGAGGAAGGACTCAGATACTGGAATATGAGAGAAGAATTATCTGTGAGTGATGGGCTGCTGCTTTGGAGGGGCCCGAAACTGGTTCCTCCCGTCTTGGTCAGAGAAAATCCCACCCATTTAGGTCATATGGGCCATCAGGGAATTTCCAAAACAAAATAATGAATTTTACTGTAGTTTTGGTGGCCCGAAATTGATGTACAGGTGGAAAGAGTTGTGAGAGACTGTATGGAGTGCAATGCGAGTGATAAGGTATGTAAAACCAGAATACAACCCATGGTGGTAAGGGAGGCCCCAGAGAGAGTTTGGCAAGAGGTAGCGTTGGATATTCTAGGGCAGGTCACTAGTAGAGCAGGTCATTCCTATTTACTGGTCTTGGTAGACATGTTATTTGCGGGGGCTGGAAATATGTATTAAGCAGAGTATAGAAACTAATAATGTCATCAGGTTTCTAGATTACAGTTTTAGCAGGGGATTCCTGCGTGTATACTGATGGACAATAGGGTACAGCTAGGGCCTCATTTATGGGGCTTTGGCGTAGGGCAGCGCAGCGTCACCTTGCTGTGCTGCCCTCCACCGAAGTGAAAGGGCAGGAATGCATCATATTTATCTAATACAGTTAATTCCTGTCCTTTCCCAGTGCTGGTGAAATTTCCGCAGCCTAGCGCCAATGCAGACACCCTTGCACCATGATGCAAGGGCACTTGTGTTGTCAGCAGGATTGTTTTTGTACAGGAAGTGAGACCTTCCTGCACAAATCAATTCTGGAAGTCTTTTTCCTGTTTCCGTGTATGTTGCAGCACACATGGAAAAGAGGAAAAAACAAGGAGAATTAAAGTAGTCTCCTTGTTGAAGTGTAAGTTTTTGGTGCATCTTCAGATTTACATGGTTTTGTAAATCTGAGGAAGCATCAAAATCCATGGGTGTTGCATGGAAACGTCCAATGCAATGCCCATGGAATGCCTCCCTAACCCAGAGTAAGGCAGCACAGCAATATGCGCTGCCTTGTCTTACTCCATATCTATGAGGCTACTAAAAGCCACGTAAAGTGGCTTTGTGTGACCTCATTATTATGATTTTGTGATTTGCGCCGCTGGAGCGTTACAAAAAGTGGCACTACAGCGTCGCATGGGGCTTATAAATATGCCCCCTAGTGTCCAACGAGATGCAAGATTTTTTGGCAAAGAAGGGGATTAAGCACAAGAAATGTTCTCTCTACCATCCCGAAACCAATGGGATGGTACAGAGGTTTAATAGAGTATTGATGGAGTCCTTCCAAATTGCTAAAACACAGAACAGGGATTGGAAAAGTGAGATCCTTGATAGAGTGAGAATATACCATCTTACACCTCATTCGGTCTCGGGCAAAGTACATTTTGACCTTTTCAGAAGCAGGAGACCCAATACATTGATGTATCCAGCTTGGATTATGTGTAAAAATGTGGGAGGTGCATCAGACAGTGTGATATGTAAGGATACACAGAAAGAAAAGGTTTGGAAAAGGAAGCAAAACTTCGATGTGAGACATGCCACCTCTAAGACTGAAGTAAAAGTGGGTGACTGGGTGAGAGTAAGGTACCTTTAGAGGCGTGGTGCATCTACATTTTCTACTCCATTTAGAGTTACCACGTAGTTCCATAACTCTACAAAGCTCGATGATAACCGTATCGCAAACTTAGGCAGAATTTCTGTTGCGTGCTCTGATTCTTTGAGTCGCACAAGGTACAAAGGAATGAACTTGGGTGATGAGTTTTAACTGAGAAGGTGTAAACAAGCAATTGTCCCTCCCAAATTCATGAAGGGCTATGTATGAAGCTTTGTCTTTGCTATGAATTATTTGTATGCTTGATTAATTCCTTTAAGACGCCCTATTTATTATTTTATTCCGCACAGATTCACTTATGATTATAATGTGTGTTAAACTTGCTTTATTTCATTGTTTTATTTATGTTATTTTTTTCTTTTATAACAGTTTTTTAAGTCACCATTAGGCATGCTCATATGGGTGAAAAGAAAAGAAAACAATAGGGGGAAGATGTGTGATATCTTAGTATGGGTTGCTATCTAGTAATAAGCAGAATCTATTGTATGATGTAATCTTAGAATGTTATACTCAGAATGATGTTGGTGTGGTGTTCTTTGGAATGTCTATGATGAGTCAGTTACTGCTGGCTGTTGTGGTGGATGGGATGTTTCCTGCAAAACGCTGAACTTGAATAAACTTCTTCGCACCACATTTATTCTGTGTGGGTGTCCAGCTTCATCACTCATTAGACTATGCCAGTCTCAGGAGCAGCAAATGGCTTTGTGATTTTGTCATTGTAGAAGGATGTTGGTTTTCCCTTCAAAGTAAGCAGACACTGTAGTGGCCCGACATACTTGGCATCACCCTGTACAGCAACGCAGAAAAAGAAAAGCCAACAGGTCTCAGTCCAGGACGTTCCAGATTTTTAAAAAGTGAAGGAGGCAGCAGTATTTTGGGAGTTGGAGGAGTTCGGGAATCTCACTCTGCATGGCATAGACCCTCTTTCTAATGCAATAACAGGAGTCTAGGCAGGAATTTCCTGCAGGAACATTATTAACAGAGAAAACAAAATGGTGGTGTTCCCGCTGTCAATTCACCTAGAACCTACTAAATAAATGTCCTGATACATGCATGTACAAGTAATAAGAACTATCCTAGCAGAGAAAGGATGTATATGTAAGTACATCCGCAAAGTTTTGATTAACAGAGTTCGAATAGGCTTAAGTCCACCTCAGGGCAATGGCTCAGTAATACAGAAGATATTCCATGGCTATTTGGTTTTATAGTGTGTGCATCAGTATTAGTTTTTATCTCCAGAATATGGCCCCATTACTAGAATCTCAGAATTTTAAATAGTGCCGGTACAAGGAGACACCAGATCCTTTGACATGTGGCGATCTGCAGTAAACTCGCTGACTGGCTAATATTCCCCCAGGGACTCCAGCTACTCAAAGCAGTTGAAAACTCCAATGCAAATTTCACAAAAAAATGGGGGAAATCAGATGCAGAATTACTGACTACTCTGATTCCTCAATTGAACCTCAGGGTACCCCCAGAATTCTTACCTCCCGGGGGTTTAGAATTATCCATTACAACACTGGGCCACTCGTAATGTGTGCCAATGTCTCCAAGCTTGCTTTGCCTCCTGCCTCAGGAGCAGGACTAATAAATGAAGAGTTATATCACAACTGTTGTTAAAGGTAAGGAACCCAGCAGGGGCATGTTGAACACATAATACATATAAAGATTTGTGTGGCTTTCCAAGACAAACAGTATAAAACATAACTAGACTTGCAATGGAATATTCGTTCTGTGCTGGCCAGCCAGGTTGCTCATATAGGCAGGGGGGCATGTCCCTTGATGTAATTTTGCACATCATACGGTTGATGGGTAGACCAATGTGGTAAAACCCTCCAGGGTAGTTCCAATTTGGGTGTCCAAGTAACAATGTATATTAAGGGTTTGATTCAGAGGAGGGCAAAAACAATACTTTCAACTAAAAGCCAGCTGAGGTCCCATTCAACAATATCTGTAAACTTCTATACCTTTAAGAAATGCATAGGGCAGAGTTACAGAGAGGTGGATTTACAAGGAAGAGCAACACAATTGGGAAATAGAGATTAAGGGGTCAGAGACAAGAAGGGGGCGGAGACACTGTTGCAAGTTTTAGAAGGGACCTGGTAAGAAAATTAGTCCTGGACTCCAACCAAACGTATTATTTTGCTCCATGCTGCTCCAGATCTACCAGTGGGGAAAAATCTGCAGGAAATACGCCAACCTCAAAAGCAGGAAACAGAAAATGTCATTGGTCAACTGCTGCAGGTGCACCACATGGTCAGCTTGGATTCTGAACAACCCACTTAAGATGAAGCCCTATGTGTCAAATAAGGCTAAGGGCCTAATTTAGATCTTGGCGGGACTCCCGTCTTCCCTCCGTGGTGGCGGTTACAAGTACTCCATCTGGCTGACAGAGTCCCGCCTGCTGTAATTTGATGTGGGCTGGGTGAACTGCCATCCACATCAACAGACTGTTTACCGTCGCATAAGTGGCACACCTCCATCGACACGCCGGACTCTTCTGGCAAACAGTACTCTGTTGCTGTGAGGATGGTGGGTTTGCGTCAAACCAATTTTGATTTCCCCGTTGTGCTGGCATTGTCCTAGCGTCAGATTCCTGATGGAGTGAGTCCCTGGTGGAGTGGAGACTGTAAGTACTACTTATTGGTGTGTCACTACACATATATGCTGTATTTGCTTCAAAAATATATGTAGGTACTGTGTTGTGACATTTTTGTTACATATAGCATAGCACACAAACAACATACCCACACTATTAAATGTACAACCACAGACACCACAGCACAACACCCACAAACGCCCCAACAAACAAATATTTTTTAAAGTCAATACAGGTGTGTTTATTTTGTCTTGATAAGTTGCAATATGAACACCACTGTATTATAAATCTGACAAAAATTGCTTGTAGGAGCATGGTAAAAATACACGAGGCCAAAGCAAATGTTAACACACGCTTCATAGTAAAACAAGTAAAAAAGAAGCTTACGTTAGATCCCGGCGACAACGGAGTTGATTAGCGTTGTGGTCAAGTAGTAGCAGCAAAGGAAGGACCTGGAAAATGGGGTAAAAGATGGAAATGGAAAACGGAAAAAAGGTAAGTTTCTACCTCATTTACTTCGATTCTGCCAACTCAAGGTTGGAGGTGTATCCGCCACAGTTTCCTCGACGGAAAGGCACATCGTGATTGGCCCGGCGGTAACCTTGGCTGGACTCCCTCCGACAGCCACTTTTGCCTATGACGCCGTTGAAGCGGAAGGAAAATTCTGGCAGAGACAGCGGCACTCGGACAAACTGTCGTCCAAAGACCTGCCAACATCGTCCATAGACCCGCCAACATCAAGATAGAGCAGTGGACAATGATACTGGCAGGAAAGTGATGGCATAACCAGATCAGCCAAGATCTAAATCAGGCCCTAAATGACTGACAAATTTGCAAAGGCAGACTCCAATAAAGGAGCTGCAAGAATAAGGAACAGAATCATTCCGCATCTCTCTATAGTCTCAAGCCCAAAACCTGGCAATGACAAGACCTTCATCAACCAACATGAAGCAAACCTTTGGCTGCAAAAGAAACCCCAGTTGGGGCTGGACTGTTCCCACAAGGAACAGGGTCAAGACTGATTTGCATATGGCTGGGTCCAAACTGGGGTGGTGTGGTGAGCAAAAGAATGATGGATTAAACCCAGATCCTTGTGACTGGGGGGAATGTTTGCATTGTCCAGCATTCCGTCCATCAATTGTTTCTTTTGCATATGTCACCCTAAGTGGGAAGGGTATGCCCAGACCTGGGTCCCGTGCTCACTACACTACTGGATTCAAGCTAGCCTGGCTGATGAAGGGTGATGCCCTGAAACCAGTCCCAGGATGCTTGTTTCCGGTCCAGGGAGGACCTGGCTTGGCAGTTCGGGCTGGACTGTGCCCACAAGAAACAGGGTCAAGACTGATTTGCATATGGCTGGGTCCAAACTGGGGTGGTGTGGTGAGCAAAAGAATGATGGATTAAACCCAGATCCTTGTGACTGGGGGTGAATGTTTGCATTGTCCAGCATTCCGTCCATCAATTGTTTCTTTTGCATATGTCGCCCTAAGTGGGAAGGGTATGCCCAGACGTGGGTCCAGTACTCACTACACCACTGGATTCAAGCTAGCCTGGCTGATGAAGGGTGATGCCCTGAAACCGGTCCCAGGATGCTTCTTTCTGGTCCAGGGAGGACCTGGCTTGGCAGTTCGGGCTGGACTGTTCCCACAAGCAACAGGGTCAAGACTGATTTGCATATGGCTGGGTCCAAACTGGGGTGGTGTGGTGAGCAAAAGAATGATGGATTAAACCCAGATCCTTGTGACTTGAGGTGAATGTTTGCATTGTCCAGCATTCCGTCCATCAATTGTTTCTTTTGCATATGTCGCCCTAAGTGGGAAGGGTATGCCCAGACTTGGGTCCCGTGCTCACTACACCACTGGATTCAAGCTAGCCTGGCTGATGAAGGCTGATGCCCTGAAACCGGTCCCAGGATGCTTGTTTGTGGTCCAGGGAGGACCTGGCTTGGAAGTTCGGGCTGGACTGTTCCCACAAGGAACAGGGTCAAGACTGATTTGTATATGGCTGGGTACAAACTGGGGTGATGTGGTGAGCAAAAGAATGATAGATTAAACCCTGATCTTTGGAACTGGGGGTGAATGTTTGCATTGTCCAGCATTCCGTCCATCAATTGTTTCTTTTGCATATGTCGCCCTAAGTGGGAAGGGTATGCCCAGACGTGGGTCCCGTGCTCACTACATCACTGGATTCAAGCTAGCCTGGCTGATGAAGGGTGATGCCCTGAAACCGGTCCCAGGATGCTGGTTTCCGGTCCAGGGAGGACCTGGCTTGGCAGTTCGGGCTGGACTGTTCCCACAAGGAACAGGGTCACGACTGATTTGCATATGGCTGGGTCCAAACTGGGGTGGTGTGATGAGCAAAAGAATGATGGATTCAACCCAGATCCTTGTGACTGGGGGTGAATATTTGCATTGTCCAGCATTCCGTCCATCAATTGTTTCTTTTGCAGAAGAAACATAAGCACTCATTCACCCTTGGCCAGTAAACCTGACATGCATATTTCTTTGGGCCTGAAAACTGTGAGTCATCACCCACACCCAAAGGAGCAATTTCCCATGCTGTGGAAATTACTGACAGAGCTAGCAAGCTCTCGATCACCAGACCTAATAAATGGTGTTGGTTCTTCCTAGAGCCCCCAGTGAAGGCAGAGATGCAGACACCTGCCCCAAGGCTGTCATTACCCAGTGTGTCAACAGCCTTTTGTGTGTGTGTGTGTGAGCAACCAAGAAACATTCATCTGCACAGAGACAGCAGTGGGCCATTCACCCTACATTATTTTCCTGCACAAAGTTGAACCTGAGAAACTCCCTCCACCTTTAAAGAGGTGGATGGGCACTAACCAGTAACATTATTTAACAAGTACCTGAGGGTAAAACACAATCCCAGCAAGAAGGCTTTTATAACTGTAATCAACATTCTAGGAGACATTCTCAGTGAGAAAATTGTCCTCCACCATCATTATATCGAAATAACCAACATTTAACCACTGGATTAACCACTAACCTCAGGTACCGGAGTAGTGTGCTACTCGCCATAAAGCGCTTCAACACCTCATCAGGGGTAGTAAGTGCTATATAAATACAATTACAGTTACAAAGGAACAATTATGTACCTTCACCACATGACGGATTACATAGGTTGTGAGAAATATCTCATATGGTTGCCTCAATAATTGTGAAAAATGCCATACAAGACATTGGAAACCAAATAGTTTCTTTAATGTATTTTACAGCACTAGTTGGAGAGTATTTTGGAGGAGCATTATACTGCTGCTTAATATTCATCATTTTAATTACTTGGGGTTTGTCAAAATTCCAAAATGGAACCTGAGAAAGCTTTGTTCATTGCTAATTTACTGTCTTTTTCATATTGTTTTTGAGTCATAACTCTCTCTTCTCAACCTAAAAAAAAGATAAAAATTTGGAGCCACTGATGTCCCTCTGGGCTGCGGCAGATTGATTTATTGAGTACTAAGCTCAGACGCTGCTGCTCTCTTTCATGTCTGTACTTTGAGACTGCAACTGTGGGGTATCTAAAAGACATGCATCCCCATGCGCTAGTCCACAAATTGCAGTGCTTGAGGATATGCCAGCAGAAGCGCAACCCAATTTCCTTCACAGGCCTCAAAACATCAAAACAGCATGAGTGGCTGCTATTATTGGCCTTGAGTATTCACATAATTCTTTTGGTAACACCCTCCATTGACTGGTTATTAGAGTAAAATAACATTTGTGAATATCAAACTACTGTGGTGGATGCTGCAAAAGAAAAATAAACTTCCCTTTCAGGACATAGTTTTCGCATTGTTTTAACTTTGCCACTATTTAATAAACAATCTGAAAACCATACAAGACATACAGAAATAACTTGATCATATATCAAGGCTCAATAGCTAAATAAAATAACATAAAACTTTTTTTAATAAAAACTATTATTTGAGCCGAAGCTGGACTCAGGTGTGCATATGCTAGCTGCCTGCTTGTTCTTCAATTTATTGTTACACAAATAAAATATTTTGGTGATGAACATAAGCAATATATCCTTTTAATTGCCTTCAAACAGCCTTCATACATGTGGGCAGTACAACATGTACTCTCTATCCAGTTGTTCACAAAAAGTGAATACCTCTTTGCTAGAAATTGGGTTACTGGTTGACTGGGGTGTGAGCCCTGGTCAAGTAGCAACTGCAATCCTAGTCAAGGTAAGGCACAAGCAAACCCCAAATTAACCTGTGCTCACCCTCTCGTAGCTTGGCACAGAGCAGTCAAGCTTAACTTAGAGGCAATGTGTAAAGTATTTGTGCAACACTTCAACAAAGAGCAAAACAGTGAAAACACCACACAAAAAGATCCCACACCAGGTTAAGAAAACTAGAGTAATTTCTAATAAATAAAACAAGACCAAAACGACAAAAATATTGAATTTTAAGTATATAGTAAAATAGTGCCAAAAATCACAAAGCACCAATTGGGGATATCTGGTCACGCCAGACCGGTACAAAGTCACAACTTCAGGCCAACCGTGATGGAGCGCAGGCCGACTACAGGGACCCAGTTAGGTCCACTGAACAGTGTACCTTAAATCCTGGTGTTGAGTGGTTCTTTGTCGAAGATGTGCCGCGCAGCCGAAGCAATGCATCAGTTCCGAGATGTGGCGAGGCCGGGAAGCAAGATTCTGTTGTGTCGTTGTTGAGGATCCTGTGAATGGGGCTTGCAATGCAAAGTCTGGCATCGGGGATGCGGTGCGCAGCTGCCGATGCTTTGGTTCCGATGAGCTACGAGGCTGCGATGCAGAGTCCTGCGTCGTCGTCAAGGCTACCTTCAATGACAGATGGCAGGACCTAGGCTGTGGATGTGCCACGCAATCGGGGCATTGCATCGCTCTGAGGACTGCTGGGTCAATGCAGGTCTTTGCCACGGGTCCACTCCATGCAGCAGCAGTGATGATTTGGTTCTGCTAAGGTATGCGCCGCTCAGCCGAGGAGAGGCATCGGTTCTGCTCAGGGATACGCGACACAGCAGAGAAGATGCATTGGTTCCTGTGGCAAGCACTGTAAGCCCACTTCCAAGGGTCCAGTACTAGGGTGGCACCACTTGGCAAGGTAAACTCACAGATGGCAGTGTCCAGGTGTGCAGATGCAAGGTTATTAGAAGCCTGCTATGTTCCTGAGGCTTCAGATCAGGAGGACAGCCAACTAGCCCTTGGAGTCACTCTGAGTTCTGGGTTCAAGAGATGCAGGTCCAGTCCTTCTCACCCAAGAAAGAGGGCAGCAGGTAGCAAGTCAGGCCAGGAAAGCAAGAGTGCAGCAGAATGCAGTCCAGCTTACTGGTACTCCTTCAGCAGTAAAGCAGTCCTTCTTCCTGGCAGAGTAGCCACAGGTCCAGAAGTATACGGAAGTGGTGGTATCTGAGATCCTTCTATTATACACAGTTGTGCCGTTGAAGTGGGGAGAAACTTCTACAGGCATGTAATTGAAGTGAACAGTTGTCCTGCCTTCCCTGGCCTGGCTCCAGACTAACTACAGGGGGTATGAAGCCCTTTGTGTGGAGATAGAACACAGCCTATTCAGGTGTAAGTGAGGCTGGGCCCTTCTCCTCACTCCCATCCTTCCAATGACAGCCCATTCAGTCACACCTAAGCTCCCATTGTGTGTGGCTGTCTCGGAGGAACACATAAAGCTCAACTGCCAGCAATACCCAGTCATGTGACCAGAGACAGGCTGCAGGCACCGAATGGCTAAGGCAAGAAAATGGCAACTTTCTAAAAGTGGCATTTTCAGAATTGCAATTTAAAATCTGACTTCACCATAAGTTAGGATTTTAGAAAATTGTGATTCCAGAGACACCAAACTGGAAGGAATTATCTCTTCCCATTTGGAAATTATACTCATAAAATGTAGTAAGTTAACTCCAATGTTATCCGATGGGAGAGATAGACCTTGCAGTAGTGAAAAATGAACTTAAGAGTTTTTCACTAGCACGAAATGTACAACTTAAAAGTACATGTCCAAATTTTTAAATACACTGCACCCTGCCCTTGGGGTTGTCTAGGGCCTACCTTAGGGGTGACTTATATGTATTAAAAAGGAAGGTGTCAGCTTGGCAAAAGGTGTATTTTGCCAGGTAAACATGGAAGGTTAACTGCACATACAGGCTCTGCGATTGCAGGCCTGAGTCATGATTAGAGGCTACTTAAGTGGATGGCACAATCAGTGCTGCAGTCCCACTAGTAGCATTTAATTTAGAGACCCTGGGCATGTGTTGTGCACTTTACTAGGGACTTATAAGTAAATGAAATATGCCAATTGGGTATTAGGCAATGTTACCATGTTTTATTGAAAGAGCACAAGCACTTTAGCACTAGTTAGCGGTGGTAAAGTGTGTAGAGTTCTAAGGCCAGCAAAAACGGAGTCAGCAAAGACAGGAGGTCTGAAGGCAGCAAGTTAGGGGGAAACCACGCCAAGGATGCCAGGTCTAAGACGCTTATAGTAATTGAGGTGTCTGGATTCACTGCAGCATTGAGTAGAACGCCACCATAAAATGCTACAAGGCTGCTTTTTATCTCACAAAGCTCTGGCAAAATTCCAGAACAGAAGTGGAGCAGTCACAGATTTAGAGAGGTTATCATTATTTTTGTACAATATGAGGAAATTACAATAGGCCAACGCATGGCATGACAAAATGCGATAGGTGATGATAAGCAACTATGTACTTTAAGCATATGTTCTCATTGGGAGTGTAGGTGGGCAAGATATGGTGTTAGTATCAACATATAGGGTCCAATTACGACTTTGGCAGTGCGGCGCCAGTTCCGGCAGCCACTGCACCTCCAAAGCCGTGGTCGGGCTTCCCGCCAAATTAGGAGTTTCCTCCTGTCTGGCAGGCTTTTTTTTCTGGGTTCCCACAGCGGTGCCTCTGAAAACGGGCACCTCAATGGGAACACCAAAAACAGTTCCTGAATGGCATGGACTGAAAAGGAACTGATGTGCATGCACACAGAGGGGCACATGTTGTGTGCATCCACAGGGCGCTGAGGCACCAGGGGGCCCTGTAGGCCCCCCTCTGTTTCCTCTCCGCCAGGGTTTTCATGGAGCACGAACCGCCATGAAAACCCTGGAGGAGAGGAAACTCCTAATATGCTTGGCGGGACCTAGCGCGAACTCGACCCGAAGGTATTGGAGCGCTTTGCATGAGCACCGTATTTACATTACACATTCAGGCACGGGGAGATTAAGTGATTTGCCCAGAATCACAGGATGTGGACGTGACCCCGAGGCTCGAACCCTGGTTTCCAATTACAGTACTGCCGTAAATCATTAGTGCCCCTGTCCCACCAAACTTGTGGTTACTCCATTCTATTTAAAGTTGGTAAATGCCAGGTTTACACTGGCAATGCCTCGCCTGGCTCCACTGGTGTGTAAAAAAAATTGACTTGTTGTCTGGTATGGCAGTCCCAGGTAGGGAAAACATACAATGGCCCCCTAGATGCAGGGAGTTTGTTTCTTTATTTTTGTTCTCAAGAAACAAGCTCCCTTTTTGGGAGAGTGTTTCTTTAACAGATTGCAGAGCACCTGTTTGTCAGTGCGTTCAAAGGCCTCTCTACTCATTTTCTCCACTGAAAGCAAAGAGACCTTCCCCGATGTATGATGTAGTTCTTCCATTAGTTTCTATTAACAGTATAGATATTTTCATTGCATGAGATACAATTAACAATTTACAGCAAAAACAAATAAAATACAAAATATAAAATACCAAGAACAAAAATACACATAAGGAAGGGGAATTACATATTTACCAATGTAAGCTGTCATTTCAACAATGCATATCTTAAGAGTGATTTCTTCAAGTGCCTTCAAAGGAGTCTTCAAAACTCTGCTTGCTTGCTTAATTCAAAGTCTGATATTATGCTTTGCTAAAAAGTATCCCAGATTGCTTTCCTTGAAATCAAATCTTCATAAGGCAATAAGTGACATACATTTTCTGCTGTATTTCCATGAGCATCAGATGTTTGATGATGTAAAATTCAGTATTTCTCTGCAATTAAGTACCCAGTTTACAAACTAGAAAACGACATTGCTAAGGCCGAAGGGGAGCTGACGGGGATTCCGGACAACCCCACCAGGCACAGCATAGACATGCTGAGATTGTCACTTTGGCAAAAGCTGCTAGATATGGCATCTCTGGCCTATGCAGCGACACAATATAAGAGATATATGAGGTTGAAGACAAGGCAGGGAAATTGCTGCACCAACTGGCGAATAAGGAACAAGATCTACGAATGGTCCCCATCATCACCTCCCACATGAACCACACTATCTTGAACCCACCAATCGATTGCCTGTGAATTCATATCTTATTATGCCCAACTCTATAGGGAGCAGCACACGCCCACAGCAGAGCACACTCACCCAATTGCTGAAGACCTGACATTGCCTAGACTTACCAACTCTGACAGTCAGGGCCTTGATGAGCCACTTTCTGCCGCTGAAATTCTGGTAGACATCCAGTCGGTACACTCGGAGAAAAGAACTAGCCCTTCCAGCTACCCTCTTGAATAATTTAAGAGGTACCCTTCGCGCCTGACCCCACCACTACTGGGCATGTGTGCTGAAGCACTAGAGTGAGGAGAATTACTTTAAGACCTAGGAGTAGTCACTATCTTAGTAATTCTTAAGCTATGGAAACTGCTGGAGAAATGTGACTCGTATAGGCCGATCTCCTTACTCAACATAGAGACCAAGATCCTGGCGAAGGTGCTACCAAACAGACTAGTTAAGATAATCAAGTCTCTGATACACCCAGATCAGAGAGGATTCCTGCCTGGGCACAGCACCCACCATTGCTAAGGCACCTGAACAATATCCTAGTATTGACTACAAAAGCTGCAGACAGTAGAGCCTTAGTATCTATAGATTTTGACAAAGCCTTTGACTCGGTCCCCTGGTGGGTCATGTTCTGATTGTGCAGCATATGAACTTTGGACCCCACTTTTGTTGTTACATCCTCGTCTTAAACTCCAGGCCCAGGTCACAGGTAAGAGTGAGGTGGAAAGTGGCCTTTAACATCAAACATGGACCAAGACAGGATTGAGCCCTGTCACCTCTCCTTTTTGCCCTGGTTATCGAACTGTTGGCGGAGAGGATCAGGCACGATGAGCAGCTCAGTGGGTGGCCAGACTGCTCTGAAGATACTGACAACATCCTGGTCGGTGACCCCAAGGTCTCCTTACCCCGGCTGCTGCGTATGCTTCAGATCTAGGCAGTCGCCTCAGGTCTCGCTGTCAATTGGATCAAATTCACCTACGTCCCTCTAACCAGAGCACATGATGATATCCGGGCAAGCACTCAACTGACAAATTGCAATGGGTAGACCTATACTTTAAATATCTGGGCATGCATACAGCACTTCACAAGCAACAGGCATGGCACACAACCATCCCCTGATCTCCTGGATACAGTGAGACATGGACGCATGGGAGGGCCTCCTACTACATATAGCAGGAAGAGGGGCACTGTTAAAAATGATATCTCTTCCATGGCTGTAATATACATTGCAAAACTTTCTCTATGACATACCACCCACATTCTTTCAAACTCTGCAATAAGCAATAGAAAAGTTCCTCTGAGCGGAAGGCCTGCCTGTTCACTGACACAATATCGAAACCATAAATAGCGTGATAGCAAAATATTGTGTCAGAAATATCGATCACAAAAATATCGTATTTCTATACATATAATGGTACATACAAAAATATTGAAAAAATATTGTTTTACACTAATATAAAAAAATATATGTAATTTAAATAAGTAAAACTTAAATATTTTAACATAACATTAATATAATGTAAATTAAATAGGTTTAAATAATATTTAAAAATATATATAAATATTTACTAATTTAAACAAACACCCATGCATATATATCAAAGTGTGTATGTTTATACACATATATAATGTAAAACTATTTAAAAAAATATTAATTTTAACTTATATTATAATTTTATAATTGTTTTTAAATTTACCAATATATCAATTATATGTATATGTACATTTAAATTCTGGGAGTGAGTGTGACCTTACTCCATGAACTTTGGAGTCTTTGCTGCTAGATATTGTCGCGTACCATGCCCGGTCACACGCCGCACTTGGAGGCTGAGAGCTCATATGGGGCTTTGTTTGCTGGACATACATATACACATAAAATGTTGAGAAGTGCAACAAATAAACTGCAAAAAAATGTAAAATATTTCCATTAGATACATGCTTAATATATATGCAAATTTAAAATAGTTCCATTATATACATAAAAAGTAAACAATATATAAAAATGTTTTACTAAAAATACCTAAAAATTATTACATAAATGTATATATATAAAAAATGTACATTTAAATACACAAACACATATAATAATATATATATATATGTAAACAATATTTATAACCAAAACTAAACTATATAAATATGAAATATGAAATTCCCACTCCAATTTATACAACAATAGAGAAAGCGTTTAACTCAGGAGGGGTAACACTTACCATTGCCACTGAAGTCTGTGCAACAGTAGGGAAAGCGTTGGACTGAGGAGGAGTACAATTTACTATTACCACTCCAGTCTGTGCAACAGTAGGGAAAGCGTTGGACTCAGGAGGGGTAAAATCTACTATTCCCAATCCAGTCAGTACAACAGTAGGGAAAGAGTTGGGCTCAGGAGGGGTTAAATTTACTTTTCTCACTTTAGTCGGTGTAACAGTAGGGAAAAGATTAGACTAAGGAGGGGTTACATTTACTAATCCCACTCCAATCTGTGCAACATTAGGAAAGCATTGGACTCAGCAGGGGTAAAATTTACTATTCCCACTCCAGTCAGTGCAACAGAAGAGAAGCAGTTGACTTCAATCAAATAATATATTTTAACTACTCTATTAAATAAAACAAAATCTTTAAATTGTAAAATTATATGTCTACGTTTTATCAAAAATTAAACAAATTACATAATTATTACATTGTTTATTAATTATTATCAATTAAAACAAATAATATTAATTTCATTAAAATACCACACTATGGGGGTCATTACAATAGCGGGCGGATCGCCGTTTTCCACCGCCCGCCTACCATTTACCCCCCGCCAAATCACGATGGCGGTGGGGACGCCGGCGGACGGAAAGACCGTCCGCCGGTTTTCCGCCGGTCGTACAGGCGACCGTGCGGAAAACGGGTTTAATATGGTGGCGGTGTCTGTGAGACACCGCCATCCATATTAGGATGTAGGCGGTGAGGAGCCTTTTCATGGCGGCATTTCCGCCATGAAAAGGCATGCGGTATTCGCATTTGGGGGCCCGTTGCGGGCCCCCAGGATGTTGGGGGGGTGGGGGGTGCACCGCGCGGTGCCTGTCACGTTGTGCATGCAATAGCACAACATGCATTTTGTACATTGCGGCGGGTGCTGCTGACAGCACCGCCCGCCGCAATGTACAAAATGCGGGATGCGCCCGCCAGTGTGGCGGGCACATCCTAATGTGCCTGGCGGGACCGCCGCGACTCGGCGGGTGGTCCCTGGCTCCGTTGCGGTGGCAGGCGGACAAAGTCCGCCCGCCATCGTAATGGACCACTATATTCTCAATTGAAATTAAATAGAATAACACATATTAAATAATACATAAAATAATGTTCAATAAATGAATAAATAATGTTACGTTTATTATTACTTAAATAGCTTCCCACCCTATATCTCTACAAAGTAAACAACACACACCTGAAATATAACTTAAGAAATATGATAATTTCTCAATTTTCATAATTATCAATTAAATAATTATTAATATATTATTAATTATCCAAACGTATTCCTTAATTAACTTCCCACCCTGTTACCCTAAAAACAACACACACCTAAAATATATCTTACAAATTATGATAATTGCAGAATTTACATAATGATTTATCAATTAATAATAATTTTTTTGTCCTTCTATCCTTTTTATTACGATATTGGTATTTTTTTTTTTTTTTATTGATTTTTTTTATTTAAGCAACAGAAAGTGTTACAGAAACAAAGAACAGACAGTCTTTTCGCATAGGTATCCATGTCAATTTACAAAAGTATAATACAACATGCATTTCTATCCTTACACAACCAAAATACTATACTGTACATATTGACTTAGAAAGTGTCGTTAGTGTGGGTTTGTAAATATAGCGTTAGTGGCAGCCAGTAGTCTCTGGGTTTAGATCCAGTAGGAAGTTCTTCCTCATAGGTTCGCAGTGTGTCTCTACAGTAGATCATATCTTGCAGCCAGTGTTTACAGTTGGGGAAGTTTGTGCCATCCCAGGACATAGAGACCCGTCGTTTCGCCAATAAGAGAGCTATTACACAAAATTTCCGTTTGGCAGACTTTAAATTCGTTACGAGATTCAGTAAACAAATACGGACTGTACATTCTATTTTAATTTCCAAAATAGCACTCAAGGTCTCTGTTACCTTCTCCCAGTAGTTTCTGATCTGCGGACAGTGCCATGCTAAGTGTATGAAATCCGCCTCAACAACTTTACATCTTTTACAGCATGCGTCAGATCGGAGCCCACATTTCAGCAACTTGGCTGGTGTATAGTAGGTTTGGTGCAGATATTTATAATGGAAAATGCGTAAGTTGCCGTTTGGGGTTAATATCTCCGTAAGTGCACAGCAAGTGAGCCATTCTACATCATCCAGTGGTGTCTCAAGAATGCCTGACCATCTCTCCTGCGCCTTCCGCGTATTACCCGCTATATCGGTCTGCAGCAACACATAGGGGCCGATTCCGATTCGGGCCGGAAAACCTACCGACCGACTCGGTACGGGAATTTAGTCCGACCGACTCGGACCGGCGCCGCACGACCCGGGTAGTACGATGAAATGAATGTGAAATCCGACAGACTCGGACAGAATAAAAAACGACCGACCGAGCCGGACGGAAACAAGCCATCCGGCCGGGAAATCACGCGAAACGAACCGACCGACACGCACTCGGATTGAACCCGAACGAAACGTACCCGCGAACTCCGACCCGCATAGTACGATGCTGTGCGTGCAAAACATGACCGACTCGCCCGGAGCACAAGCCGTACGACCGACACACATACAAAACCCAGCCGAAGCAACCCAATACTATGCGACCGACTCGTACGCCGCATATGAAACCTAGCTGACACACAGCGGGAACGAGTCGGACAAGATCGCACCAGACAACTGCAGCGTCCTACTCGGACACAAGAACGACTCGTACATGCACCAAAAACACCAAGGAAAAATTAGAAAAAAAGGGCCAAACAAGCAACCACTAAGCCAATAAATACAGGGAGGGAAAAAAAATGGAACAAGGACACACCTCCAACTCCACCTACATAAAGGCCACAAATCCCCACCATGATCCTTTGCAAATTCCACTGACCTGCCAGCACACAACACCATCAGACAGCAACCACAGACACACTCACAGCTCATACATCATACAAACCACACACCATTACCACACCTACAAATAGCACCCTCACACACACCCAGCTAAACCTACACTCACACCCCCACCTCCACACACACACACACACATCAATCACCACCACCACCCATCACCATGCCCCCAAAGAAGAACCATAAGTTCCTAGATTGTGAATTGGAAGTCCTGGTAGACGAGATACTCAGGGTAGAGCCACAGTTGTTTGGTACATTGGTACAACAGACCCCCATGTCGCAGAAAACCAAGATGTGGGCGAGGATTGTCGACAGGGTGAACGCACAATCACCATGTTTGCGCACAAAGGAAGACATCCAGAACAGGTGGTATGATGTGCGCAGGAGGGTCCGGGAACTACTCAAAAGGACTACCTCCTCAGCCAGCACACCGGCAGTGGCCCTCCTGCAAAACCAGTATACCTCAAGCCCTGGGAGGAGAAGGTGCGGGCCATCCTACCACCAGTGAGCGTATACGGACTAACAGACATCCCAGAGCCTGGTGAGTACACAACTAATATATACAATATGGTGTGACAACACACACACATCACAGTCAAGGGGATAGGCAAACCATGCACACTTAGCAAATACACAGCAACCAAAAGATATTCATCCCAAGATGTGAATGCTAGTCAGACAAACACAATACCTGCCATCTCATAGTGACATGTAACTGTGTCATGAGATCTACAAACCTAACAACAAATACAGCAAGGCAGTGGCACAAATAGAACCAACAAACACTCACAGATATTTACCCACCACTAGAACACCACCTCACAGGGAAGCTCACTCAAAGGAAGGAATCCTGTGTATGCTGGTCAAGTCAGTGTAGCCAATAGCATGATGGGAGTGGTAGTCACAGATATTGGTCACACCCACAATTGGCCCATCAACACCACTCTCAACCATGCTCACATCACAGGGAGTGGATAAGGACTCACAAGATGGCTGACACTGGGTACTGCTGTGGGGAGCACAAGGCCCTGCTGGGAACTGTGCACCAACAAACAGCACAACACCACTGCCTGACATCCTGAAAGCCAACTTGCACTCCCTGCAATGCAAGCACGTTGCATGGTGGGATATCTGGCTGGGTGGGAAGGAGGACTCACAGCACTGACCATAGTTACAAGCAGCTCTCCTCACACACACCCTCAACACTAACTCCACATAACCCACCTGGGAGAATGCAATGCCTCACAGCCTAACTGAAGATCCCACAAAGAACCACCACCCTGGGTTATGCTGTGTGAAGCACAGGGACACTCTTGGGACTTGTAGCCAAACAACTGCCAGGACAACACTCCCAGCCATCCTGTCAGAACAGGCACCCCACCCCACAGGGAAGCAGAGTCAAAAGGAAGGAAGGATGGGCATGCTGGGAAGGGGGGTGGAGGCAATAGCATGATGGGAGTTGTAGGCACAGATATTGCTCACCCTCACAATTGGCCCATCAACACCACTCTCAACCATGCTCACATCACAGGGAGTGGATAAGGACTCACAAGATGGCTGACACTGGGTACTGCTGTGGGGAGCACAAGGCCCTGCTGGGAACTGTGCACCAACAAACAGCACAACACCACTGCCTGACATCCTGAAAGCCAACTTGCACTCCCTGCAATGCAAGCACGTTGCATGGTGGGATATCTGGCTGGGTGGGAAGGAGGACTCACAGCACTGACCATAGTTACAAGCAGCTCTCCTCACACACCCCCTCAACACTAACTCCACATAACCCACCTGGGAGAATGCAATGCCTCACAGCCTAACTGAAGATCCCACAAAGAACCACCACCCTGGGTTATGCTGTGTGAAGCACAGGGACACTCTTGGGACTTGTAGCCAAACAACTGCCAGGACAACACTCCCAGCCATCCTGGCAGCACAGGCACCCCACCCCACAGGGAAGCAGGGTCAAAAGGAAGGAAGGATGGGCATGCTGGGAAGGGGGGTGGAGGCAATAGCATGATGGGAGTTGTAGGCACAGATATTGCTCACCCTCACAATTGGCCCATCAACACCACTCTCAACCATGCTCACATCACAGGGAGTGGATAAGGACTCACAAGATGGCTGACACTGGGTACTGCTGTGGGGAGCACAAGGCCCTGCTGGGAACTGTGCACCAACAAACAGCACAACACCACTGCCTGACATCCTGAAAGCCAACTTGCACTCCCTGCAATGCAAGCACGTTGCATGGTGGGATAACTGGGCTGGGGGAGAAGGAGGCCTGGATGGTAACCAAATACCACCAATGCTGGTCATGCACACACCTCAACATTCACATTGACATGCCACAGGTTGGCAGGACAATGTGCTACACCAATATCACTCACTGACTGTCACTATTTAGGAGAATGCAATGTCCTGGCCCACATCCAGAGGTACAGTCACAACTGTCAGGTGTTTGAACAATTGATGCCAGTAGAAACATAACATACAATCTGTGTCTCTCCCCAAAACAGGAGATGATGGGGACACAGCAGCAGACCAGGAGGACTCCCTGTCCCAGGCTCCGGGGAACACTGAGCTCACTGGTGTGGATCAGCCTCTGCACTCCTCGGATGGCGAAGAACCAGCTGGACCCTCCGGTGTGAGTCATCATGCAGCACCAGCAGGACCAACATCTGCACCCCCTGCACCCACCCCTCCAACAACTGCCAACACACAGGCCACCCCTGCCAACACGGACACACCAAGGACCACAGATGACAACAGCGCACGGACCCAGGCCCAAACTGGAGCTGCTGACAACGAGCCCAGGAACAACACCCAAGTGGGCCCACGGTCACCTGTGCGTGCCACTGCAGGTCCTGCACGTGTCGCCAGGGGTGGTGGGAGTGGGACATAGGTCTCTCCTTGCAGAGGGGTCTGGACTGTATGATGACCCACAACTGGCACGCATCGCGGATGCGTACCAGACTAGCACCGGAGAGGTCAGCCAGGTAGTGGGGATCCTCAAGGACATACAACAGCAGCAGGCTGCCCATCATGCCCGCTTGGACTCCCACATGTCACGTGTCGAGACACACATGTCACGTGTCGAGACACACATGTGTGGCATGGAGTCCAAGTGGGACACATTGGAACAACTGACAGCGGTGCATAGGGACATACTGACATGCCTCCGCCAGATCAGCACCAACATGGCCTCACCTCCCTGTGTGCCCACAACATCTGCTGCTGAAACAACTGCAAATGCCACAGGGAGGGAGGAGGACTCTGGCAGAGAGTTCCCTGCACCGCCGCAGCCTGCACCTGAGGGTCCCCCCCCAAGAAGAGGGGCCGTCCGAGGAGGACAAACTGAGAGGCCGATGGCCATCTACATCCCCCAGGAAGCCAACACCTGTTCTGGAACTTTTCCTCTGTGTGCATACTGCACGCCTTGTTGAAGCCAAGCCAACTCTCCCACATGACATGGGGAGCTCTAGTTGACCAAATGTATCAGATGACTGTGGACTTTACTCTGGACTTTTCAGCTACCAAGACTTCCAATTCACATGGGAACTTTGGATCCAAATTTCTATGTACAGCACCCACCATCCTGTGCACCATCCTCACACCTGTATGTAAATAAACTCACCAATACACCATATCTGCCTCTGTTGTGATTCCAACGTGGTTTTTGTCATGTAGATGTTGATCTTCTAAATTACACTGTGCATGCTAACTGCTACAGCAAGTCCAACACTGTCATGTCAGTCATGGCGACGTGACACATATGAGGGAGACACACCACTAGGGCCACAAAACACATACACACCAGGGCCATCAGACTCATCACCTATACTGATGTTGCAACGAAGTACAGTGGAATGTACAGACACGCCACCTATTCACAGTCACTGTCAACTAGACAACAGGTGCAGTAAGCAAATGTCAGTCAGATGTGTGACTACAGACAACGCACATCCCAAAGTCAAGCACAGGTTTATTACACATTTCCAACATGTAGTTTCCACTACAAATGCAAGCTAATCCAACCTGGCTGTGGCCACAAAGTCAAAAAGTGCAGAAGATAGAAAGTCCAGGGGTGTGTGGCACATTACCTGTAGGGAAATGACTGCTTCCACCTTGGAAATTGAATCATAGATTCGGGGGATCCAAGTTGATCAGACAACTCCAGCAGCACCATGTGAAGGACAGACATGACACACAGTCAAAACCACTGAAGAACAGCACCTAACGGCAATACTCATGTCTAATACATGTCACGAGATAACTACACAAAACCAAGTTAGCATGTCAACACTGTTGGGCAGTACAGACCACCTGCAAGGACACATCGCTGCACGCATCCAGTCAAGTAGCACATGGCCACACTCAAACAGCACCAGAGCACCACACACACATATCATGCAAACTCAAATCATTGACATTACAACCCTCTGGAGACTCACATTCAGCTGAAGAAGTTGGTGATGAGCTGTGTTCGGACATTACCATCATCATCATCATCATCTTCACTGGCATCGTGACCCAGGCCAGGATCTTCCACAGGTGGCGGACGTTGGTCATCGTCATCCAGGATGAGAGGCAACTCCTTCCGCACTGCCAGGTTGTGTAGCATGCAGCAGACGATGACAATCTTGCACACCTTTGCTGGGGCATATGGGAGGGCCCCTCCTGTCTTGTCCAGGCAGCGGAAGCGGCTCTTCAGGAGACCAAAGGTCCGCTCAATCACCCTCCTCGTCCGACCATGTGCCTCATTGTAGCGCATCTGGGCTGGTGTCACAGGGTTCCTGAGGGGTGTCAGCAACCACGGCATGTTGGGGTATCCCGAGTCACCTACAGACAGACAATTGCACATTAGCCGATTTGAAAATGTGTGCGGAAAACAACATAGCAGAACACACACAATGGTACAAAGTCAGTACACACCAACAAGCCAGGCACGCTGGTTCGGCATCTGTGACATCATCCTCGGGATGCGACTACTCCTCATCACGTAGGTATCGTGTGCAGAACCAGGGAAACGGGCACACACATGTGAGATGGTCATATCTGCAAGACATACCACCAGAGCATTGATCGAATGGTAATGTTTCCTGTTCCTGTATGCCTGCTCATGTGCCTGTGGTGGTATCAAAGACAGATGTGTCCCATCAATGGAGCCAATTACATGTGGCATCCTCCCCAGGGCATAGAAGTCACTCTTGACGTCAGTGAGTCGTTGACGTGTTGGGAAATAGATGTACTGGTTGAGGTATCTCAACATTGCCCCCAAAACATCGCGAAGCACACGGCTGAACATAGTCTGTGACATCCCACCAGTAGTTGCCACAGTGTGTTGAAAGGTACCGGTGGCAAAGAAGTGTAGGGCTGCCATCACCTTCACCTTGGGGGTCAGCGCTGTAGGATACGGCCGGCCAGGCTGCAAATGTGGGGCCAACCGCACTGCCAAATCCTCAATCAGCTGCCTGGTGAAGCGGTACCGTCGGATGCTGTCACGTTCCACCATCGTTGCCAGGTCTGGGAATGGTCGATGGACAGCAGAAGCCCTGCAGTGCATAGGTGAAGAAAGCAAGATTGTCAGTCACCCCACCAATGTGCCGTTCACCATACTCAATTTCACATGACACATCATCAACATACACAGTACTTGATGTGTGTGTCGTCCCGTTTGGACATATATGGCACCTACATGGACATCATCTAACATCTCTCTGTTCAACAAGTGTTGACAACTGGTTCCAGGGTGTGCTATGGGACACCATTAGGCTGTGTCACAGTACACATTAACTGCTCTCACGTTCCACACACATACCACAGTGACATGTCTGGACAGATGCTCCACAGGCATCACAGCTCATTGACAGGTAGAGTCCCAGGGAGCCTGTCTTGCCACATGGACACTGGCATGACATGGCGTATCATGTACACGTCAGAAAAACAAACATGACACCCACAGGTGGTGGCCCCTGTAGCCTCTGCAGGACAGACATGGACGTCTGTGACACACACACACACACCATCAAAGTTCATGCACAAACCACGTGGATGTGGAGACTGTCTCCCATTGTGCACATGGAGTCAGAGACATGTGATACACAACATGCACACAGACTGTGGAGGGACATCACTATTGTTGGAATGGGCCACCCTGTGACGTACATGCCTTCCCACATGTGAGCCTGGGGGTATGTGACATGTCATACACATACACAACCTGGAAATGTGACCATGACACATGCTCAGAAATGAAAAGTTGCACACCACAGTGGTCATGTGCACAACACACAAAGGACCCTGTCCCCATTAACACGTGCACAGCCTGGGTGTGTCTGCCCCCAAGTGCCACCCCAAAATCCACATGTTCACCCCCATACACAGATAAGGTTATGCTGCCACACATGCCTCATAGACAGTGTGGACTGGGTGTGGTGTTGTAGGTGTGCCCCTGAGTCCCTGGAAAGTAAATGTGGCTGGCATAGGTTCACCAGTGACCAGCATGGTGACATATGCGTGTGACCTGTCCTGGTACGCGCTGTAGAGCAATGGACCGATCGGTGTGCCCAGCCGGCCCATTGCATTGAATGTGAGCGGGTATGCGTTGTACAGCAATGGACCGATCGGTGTGCCCGGCCGGCCCATTGCATTGACTGTGAGCGGGTACGCGTTGTATGCCTGATACGTTGCACAGCAATGGACCGATCGGTGTGCCCGGCCGGCCCATTGCATTGAATGTGAGCGGGTACGCGTTGTACAGCAATGGTCCGATCGGTGTGCCCGGCCGGCCCATTGCATTGAATGTGAGCGGGTACGCGTTGTATGCCTGGTACGCGTTGTAGAGCAATGGTCCGATCGGTGTGCCCGCACGGACCATTGCATTGAATGTGAGCGGGTACGCGTTGTATGCCTGGTACGCGTTGCACAGCAATGGTCCGATCGGTGTGCCCGCACGGACCATTGCATTGTATGTGAGCGGGTACGCGTTGTATGCCTGGTACGCATTGTAGAGCAATGGTCCGATCGGTGTGCCCGCACGGACCATTGCATTGAATGTGAGCGGGTACGCGTTGTATGCCTGGTACGCGTTGTAGAGCAATGGTCCGATCGGTGTGCCCGCACGGACCATTGCATTGAATGTGAGCGGGTACGCGTTGTATGCCTGGTACGCGTTGTAGAGCAATGGTCCGATCGGTGTGCCCGCACGGACCATTGCATTGAATGTGGCGGTGCGCGTTGTACAGCAATGGTCCGATCGGTGTGCCCGGCCGGCCCATTGCATTGAATGTGGCGAGTGCGCGTTGTATGCCTGGTACGCGTTGTAGAGCAATAGACTGATCGGTGTGCCCGGCCGGCCCATTGCATTGAATGTGAGCGGGTATGCGTTGTATGCCTGGTACGCGTTGTAGAGCAATGGTCCGATCGGTGTGCCCGCACGGACCATTGCATTGAATGTGAGCGGGTACGCGTTGTATGCCTGGTACGCGTTGCACAGCAATGGTCCGATCGGTGTGCCCGCACGGACCATTGCATTGAATGTGAGCGGGTACGCGTTGTATGCCTGGTACGCGTTGTAGAGCAATGGTCCGATCGTGTGCCCGCACGGACCATTGCATTGAATGTGAGCGGGTACGCGTTGTATGCCTGGTACGCGTTGTAGATCAATGGACCGATCGGTGTGCCCGGCCGGCCCATTGCATTGAATGTGAGCGGGTACGCGTTGTATGCCTGGTACGCGTTGTAGATCAATGGACCGATCGGTGTGCCCGGCCGGCCCATTGCATTGAATGTGAGCGGGTACGCATTGTATGCCTGGTACGCGTTGCACAGCAATGGTCCGGTCGGTGTGCCCGCACGGACCATTGCATTGAATGTGAGCGGGTACGCGTTGTATGCCTGGTACGCGTTGTAGAGCAATGGACCGATCGGTGTGCCCGCACGGACCATTGCATTGAATGTGAGCGGGTACGCGTTGTACAGCAATGGTCCGATCGGTGTGCCCGCACGGACCATTGCATTGAATGTGAGCGGGTACGCGTTGTAGAGCAATGGACCGATCGGTGTGCACGCATTGGGTGGGGCCTGGCATGGCAACGGACGCGTTTTTGAAGCTTCAACGAGTCTGATGCAGTGAATTCAGTTGGCCAGCCACAACAATGTTGCAAATTCATGGGTGTCATGAAGTTGAAATTTTTGAAGGATGCTGTGGGCGTGTCTTGGTGCTGCAATTCCATGGATTGGTTAGATTCATAAGATGCATACGACTTGGACCTATCACTTTGGACACATGGCACAGTATCTGCCTCTGCAGCACACATATAATGCTGGCTGTTCCCCTGAGGGCTCACTTGCCTGCACTACATGCTCCAGGACGTCATCTGCCACTACACTGCTGCTGTCTCTGCATCCTCTGGCTACTGCAATGGCACGTACTGTGGAGAGAGCCCCAGCCTTCACCCATGAGGAGAACCAGGCCCTGCTGGACAACCTCCTTCCACAGTACAGCAAGCTGTATGGGACACCAGGGGAGCAGGTGAGTGTGCTGTCCACTGCCTTACTAATTTTGCATGTTGTCTGACTAGCAGGATTTACAGTGTGCACACCACTGGCTAGCATGCTCACTGAGTAGTACTCACCCCCCAAAGTGTGTAGTCACATGCACTGAACAGGTACAGTGGAGTAACAGTGCATTCAAACAAGGTTCACTTCCCATGCAATGATACCATGTAGTAACTGCTGGCAAACTGTCCATAGCCCTCGTTGCACTGCCTGTGTACATCATATGCCCCTGTCATTGAGACATGTATTTCCAACTGTGTGATGGACGGATATGTTGCATGTGTAGTAATGGCCTTTTCACTTTGTCATCCTCACAGGTTGATGCCCATCAGAAGCAGGATATCTGGCTGGCCATCGTCCGGGCAGTCAGATCCGTGGGGGTCTACAAGCGCCGGATCCGCAACTGCCAGAAGAGGTGGCAGGACCTTCGGGGCTGGACCCGGAGGATTGCAAGGGTCCAGCTGAAGCTGTCACCTCCTCGCAGGAGGGGCGGACACCGGACCCTGACCCCCCACATGCTCCAGATCCTGCCGGTGGTCTTCCCAGAGCTGGATGGGCAGCTGAAGGGCAGACAGCAGCAAGGAGGGGGTGAGTCAAAGACTGCACTGTGAACTCTGTCTGACATTGTATGTGCCCTCCTGTGGCGTGGTTAAACTTCCCCAGTACATCAGTCTTGTTGTCCAGTACCCATGTCCCTCTATTGTGACATGGCCACTACCCATCTGATAGGCCGGTGGGCTCCTTACGCTCAGGATAATTGTGTCACTCGGGTACAGGGTCCTTGCATTTTGCTTTGCTCAAGGTGGGTGACAGCTTTTGTTCCCGTGATATTGTGTTAGCCTTCATGGGTGGGTCAATTGCTCACACAATGCCTGAGTCGTGCAATGTAGTCTGGGTGTAACTTTGATATGTGATCCACTTGCAGATCAGAATCACCACATGTCCCTGGGGTATTTGCCACACCCCCATGCTGCGGGTGGGTAAAATGTTTGGGCCTCAGGAGTATGTATGTCAAGTGTGTCACACATGCCTAGCCACCTGCCTACTGACCAGGGCTCATCCATCTTGCAGGTGGAGCCGGACAGTCATGCCTACTCCAGGGCATACAATACACTCTGTACTCCCACTCCCGTGTATCAGCTGACATGCTGTGCTCAGTGAAATGTTCCCTCAGGTGTCTGCCTCTGTGTCGTTGTGCTGTGACTACGTTGTCGGGACTCCTGTGATGTTTATCGGTTAGGGGTCAGCATGCCATCTGCTATAGGACCATGTGAGACAAGACTTCTGTGACTTATAGGTGTTTGATCACATGACTGTGCAGACAGGTGTATGCCACTGTGACTTTCAGGCAGCTGTTTTTCACTCTCAGCACACTGTGAGGTGCTCATGTTCAGAGAGTTGTGTTTCATGTCCCCCATATGTCCAATTGGTATGACGTGGACAAATAACAGTTCAGATGATGTGGTTTTTGGGGGATGGACATGTGCACTTGTCAGTTACATTACTTGCCTTCCCCATGTCCTAGGATTGTGACACAGTGCAGACTGCTGTTGGCTGGCTGCCATGGCCATGTGACTGGAGACAGTGATGTATGACTTTGCAGGCATGCCTGTGTCATGGCATTAAACTTCCTAAGAGTGATCCTGCAGGGGAGTGACATGTGCAACATGCACCCCATTGTGGCATTGACTATCCGGACATGGGTGCTTCATGGGGTCTGGTGCTGTATGCATCACATGCATTTCTATTTAGACTCTGGCCGTCCATTTATACAGACACCTGCACTGACTCAGTGGCAAGAGATGTGACGTGGGCATGTTCACATACTTCACCGTGTTCTCAGCAATGTCCAACTACTGTGTAGGTGGTGCATGTGTCCACACTGGGGTTTTACCATCAGACAGGCACCAGACAGATGGGTGCAAGGGCAGGAGGGGTGTCTGTTCCATGGTTGACCATCAGACTGACAATTGGCTTCTCCTAATCTGTGTGATGACTTTTGGCAATGTTCTACTAGAGATGCCAGGGCTTGCTCTGTGATGTGCTGTACTTACTGTGGTGTGTGCGGTCAGTGCAGGTGACTGATGTTTGTCTGTTTCCCTAATTGTTTGCAGATACATCCACAGCCACAGGAGGGGACAGCTCCACGGACCAGGAGGAGCAGCGGAGCCAGACTGGGTCAGCGTCCGACGAGTGGTCAGAGGGACCCAGTGGCACGGAGGGCGAGGGGAGCCACACCGAGGAGTCCTTAGCACCATCTACCTCAGCTGGGGACCACAGCAGCTCAGAGGATGACTCCCTTGTGGATGCGGATGTCAGCAGCCACAACACCCCAGCTAGTCTGTCTGACCCCGCCACCACCACCGCCCTCCCATTGGCTCCCATTCCTGCGGTCCGTGGAGGCTCCCGTGCTCGGGAGCGTGTCTCCTTCAAGCCAGGCACCGCACCCCTGCCCCTGTGTCCCCTGCTGCCCTGAGTGAGGAGTCTGTGTACCTCCTTCGGCAGCTCCATGTAGGGCAGACAGCAATGCTGACTGTCCTCCATGCACACACCACTCTGTTGACACAGCTGGTGTCGTTCATGGAGGGCATCTCAATGGGTATGTCTGCCCTACAGAGGAGCAATAGGTCCATGGACTCCTCCCTGACGGCAGCAGTGTCCCTCCTCCAACAGTCCCTCACCCCTCCCACCTCTGCCCCATCCACACTTCCTACCACCCTACCTGTCCAAAGCAATGCACACTGCACAATCACCCAAACACACAGACACGAGCAGCACACACACACCCAAAACCAAGGCAAGACGTGCACACAAGCATCCTCAGGGGACTGATTCCACACACACAGGGGATGGGGAACTGACACACACACAGGCAACCACAATCACTCCGCAATCCTCAAGATCCTCTCCCTCCAAGACCCCTTCCCTTGCCTCACCTGCAACCCCACATACACAGCAGCTCTTCCTCTCTGACCTCGGCCTCTTCCCCTCCAATCCCGCTGATCCAGCATACCGGGGGAAGAGGAAGTCCACACACAGAGAGGGAGTGCCCCTCGCCCCCGGACACCCTCCCCCAGGCGCAGGCAGAGTGAGCCCCCACCCGCAAGTCCCCCGGACCCGGAAGAGCAAGACCCCGCCACCGCCCTGCAAGTCACCCACCCAGTCTCTCACCTCCATCCCCCAGGCCACCACTCCACAGGTTCCACCGCCACACCCTGCCCCAGGTTCCCCCACACACCGATACCGCATCCCCAAACTGCTCAGGCCCTCCCCGCCTGTCACTTTCTCTTCCACCCCCAAACCAGACGCTCTGCCTGTATGTGCCACTGGTGTGGAGACCGTGTCCCCCCTCTGTCCTGCCCAGCTCTTCTGCCCCCCTTCCACTCCCTTGGAGTCATGCACTGCGGTGGAGTCCACAACAACCCCGTCTGACTCGGGCACTGCATTGGGGACCCAGTCCACTCCATTTGACCAGCCCACTGCAGTGGTTGCAGCACCAACACCATCGGACTTGGGCCCTGCGGTGGTGCCGGCCCCCTGAGTCAGACACCTCCACTGCAGTTGCCGGTGACACTCCTGCATCCACCTCACCTTCCCTGCCTCCTTCTGGCATCCCCTGATCCTGTCCCTGCGGTGCCTGGCCTGCCCCTCGTATGCCCCTCCAAGGGGGATGTCCCCTGTCGGTACCTGTGCAGGCAAGCAATTGGTGACAAGTTGTCACACATCACCCTGTTGGGACTGTGTATTTGGACTGGACATTGGCCGTAGTTAATTTTGGACTTTTGATTTCAGTTGCACACTTGCTGAATAAAGCCTCTTTTTGTTTACTTGTGGTTAATCTTTGGTGGTACATGATGTAGATGTGTAGAATCATGCATTTGCTGTTGTAATTGTGTTCAGATCAGGTAAATGAAGTTTTGCTGTGATGGGCTCCATGTGATCCATGGGATATGTGTCCTAATCTAGTCTGGATCTATAGCATCCCTTGCTGCAGTCTGAGGGTGTAATGTTCAGCATTTGACACAGGGATGTACGTTTAGCATTTGTAGATTACCATCTTTGTCCTACACTGTTGCACATCTGTTGGGCTTACCACTGTCCAATGTTCCTAGTACCCTGACTGTGTGCCCGTCTCCACTGGACATGCAGTTTTGCACATCAATTTTGGAGGACTCATCTGTGTATACAGTACAACTGGATTGCCACGTGTTTTGGGTGTATGCAGATGACTGACGTGACACTCCCGTACCCAGGCTGATGTGAGCAGAGGCTTCTGTGTGTTGTAGTTGTTGACTCACTGACGGAGTGTCCTGCTGATATGTTTGAGTCGTGCACAGACAAGGTTTGGCACAGTGGACCTTCCACAGGAGTGGAGTTCCCTCATGGCTGTGTGTAATCTGGTGACATTGCGTGTGCCCGTGTTGTGTGTTGTGTGAGCATGTCTGTGCATGTTCCCTTCCCTTTTCATACACAGGCTGTGTCCCTAGGGATGTTCCTGTTTGTGATGCTTGCAGAGTTGGTATGTGTTCATCCAGCATCTTGGACCTGGTTTCTCCATGATGTGGATGCATGGCAAACTGATGTTCATGAGGTTGTCATCCCAGGTTGTCTTTGTTGTCAGGGCTGGGGATGTGGGCAAACGCTGATGGGACACATTCAGGATTCCCCTTGGCACTTGTTGTTTACACAAGTAATGTGATTTTGAATTTGTGGTAGCTTTCAGTGATTGTGACGCGTTGTGTGTGTGACTGCTGCCACTCCTCAGGGTCAGAGCTGCAATGTTGGTAGTTGTGTACGTGTGTTCTTTGTGTCTCACCTTGGCTTCTTCGTTGGTGTGTGACTATGGCCAGGATCCCATTGTTTGTGGTGGATTTCACATCATGCGCATGTACGGCGTACTGTGCTGTGTGTCATACATAGACGAGTCATGTTGAGTGGGCATGTGTGATGGGTTTCTGCACCTTAGTTCCCCCACCACCCCTGGGATTGTCATGGGTGCATGTGCAATGTCACCAGTCCATGTGAGCTTCACTGCTGCACATTGGTGGAGATCAGGGTGTGTGGTGTTGAGTGTGCAAATGTGAGTTGTTGCACGGCTAGACCACTACCTCCATATTGGCCTTGGCTGGCAGGCCCTGCTGATTGATTGGAGCTTGTGTAGGTGTGATGGTAGTTTGTAGCTGAGGACACATGGCTGTGGTTCACAGTGTGATCAACATCTACCTTTGTCATCACAGTGGAATTGTCATGCAGGCTAGTGTCTGCACAATGTGGGGTCCCTTGTGGTAGTGCTGTGGTGGGTGTGTCTCTTGCTGTGTTAGTTGCTGTTCCTACAAGCTTGTGTGACATGTGTAATTTGGGCTCCCTCTCATCTAACAATGCCAGATTGCCCACATAGGGAATCCAATCCATGAGTTACTTGTGTGTGGCACTGTGTACACATCTGTGTAATTGGGATTCAGGCCTCCTCATGTGTTGTGTGGTTGCCTGGGGACACTGGCACACACCCCCATCACCTGTTGTGTTTGATATGCAGTGTGAGTCTGCCTGTTTGTGTTAGTGCATTTGCATCACTGCATTGGCATTTCTGTAGTGTGCCATTGGCTGTATGTTGTTTGGTGATTTTCCCCTGCTCTCCCTGGGACTCCTGGGTCATCAGTCAGCACAATGATCATGGTTTGTATGTCCCATTGCTGCCATGGTATGGTATTTGTTCACCTGACATCGACAGTCTCCACAGGTTATATACATTTGTGTGTCCATAGGTGCAGATATGTGGGTCAGCATCATGATGGTCACTTCTGTCATTGTGTAATTGGCTGATTGTTGGCAATGTGGTCCCCTATGTGTGATGTTTGTATGCACATGGCCAAAACGATGTTTCTGTGTCACTGCACTGTTAGCCTCACCCAATCTATGTTGCAATGGGACACAAGCACTACTATGCCACAGATGTTTTAGTTGTTGTGTGACCAGGATTCATCCATACAGTTTGTCTTTGGCAGCTTTTACCATGCCTACACTTACCTTATGATCACCGTGGTGATGGTGCTTTGGGCCCCATTGCCACACTTATCAAAAGGTGCATCAGCCTTGGACCCCACACTTCCCTTTTGGTGACTGTGGTGATGGTGCTTTGGGCCCCATTGCCACACTGATCAAAAGGGGCATCAGCCTTGGACCCCACACTTCCCTTTTGGTGACTGTGGTGATGGGGCTTTGGGCCCCATTGCCACACTGATCAAAAGGTGCATCAGCCATGGACCCCACACTTACCTTTTGGTGACTGTGGTGATGGAGCTTTGGGCCCCATTGCCACAGTGGCCATGGTCGGCTTGTATTGTGGAGGCCACACACTTTTATGTGTCACACATGTGATAGTGGGTCACATTGTATGTTCATTGTCATGTTTTGTGTTGTTGGCATTTGACATGGACTACACACGCTTGTCATGTTGTTTGGGTGGATGTAATTTTCTGTGATTCCTTATGTGGGAGTATGCTGGTTGTGTCATGCATTACCCGTCCTATGAGTAGGGGTGGTGGTAGTGGCAGGCATCCAGCCCCCATGAGTGGGGATGGTAGTAGTGATAGGCATCCAGCCCCCATGAGTGGGGATGGTAGTAGTGATAGGCATCCAGCCCCCATGAGTGGGGATGGTAGTAGTGATAGGCATCCATCACACCAAGGGTGGGGATGGTAGTAGTGGCAGGCATCCAGCCCCCCATGAGTGGGGATGGTAGTAGTGATAGGCATCCATCACACCAAGGGTGGGGATGGTAGTAGTGGCAGGCATCCAGCACCCCATGAGTGGGCATGGTAGTAGTGGCAGGCATCCAGCCCCCATGAGTGGGGATGGTAGTAGTGATAGGCATCCTGCCCCCATGAGTGGGGATGGTAGTAGTGATAGGCATCCAGCCCCCCATGAGTGGGGATGGTAGTAGTGATAGGCATCCAGCCCCCCATGAGTGGGGATGGTAGTAGTGATAGGCATCCATCACACCAAGGGTGGGGATGGTAGTAGTGGCAGGCATCCAGCACCCCATGAGTGGGGATGGTAGTAGTGGCAGGCATCCAGCCCCCCATGAGTGGGGATGGTAGTAGTGATAGGCATTCTGCCCCCCATGAGTGGGGATGGTAGTAGTGATAGGCATTCTGCCCCACATGAGTGGGGATGGTAGTGGTGGCAGGCATCCTGCCCCCCATGAGTAGGGGTAGTGGTGGTGGCAGGCATCCATCACACGAAGGGTGGGGATGGTAGTAGTGGCAGGCATCCAGCCCCCATGAGTGGGGATGGTAGTAGTGATAGGCATCCAGCCCCCATGAGTGGGGATGGTAGTAGTGATAGGCATCCAGCCCCCCATGAGTGGGGATGGTAGTAGTGATAGGCATCCAGCCCCCATGAGTGAGGATGGTAGTAGTGATAGGCATCCAGGCCCCTATGAGTGGGGATGGTAGTAGTGATAGGCATCCAGGCCCCCATGAGTGGGGATGGTAGTAGTGATAGGCATCCAGGCCCCCATGAGTGGGGATGGCAGTAGTGATAGGCATCCAGCCCCCCATGAGTGGGGATGGTAGTAGTGATAGGCATCCAGGCCCCCATGAGTGGGGATGGTAGTAGTGATAGGCATCCAGGCCCCCATGAGTACGGGCAGTGGTGGTGGCAGGCATCCATCACACCAAGGGTGGGGATGGTAGTAGTGGCAGGCATCCAGCACCCCATGAGTGGGGATGGTAGTAGTGGCAGGCATCCAGCCCCCCATGAGTGGGGATGGTAGTAGTGATAGGCATCCATCACACCAAGGGTGGGGATGGTAGTAGTGGCAGGCAAACAGCACCCCATGAGTGGGGATGGTAGTAGTGGCAGGCATCCAGCCCCCATGAGTGGGGATGGTAGTAGTGATAGGCATCCTGCCCCCCATGAGTGGGGATGGTAGTAGTGATAGGCATCCAGCCCACCATGAGTGGGGATGGTAGTAGTGATGAGGCATCC
Organism: Calotriton arnoldi; assembly: GCA_963921515.1. Lineage (NCBI taxonomy): Eukaryota > Metazoa > Chordata > Amphibia > Caudata > Salamandridae > Calotriton > Calotriton arnoldi. The sequence goes on along the minus strand of CAWUFW010000988.1, from coordinate 2,690,875 downwards.
AGCACCCCATGAGTGGGGATGGTAGTAGTGATAGGCATCCTGCCCCCATGAGTGGGGATGGTAGTGGTGGCAGGCATCCTGCCCCCATGAGTAGGGGTAGTGGTGGTGGCAGGCATCCATCACACCAAGGGTGGGGATGGTAGTAGTGGCAGGCATCCAGCCCCCCATGAGTGGGGATGGTAGTAGTGATAGGCATCCAGCACCCCATGAGTGGGGATGGTAGTAGTGATAGGCATCCTGCCCCCCATGAGTGGGGATGGTAGTGGTGGCAGGCATCCTGCCCCCATGAGTAGGGGTAGTGGTGGTGGCAGGCATCCATCACACCAAGGGTGGGGATGGTAGTAGTGGCAGGCATCCAGCCCCCCATGAGTTGGGATGGTAGTAGTGATAGGCATCCAGCCCCCCATGAGTGGGGATGGTAGTAGTGATAGGCATCCAGCCCCCATGAGTGGGGATGGTAGTAGTGATAGGCATCCAGCCCCCATGAGTGGGGATGGTAGTAGTGATAGGCATCCAGCCCCCATGAGTGGGGATGGTAGTAGTGATAGGCATCCAGCCCCCATGAGTGAGGATGGTAGTAGTGATAGGCATCCAGGCCCCCATGAGTGGGGATGGTAGTAGTGATAGGCATCCAGGCCCCCATGAGTGGGGATGGTAGTAGTGATAGGCATCCAGCCCCCCATGAGTGGGGATGGTAGTAGTGATAGGCAACCAGGCACCCATGAGTGGGGATGGTAGTAGTGATAGGCATCCAGGCCCCCATGAGTAGGGGTAGTGGTGGTGGCAGGCATCCATCACACCAAGGGTGGGGATGGTAGTAGTGGCAGGCATCCAGCCCCCCATGAGTGGGGATGGTAGTAGTGATAGGCATCCATCACACCAAGGGTGGGGATGGTAGTAGTGGCAGGCATCCAGCACCCCATGAGTGGGGATGGTAGTAGTGGCAGGCATCCAGCCCCCCATGAGTGGGGATGGTAGTAGTGATAGGCATCCAGCACCCCATGAGTGGGGATGGTAGTAGTGATAGGCATCCTGCCCCCCATGAGTGGGGATGGTAGTGGTGGCAGGCATCCTGCCCCCCATGAGTGGGGATGGTAGTAGTGATGGGCAACCAGGCCCCCATGAGTAGGGGTAGTGGTGGTGGCAGGCATCCATCACACCAAGGGTGGGGATGGTAGTAGTGGCAGGCATCCAGCACCCCATGAGTGGGGATGGTAGTAGTGGCAGGCATCCAGCCCCCCATGAGTGGGGATGGTAGTAGTGATAGGCATCCATCACACCAATGGTGGGGATGGTAGTAGTGGCAGGCATCCAGCACCCCATGAGTGGGGATGGTAGTAGTGGCAGGCATCCAGCCCCCCATGAGTGGGGATGGTAGTAGTGATAGGCACCCAGCCCCCCATCAGTGGGGATGGTAGTAGTGATAGGCATCCAGGCCCCCATGAGTGGGGATGGCAGTAGTGGTAGGCATCCAGCCCCCCATGAGTGGGGATGGTAGTATTGATAGGCATCCAGGCCCCCATGAGTGGGGATGGCAGTAGTGATAGGCATCCAGCCCCCATGAGTGGGGATGGTAGTAGTGATAGGCATCCAGGCCCCCATGAGTGGGGATGGCAGTAGTGATAGGCATCCAGCCCCCCATGAGTGGGGATGGTAGTAGTGATAGGCATCCAGGCCCCCTGAGTAGGGGTGGTGGTGGTGGCAGGCATCCTTGCCCCTATGGGTGTGTATGGCATTGGTGATGCCCATCCCACCCCTATGATTGTGCTGTTGCTAGTGTACGTCATTTGTGCATCCCTATGTGTGTGTGACATATTTCGGGTACGTGTCGTTTGTTTGTGTTGTGGGTGTTTGACTTACCGTCTGCGCCGTATGCGTCCGAACCGGTCCCGGTAATAGATATAGAGTATAGGTAGGACCTGCGCGATGGGATTCATGGTTGGGTCGTCTCGTTCGGGTTTTGCGTGTCTTCGACTCGTACTCGTCGCTGGCTTGTTCGTCTCATAGCCATGGTTCTTCTTGTGGCGCGAATCGGAGCTTATGTGCGGCTCTCCCGGATGCTGAAATGTGTCGGACGTAGCGACGGGTTCGGCGCGTACGGAGCGCGCATTGTACTAGTCCGGCCGGAAGGTGCTGTGTATTTGCTTCCGTGCGGCTCGAATCGGCGTTTGCGGATCCGGCTCGGGCGGGGAACAGGAGCTGGATTGGGTAAGTACGGCTCGCTCGGAATCTGGGCTGTTGTGCGCATCGTACTTGTTCGTTCGGTGTGGTATTCGAATCGGTCGGAAAACACGCGTTCGGCTTGGTTTTTTTCCGGACGAATACTGTTAGGTGCGCTTCCGGACGACATCGGAATCGACCCCATAGAGTTTGGTCACCAAATGTGTATTATGCGGAGTGGTGATTATCATTTGTAAAGCTTGGAGTGTGTCCGGCTCTATAGGAAAGGACGGATAGAAGTCTTTGAGTGTCTTCCTCAGTCTATAGTATGCAAATTTAAACAAGGGGGTCTGATTGCTGATGTAGTCAAGCTCCTCTAGTTCTACAAAGTTACCCTCGTTGTATAGGTCTCCCAGCACAGCTATCCCAGTCTGTTGTAACAGCGTCATGCTCACTTTTTCTTGTGTGACTGAAAGGGCAGGATGTTGTGGTAGGGGTAATGCCGGTGCATAGAGAGGTAACTTATTCGCCAATTTCCCCATTTTTTGCCAGGCTAAGTTTGTAGTGCGGATAGTGTTGATCTCTCGCTTTAGGACGTGCGTGCGGGGATGTGGTAGAATATGTTGTAGTGCAATTGGGTGGGCATCTCCGTCTTCTACTGCTATATGTGGCAGATATCGCACTGGGTGATACCAATAATGCGCATATTGCGCTTGAGCACACAAATAGTAAAGTAGGAGGTCAGGGACTTTAAATCCCCCCTGAGAATAAGGTAATGTTAACGCCCGTAGTTCTACACGCGCTTGCTTGCCTGCCCATATGAGGCGGGTCACACACGCCTTTAAACCTTGGTACACAGCCTTTGGTGGAGTGATGGGGATGTTGTTAAATAAATAAAGGACTTTTGGAAGTATAACCATTTCTACTAGAGCTATCCTATCCGCTAGTGACATTGGCAAGCGTATCCATCTATCTATTTTTTCTTCTAGTTTACTTATGACAGTGCCATAGTTGGCCCTTATTACTACCGCGGGATCTTTGTGGTACCAAATTCCGAGGTATTTGACCGGATCATGTTGCCACTCTAATGGGAATTCCACTGGGTGTGGTGTCGTAGCATCCATCAAGGGGATAATAATGGATTTACTCCAATTCATCTGAAGGCCCGATTGTCTACCGAATTTGATATATTCACGTAAAAGGGGTGATAGATTGACCTGAGGTTCGCGAACATAAAGGACCGTGTCATCTGCGTATAGCGAGATGTTGATAGGGCGTTGTACGAATTTTAGGGCTGCCTCTTTGTGGTGCTGCCGAATCTTGCAAGCTAACGGTTCTAGTGCGATAGCAAACAGCAGAGGGGAGAGAGGGCACCTCTGCCTGGTGCCTCGTGTGATGTGTATTGTATTGGAGACATATTTATTCACCTTAATGCGTGCCACCGGCTTTTCATATAATATCTTGATCCATTGCAATAAGATCGGGGGCATGCCCATTTTCTGTAGGACAGTGAACAAATATGGCCATTCAACTGAATCGAATGCCTTGGCGGCATCTAATAATACCGCAACTGCTTTAAGCTCCGGATTGAGTTGGTGAGATAGGGCAAAAAGAGTACGGAGGTTGTGGGCTGTGGAGCGATGGGGGATAAAGCCGGATTGGTCCGGTAATACAATGTTACTCATAAGAGGCTGAAGCCGGTTGGCTATAAGCTTGGCCAATATTTTGGTGTCCGTATTTATCAACGATAATGGGCGATAGGACTCACATACTTCAGGGTCTTTATCCGGTTTCAATAAAGCTATGATCATGGCTTCCCGTAATGTGGGTGGGAGTAACTGTTGTTCATGAGCATCTCCATACATATTTACAAGATGGGGCGCTAGCAGTTCTGCGTATTCTTTGTAAAATTCACCTGTGAACCCATTGGGCCCCGAGGCTTTGCCGTTTGGCAGGGTTTTTAATGACCTCTAAAATTTCGTCTATAGTGACAGGTTGCGCCAGGTACTCCCGCTGGGCATCTGAGAGCCAGGCGATCGCGATATCTTCCAGATATTTAAGTACTTCAGGTGCCTCAGCTGTTTGTTGTGTGGCATACATTTCCCCATATGTCTCTGTAAACGCCGCCAGGATACCCTTTATGTCGTAATGTGTGGTACCCTGTTTGTCGCGGATTTTGATTATTGTGTGTTGGGTGTGTTCCTGACTAATTTTACGCGCTAGTATCCGCCCTGTTCTGCCGCCCTCGCCATATGTTTTCGCTACCTGTCTTCTCGACACGTATTTAATTTCACTATCTGCGAGCTCTTGGAATTCAGATATCGTGTCACAGATTGTGCTCAGTACCTGTATATTATTGGTATTCGCATAGTCCTGTTCTAACATCTTTAGCTTATCTTCACATTTGGCTAGCTGGGTGCGAATGTCTTTTAGTATTCCTGCGTTAGTGCTGATGCACACACCCCACAATGTGGCCTTAAAGGCTTCCCACAATACGCCTGCATCAGATACAGAGTTTTGGTTTAGCTGGAAGTATTCAGTGATGGCGCTTCTTATAGCTTCATTATAGGGAGCATCTAACAGGGCCTTAGCGTTAAATCGCCAGATGAATGGCGGTGGCTCATAATTAGGGATGTCAAGAGTGAGCAAAATCGGACTATGGTCTGACAGTGTTTTCGGTAAATGTTGTATGCGGCGTATCCATGTGCTAATTTCTGTGGTCGTCAGCCAATAGTCGATGCGCGACCAGCTATTGTGTATGAAAGAACTCTGTGTGGCCACCATGGCATGTGGATTTCGTAGCCTCCATACATCTGACAGTGCAAACTCCCTCATATTCTCATGTACCGCTAGGACCGCCTTGGTATGTGGTTCCTTCGTTACGCCCGAGCGGTCGAGGGTAGCATTGAGGGCTAGATTGAAGTCTCCTCCCCACAGTGTTTCCACCTCGGGCACTTCTCTCAGTTTTGATCGGAGGTCATTGGAAAAGTCTGGGTCATCTATATTGGGCCCATATAGATAGACAATGCGAATGTGTTGGCCCCGCAATGTACCTGTGATTATGATATATCGACCACATGCATCAACAAGTGTATGGTTTACTATAAATTGTACCCCTTTCTTTATGAGGATTAAGACCCCTCTTGAATATGTTGAATAGGATGCCGCGATAGCATGTTCTGCCCACCTATTGCCTAAACCGCATCTGGGAGTTTTAGCTAAGTGTGTTACCTGCAGTAGGGCTATGTCGATATGATGACTGTCAAGAAATGCAAACACCTGCCTTATTTTTTTGGGATTATTCAGCCCCCGAACGTTCCAAGTTATGAAATTAATTTGAGACGCGACTACCCTACTACCCAGCTTGGCTCAGTGAGGTATTATATACAGTCATGTGTTTTGCATCCAGCCACATAGATACATCACATACGGTGTAGCATTCGTTGCATTTCTACATAGTGATTTACCTCAGCTACTTCTACGCTATGCTTTATATACAGGTGCCCATAACAGACTGCAATAAGTTTTCCCCAACTCCCACCTCCCACTTTGGCACCCCAATCATGCCAAAGTCATATCCCGTGAAACAACAAAACCAATGCATGAAACATCGCGGGGTATACCCACAGGGGGCCGCTAGGTGCACGCTGTCACACTCGCAAAGGCGGGTGCGGTCGGGTTACATATATAGGAAAAGTAGTTTTGGTACAATCTCTCATTAGTGCGAAAATCAAATCTACTAACATTGGATCAGTAGGCACACTGGAAGTCACATATCTGTGTTCTATAGCAGGGTAGCAAATACAGTCGCCTGGGCTTTATATGACATGACATTCCTTACATTATACAATATCCTGTTTACCGTGCGGAGTCACACTCTCAGTCTGATTCCAGATCAGGAGAAGGGCGGTCTGGCAGCTTCCTCTTTACAGCAGTCTGCTTGATGAAATCGTGCGCCGCCTTTGGTGTGGTTAGTATTTTAGAGCGTCCATCAAACGATACACGCAGTCTCGCTGGGTATAGCATAGCATACTCAACCCCCATCTCGCGTAGTTTCTTTTTCATCGGTGCGAAGTCTTTTCGCGCTGCTTGTACTGATATTGTAAAGTCTGGGTAGAAGGATATGTCATTTCCCTGAGAGTTAATGTGTTGCTTCTCTCTCGCCAGACGTAAGACCGTGTCTCTGTCTCTGTAATTAAGCACGCGGGCAATGATTGGCCTTGGTACGGCCCTTGGTACTGGTTTCGGCGCCAGTGTCCTATGTGCTCGTTCGATGATTAGTACGGGTGAAAAGGCTTCCGTCTCAAATAGGTCGCGCAACATGTTTTCCACAAAGGTTTCCATCCTGCCAGTGTTGGCGCTTTCCGGAATCCCCATGATACGGATGTTATTACGCCTCGAACGTGCCTCCAAATCTTCATTCTTATTTTTGATGACCTCCAGTACTTTTTCCATTTCCAGACACTTAAGGGTTGTGGCGTTGGATTCGTCCTCCACTGCTGAGATGCGTAGTTCTGCGTCATCTAGCCGCTCTCCTTGTTTATCAAGTTTAGCTGCCATGTGGTCAACCCTTAACGTAAGCGTGTCGATTTTGCTATCTACGGCTTGTAAGCTCTGTTGTATAGCTTGGAGGGCATCTTCTACTGTAGACTTTGCGGCACGCTCCGCATCCAACTCCGTATCTGAGTGCGCTGCCAGGTTTCTGGGTGTTCGTCGCGCATCGAAGGACAGTTTCGTCTGCTGTTTGTCTGGTTTGCCCATGTTATCGGCTTTGTGTAAGTCATATACACCGCTGGGGGTGCGAAGTAGGTAACACCCGGGTATGCGAAGGGACAGTTCAGCAAGTCTCTCCACCGCACTTCGTTCCTCAGCCGTGCGTGATGCGTACAAGCTGTGGACTTGAGGGGTGTATCCAGTTCAGAGGAGTATTGCAGGGAGCTCAAAGTGAGACCTCAGTAGGCCTCGATCTCTCCTTCATGCAGTGGGTCCCAATCGCTTCAGCAGAGCGGCAGTAATTCGTCACATCAGTTGTAGAGGCCAACTGCAAAGACATCCGAGCCCGGCCTGGAGTGTACTGCAAGCCTTCATGTTTTGCAGACTGCCTCTCTGCCAATGTCTCCCTCAGCCACAGTGAGCGGGTGTGCATAAGATGGCCGCCAGGTATATGTCAGCACTGGACGCAAAGCGCACCCGCTGCAATGATCGCCCTCGCATACACACCTAATCCACGCCGTGCGATAGCTGTCGCAGTATGGATGTGATCCGCAGCTGAGGTTCAAAGCGCAGAGCGCCACCAAGGAGTGACAACCAGCGGCAGCTTGTCTTGATATGCGAGAGGTTTTATCAGGCAGTGCACGCCGCCATTTTATACCAACAAGTGTGCGCGCCGGATCTATAGCTGCACATAGAACTCAGGTTCTCCCAGGCTCACACCGCATGGGTCCAGGGCACAGTCGCAATATGTCCCGTTAGTAGTCACGCACCACGCACACTTCAAAGTAGGCTTTTATGTGAGCGCTCTCACCTTCTTCAACCCGGCGGCTCAGCAATCGCGGTGCAGTGCTGCGGCAGGGTTCCCCACGCATTTGCCGGCCCCCACTGCGCTGCGCGTCCCGCTCACAGCAGTGCTACCAGTGCGATATTTTGGGTCACCAGCGCCCACACCTCCTCTCAGGCAACGCAGCAGAGGGCATCAGCAAAGCAGTATGGGCAGTGGCCCCGTGGTCCCAGGCTCCGCCGCAGCTCCTCTCCTCACACTGTACGCCAGAGCGTGCCGCTATCTTGTGTCGCCTCAGGCCCCCGGCGGTCCAGTAGATTATCGGGATTTTTACAGAAAATCCCCGAGTGTGGCAGCAAGTTTGTGGCGTCCCCGGGTAGCGCCCACGTTCCGCTGTCGATTTCTGTGGTTTCCGCACCACAGGGTATATCTGGAACGGTGTTTTCCCAAGGATAGTTTTCCCGACCAGCGGAGCGGCACTAGAGTGCAGCCATTCCGTCGCGCGCCCTCTAGCGCCCCCAATTAATAATAATTAACTAATAATTAATTTATTATTTTAATTAACTTCCCACCATTTACTTCTATAAATACAATAACCTCGACCTGGAATATAACTTTAAAAATATCTTAATAACACACTTTACATAGTTAATTATCAATTAAATAATTATTAATTAACACAAATTATTAATAATTATAATTAATTTACTTCCCACCCTGTACTCCTACAAACCCCACAACCCACACCTAAAACATTACTTAAAAATAAATTAATTACACAATTTACAGCATTATCAATTAAATAATTAATAGTTAAAAATGAATTATTAATATTATAATTAATTTACTTCTCACCCTGTACCCCTACAAACCCCACAACCCATACCTAAAACATAACTTAAAAATAAATTAATTACACAAATTACATAATTATCAATTAAATAATTCATAATAACTAAACAATAATTATTTATTAATTATAATTCATTTACTCCCCATCCTGTTCCCCTACAAACCCCACAACCCGCACCTAAAGCTTAACTTAAAAAATAAATTCTTTACCAAATTTACATAATTAATTATCAACTAAATAATTTATAATAATTAAAAATGATTAATTAATTATATTTAATTTACTTCCTATCCTGCACCCCTACAAACCCCACAACCTGCTTTGACACTAAAAATTGCAATAAACAATTAAATTATATTCAAAAACAACAAAACATTTACAAACTATATTCAAAAACATTAACATTAATTATACAAACAATTTATAACATATACAATTAAAACATATACTAAAATACATAAAAATAATTTAGAAAATTATATTATTAGCAATGATATTTTTGTAAAGATATTAACATAGATATTTTTGTAAAAGATATAAATAACATAGATATTTTTTACATTGATCTTAATTAACTTAGAAAATCGCTATTCTTCTCAACGATATTCCTGCATCACAATATTTGTGGATCCCGATATTAAAAAATTTGATATTTCTGCATCTTGATATTTTTTACTCGATATTTTGTCCGAATATTAGGCCAGCCGCGTATCTCCTACCCCAAATGTGTACTCGGCCCACTACGACAGGGGCTCGGGGATTGCAGATGGAAGATTTATTATTGGGCCAGCCAGATAATTCCAATCAATGACTGGCTACATGCAGACCGGAATGACCCAGCAATAGCCGTTGAGATGGGATATTACGGCTTACTTAACCTACTCTAAGGTCCCTATAATGACATCACCCCACCCCACAACTCATCCTAGCTAACATGGTGGAACCAAGTGCTAAGGTGGACCAAATGGCATGGCGGGCCAAAAGAGGAAACACCACTTTGGGCTGAGACATGGCTTCAGCACACAGTAAATCTAAAAGGCTTTTGGGCATGAGACACTATTGCCGTCTCCACACTTTGGGATGTCTAGAAGGGTAAGTCTGTGTGCACATTCCAACACCTTACAGACAAGTACAAGATGCACAACTCACGCTACCTACAACTACACCATGCACTGGCAGCATCCCTGACTATTACACAGACTCTCCCACAGCACAATCCCTTAGAGGCGCTTGTTACACTGACCAGGATAGGGAAGAAAAGAATTTCAAACATATACCACACACTGGTGAATAATACCTCAGCCCCCATGACGGCACTGGAAGAACGTTGGCAACATGATGTAGGTGCATTTGAAGAGGAGGACTGGACTGAGGTGAAAATGGCCCCTAGAACGCTGGCAATCTCCATGCGGCTGAGGCTTATTCAACTAGAATACTTGAGTACAGTATGCTACAGCCCCACATGATTAAGTAAAGCGAAGCACAGACTCGACCTGCATTGTTTGAGATCCAAATCAGCCCGGGGCACCTTCTTCCACACAATATGGGAATGCCCCATAATAACAAGATACTGGTATGACACTAGCACCATTATATTTCAGGTGGTGGGCAGAGTGGTTGTTCCAGAACCCAAACTAGTGCTGCTGGGGTTGATAGATGAATGGTGTGGCAGACAGAGCACCAGACTATTTGTAGCATTTGGTTTCATTATCACTAAAAGAAACATTGCACGGAACTTGAGGTCCAAACAGGCCCCCTTGTTATCAGAATGGGCACTTGGCATGGAACAATTAAAATATAAATCAAGAGGGTGCCAGGAGAAGCTTAGTAAAGTCTGGGGTGGCTGGACAGCACGCTCTGCAAATTCTGTTGTGTATTGATGTAGAAACTGACACGACCCTTGTTTTATGTAACCTTGCATGGCAGATGCTTAATGGACTCTATGCACTTCAGCACAAATGTATGTATGTGAAACCTTTTACTGTATTCAAAAGTTAATAAGCAGAGATAAAAAAATTAAGTATCCAATTTACAAGGGTTGCAGGTGTTTATGTTTGACTTATGTATTTCAACTGTTATAAGTAAAACATGGCAGACTTAGGGGCTGATTACGATGGCAGTCAGACCGGCCGGCCGACTGCCATGGCTTTGGCCCAATTCCAACTGCTGAGGCAGCGAAGTTGCCATGCAGGCTGAACCGCCGACCGTGGCGGGTGGAGTGTTCTCCTTATGGGCCGTGGCGGTCGAAGTAGCTTCCGCATGGGCTGCGTTGGTCGGAAATGTTGCCAACAGGAACTCCAGCGCCGACAGGGCTGTGGTACCACCTCCGAGCAGATTATGATTAAACCCTTGTACTGGCAGTCCCTTGTCGGCAGTTTCACAACAGCGCTAGACCGCCATGCTACTGCTACCGTGAAGAACTACAACAGTGAACAGTGGATGGAGGAAAAATCAACAGAGCTGATGGCCATTGCCAAAGTGGACACATTTACAAATCACACTATAAAACACACCCCATCCCAGACCATAAACCTTTGCCTCTACACTGCAGCACAGCAAGCCAGAGCAGCAATATTGGTCAAATAAGGCAGTCCTTTTCACACAATCCCATCACACACACTCCACACACTTTTTTCACTTTTACCTACATATTTCCTAGGTGTAAAGGTATTTTCTTCACTCTCACTCACTTTATTTAATTAACATGTCACCTGCCAACAATCCAAGTTTTTCTGACACCGAGTTGTCAGTGATGGTGGATGAAATCATTAGAGTAGAGCCACACATTTTTGGAGCCCAAGTCCAACAAACATCTCTTCCTAGGAAGAATAAAATTTGGGACAGGGTGGTCAGCAAAGTGAATGCTGTAGGAACCACCCTGCGCACAAAGGAGGACATCAGGAAGAGGTGGCATGACCTGAGGATGATGGTAAAGAACCTGGCCTCCAGGCACCACCTTGCGGCCCAGAAGACTGGCACAATCCTCCCAGCCCACCATTAGAACTCATTCCCTGGGAGAAGAAGGTGCACGCCATCCTGCATTCTGAGGGCTTGACAGGAATACCAGGGGTAATGGAGACTGGTAAGTAACACCACACCAACTGTCACAACATTTCAATGTTCCATTTGCAAACATCTCAGCTTTTGCTATCGTGTTTCTCATCTACTTTTCCTACATGCAGTACCCAAAGTATCAGAGAAGTATGATTGGCAATTACAATTAGTAGCCCTTCACATAAGTTCACATGTATCAGCCTCCATTACATCCCACATGTGGTAATGCTGTCTGTAAGTGCATTACCATCAAATCATCATCCCAGGAACCATTATATGTGCAAATGTCTAATGGTATGGACCACCACAACTGTATTTTGCAAACAGGTATGTAACACAAGCCAGTGTTGCTAGTGTTGGAAATTGAAACGACTACAACTACTATGAGGCCCTGTTGCTTGAGCACTTAACTGGAGGCACCAGTGATGTTTGTCTTTACTCACTTGCCAGCCATGTGACTACAGAGATTCATCTCACAGGCACTTAACCATTTGTCAAGTGTGGGGAGGGGAAGACTGAAATGACTACAACTACCATGAGGCCCGCTACATCTAACTCTGAACAGGAGGCACCAGTGTTGTTTGTCCTTACTCGCTTGTCAGCCATGCGACTACTGAGGTTCACATCACAGGCAGTTAGCCATTGGTCAAGTATGGGGTAGGAGTGATTGAAATTATGAAATGACTGCAACTACCATGAGACCCTGTTGCTTGAATACTTAACAGGAGTCACCAGTGTTATTTGTCCTTACTCACTTGTCAGCCATGTGACTACAGAAGTTCACCTCACAAGCAGTTAGCCATTGGTCAAGTGTGGTGTAGGAGTGATTGGAATGACTACAGCTACCATGAGGCCCACTACCTCTTGTAGTGTAGTTCCTATAAATCGATATAGGATCTGCACGTTTAAACAACATAGAATCTGGGATTGGTGTCCAGACTGATTCCAGACACCCCCACCAGGTATGTTAGCCTGTATACCAGCTAGCTCACAGTGCCACTGTAAACTCCTCTTACCAAGGAGAGAATAGTTCCTGGCAACTATCGAACATGACAACCCAGTCGCATCAGGGATCATGGAAATAGTACAGTACTTTTCGCTCAGTCACTCGTGCTCACTTTGTCTCAGAGAGATACACAGAATAAACGGTGGGGACGTTTTCAATAAGCATTTATTGAACCAGTGTCATTCTAGTGTAAAATAGGTGTGCTGAAACAACCATAAGACAGAAACAGATATAAATGATTATCAGCACCAATAGACTAAATGGATGGTAGATTCCTATCATAGTGCTAAAACAATGAATATAGGCAGGTATATAAATACATGACAATACTAATGCGTACTGCTACGATGCAACCCTAATTAGATGTACCTAAGTGTACCTTGCATATATGTAGGTGTAGAGTCAAGAATCCCGCTAGGCTGAAGCCAACACCATTACCTGGTGTGAGAGAATGAAGGACCCCGTCTTGGTCTCGAGATGGACACACCGCGAAGGATGTCAGACAACTGCATTCTGGAGCATCTGCGTGCAGGAACCTCAGCTTCTCGTATCAGTGTGTCAGCATGGAAGTCTTTCTCTTCTGCCTGCCCCTGCAAAGATATGGTGTTTATATACCCAAGAAGGTATCCTCAGGGGTTCTACCTTGCTGTGTCATGTCAGCCGAGGATGACGAAAGGGATGATCCTTATACATAGTTATTATGCAGAAGATGGTAATCCTGCTGTGATTCTGAGAATCCTCATGCATAATAAATGAGGCTAGTTTTCTGGGGAAAAAACACTACATTTATGCAGCACCTAACTAGGTAAAAGGTCAATACCAAAAAAACGTTATGTAGTACCATGGCAGGGAAAATGTAGGTGAAAGGTTAGGTGACTACCAAGGCGTATATTGGGGTACATTACAAAACATAACACTCTAACTCTGAACAGGAGGCATCAGTGTTGTTTGTCCTTACTCACATGGCAGCCATATGACTACAGAAGTTCACCTCACAGGCAGTTAGCCATTGGTCAAGTGTGGGGTAGGAGGTGACTATATACAGCTACCATGAGGCCCACTACCTCTAACTCCGAACAGGAGGCACCAGTGTTGTTTGTCCTTACTCACTTGTTAGCCATGTGACTATAGAGGTTCACCTCACAGGCAGTTAACCATGGTTCAACTGTGGGGTAGAAGTGATTGAAATGACTACAACTACCATGAAGACCTCTACCTCTAACTCTGAACAGGAGGCACCAGTGTTGTTTGTCCTTACTCACTTGTCAGCCATGTCAACACTGATCCCCAGGTCTTATGGACTGAGCACCTTACACACAATTCTCTGCTCAGGCACATGTCTGCCTACTCAGACTGAACTTACCCTGGTCTCCATAAATGAGAAGAATGAGGCCATGAGTGACACCATATCAAGGGGCACATGCATCAAGCTTTTTACCGGTCGCAAACGGGCCGATTCGCAGAATCAGCCCGTTCGCGACCGGTAAAAAGCCTTTTGGGATGCATCAAGCCAAAATGCATTAGCAAAATAGGTAATCACAATTTTTGTGATTACCTATTTTGCGAATGCAGTTAGGGAATCGCAATTTGCGATTCCCTAAATGCAATGCAAGAAGCATTTTCAGAATGCAAATTTGCATTAAGGAATCGCAAATTACCATCAACTTCAAGTTGATGGTAATTTGCAATTCCTTAGAAAAGTGCACAAAATTGCATTTTTCTAAGTGCCATGTGGCACATACACATGCCCTTAGGGCAATTGTGTGTGCCACATGTGCACACATACCGTTTTTGCGGGTTCATCAGGGGGGCCTTATGGCCCCCTAGCATCCTTGAAATTGCATTCGCAATTTGCGATTACCTATTTGGCAATCGCAAATTGCGAATGCTTTCCCATTCATTCCTATGGGCCTCTAGGTCCATAGGAATGAATGGGGAAGCATTCCCTAATAGCGAATCGCAATTTGCGATTCGCTATTGGGGAATGTGTAGGAATCCCTAATATTTTAGCAAAGCCTACATGCATAAGGAATTGCGATTCCTTAATAGCAATTCCTTAAAAATCGCTATTAAGTAATCACAATTCCTTAGCTTGATGCATGTGCCCACAAGTGTGTACCTGAAATATCAGTAACGCATGAAGGTAACCTAGCTGATTTGTAATGGCTGGTGACCCATTGACACTGCACAGCACACATGATTACTAATGCTAAATCTACAAACAAGTAGTGTGTATATGCCTGTATTGTACGCACCTAGGACTTGGAAATTGCTATTACACATGTAACTTCTACACTGTGTTGGCTTCAAGTTATTGGAACATGCCATGTCCATCCCTCATGTCAACATGAAGCATATCAGTCAAGCAAATGATCAGGCCAATACCACTTCATGTAATGGATGTCTCCTAATGTCTTGCAAATGCGTCAAACACAACGGGGATAGTTCACAATGTCAACCTCCAACCCTTTTGTCTCTTCCAGGCCTGAACTCACTGTGCAGCAAATGATGTGGATGCATATACCACACTTACAATAACTATTTACTCTATGTCTGAACAGGTCGATCCGGCACAACATCTGGCCAGACTCCGGACACCGCCCAGACTCCACCTCCCCCCGTGGATCAAGCCTCCAGTGATGCAGAATCACCTAGACCCATGGGCGTGGAGGACCCACCTGGCCCATCTGGACAGCCTGGGCAGACGGCAACAGTGAGTCTCACTGTGCCCACAATCACACCTCCCACCCCAGCTGCAACATCTCAGCTGACTTCTGCTCCAACAACTGGTGGACCTAGCACAGGCAGCAAGCTGGCCCAAGGTCACAGGCCCATGGGGCAGGGGTGGTGGGAGTGTAACTGTGCACCCGCAAAGTGAGGCCACTGGTGCCACTGATGCCCAGGCCAACATCACCCAAGTCCTGGGAGTCTATGAGGACTCCCAAGGAGTAATGGGCCAGGTACTTGAGGAACTCCAGAAGATGAAGCAGCTGAAGAAGTCCATAGACCAGAGGCTGGACACCCACAATGACAAAATGGGGCAGCTCATAGATGTGCTGAGGGATATTAACACCGCACTCTGCAGGGCTTTTCCCCTGCCACCTACCACTTCCTGTGGTTCATCTACATTTGGCCCTTCTACATCTGCGGCAGCCACAGGAAGAGAGGGCCTAACAGAGGACGACTCCTCAGACACTCCTGACTCTGCAGCAGTGGTTCATCCCCTTCCCCCCATTGTTTGGTCCAGGACATCCAAGAAAACATCCAGGAGGTTCGGTTGGCAAGGCACCCACCACCGCCAGGAAGAAACATTGCACCTGATGTCCTCCTTTGTGTGCAACATGTTCACTTTGTTGACTATTCCTATACACTTTTCCATTTCTGATGGGAAGAGTTTGTTGGACTTTAGACTTCAGACAATGTGGCTCCTTCAAAAATGGTTTCATCCATCAATACTGACTACTACACTCCTGTGTTGTCACTATTTGTCTGTATATTGTTTGTTTTTTTCTTCCCATTGTGCACTGCAATAAATTCACTTGTCACAAAATAATTCGCTTTTGTGTTATCATTCACATCTAGCAAGTTATGAAGTTATACCCTTGTGAATTACCAAATGTAAGTAGAAGCTACTTGTGGAAGCATGGACATGTGGAATGTCAACAATGTGCAACTGTGCATCACAACCATGTCACCCCAACACAGACATACAAGTGAACAGTCTCATGACATCTTTATTCCATAGTTCCAACCTTAGGCTGGCATAATGCCAAAAACAGAGCTGAATAACACATCACTGAAATGATCTGTGTCAGTGACCACAAATGTCATGTGCAGACCTCAACAACATGTTCGGAGGGGATACATTTGACAATACCAAAGAGAACCGACAAATGACAATTGGGTCATGGAATCAGCTGGAGCCATATCGACAACCTCACAAAAGGAATCTCACTTCATTGAAAACAAGAAACCAAAACATGGCAGTACAACAGTTTCTGAGCACAGGTTCATTCCAATCCAGTGTTGATGCATCTGGTGGAATGTCACAAACATATGTCAGGGGTGTGCCACAAGCACTGTAGCATACAATGATGAGACACATCAACAGCTACATCTAGTTCATACACATTGAGGACTTAGCCAATGTAAAGGGAGACTAGCATGATTAGGCAAACAACAACATTGTGTTGGGGAACATGATGGCACACATATTGCAAAAGGACCACCAGACAACAGGGAACAAGTCCAATGGAGTTTTAGCAACTTCCACCCTATCGCTGTGCAAGCTAGCTTGGTACAGGAGTTGTACACCCAAAGTTTGTGGCAGACATACCTAGGAACAATCCATGTCAACTTTGTACTTCAAAAAAGCATCATATCCCTGCTGACGTCACAACTCTGAAATGTCCAAATGAAGATGGCATGGTAAAGGTACCTACAACAGATCAATACAAAGAGATTAGCTAGGAAGCCACCCTAAGACACCAATCACTGTCCACTTCTGGAGTACACAGTACATGGGTAAATATCATCTTCACAAAGCAACATCAACAACGTGTGCATGTGTCAAGACCTTCCTCCACAAACAGTTGTGCACAGTTTCCCACAGCTGTACATACCTAACATGTATCAATGAACGTCCTCCTCGCAGCATCACAACAGCCACTGTAAAAGTCAGTCATGACATCTCACAGCATACTTGCACTCATGAGAAGACGTTGTTGATGAGCTCTTGATGCATGTCAACTCCTTCCTTCTCACAACTATCATCATAATTTGGCATTTCAGGATCCTCACCAGGTGGCTCCTGCTTGTCTTCATCCTCTGCGATGAGAGGGATGTTGTGTCGCAGTGCGAGGTTGTGGCGCATGCAGAGGGCTACGGTAATCAGACACACCTTCCCAGGTGAGTAGAGGAGCGCTCCCCCAGCCTTGTCCAGACATCTGAATCTGGCCTTTAGGGGCCCAAAAGCCTGCTCCACTGGCCGCTGTGTTCTTCCATGAGCCTCATTGAAGTGGACTCTCCCTGGTGTTGTCAGATTCCTCAGCGGTGTAAACAACCATGGGTGGTTGGGATACGCTTAGTCTCCTAGATGGAAGACAGACAGAAGTGCAATAATGAGTCACACTCTTTCAGAAGATACAACGTGACATCACACACACAAAGGTTGGACACATCATACTCACCAATAAGCCAGGCCCTCTCTGGTCGTAGTTTTGACATCAGCTGGGGTATGGTACTGTTCCGCAGTATGAAGGAGTCATGGGCAGATCCTGAGAATCTGGCACAAACGTGTGTGATGTATACATCTGATAAACAAACCACTTGCACGCTGTTAGAATGGAAGATCTCCCTGTTCCTATAAACCTGATCTCTGACTTGCAGTGGAACTAAGGCAATATGTGTGCCATCAGTAGCTCCAACCACATAAGTGATGCAACCAAATCCATAGAAGTCACCCTTCACGTTGGCCAAATCTTCACATTTGGAGAACTGGATCTAGCTGTCCATGTGTCTCATCATTGCTGAAAGCACATCACATAGTACGCCACTGAACATAGCTTGTGACATTCCACTAGATATAGCCACAGTGTACTGAAAGGAACCTGTGGCCAGGAAATGCAGTGCTGCCATGAGTTTCACCACTGGTGTCAGAAATGTGGGATAGTTTCTTTGAGGACGTAAATGAGGCTCCAACTGGTCACATAAATCTTGTATTGTATCCCTATTAAGACAAAACTTCCTGATTACATCTCTTTCTTTCATAGTTTGAAGGTCGGGAAATGGCCAGTATACTGGAGGCTGTCATCTCCTCCCTCTGCCAGGGTACCTATGTATGAAGTGTACAGACATATGGTTATTGGTCCCAGTGTCCACACTAACAATCACCAAGACATACCCAAAAGTCTTGTGACCACACATACCAGCATATGTTAGCACTACACAGCAATTCCGATCGTGATTGCATAAGATACAATTGCATACATATCAACATTTAGGATGAGGAAAGTCAAAGAGATGCCGGACAATGATCTGGAGGAACAATTTTACCCACTGACCACTGCTGTAGGAGAGGCCAATCCAAGCAGAAGGCAGCCTCAAGTAAGACATTGATTGTCCTGAGAAATACGGGAGTCACCCGCATGAATCGGATCGATTGCCATTACTGCAAGTTCCACCTATCATCCCCAATCTGGACTCCACATGTTTCTGTAACAGCACTGTGCACATCACACAAACGTCTATTGTATGGTTGACACTGTCATGTTGTGGAGTCTGCATTGCACACATAACTACCATCACCGCCAGTGTACAGTACACCGCGGTAATCATGTGTTTATGCACAGTGATGTACAACACTGACATTTGACCATTGGTATAGGCAGAGGAATGGTGTCATACATCAGGTGACATGTTCCAACATATTTGTACTGGTGGAGGTGCACTTAGAAGATCGTTTTCCATGTGGTTTTCAACACTGACATGGTGGATGCCTGACCTCACTAATGAGACATAATGAATCACCGACAGCTGGCAGATTTAATCTGTGCGGTAGGCAGCTTCCTACACGGCGGTCACAGCCATAGGCTATTGTTGTATAAGGTAACCGATGCGGTCCAAGGGCTGTGACTGTCTACATAGAAGACCTCCTATGTGGATGCCTAACCACGCTAATGGGACATGCTGATTCGCCAACCGACGGTTGATTTAAACTGCTTGGTAGGCAACTTCCTCCACAGCGGTCACAGTCATAAGCTATCATTGGATAATGTGACCGATGCGGTCCAATGGCTGTGGCCGTCTACACAGAAGACCGCCTATGTGTCGTACGTCTTCATTGCGGTTTGAAAATCAAATCACTTGCCTCCAGGCACTGATGCTTAAAACAACTCCTCAATGTCAGCTGCTGTTTGCCATCTCTGGAAGCTGTCATGGCATGTTGTACAGGGAGCAGGGCCCCTACCCTCACTCCAGAGGACCTGGAGACCCTGTTGAAGGAGGCCCTACCCCTGTACCGCCAGCTCAATGGCTCACCAGAGGAGCAGGTGAGTACTGCGAATACAGTCTGTACTCTGCAGATAGTGTACCCCTACATAGGACAATGTCATGGTTCATGTGGCACTGTACTTTGTGGACTTCACATCACCATATTGATGTGTAGTGAGGCCTAAATCCTACACTGGTTGCATGCACATATCTATGCATGTATAAATGTTATGTTGCCTATGATGAATTTGCTATTCAGTACATGGCAGATGTGCTAACAAATGTATAGACCTTACACCCTAACTATTGAATGTTTCCTGTAAGTAGCATGTGAAGGTGATGTGAGAAATGCGTACAGTCCCACATATCACTCAACACATAGGATGCCTCACCAAACTGTTGTCTAGGAGATACCAACACCTCACAGACCCCTTCAGAGTGGCCCACAATGGTAATGTCATATATAGGATGGTGTAGTGCTAGAGGCACTCTTATGGTTTGACACCACGTGATGACCTTTGACTACCATGATTTTAATTGTCTTTTGACCCTAGCCTGAATGTAGGACATCATGCATATGCCTTTTTCCCTTGAAGGTTTCTTTCATGTAATCTTGCAGTCTTAAAGTGGGAACTGTCACATAGAACAGACTTGCCAAGAACAGAACGTGTGGGATGTGCATTTGAGAGCATGAGAGAGAGTGAGGTGTGGAATGTACTTTTTGGTCTCGAAGTGCAGTGTTATGAGCAGTGGTGCACAAATGTGCATTGTGTTGTACATTGAGAGATGAAGTATGTGATGCTATAGGCAGTGGTGCACACATGTGCATTATGCTGTACATTGAGAGATGAAGTATGTGATGCTATAGGCAGTGGTGCACAAATGTGCATTGTGTTGTACTTTGGGAAGTATTATGAAGTTCTTACTATTGGCTTTGACATGGCCTCATGTCATCCTGAATTCTGACTCTTTTATGCTTGAGCGTTTTTGCGCGCAAAGGCAGGCCTACAGAGTGCTCAAGTTGTTTGGGTTAATCCCGTTCAAGGTTGCTTTGTTTTTGGAGAAGAGATTGTTGAATGTACCGGAGACTTTCGTAAGCTTCGTTAAGATAAAGGATGGAACGTGTGAGAATGTAGAGGGAACGTGGGAACTCCTTGTGCCCTGGAATGCTTGCATGGAAGGTGGCCAATTCCAGTAAGTTTCCTTGGCACGGAAGGAAAGACTCTCAAACCTTCTAGTGTGTTTTGAGACTATAAAGCTGAGGGTTGTTGACTTGGAAACCGGGATTGTTTGAGCCTGAACGATGGACGCATCTTCAGTGCAGGCATCTGGTGGCTGAGTCTCCTGGCTTCGGCTGTAAGTCTCACAGTCTGGAGTGGGTCAGGATGAAGATTGCACCAGGTGAAGTGTTTGATTTTTTATTGTTGCCATTGTGATGCATGGCCAGTGGCTACAATCATCTGAAGTGTTTTCTTTGTGATGTGTGAGTGAGTCAGAGTGCACATCCAAAGTAATCATTTGATGTATTTAGTGTATATATCTTTCTGATTTCTTGCAGAACGTCCAGTCTTATTTGCTGCTTGTTTATTCATATTATTATTCATGCATTTAACTGTTGCATTTGCCAAGTGTGTTATTATTGCTTGCATATATATATGTATATCTCTATATACATTTGAATGTTGTTCATTTGACATCTGGGAAAGCCTT
Organism: Calotriton arnoldi; assembly: GCA_963921515.1. NCBI lineage: Eukaryota > Metazoa > Chordata > Amphibia > Caudata > Salamandridae > Calotriton > Calotriton arnoldi. The sequence continues at coordinate 2,669,605 of CAWUFW010000988.1, read as the reverse complement.
TCTGTTAGAGAACATTGCATAAATAAAACCCCAAGCCTTATTCTAAAAAGAGAGTCTTTGATGTGTTTCATTTTATAAAGTGAATCCCCTTTCTAGGTGTTGTTGTGTTATATGTCTCTTGCTTCGTCGTGTTTGAACCACCGTGTGGGAGTGGTATTTTGGGAGGGCGAAGCAAGACAGATGGCCACAAGAAGTACTGTTAGCTATGGAAAATGTGGGCATATGATGGTCATGCAGGAGCAGTATGCTCAGACTGCAGAAAGCGAACCTCTGACAATGAGTTGTGCCCTGTATGGTCCATGGCCCAGGCTGTAGGAGAGATAATTTGGCTATGTAACTGATGCACAGAGTACTCTCCCTGTAGATCTGCTGATCCTCAGATGTGGCCTAAATTAGTGTAACTGGACCATGAGTTGGCCTAAATTTACCTTATATAACTACAGTTGGTATGGTACATGATGAGATCCCCAGACCCGAGACTACTGTCCATGGACCCATATTGTCACTGTGCGTCATTGCTTTAGGATAGGCACCTTACTCCCACATGTCTGGGATTTTACTGTTCTATGAGTGATGCCAGAATTGTACAGGAGCATTGTATGAAACATGTACACTGTAAATAGTTGGTTACATCTGCAGTGCAGTTCAGAAGTACATAACCAGCTGTGTTAGAATGAGCAATAATGCACTATGTACAATGGTATGTTGATGTTGTCCCATATACACTGCCACATATGGCATATGGTGTGTCCCGTGATGCCAGGACTTCCCACACAAACACATGCAGACATAGTATGATGTCCAAATGAGTAAATCATATGTCCATTGATCATCAGTTGGAGCTCTAAGTGACACACATGCCAGCCTTTTCATTGTGACCCAAATCGTGGAATGTAGTCAATGCAATGGTAGCAGTGATGTCTTGGACTGTTTGGAAAAAGTCATTTGTCCAGACTGTTCAGGTGTCTGTCCAATGATGCACTAGTACTGTACCCTTCAGGAGGACACAATGGTGTGCTGTGTTACATGTTAACTCACTTCAGAGCACATGTTGTGTAGCCCATTGCTACATGATGTCAGTGGGCTGGCCTAGTCAGTATAGGCATAATCAGAAATCAGGGTAGTCCTCACATGACTTAAATAGTGTGTAGTATTGCTTTTTGTGGCACTCAGCATATGCGCCTTATACATGTAGTGTGTGCAATATTGATCGATGGTTATGCTAGCAGTCTACAACCTCTGTCACCCTAACAAATAACCTATATCTTGCATGTCTACTCAGTTTCTTCATCTATTGCATCCATACAGGTCAAAGCCCATCAGAAGGTGTCCATTTGGAAAGCCATCGCCCGGAAGGTACAGACCCTGGGGGACGCTCGTCGGCGTAGTGTTCACTGCAGGAAATGGTGGGAGGACCTGAGACACTGGACCTGAAAGATCGTGGAGGTCCAGCTGGGGCTGTCCTCCGAAGGCAGAAGGGGCACGCACCGGACCTTGAGCCCCCTAATGGCCACATACTGGTGGTGGCATTCCCGAACCTTGATGCCCAGTTGAGAGCCCAAAGTAGCTAGGAGGGGGTGAGTATTGGACTAAGTGAATCATTATGCATAACCATCTATCTTTTGTTAAAGGCAGCTATTTCCCTATCAAGCTTGAAGGTGACTCGTTCCAAGCAATGGGAGAGTTGTTACATGTGCATGTCTGGTAGTAGGTGCATGGTGATAACCGTAGACTATTGTCCATATGGCCAGGAACTAAGCAGGGTCCAGTCAAATGCCAGTTTCCAGAGTTGGCTGCCTAATGTCACAAATCACCTATATTATCTGTTGCTGTCATCTGTGACAGTGGTCCCAAACATGCCACTTGTCATCCTTGTGTCTGGAGTGATGCTCCCTCACTACTGTGTCACCTGTGATGGTGGACCGCTTACTTGTGGCATGGCATACAATGCACTCTAGATGCAGACACTGAGCACTACTTCCCCTTGGTAAGTGGGGATTGTACAGTATCATGAGGTGGCTAGCACCACTGGTGCCATCTGTATTGATACCTACATGCTGGCATGTGTACCTTTATGTGTTGTACTGTCATATTTACAACTGTTCTATACATGATCTTAGGGTCTGCAATGTTTTCATTCTGATTGTATCACATATGTATGTGTTGGCCAATGTGTACATGACAATAGTATACCGTGATGGGTATATAGAGTAGATGTAACCACATCCAGGGGTGTGTAGACATGGGTGGGCGAGTCACACATACTCAATGACATTGATGGATATCATTAGCCAGGTCAAATTGCTGAGGCAATGACACACATGGTTGGAAGACTTCCAGTACTATCTGGCAATGTGAGCTTGCATGTAACTGAGAAGGGTGTATTCAGTTAGGTGTGATGCATATGTGCGTTTGTAGAGAGTCATTCTGTGGCTTGTGACATGCATCAGGGAGTGGCATGCTGACACGTTGGGGTCATATGTATGGGCCAGCACTCAGTAGTACATTGGTATTTGTGTTTATGAGACAATGAAGGTACAGTGTATTCCCTTACCTTTTGGATACGAGTAAGACCTCTTTATGGACTGGATATTTCCTGAGCTTCATGTACTTTCAGTGTTCTAATGGCATTGACATTTTCAATATGAAAAAGGTGTGCTCACATGAACCAATCTTGACTGGGGATGTTCCTAGGCAGACTCATGTACAATGTTTCTTTGTGCTGAAATCATACACCACTTGGAGCCACATTCTCTACATTCAACTCTTCTGTACTACATGTGACACCTAGCTAAGCTACTCATGTGCAGCTTTCAACTGCATCATCTGGCAGAAGACAGATGTGAAAGTGTCACTTGGGAAGTGTCCACAGTGTGGAATTTGCACTTGCATGTTACCTTCTTCTTGGTAGTCACATATTGCTGCAACATAGTTGTAGAAAGTGTCCAGCAGTTCTTCATGTTGTGGGTTAGGAACACTTGGCCATTTGTTGATTTCAGGGCCTTTTGTGCATAGGTAGTAATGCATTCCATGTGGACATCCCATTTGATGACATCAGGTAACTATGGTATGCTACAAGGGCCTAGTTTGACAGGGTGATGATATCTTGGCTACCCACATGAGGCTGGATTTGGGACAAGGTCACACATGCAGTTGGAGAAGACTGTGGTTATGACACCATTACGTGTGACTGTGCACAGGTCATGTAGCATTCATGCATGTGCTCATGCCAGCGTTGGAGGCAATGTAGTCATACTTCTATGTGTTGTGATCTGTGCAACTGTGTATTGTGTTGTGTTAGGATCTGTTTGCCCAGTGTGTTCATGCAATTTCAATGATCCTATTTCTACTATTATTTGAGCATCAACCCAGCGCTCCGGATGAGACAGGTCCGAGATCATTGGGGATTCAGCTGGCTACAGTGGTTCCCATCGCACCAGTGGCACAGAGGGAACCAGTGGCCCAGAGGGTGATGGGAGTGCTATGGAGGAGCCAGATGACACATCAACATCATCAACACCACAGTCGAGCTCCAGTGGCCACTCCCTGGTGGTGGCGGATTCCCCTGGACCTCCGTCCGTAACCTCCATGTCCGCCACTCACGTTCCACCTCCACCCTCCCTGCTGCTCCCCAGCCAGCTGTCTGGGCCCTCTCCCCTAAGATGGAAGGAGTGTCCTTTGCACCAGGCACCTCACCCCCCACCCCTGTCTCCCCTGCTGCCCTGAGTATGTAGGCAATTTACATCCTGAGGTAGATCTCTGTGGATCAGACTTCAGTCCTGAATGCCATCCAGGTGCAAAGCCACCAGCTGACGCAGATGGTGTCGTACCTGGAAGGTATTCACGCTGACATGTCTGCCCTACAGAGATCTATTCAGGCTCTGGTTTCCACATTCATGGCAGCCTTCCACCAATTCTAGCTTTCCACCCCACCTCCTGCCTCTTCACCATCCACAATCCCTATTTCCGTACCTACCCAAAGCACATGCACACATAAGCACGCATCCACCTCAACACCCACACACAGTACACGACAACATAAACATAAGAAAAAAGACAGGCACACAACCACTCACCAGGCACTCAACCCCCTCACCACCACATCCAGTGACATACACCCAGACACCACACCCAATGCACTACATACATCCACAACACACATAGATCCAGACGCCACACCAGCAGACATAGCCACTACACACATACAGGCAGACACCACACCTCCAGACACAGCCACTACACACATACAGGCAGACACTATGCCACCAGACACAGCCACTACACACATACAGGCAGACACCACACCACCAGACACAGGTGTGCCGGGTCTGGTGGCTTAGTGGACTAATGCATCCACTGCAAGGGCCTGTGTTCAACCTCATGGTCACAGGTTCAAACCCGGCGGGTCCACTCAGCCTTTCATCCATTTGAGGTCGATAAAATGAGTACAATTGAGTTGGGTAACAATAAACATCTGTTATTCAGCACCTTGAGACCCATGGGTGATAAGTGTGCTTTACAAATACAAGTGTTATGTTATGTTATGTGTTACACAGGGCCTTATTATGACTTTGGTGGTCTCGGAGTGGGGCCGCCACACTGCCGCCATGCTCCAAGACCACCAAAACCATTAAAGACCTCCCACCAGAGTACACCGTACTTTTACTCTGGCCGGCGGTTCTTTGGCAGTCTGAAAATGGCACCTCAATGGCAGCGTCAAAGGCAGTTCTTGCAGGGCATGGACTCACAAGTCCATGCCATACCACTGGATGCACATGTACTCTTTTTCATGTGTGTTCTTTCCACATACTACTAGATGTCTGACAACTGTTGCTGCAATGTTTTTTTCAAGACTTGCACTTACACATTAGCCACATGTGCATGCCTCTTTGTGACCATATTGGTTGTCCCTGATATATCTCATGCCACAGGTCCTGCGCACATGGAGATATTGAAGCAGGTTCAATTTGGACTGTGGCCTTGGCCCGTTGCCTTCCAGGAGTCCTCCTGGTTTGGGTAACCCAAATCTGCAGGGAGTCTTTACATTATGGCATTTAAATGTATGAGACTGTGGTTTGTGGTATTCCCATTTACCTGACTTTCCTTTTTCATGTGGGTGATGTTGCACACAGGGACCCACACAATATGTTTGTAGACCAGGGATAATATGCCCCTAGCCTTATCCATGGTGTTGTGGCTCCAGGGGGCGTGTATGTAGTGTCACAACCCCATGAATGATATTTTCTGTGGGACAAAGTTGGTTAGGAATGCTTTCAGTCAGGTGATGTGCAGAGTCTGAAGATTTTCACCAGGGATGTTTGACCTGCCCACACTGACAAATACACATGCTCTCTGTCTTCTATGTTGTGGTGGACTTGTACAGTGTGGTGAATTTTGTAACTCATTGTGTTTTTTATCTTCTATACAAGAGGACTTTGAGGGGGATGACTGCACTGGGGGGTCTCTCACAGGGGCGTGGCTAATGTATATGAGGGTGTGGCTTACAAGCATGTAAGCCGTACATCTGTGATTGGCATATTGTCCCGCACAAACAATGTATTCCTACTTATGTCATTGCACAACATTGACTTATCTGATACAACGAGTTACATTGCACCTACAAGAAGCCAGGACTATTGGATTTGCCAATGGTTGTTAGTTGCATTAGTTATGGGAGCAACAACTGTGACTTCATTACATAATATTATGATAATATTTCAGTTCGGACCTGGCAACACTGGGAATATAGTTCAACTCCCCCAATCATACTGAGCAAGCTACACCCCTGCTTTTCCATGGCGGTGCATCACTTTGCTGAGGACTCGATGTACACTGGTAGGTGTGACACTTACCGGTGGTTGCTTCCACAATGGTGTTAATTTTGGGCGCCATTGAGCCGCAGGATGTGTACAATAGACTCCATGTCGGCAGAGGATGTGAGAAACTGTGTCAGCCTTCTATCACTCCCTTTCCACCAGCTCTCATGAGATGGTTAGACCGCCACAGTCGGCTTGTCGTAAAGGCACATCATAATTGGGTGGGCGGTTCTAAAGGCGGTCTGCTCTCCGACTGGCTCCATTGGTCCTTTCTGATGCCACAGCAGTTGAAATTTCCTGGCGGAGTCGGAAGGACCGCAGCGGTTGGATTTCTGTGTATATGCAAGCGTTGTAATCCAGCAGTCGGAGCGACCGCTTCCAGCGAGACAGGGGCGGTACGACCACCTCTGACAGGACTGCGAGAGCCGGTCCGACCGGCATCGTACTGAGGCCCTTAATTGTGAGTCAGAAATGTACATGTGTCAATTAAAGTGCAAAACGTATGCAAAGTACGTGTAAATTCTACTTTCATAAGTGATGCCTAGATGAGAAGTGGGAGTTCCAGAGGAACTTTGCAAATGAGATCAACGCCCTCAAGATCCTAACTTTATAGGTTTTCATGAACATTTACTGTTTATTTCCCACACTTTTCTGCAGTTCTAAATGCATAACACTATGATCCAGAAAGAAGTGTTGCAGAAAGAGTAACAAAGTGCATCAATATTTCATATTTCCACTTGAAAAAAACACATTTTATTTCACAAGTGCTATTTAGATGATAGGTCTATATGCTTTAAATTGCATACAAAGAATTTCCACATATAACCCTTGAGAGGTTATAGGATTGGTATTCTCATAACTACTTGTACACATCCAACAGAACCACAGATGTATTTTTTACCTATATTTTCCTTACCCCCATTAATACAATTTGGGACAACTCTTCATCCATTTTGGTACTTCATCATATTGTCATCATATTACTCACATTCAAAATATCTTTCCAACATTCCACACCAGCTGCAGATGCAAAAGTATACAAAACAACACACTTATTTAATAGCAATACACATAGAGGTGCACCACATTCGATATTTTCACAAAGGAAAGTCCCATTCAAATTTCAAGGTGTTCCATTTCTTCTTTTTATTATTTTGCTTGTTACAAACCGAACATCACATGTTACTACAAAGACAGCCACAGTGTTTCATCCACATAAGACGACTTCTTCAGGGTTGCAATACAATAAACACAAACAGTGCATAAATCTAAATGTACATACAAATTGTACCCCTCTACACATCAACAGCGGGTATAGTCTACGTAGTTAAGTTTCAGCTACATGCCGTATTCATTTGTACTGTCTAATCCTTTGAAGCCAGTAGGCTGTTCAGCGTCCACACATCACCCTGTAAATTTCCTTAAATGAGTGGGTAAGAATCATATCCAGTTTCGAACCAAAGGTCTCATATAGTTTGGCCCAATCAGCCCCACATAGTTGACACCTGGCAATACAATGTGAGGAACACTGTAAGAACCGATAAGAGACACTGTAACAGAAACACAGTGGAAGTGAAGAGAGTTTAACACATTTATAAACATCCAGGGTCTATGGCCACAGTACATTGTCACACTCATGAGCTGCCTACGAAAAAACATAGTTGGCACCTGGCAATACAAGGTGAGGAACATTGTAAGATCCGATAAGAGACACAGTAACAGAAACACAGGGGAAGTGAAGAGATCTTAACACATTTATAAACATCCAGGGTCTATGGCCACAGTACATTGTCACACCCATGAGCGGCCTACGAAAATACAGACAAAAACAAAAACGGATGCGTTGCCTCCGATTGCTAAGTCATGCCCCACCCTTAAGTAGTCCTGCATTATTTCATCTTTGCACTCATAAAGTTAAATGAGGCAGAAGCAAAAGCTCATCCATGTCCAAATGTTCAAATCCATGTTGGCTGCAAAATATGTATAGGCACCACAAATGCTGTACTGGGAGCCGGCGCATGGCATGCCCCCGGCAGCACCATGTCGCTACACTTACAAAAACAATCCTGCAGCAATATAAGGCCGCCAGTAAACCACAAGCGGTCCTCACATGGTGCATTCAGTCATGGAATACAATTAAGCCTGAGCGGGGTTCTCCACGAAGGGACAAAAACACTCCGCAAAGCTATGCGGAGTTACTTGAGCGGCGGAGTGGGTTACCTTGCGCCATTTACACTGATTTATAGTGCCGGGTGTTTGTCCCACGCTGTAAAATCAGTGTGAACAGCATCTCACACAGTGCAAGAGGGCACTGCTTCTTTCTGCCACTCGAGTAGAAGTTCTACTCGAGCGGCAGCTTCCTCAACGCAAGAGGAAGGTTTCTCAACGTGATGAGTTGCAACCATCCGTGACCACTCGCGTTGAGAAATCTCTCTGGGATGTGGTCTAGCCTTGGATTTTCCTCACTCGCGCTTGCCAACTTACCGTAGGGGAGCGTGAGCAAGGAAAAAACTCCTTGAGCTCCGCAAAGCACGGAGTGCGAAAAACTCTGCATACTCAGTGAACGGAGCGGAGTTCACCGCCCAGGCTTAAATACAATCCTCTCTATTAAAAGAGTAGATCACAAAATAGTAACCCAAACATGACCAAAAAACATGTTAGAACTCAATGGGGTTTTCATTAATGAAGTAACACGTGGGAAGGGAAGTTGCCAGTGCATTGTGGTTACTGTAGTCAACCTTTATGCTATATTTTTAATTCATTGCATCATACTCTGTACCAGTGATGGAATGACAGATAGGGGAAGAGAGTTATAAAATATATTCCTATATGTCACATCATAGAGGACCTGTATCAAGAATCAACAAGATAAAGGTGGCAGATCCTTATTACTTAGGAGGATACCCCCCTACACATCAACAGCGGGTATAGTCTACGTAGTTAAGTTTCAGCTACATGCCATATTCATTTTTATTGTATAATCCTCTGAAGCCAGTAGGCTGTTCAGCGTCCACACACCACCCTGTGAATTTCCTTACATGAGTGGGTAAGAATCATATCCAGTTTCGAACCAAAGGTCTCATATAGTTTAGTCCAATCAGCCCCACATAGTTGGCACCTGCCAATACAATGTGAGGAACATTGTAAGAACCGATAAGAGACACCGTAACAGAAACACAGGGGAAGTGAAGAGAGCTTAACACATTTATAAGCATCCAGGGTCTATGGCCACAATACATTGTCACACCCATGAGCGGCCTACGAAAAAACAGACAAAAACAAAAACGGATGCATTGACTCCGTTGGCTAAGTTATGCCCCGCCCTTAAGTAGTCCTGCATTATTTCATCTTTACAATCATAAAGTTAAATGAGGCAGAAGCAAAAACTCATCCATGTCCAAATGTTCAAATCCATGTTGGCTGCAATATATGTATAGGCACCACAAATGTTGTACGGGGAGCCGGCGCAAGGAATGCCCCCGGCAGCACTATGTCGCTACACTTACAAAAACAATCCTGCAGCAATATAAGGCCGGAGGTAAACCATGAGCGGTCTTCACATGGTGCATTCAGTCATGGAATACAATTAAGCCTAAGCGGGGTTCTCCACGAAGGGACAAAAAAACTCCGCCAAGCTACGCAGAGTTACACGAGCGGCGGAGTGGGTTACTGTAGTGTCCTCACCTCTGACCATGTTATCTTTAGAATGTTCTTACTGTCTCTAGGCTACGCAGCTTGGAATGTGGAATGGGCATTTTGTAAAAGACTGTAAGCAGCTTGTCAGTTGGCAGCTGCAGGGCTTGATGCTGGATGGGGTTTATGTATCTCCTTACTTAATAAAGCTACATTACGCTTTACTTTTCAACGCTGCCGCTCCTTCCTCATTACATTTGGCGACGACTGGAAGAAGATCATCCACGCGTCCTACAACAACCCCAACACATCGAGCCTACCTTGATTTATTCTCTCGACGAACCCTGCTTCATGTACTGGCTGCACTCGCTTTGAAGTTGAGAGAATTGCGCAGTTCCTTACGTCCAGCTGTCCACTCCTTTGAAGCTCATTTTCTTGCCTTTCGCGGCACCGGCAAGCCCTGCATCTCGGCCAGCACGTTTGTGGCAAAGTCTCCCTGGTTCATCATTGAAGGCCCCTTCTTACACTCAGAATCCTGTAAGTACTTCTTTTTAATTAATTTTGGGGACGGCGCTCGCCACCTGCCAGAGAGGACCCCTGTGCGAGCACCAGCGCCCGACGTAGCACGAGCACGCACCGCGTGAGGGTGCGCGAGCCCAACTCCGCGGTCCAACGCTCGCGACTTGGCTGACATGCAACCTTTGTTGCTAGGCTCGTCATCGCTGACGCGCACAGCTCATTCCCTTGGTTACCGGTGTAGACCATTGTTGCCAGGCTCGTCATCGCTGACGCGCACAGCTCATTCCCTTTGTTACCAATGTTGACCATTGTTGCTTGGCTCGCCTTCGCTGACACGCACAGCTGATTCCTTGCGTGTCAGTTTCATTGTCCAACCCTGCTTATACACGCAACCAAAGTTTGACATTGCTGACATGCACAGCTAAATATTTTATTCACGTACTTTACTTAAGTTTTACAACGACGCTGACACGCACAGCTGGTCACGCGTGTCACTTCACTGTTGCCATATCGCTTATACGCACAGCATTTCATGTCCAGACATCGCTGATGCGCACAGCTTACTCCATGTGTTAAGCGCATAATTTTTTTATAGCTTTCCTTGCTTAACTTGCTGATACACACAGTTCCTACGCACAGCTAAAATTATCCATTATCTACAACGCCTTTTTCAAAATCTCATCTCTGTTGTATTCTAAATTGTATTTTTCCAAGTTATTTAATTCTCCAACAAGATGCAGAATGTTCCTGCTCCAACCTTCTTTTACCATCTCCTGGTGAGCCTAATCTACCATGGCTAAAGTGGAAGAAGGTTTTTGCAAACTATGCTAGAGTTTGCGGGACTTCCTTAGCGCGGAAAGGAGAACCTCATTATTAATGCACTGTTTGGGGGCAGAAGGCCAGGAAGTTTATGAACATCTTCCTGACCTCTCTGATGATGTCTCATCAACACTCAATGAATATGAAATTGCGATTAAAAAATTAGACTTACACTATTTACCAAAAATAAGCACAGTCCTTGAAAGATATCACTTTGGCCGACGTATGCAAAAAAAAGAAGAAACTGTTGAGCAATACATCACAGAACTTCGGAAGTTAGCCTCTACATGTAATTTTGGGGCATCATTAGAAGAGCGCCTCCGAGATCAGATGATGTTGGGTTGTAGCATTGACAAAGCAAGGGATAGTCTGTGGCAGAAGGACAACCCTTCCTTGCACGAAGTGGTTACTATTGCAAAAACCTACGAGCACTCAAAAGTATGTTTAGAGACAATACACAAAAATACCTCACCTGAAAAAGAACAAAGCTCAGTGATGAAGGTAGACAAAGACAAGGGAAAGCATAGTAAAGATGAAGGAACAAAAAGCACGATCTTCTACAAGTCTGAGAGTCTACCTAACACTTTTAAAAATCCCAAGAGTAGAAATGAAGCTCAACCTAATGCCTTGAAGTCTTTCCTGGGCAGATGCTTCAGGTGTGGGAACGCTGGCCACATGGCAAATTTCAAGGGCTGTCCTGGATGGAGGGCATCTAGTTCCTCTTGTGGCCGCAAAGGACATTTTACTAGATGTTGTAGAGCCACTAGAGATCAAAAGAAAGTGAGAGAAGTAGATTTGTTTGAAGAAGATATAGAAGAGTTCAATATATGTCAAGTTAAAAATTCTAGTAGTGAGGCTCCAATTGATGTGGTACTGGTCAATGATGCTCCTGGGAAGATGCTTTTTGATTCAGGGGCCAAAGTCACTCTGATTCCCAAAAGTTCTTTGATCAGTATCTTCTAAAGAAAGTAACTCTGTCAAAACCTGACATACGTCCAAGAGGATATGGGGGTGAGATAATAGATCTTTTAGGATGGTTCTGGGGCACAATTGATTACAAAGGCAGGATTGTTCCCGGTAAAATTTAAGTTTCCTTGAAGGGTGATTCATTAATAAGCTGGTTTCACCAAAGGGATTTACATGTATTCCTGGATCCAAATGAGAATCCTCCTGTGTGTTTGAGGGATTTACCTTCCATTAATCAAGTTGGAAAGGACAATAAAACTTGGGTTAGTCGTTTCCCTGATGTATTTAAGAAAGAACTGGGCTGTCTCAAGAACTACATGCATCATATTAAGATTATACCTGGGTCGGTTCCCAAGGTGGCTAAAGTCCGGGGGGTACCCATTGCAGTAAAGGATAGCATGAAAACTGAACTAGACAAACTGAAGGAAAATAAAATTATAGAGGAGATTGAAGCTTCTGAATGGCTTTCCGCCATAGTTATGGCCCGTAAGGCCAATGGTGAGGCCAGGCTTTGTGTGGACCTCAGAGAGCTCAATAAGGCAGTGGTTGTAGATCATTACCCACTGCCTAATATCAGCGAAATGTTGTGCTCTCTTGGTGGTGCCAGACATTTTTCACCTCTAGACCTAACCTCGGCCTATCATCAGGTACAACTTCATCCCTCCTGCCAAGACCTAACTGCCTTTATTACGCCCTTTGGCACCTTTAAATTTTTGAGAATGCCCTTTGGCCTTATCTCGGCGGCCTCAGTATTCCAGAGAGTCATGGAGCACATTCTTGAGGGCATTGAGGGTGTCAAAATCTACCAAGATGATGTTTTGGTGTTTGGTGTGCATTCAGAAGAGCATGATCGGAGGTTGGGTCTTGTCTTGGGAAAGTTGTGTGATGCTGGTTTAACCCTACGTCCAGACAAATGTAAATTTGACGTATCTGACATTGAGTATTTGGGTCACCAGGTGTCTGCAAACGGTATTAAACCCAAATCTGCCCTAGTTCAAAGCATCTGCAAACTCCGCACTCCCATAAACAAAGAAGAACTGGTGAAATTTCTCAGGATGGTGGAATTTTACCACAAATTTGTCCCCAATTTTGCCAGCACTACTACTCACCTGAGGGATCTTTTAAAAAATGGGACTGAGTTTGTCCGGTCTGATGATTGCGAAAGAGAGTTTAAACACTTGAAGATGTGTCTTAACAAAGCACAAGATCTTAGTAGCTTCGATCCCAGAAAGAAATCCTATTTAATGACAGATGCCAGCTCTAAGGGGTTGGGTGTGGTCTTATTCCAAAAGTCGGATGGAGCTGAAAAAGTGGTCTTATTCATGTCCAGACCGTTAAGAGGGGCAGAGTACAATTATTCCGTTGTGGAAAGGGAAGCACTAGCCATCTATTGGGCCATTCGCAAGTTGCGGAAATTTCTTTGGGGCAGTACCTTTGAAGTTTTAACTGACCATAAACCCTTGAAGGAACTCTTTGAAAAAAAAGGCATCGACTTTGTTTCACACCGCATTCGCAAATGGGTGGTTGCCCTGCAAGAGTTTAATTTTATTGTTTCTTATTTGCCAGGTCCCACCAATATTCTGGCTGATTGCTTGTCCAGACTGGGTTGTGCTAATGAAGAATCTGTTGATTGTGATTGCTTTGGTGGTGACGATTTTGAAGAAGAGGTGGATGTTTGCCTCATTAGTGACGGTATTATCTCCGAGGATGAATGGAGAGAGGCTTTAATGAGAGATGAAATCTTGAAAAGTGTGATGAAGATGATTTTGGAAGGCTGGTGTGACAAAAGAGATTGCGACCAAGAGTTCATGGGGTACTGGCAAGTCAAAGACGAACTCACTGTTGTAGACGGGATGCTCTTGAGGGGCAGCCGGTTAATTCCCTCTCGTGAGTTATGGGTGAAACTGTTGAAACATGCACATTCAAGTCACATGGGAATTGTCAAAACAAAGGAAAGATTGAGAGAGTCATACTGGTGGCCGGGCATGGATACCTGGATTGAAAGGGAGGTGAGGAGTTGCCCAGAATGTGTCTGTTGTGACAAAATCTTAAAATGTAGAACACAACCTATGGTAGTGAGAGAAGAATCAGATGGTCCTTGGTCTGATGTGGCCATAGACATTTTAGGTCCAGTTAAGTTAAGATCTTGTGACCGTTATGTTCTCGTTTGCATAGATATGTTTTCTCACTGGCCAGAAATCAGGGTGGTAAATTCTATTGAATCCTCAGTAGTTATTGAGTTCTTAGACTCTCTTTTTGAAAGAGAAGGTTTTCCCAAGTCTGTATTGTCGGACAATGGAGTACAATTTACATCTGCTGTCGTTGAAGAATTCTTGTCTTCAAGAGGCATCAAACACAAAAAAGCAGCTCTTTATCATCCAGAAAGCAATGGGGTTGTTGAGAGGTTTGTAAAAGTCTTGAAAGAAACTTTACAGCAGGCTACTGCCACGGGTACTAATTGGGAGGCTGCAATGAGAAAGAAAGTGAAAGAATACAGGTTTACCCCGCACTCGTCTACGGGTGTATCACCCTTCCAATTGTTTAAGAAGAGGACGCCTAACACAGAGGTGTGTCCTTATTGGGTCATCTCCAAGAGACTGTCTGTTGCTAAAGATGCTGTGTGTACTGAGGGTTGGAGAGACAGAGAAAGGGGGATTAAAGTAAAGAGGAAACAATGGTACGATGAGAGGAAGGCGGTTAAAAAAACTGTTGTTTCTGTGGGTGATTGGGTGAAGATACAATCTCCACGCTTGGGCAAATCTGGTTCGAAATTCAGTGTACCCTTTAAGGTGATAAAAGTTTTTAAGAACGGCGCCATTCGCACTAATGACCATAAGGTTTGGAACTTGAATAGAGTGGCCAAGTGTCAGGCTGCGAGACCTCAACCCTGTCTTACGTCAGAGGATCCTGGTACTATGTCACAAGCAAAGTCAGTTAGACCTCGCAGGGTCATTCAACGACCCGCTAGATACCAGGATTATGTTTAGATGTTCTGTTGTTTTAGTGCACAGTATAACTACTGTTTGGTTTCTTTTATTTTGTTCCTTTCTTTTGTTTTTTTTGTTGGTTTTTTTTGTGTTATTAAGGGGGAGGTGATGTAGTGTCCTCACCTCTGACCATGTTATCTTTAGAATGTTCTTACTGTCTCTAGGCTACGCAGCTTGGAATGTGGAATGGGCATTTTGTAAAAGACTGTAAGCAGCTTGTCAGTTGGCAGCTGCAGGGCTTGATGCTGGATGGGGTTTATGTATCTCCTTACTTAATAATGCTACATTACGCTTTACTTCTCAACGCTGCCGCTCCTTCCTCCTTACAGTTACCTTGCGCCATTTGCACTGATTTATAGTGCCGGGTGTTTGTCTCACACTGTAAAATTTGTGTGAACGGCATATCGCACAGTGCAAGAGGGCACTGCTTCTTTCTGCCACTCAAGTAGAAGTTCTACTCGAGCGGCACCTTCCTCAAGGCAAGAGGAAGGTTTCTCAACCAGCCGCTGCAGGTAAGAGCGGTGGGGCCCTGTGAGGGGGGGATTTCAAGAGACGACCACGAGGGAAAGTTAAATAAATAATTAATTTTCCCTCGTGGTTGTCTCTCGAAATCCCCCCTCTCCTGGCCCCACCGCCCCACCGCTCTTACCTGCAGCAGCCACGGCTGTTCTCAACGCTAGGAGTAGCGACCATCTGTGACGGCCCGCATTGAGAAATCTCTCTGGGACGTGGTCTAGCTTTGGATTTTCCTCACTCACGCTCGCCAACTTACCGTTGGGGAGCATGTGCGAGGAAAAAACTCCTTGAGCTCCGCGAAGCACGGAGTGCGAAAAACTCCGCAAACGCCGTGAACGGAGCGGAGTTCACCAACCAGGCTTAAATACAATCTTCTCTATTAAAAGAGTAGGTCACAAAATAGTAACCCAAACATGACCAAAAAACATGTTAGAACTCAATGGGGTTTTTAATAATGATGTAACACGTGGGAAGGGAAGTTGCCAGTGTATTGTGGTTACTGTAGTCAACCTGTGGCAAATCATAATTTAAATCATGTGGAGTGTTGGATGATCAATAAGTAGAAGGCAAATACCATGTGAAGGTGGGTTAATACCCAACATATCCTCAACATTTTTCCCCCCCAAGATAACTGCAGATTACACTTGGGGAAATTATAAAATTAAATTAAATTAGAAAGGCAGCTTGTAGCTATTGTTCACATCAAAACCAACTAAAATGGACAGCCAGCACAAGAAAGTACCCACAGGGAAAACAGCGGTGCTGCAAAGCGGCGTCCACCTAACACGTTATCAAACACCCCCGATAGTGTGTACCGAGTGATTAAACTCTATCATACATTCTAAAATGCAAAAAAAAGGGTTGGGAGGTCAAATCAGGGGCAAATACGTTTGAGTCGCAAATCTAAGCGCCTAGGAACACCTCACAACACATACCTTAATAAGATACGATAGCCACACAACCGCCTTCCCTTATATCACATAAAGTTCAGTGAAGAAAAAAACAACCCCTCGCTCGCATCCTCATGTAAAGGAGCCTGAGTCATCAAAATGGATCACACCTGTCCTCTAAAAGTTATGAGCAATTGGCCAGGACACCAGCAATAGAGTCAGCCATATCTTAATGGAGTAGAGTGCCCCGTGCAGATAGAAAGACAACCGTCCAAAGTCCCATGGACCGGCAACATGCCCTATCCAATAAAACCATTGTATCCAGCACCGTGCTTCGAAATATGAGACCAAACGGAAAATGTATTTTTAAATACAAATGATATATCCAAAATATCAAATAACAAACATCTATCATTACAGCTGGCCGGCCTCCCAAAAATTATAAACATATTCCATGGGAGACCCAAGTCAAAGGATCATGTCATAAACCGAGATCGATATTCTCAAAGGGTTGTGACGCTAGATAAATGGTGGTTCAGTGTCACGTGTACAGACCAAACCGATTCAACCGGGGTACAAAGGTCCTTGACTATAAGACATCAAAGAGCCGTGACATCAAACATACTTAACCCACACAACGTGGCGTGGAGCATAACCATAAGAACGGGCCATGAATGAAAAAATGGACAAAGTAATTTGTAATATTGCAAATAAAAGGGGACCCCCTGCTAATTTTTCAGGTTCCTAAGGCAGGGAAAATAACATCAGTGTGCAGAACCTTAAGCAACTACGACAGTTACATTCTATTATTAATGAAAATATGTGAGAGGGCAAGAAGAAGTATATACAGCGTGTCAGACAACAGAAAAATATCTGTTGTCTCACACGCTGTATATACTTCTCTTCTTGCCCTCTTGTATATTTTTATTAATAATAGAATTTTACTGTTGTGGTTGCTTAAGGTTCTGCACACAGAGTCATTTGTAATGCCAGGTATCAACCTAAGGAAAAGATACCACAGATTTTATCACTAAAATTGAAGGCCATCCGTTTGATTCCAACCAGCAATGGATGGTCTCATTAGACGTTAATTCACTATACACTCAGATCCCACAAGAGGAAGGCCTGGAGTCCATAGAATTTTTCCTAGAAACACGACCAAAACCTCAAAGGGTTCCAACTGACTTCATATTGGATTTAGCAAGAATAGCCTTAAAAAGGAACTATTTCAAATTCGAAGATACGTTCTTCTTGCAGGTCAAGGGTACCGCCATGGGGTGTCCTTATGCCCCAGAGATGGCGGTCCTCTTCATGGCTCTGTTTGAAGACCGGTTTATCTTTAATCATAATCCATATGGTAACAATATTCTATCGTGGTACCGCTACATCGATGATGTCTGGTGTCTGTGGGAAGGCACGGATGATCAACTGTCATCTTTTTTTGAGTGGCTTAACAGCAGACATGCTGATATTAAATTCAGCATGACAAAAAATAAGACCCGCTTAACGTTCTTGGACGTAGAAGTATTTGTACAAGATCAAAAGTTAACCACCACCTTACACCGCAAGCCCACGGATAAAAATACTATCTTACATTATCGAAGCTTTCATCCTAGAAGTCTCCAAGATAATCTGCCATACAGTCAACTATTGAGAATCAGGCGGAATTGCGCCCGTAAGGAAGATTTCATGGTTCATGCAGAAATTTTGTGTGAAGAACTAAAGGAAAGAGGGTACCCAAAGAAGATGTTGAAACATGCGACAAAGAGAGCGTGGTACACACCACAAGAAGAATTATTGGTTAAGAAAACCAAGAAACCACTGGATAAGCTAGTATGTGTATCCACATTTGGCCCACACACTCACAAATTCCTCAAGGTCATTTTGAACAATTGGCATCTGCTTACCAGTCTTGAATGCCCTATGGAAAGACCATTGTTTGCAATGAAAAAAAACAAAAGCATAGGCCAACAAATTATACGTGCCGATCTGAGAAATTCCAAAGCTAAGACAGATCTAAGAACATTATGGAATTTGAAACCAGTGGAAGGCCACCATAAATGTGGCACTTGTTCCGCATGCATCAACACCGTGGAAGGCAATGAATTCACGTACAATTCTTTTAAATGGGTACACAAAGAATTCACAAACTGCAAAACCAAGAACGTTGTTTATGCCATTACGTGCCCCTGCCCAAAGCTGTATATTGGCAAAACAACTCAGCAGATTAACCAGAGGATTGTCCAACACCGTTCTAGGTTAAAGCAAAACGTTTTAACTGCCCCAATGGTACCGCATTTTTGTGAAAAAGAACATTCCGAAAAAGAATTTGTTTGGACAGTACTGTCAGGAATCAAACCATCACCCAGAGGTGGCAATGTTGAAACATTACTTCAAAAGAGAGAAGCTTATCTAATTTTGAAATACAATTGTGTTATGGATGGCTTGAATGAAATGTCTGAATTGCATCAAATTTTGCGCTGAGTCCTCTGTAAATAATCCATTTTCTTGTTGATTGATGAACACATTTGCAATCATTATGTAGATGTGTTTATCAGCTCAAACATGTCTTGTAAAAAAACTTTATAGATCCCATATTCCTGAATAAAAAATCAAAATGCCAATCGGTTTGGAGACTATGTTGTACACAACGTGTATTAACTTAATAAAAGAGTTAAAACATTTTAGTAATCGGCCGCAGGCAGTTCCGATGATTGAATAAACTAGGCATTAGCTTCACAATGTTCCTCATACCCGCTAAAAATACACTTCTGTATTGTGGCTCCACTTCAATTTCCTGAAGGGAACCGCAAATCCCATAATCCTCCAAAAAAACGTTTTTCGCACTTCCTGTGAAACAGGATATAGGCAAACCCAGTGTTGCGAGTCACTTTCGTTTGACTCGAGCGGTTAGAGGATTGTTGTAGATATCAGCATTCAGAAGTTTTCCAAGTAAGTGGTCTATTCTGTGCATCTCCTTTGGTTTAAACTAGAATTTGTCTTTAATAAGACATTAGATGCAGGAGGTCATTGTAGCTTAATTATTATTACAGTGAAATGGCTCGTTCTTCCGAACAACGCGTTATCTGATTACTGGTTGCCACGAGTGCACGCGCCTTAAAGTAAGTGCATCAATTTCACTCCTGCTGCAGTGTAATCCATGTGAATGACTCGCCACAAAAATAAAATGCGTTTGTTTGTTTTTTATTGCAGTCAGCGCGGTAACTGTTCCGCGATGGTGAAAGTTTCACCGAATGACTCGAGCTGCAAATAAATTTGAATTTTTACTCTTCCAGTCTCCTCCCGCCGACATAATTGTAAGTTACATGATAACAAACCCTGGCATATGAGGGTTACAATGGTAAAATATAGCCACGCTGACCCTAAATGCCCTGTTTTTTAGGTCCTGAAAATTTGACATCTAAACTACTTGAGAAGCACAACAAGTGCATCATTACAACCTCAGGTACTTTATAAATTAATGTAAATACGGTTATCAAATACTACACAAGAGAAAGGTTTTTTTTTCTGTTTAGGCAACTTGTTTTTTATTTTTATTTTTTTATTTTAATTCGCAGGTTACACCGTGCCTTAGCCCTGATGAAAATCCTGTGATTCCTCTTCGGGATTGGAAACGCGTTGGCATTTCCCACCTTTTTTGGCCACAAAGGGTAGTCAGAGAAGCTTTGGATCTCTGTAGAGGGTTTTCAGACTTAATGTACCCCACAGAGTAGTATTTATCCCGTGTGGCAGCAGTCCCATAAATTTTGTCAAATTGTTGGACCTTATGGAATTGCTCTATATTACTTGCATTAACAACCTGCTGGTGTAATTTTGTGTATTGTTTAAAGATTTGTTTATTATTTATGATTGCACATTTTTCGTTGCACATTAGTTTGAATTATGTATGCACGTTATATGTATTACAGTTGTTTTGTATTAGATGTGTATTCGACTCAGACATGAGTAAAATGTTTTATAAAGGTGTTTAACATTAGAAATGATTGTGATTAAGACACTCGAAGTGTAAGAACTTAAGGTCTTAGCTTTTGTCCGCCTAAATAAATAGCAGCTCATAAATTGACAGCCAGGTTTTCCTCTTCTTCTTTAAGGTATCAACCTAAGAGCATCATGACAACTAATCACATGTGATGTCCATTGCCCCAGTGTGGACATATCCCAAAAAACCTTGATTCTGGGCATGCAACTAAGAGGGCAGATGTAATTCTCACCTGTCGTTTCTGAAGGGGCGAGATGCAAGGTCTGAAGCGAGGTCCCAACTTCTCACACCCACAGGTGCAAGCCCAACAATGTCAAAGCCAACATGGTAGAAATGTGGTTCCTGTAGTGGAGATAAAGTTATAAGTACTACCATGTACATGTATGCTGGTGATAACGCTTTACAAACAATTAGTGTAGTCCTACTCAATATAACTACCTGTGTAAAGTCCCTCTTCAGCTTAGGTATTTATGGCATCAGAGAGCAGAATCAGTTGTATCATCTACATAAGGAAGATTAAATATTAGGTGTTTTCTAATTTGAACAGCGAGATAATATAGTTAAGGGTGTATATCAGCGTGGAATCCAATTAAAGCCCAATTCATTCATATCCATTAAAAATCAGGAAAATAAACAAAAAACATATTCTCCCCAAATGGATAAGGTTAAAGAAAAAACAAAATACACAAAAATGTGCAGGGCTATGGTACAATGTAAAATCAGCCCCTTAAATAGTCAGGAGACTAATTTATATTTATATTGTCTTTACAGTCATCAAGCATTGTCAGCAAGGAAGCATAATCTCCATACACCATGGATATATACATCAGAAAAGTACCTTACTTTAATATTCAGATCAAAGTAAATGATACCACCTTTAGGAGCGTGGATTCTTTGGAACGTGTTTTGTTTTCTTTTGTTATTTCAGGAGCAACGTGAAGGTCCCTGCGGTGCCGGACGAGTAGCAGGGATGCAGGTAGTGAAGCCGGAGTCACCAAAGCCCGACGAGGAAACACCGACCAACCCGGAAGGAATCAGGTAAGAGTTAGAGGGGAAGGGTGAAAGACCCGCACGCGTTGACTAGAATGCGAAGCTCTCTTCCGCCCTGCTCGGCTTCCTTTATTCCTGCCTTGCTCTGCCCTGCGTGCACACGCGATCGGGAGTGGAGCAGGCATGACCTTAGATATGCCTTGGCTAGCTATAGAGTTAACTGGGTGGAGATCACTCAATATCCCCACATTAACATTCCTATACATGTGTAACATTTATTCTCTTTAAAACATGAACATTTGCTGTCCTGACCACCATTGCATGAGCTATTTTTTATGTACAGAAAAAACATTTTTGGAAAAATAGAAAAAGAACACAAAGGTGCAATAATACATATTAGACAGAGAACAATTAACATCTGTAATCTCACAGAGGTTTAAAATGTGGTGCTCAACATCATGTCAATTACAAAAATTATTTCGCAAATTAAAGGGGTAGGTATCCCTCCCAATATGCAAGGTAAAAACATTCTCAGAAAATTGTGAAATTCCTCGTCAGTATTGTTGCCCATTTCCACACTTCGTAGGCAACAATTCCAACCTGCCTTATTTCGACTCAACAGTAACTCCCTATCCCCCCACCTAGGGTTAGGGGGTCTGTGGTCAATGCCATGAAACCATATATTGGCATTGTCCACATTATGTTCCATCATATGGAAGGTCATGGGGTATCTCATGTTCTTATTCCTTGGGGCCAGAATGTGTTCTTGGATCCAAGTTTTTAAAGATTTCACTGTGCTATCCACATATAATATGTTGAATCAGCAACCGATAATGTATATGACACATTTTGTTTTACAACTGATGAAATGACAAATCTCATGTGTCTGTTTGCTATTGTAGCAGAATTGCTTCATATTGTTTTTCCCAAACCTGCACACATTGCATTCTTGACATGTAAAAAATCCTCTTGTAGGAGCGGCAAGCAGCGACTTTCCCCACTTTGGTGTGGTTATATAGCTTGGACATAACCAATCTTTCATGTTCTTGCCCTTTCGAAAAGTCACTTTAGGCTTGCTGGGCTCATTGTATTTTGTAGATTTCATCACTGAACATTGTGTATTTAGTAACAAGCGCCAAATGACCCGACTTTATGTTTTCACATTATATCCTCTCTTGCCACCTGCTTCATCCTTTCCTCTGCTTTTTTCAGGGATCTATCTTCATATCTCCTATTTTCCTTATCCCCATTAATACAATTTGGGCCAACTCTTGCATCCATTTGGTACTGCAGCATATTGTCATTATATTTCTTATCCATTCAAAATATCTTTCCAGCATTCAACACCAGCTGCAAATACAAAATTACACAAAGCAACAGGCTTACTTACCATTCTACTTCGATCCAATTAACAGATTGAATCTGAAAGGGCAACCATTATTATTAATTAGCATTTATAAAGCGCATGGCTACCCTGAGGCATCCCAGCGCTAGCGGCAGTTAAGGCTGATAATGGAAGGCTAGCAATTACTCTTCTGGAATAGCCATGTTTTAAGACCCTTCCAGAAAGAGAGGTGGGCAATTTCATGTCGGAGATTGAGAGGGAGGGAGTTCCACAGTCCAGCTATATTATATGAAAGGGAGCGGCCTCCACTCCGCTGCCTGTTAATTTTAGGAGTGCAGGCTAAATTTAAATTCTCCGAGCGAAGAGATTTCCTGGGGAGGTAGGCGGTGATCAGAGGCTGATTAATTCGGGGGCCTGTGCCCCTAAGGGTCTTATGAGCAGTGCATAAGGCTTTAAAGGAGATTCTTTCCTTTATTGGTAGCCAATGAAGGGCTTTCAGACTGGGGATAGCTGACTGCGTGCTACTGCAGCCTGTCAGAAGTCGTGCTGCGCAGTTCTGGGCCACCTGGAGTTTCCTTAGGGTGGACTTTGGGGCTCCCAGATACAGTGAGTTGCAGTAGTCCAGCCACGAAAGAATCAGGGCCTGGACTACTATTTTCTTAGCTTCAGTGGTTAATAGGGGGAGGACCTTCCGTAGCTTTCTAAGGATGCCGTAACAAGCCCCCGTCACTGCCACTGCCTGCTGGTCAAATTTAAGTGAGTCATACAGCCACACACCGAGGCTCTTGATCTTGGACTTCGGGGCTGGAGGGGCGCCCAAGCACTTAGGCCATGATAGTGTGGGAGTTAGCTTGGCAGTGTTGCCCACATACATGATTTCTGTTTTTTCTCCATTCAGTTTAAGACAGGAGTGTTGCATCCAGGTGGCTACTTTTCCTAGGCAGAGCTCCAGGTCTGTAGGGTCAGTCCGTGGATGATTTAGAGATATCACCAGCTGAGTGTCATCCGCGTAGGTGACCACTTTGATCCCATATGGCTGGATGACCTCCGCCAGTGGCCTCATATATACATTAAATAACGTAGGACTTAGGGAGGAACCCTGGGGCACTCCATAGTTCAGAGGGAGAGGGCTGGAAATGGATTCTCCCGCAAAGATCTGAAAAGTTCTCCCATTAAGGAATGATTGAATCCAGGAGATGGCACTTCCTGCTACCCCGGCTCTCCTTAGCCGTTCAATGAGAACATTGAGGTTGACCGTATCAAAGGCCGCACTGAGGTCCAGGAGGACAATGGCCGCCACTCCTCCCTGATCCACTATCCTCCTAGCTTCCTCAACCACAGCCGTTAGTGCGGATTCCGTGCCATGTTGTGGGCGGAAACCTGTCTGAGATTGATGAAGTAGCTCATGGGTTTCTAAGAAGGCTGATAGGGTGGAATTTATATGTTTTTCTAAGATCTTACTAAGCAAAGGTAGGAGGGATATGGGCCGGTAGTTGCTCAATGCTTCGGGGTCCAGGCTAGGTTTTTAAGTAGTGCTTTTACCATGGCATGCTTCCATATCGATGGCACGAGTCCGTTGGTAATGGACATGTTAAGCACCTCCTGGATAACTGGAAGAATCACATCTTTGGCCTTAGATAAGATGTGCGGAGGGGCGGGGTCTAGAGGAGATCCAGATTTTATTTTAGCAAAGATTTTAGCAAGAGTCTCCATATCCAAGAGAGGAAATTTCTCCAAGGTGGGAGTAGCTGCTACCACTACTCCCTGGTCCTGTTGCCCAACTACTTCCGTCAAGGGGATATCTAGATCACTAGGTAGTGGGGATACAGGGAGGGTCTTATAGATAGCTTGTATTTTTCCCTGAAAGTAACTCGCCAGTTCATTGCACTGTCCCTTGGATGAATTTCTGGAAGTATCATGGAGAGTGGGCTCAAGGAGAGATTTGGTAATTCGGAAGATTTCTTTGGGTACGTTAGATGCTGCTTTAATTTTGTCCTCATAATAGGATGACTGTGCCCTTTTGATTTCCGCTTGATATCGCTTTATGGCTTCTCTGTAAGTATTTTTCGTGCTTTCACTGAAATCCTTCCTCCAAATCCTCTCTAGTTGTTTACATTTTTGTTTAAGCGATCTAAGCTGGGGTGAGTACCATGGGGAAATATTTTCTCTTACACTATGATTAAATTTTTTTACCGGAATGACTTTATCCAGTGTAGATTCTAACCAATAGTTGAATGACTCAAATGTTGAGGGGATGTCAGTCTCAAAAATAGGTTTTGAGTTTATGAGATGTGTTGACCATGTCTCAGCAGAAAGCTTGGACCATGATCGGGCTTTCGCCGACTTATGCTCCTTGGCTTCGCAGTGAGAGGGAAATTTTAGCGAGAAAGGGATCATTAAATGATCGGTCCATGGTAGCGGAGTGGGAGTCTCTACTGTCAACTCTAGGAGCCCAGGTTTAAAATGAATTCTGTAAATTAGCCAGCAGAGTGACAAAGGACAATTAAACACATTCACTCTAAAGCTAAAAAATAAAGGCTAACACACTTTTGCAGGAGAACCCAGGGATTGCATATTTTTACTATTTTTTCTGGTTCTGGTAAATCACAGACTTGTGCCAGGAAAAAATAACTTTCTTTGATTCCTTGGCACGTGCATGTCAGCCTTAACCCTCCAACTGAAAATTGCCTGCTGACTAAAAAAAATCTGTAGTGCTAGGTTTATGGGGTTTATGCGAATGCACATTTTTGTCTTTTGTCATGTATTATGGAAAAGGTTTCCAAATAAGAAATCCTTTCCTTGTGTTGTCTGTCACAGTACTGACAAATGCAAAAACAACAGTTGATGGACAGAATGCAGAACAATGTCATACATTCACCCCAGTACAGAGATCTGGGCCTAAATCCATCATTTTTTTGCTCACCATGCCATTCCAGTTTGAACCCAGCCATATGCAAATCAGTCTTGACCCTGTGCCTCATGGGAACAGTCCAGCCCGAACTGCCAAGCCAGGTCCTCCCTGGACTGGAAACAAGCATCCTAGGACCGGTTTCGGGTTTCACCCCTCTTCAGCCAGGATAGCTTGATTCCAGTGGCATGGAGAGCACGGGACCCACGTCTGGGCATACCCGTCCCACTCGGGGTGACAAATGCAAAAACAACAGTTGATGGACAGAATGCAGAACAATGTCATACATTCACCCCAGTACAGAGATCTGGGCCTAAATCCATCATTTTTTGCTCACCATGCCATTCCAGTTTGAACCCAGCCATATGCAAATCAGTCTTGACCCTGTGCCTCATGGGAACAGTCCAGCCCGAACTGCCAAGCCAGGTCCTCCCTGGACTGGAAACAAGCATCCTAGGACCGGTTTCGGGGTTTCACCCCTCTTCAGCCAGGATAGCTTGATTCCAGTGGCATGGAGAGCACGGGACCCACGTCTGGGCATACCCGTCCCACTCGGGTGACAAATGCAAAAACAACAGTTGATGGACAGAATGCAGAACAATGTCATACATTCACCCCAGTACAGAGATCTGGGCCTAAATCCATCATTTTTTGCTCACCATGCCATTCCAGTTTGAACCCAGCCATATGCAAATCAGTCTTGACCCTGTGCCTCATGGGAACAGTCCAGCCCGAACTGCCAAGCCAGGTCCTCCCTGGACTGGAAACAAGCATCCTAGGACCGGTTTCGGGGTTTCACCCCTCTTCAGCCAGGATAGCTTGATTCCAGTGGCATGGAGAGCACGGGACCCACGTCTGGGCATACCCGTCCCACTCGGGGTGACAAATGCAAAAACAACAGTTGATGGACAGAATGCAGAACAATGTCATACATTCACCCCAGTACAGAGATCTGGGCCTAAATCCATCATTTTTTGCTCACCATGCCATTCCAGTTTGAACCCAGCCATATGCAAATCAGTCTTGACCCTGTGCCTCATGGGAACAGTCCAGCCCGAACTGCCAAGCCAGGTCCTCCCTGGACTGGAAACAAGCATCCTAGGACCGGTTTCGGGGTTTCACCCCTCTTCAGCCAGGATAGCTTGATTCCAGTGGCATGGAGAGCACGGGACCCACGTCTGGGCATACCCGTCCCACTCGGGGTGACAAATGCAAAAACAACAGTTGATGGACAGAATGCAGAACAATGTCATACATTCACCCCAGTACAGAGATCTGGGCCTAAATCCATCATTTTTTGCTCACCATGCCATTCCAGTTTGAACCCAGCCATATGCAAATCAGTCTTGACCCTGTGCCTCATGGGAACAGTCCAGCCCGAACTGCCAAGCCAGGTCCTCCCTGGACTGGAAACAAGCATCCTAGGACCGGTTTCGGGGTTTCACCCCTCTTCAGCCAGGATAGCTTGATTCCAGTGGCATGGAGAGCACGGGACCCACGTCTGGGCATACCCGTCCCACTCGGGGTGACAAATGCAAAAACAACAGTTGATGGACAGAATGCAGAACAATGTCATACATTCACCCCAGTACAGAGATCTGGGCCTAAATCCATCATTTTTTTGCTCACCATGCCATTCCAGTTTGAACCCAGCCATATGCAAATCAGTCTTGACCCTGTGCCTCATGGGAACAGTCCAGTCCGAACTGCCAAGCCAGGTCCTCCCTGGACTGGAAACAAGCATCCTAGGACCGGTTTCGGGGTTTCACCCCTCTGCAGCCAGGATAGCTTGATTCCAGTGGCATGGAGAGCACGGTACTGACAACAAAAATATTGTGATACAAAAATATAATTGCTAAATTGGTTTTTAATATACCACCACCATAATATCAACAACACAAATATTAACTAACAAAATCATCAAAACAAACTATATTGATGGCAAAAATATGGTACTCTGTACAATGCAATGGAATTAAGCTAAATAGTGACATCATAAATATCAACATCACTATATATCGACAAATAACTTTGTAAAAAAAAGTAAGTCTTCAACCTAAAAACATGACTATACCAAGACCAAACTTAAAAACAGTCAACTTTAAAACATATATCAATTAAAAAGTAACATCAATGTAATTACATCTAGGAAGTTGAGCAAATCTTCCTCCTATAGACGTATCAACTGGTTAAAACACCAATAAAAGTATTATAAAAAAGATTAGTACACATAGCAAATATGACTCAAAGTTAATTGCTAAACCAATCAGATTCAAACTTACAAGGATTAACAAGTACAAAATCTCAATTACCAATAAAGGGACATATTTCTTTTTTTAATCACAAACAATAATATCTCTTGCCAAACCTGCTTAAGGTGAGAGGAGAATGTTACTCTGCTTGACAGAAGCAGCTAAAAATTACATTTAAGTAAGTGCACATTTATTTATGTAACAAAAGACATATTTATTGTAAGACCTCCTAACAAACTCCTACATAATTTTTTTAAAATATATTTGTAAAATAAATATCCCCTTATTTTATTGTGTTTATACAGACATAAGCTGAAACCTTTCAGATTAAAATAATACCAAAGAATATTTGACACCCAAGATAAGGCATACATGAAAGTACAAAGAAGATAAAAAATGAATGCCACTTTCAAGGGAATCTTAGAGAGATATCACCCCACCCTTCACCAGTTCACTGAAAATCTAAAGAAAGGGCACAGCTACTACGAACTCAGGGCAAAGGAATCCTTCACTCAAATTATCTGCACTAGGAGCTAGATGTACATAGAATCGGGCCTCTTGCAATTCCAAAAATCTTTTCTTTATGTACAAACATCCAAATGCAATTCGGTAACACGTTACCGAATCGCAATTTGGGTTTGCGACCAAATACTGATTCGGTATTCAGAAGGCGCATCCTTTCCAAACAACGATGTTTTTTTAACTGATTTCCGGTCACAAAACATTAACCTTTTACCTACTACAAACTTGTAGTAGTAACCCATTCGCAAACGGGAAGAGGTCCCCCTGGGGAACCCCTTCCCCTTGTGAATGTTAAAAAAAGTTTGTTTAAGAGGAGGCAGGGGTCCATGAGAAGTTTCATACATTAGGAGTAGAGATTTCCTAATTGCCATTTGGATATTGCTATTCCTAATGTAAGTGCATCTGGCCCTAGGTTCTCCAAGTAGACTAAATTCATGCACGGCATGCTAACCAACAAAGTCCAGCTATTTGAAAACATACAGAGTGTAGATTACTTAGAATTAATAGTATAAATACTAATATAACATAAACAACAAAACAAAACTTACATCAAACTAACCAACCATACCAAACCAAAACCCAAACATAGAAATAATCTTACTTATATAGCTTATCCAGTACATATTTTATTTTTTGATTCTATGACTTTCACTGCTGTTAGTTTCTTCAAAAAACAAGTCCCAGCATTCAAAGAAAAGAAGTGTACTTGGCAAAGGGCTTGCAAATCTTCAAAAAAAAGTAATAATTGTAAAACACTCATTTAAAACACAATATACAAAATAAAAACATAAACCTACAACATAGAAAAAAAACATAGAAAATAAATAGGCATAAATTTAAACAATTTAAAAAAAGAAAATACATTTCCCATAAAAGCATGTAAATCAATACGCAAAACATATTTGGATTTAAACATAACTCTCAAAACATATAAAATTAAACACATTATTGATAAAATAGTATATAATATTATTATAAATTATATTATTATATAAAAACAACAGCAACAGTAGTACAAAATAAATTGTCTAAGTGCATTGTTTGACAAAATAGCAAACACAAATATATTGTGGCACAAAAACATCACTGTTAAAATATTAACAACACAAATATCGAAATTACATACATGTAATGTAAAGTGTAAAAATCTTGTCGAGATTGCATTGGTAAGTTCTTAATATTATTATATTGTAAAATAATTGACATTAGTCTTATAAAATATATACAATGAAACAAAATATAAACATTAATGTATTAGCCCAAACAAATATTTTGTCGTAAATGCATATAATTAAAAAAATATATTGATTATTAAAATTATGGATTACAATAAATGTACTACTCAAATAGTGTTTCTTAAATAAACATATAATTTTATTAATTTGCATTAAATATAAACACAATACAAGCGTGTGAACCATATTAATTAGCTAAAAAATACATAGTGGCTTATTACGATGGCGGTCGGAAAGCCTCGACCTTTGGTCGGAGGCTTTCCGACCGCCATCATCGGTTTCAATTCCGACCAGCTGATTATGAATCAGCCGGTCGGAATTTAAACTGGCCCGCCATTCCAGCTGGCTTTCGACGGGCTCCTTGAGCGGTCTTTCTGCCCTTGGGATTACAATACTCGGTCTCCGCAAGGCTTTCCAGTCTGGGCTTTCCGACATGGAAAGCCTGTTGGGGAGCAAGTATGAGAGCCCCTAGCAGGGCCCCCTTGTGTGCGCAGCCTCCGGTTGAGGTGCTTGCCACATGGTGCAGGGATTAACACCACCTCCCATTTCCCTATGGGAGCATGTACTACGGCCGGTTTACGGCCGTAACACAAGATCCCATAGGGAAATGTCGGAATGCGACCGAACAGTGTTCTTTCGCACTCAAATATAGGCAGTCAGGACCGCTGACCGGAGGTTGGTCGGTCCCGTTTACAAGACGTGTCGGGCGGACACCCGACATCGTAATCGGCCCCAAAATGTTTACATTTATTAAAACATTATACATAATTTTAGAAAAGATATGAAGAAAATTAGTATTTTTAAAATGGTAAACACAGACAAATGAGAAAATCATTTTTAAATACTAAACACAACAGAAAAATAATTAAAAGAATAAAAATATCTAAAAATTTGTACTTTTAAATTAAATCTAGTTTTAAATAACTTAAGAAGGAAGTAACATGTAGTAACTTAAATCCAATTCAAAAACATTAAAAAAAATCTAAAGAAAAAACAATTCAATTAGAATATTCTGACTATAACCCTACAAATAACGGTGAAATGCATACACTGTGAGGAGAGAGGTCAGATTTACTGATCTAACTCTAGCCAAATAAACTATGGTTAAAGTGCATACATTGGGCGGGGCCAAATTAACTATTCTAACTCAAGTCTAACAAGCATTGGTGTAAGTGTGTACTATCATGTGGAGCAAAGTTACTATTCTGACTCCAGACCAAAACATCATGGGAAAGTACATAATATGATGTGGGGTAGACTTGTTTTTCTTACTGCTGTTTAAAAACATTAGGGAAAGTGCACACTCTTTCACATTTGCTATTCTAGCACCAGCCCAAAAACATTGGGGAAAGTGCATACACTGGGGGATGGGATCAAATTCACTACACCCAAATAATGTAAGTATACATTAAAAATCATTTCCATTACTTAAATTAAAACCTACACTTCAATTTAATATTTTTACATTTGAAAATAAATCATTAAAACAATTTAGAAATAAATATAATTATATCAGGATTTTTATTTTTGCAAATCTTGAATAAATGATTTCTAAAATAACCAGTATCCCATAATCCTCCCACCATAAAACACACAAGCCTGAAGGGGGAGCTATAAAATCTGTATGATAAAGGAAAAATATAATTTTTAAGATTTATATATTTTACTTCTTAATTAATTATAATTTATTGCTTTTTAAGAAACTACTACCTACCCATTCCCTCAGTATATCCAAAAACTCATTATAACAAATTTAAGATATATTTTTTAATTAAACATATAATCACATAGGTCACACAATATATACAATTATAAGTTAAATTACATATTTCAGGTCATATTTGACATATTTACTAGATGACTTAATTGTTATAAATGAATATATGTTTAGTTAATTAAAGGACTATACACCCAATCCCCCAATAAATCCCACATCCCAAAGATAAACATAAATAAATAACTGTGCAATTATAAACATGTAAACAAATAAATTACAATGTCCAACATTGTAAATTAAACATAGTACACAACTATCAATACGCCATATACACTTCAATAACACTGACCACCCAGTCCTCAATACACAACACAACCCTTAAAATAATACAGAAATGTTTTAAAAAAAGAAAATGTTTTATAATTTAAAATGAAAGTGTATGAAGATAATGAGTCCTTGGGAAATAAATGTATATTTCACATATGGGCAGTCTATGACTGCCGTCCAGTCATTCGCTCTGTTATCTTGCATGCAAAACGCTTCAACGATCCTTCCGAACCCCTAGGGTGTTTTGACACATCTGGTTAGAGCTGAAATCAAAATCCCTGGTGGAAGGTTTAGTAAATATTGAATTGCGCAGAGAAACTCCACCTAGTACAGTGATTAGTTTTAAGCTTAATCCGCCATCTCGCTGTGGCTCATTAGCTCAGTGAAAGGATACACCCCGTAGCAGTTGGAGGCTATGGGCACATTTATGATAGACTGACTGGATGGTGTGGCTCCTACATCCAACATTACTAGGAGGGATTTTCTACCTGATCCTGAGCAACTGTGCCCAAATAGTGGTCTCTCATCCCTGGACACAAGTGATGATGCTTATTCCAGGTCTTCCTGTAATGTAATGTAATGTAACAAGGATTTCTAAAGCGCACTAACACCCCACGGGTATCCTGGCGCTGAGAATAACAGGGGTTCCCCTACATGCACATATTTACCCACTGGTTGATTATCCTGCACTACATCCTAGGGAAGAGATAGGTTTTAAGCTTCTTCCTAAACTGAAGGAACTCTTCTAATTGCCTGATGTTGGGCGGAAGATTGTTCCACAGATGGGTGGCCGCACAGCTAAACGCTCTCCCTCCAAACCTAGAGGTTCTGATTCTGGCAGTATAGACCAGATGAGCTGTGGAAGATCGAAGATTTCTTACAAGAGAATGCCAGACAAATTTTTTCTGCAGTGGCAATGGTCCAAGTCCATTAAGGGCCTCGAAAACAATGCATAATGATTTGAACTGAATTCTCTGAGCTAGAGGGAGCCAGTGGAGTTCATTAAGGGCAGCAGAGGCACTACGTGGCCTCTTTAAGGCTAACTTTGCGGCTATTGTCTGTATTCTTTGCAGTTTCATAATGAGGAAATTAGGCCCACCGAGTAGCAGGGCATTGCAGTAGTCCAAACGGCTCAAAATAACACTTCTTATCACTAGAGCCCTGGCTGACAAGGGTAACATAGGGAGAATTTTCCGCAATGCTTTAATGAGGGAGAAGCAGGTTACAACTGTTTTGTTCACATGTTTTTCCAGACTCAATTTGTTGTCAAAGATTACCCCCAGATTACGCACTGCTACAGCTGGTGTAGGAGGCGTATCTGCCTGAATAGGCCAGAAGTTGGCCAGAAGCGGGCGGGGGATTTTCTTAGCCGTACAGTATAGGATTTCCGTTTTCCCCCGTTGAACTGCAGGGAATTGTCCGTGAGCCATCTAGCAGTCTTCTGCATGCATTCATGAAAATGTTACTGAGTGACGTAGACTCTTTTCCTTCAAGAGACAGGATGAGCTCCGTGTCGTCTGCATAATTCACCAGCTTGATATTATAGGATTTAATGATGGGGATCAGTGGTCTCAAATAAATATTAAAAAGGATCGGACTGATTGACGAACCTTGGGGGACACCATGCTGAACAGTTCTGAAATTAGATAAAAAGGGGGGGAGGGCCACAGCTTGTTGCCTGTTCTCCAGATAGGACTGAAGCCATTTCAGAGCCAGGCCCTCCAGCCCTAATTCAGCGAGCCGCCTCAATAATATTTTGTGGTTGACTGTGTCGAATGCGGCAGACATGTCCAGTAAGATCAGAATGGCCGACTGACCTCTGTCTGCCCGCATTCTAAGTTCGTCTAAGACCATTACTAGTGCTGTCTCCATCCGGTGACCCGGTCGAAAACCAAATTGGACATCTTCAAGTCCCCGGTTGGTTTCCAAGAATTGTGAAAGGGTTTTGCTGACCAGGCGTTCTGAAAATGTTACAGGGTAGGGAAGAACCTACCTTGTTAACATCCTGTCCTTAAAGATAGCGGGGATTAAGTACAAGTTAGTTGACCCAGCCGGGGGCAGTTTTATCAACCAATTTGATCAATGTCTCCTCCAGGAAACTTGGTCCCTTGACCCGCTACATTGGTCAGTCTACATTACCTATCACATACCAGCCTGCTCTGTAGGAAGAGGATGTCCCTCTGGTGGCCTCCTCATTTGGGATAAAGTGACCCTTAATGTCAAAATATGCTTGTTGCCTTCTATTTCACATGATATTCTGGACATATCTATAACCAGGGAAGATTCATACACCTACTTTCTATACAATGTTTATAATCAGGTGGCGGGGGGAGTCCCAGTTGATGCATGATCTCAACTCACATAGGGCCTACTATGATTCATATGATTCTGTCATCATTGCTGGTACTTTAACACCACATGCAAACCACTGGACACGGAAAGTGCCACCCCTGTTAGTGAAGATGAAGAGGAATGGGGGATACCCACACTCAACACAAAACCAGTGAAGCATTGGACAGGTGCTGCTTATCAGCTCCTGTCTTTTACTTTACTATGTGGCCTGAGAGCATGCAATGGCCGCACGGTATCTGATCCCCATGGTGTTCATACCTTTAATTGCCCTGGCCACACAAGCAGAATTGATTATTTTTTAATTTCTCTCCATCTCTGGGGTAACCTGAGTGATCTGATTGTATTGAACAGGGTTGATAGTGATCAAAATGCTCTCCATTGTTCCATAAAAGGCTTATTTAACCAGTTGGTTAATGTTCCTGTATCTCTAAGTTCTAACCTGGCACCCTCTAATGATAGGCAAAGGGTCAAGTGGGACAAGGTAGCTGTGAACCCACGTTCCAGAGATTTAATGAACCTGGCCCATAGGGATGCTGTCTTTGAGCTAGAAAATCCCAACCTTGTTTAGGGCGGGGATCAGTATTGGAACCAGAAGATTGTAAAGATTAATGAGGAATTGTTTGAAACCCTTGGGTAGTGTTTTATACACCATTATGAGCCATCTCAGGCACCCCTCAATTTTGAGCATACCTGGTATAATAAGCCCTGAAATGACCTGAAGAATGAGCTTCGCCGAGAATTTTAGTGGCAACACTCACTTCATACAAGTTAAAAGGAATGAGTATAAGTTGGCCCAAATAAGAGCACGTAAGGATTGGGAGACTCAAGTACGGAAAAACATCTGCGAAGCTGCCATGCACAATGACACCAGGATATTTTGGAAGTTGGTGATAACGGAGGCCAGCTGGCCCGAGGCTTTTGGCCGATTCAGTTACTCTTGAGGTACAACACTATTCTGGTCTTTATAAGCAGCCGCAGGGTTTAACTGCTGAAGGAGTTGCACAGTAAAATGTAATTAATCTTTTCCCTTTGTGTCCCCTTAAATTGGTGTTGAGCGAATCTGTTAGCGCAATAAAGCTATTGCAGCTGGAAAAGCTGCAGGGTAGGATGGTGTCCCGGGTAATCTCTTTTTCGCTGACATCAAGGTTTGGGCTCTGTACTTCAATAAATTATTTCACTACATTCTGGAGGGGGCAAGTATCCCTACTAGTTAGAAGGTGGCTCAAATTGTCCCTGTCCACAAAAAGGATTTATGGGACACCAATCACAGGCTGATTAGCCTCATAGATGTAGCCCAAAAGGTCTTTGCAAGGCAAATCTTAGGGCGATTGGAATCCTGGATTAAGGACCACCAGGCCATCTGCCCCCAGCAGGCAGGATTTAGAAGAGGGATTAGTACTATCAACCAAGTTCTTAATTTTTGATTAATTTACTGGAAAACATTAGTCATTCAAAACGCGCACCTATACCTGGTCTTTGTAGACTTAAAGTCTGCGTTTGATTTAGTCCCCGACTGAAAATGTGGGAGGTCCTCAAGAATAGTGGGGTCCCGCTTTATCTTTTGGAGAATTTGGTTCACTTCCATCAGGACACATATGCCCAGGTTATATGGGGTCTGGGTGGGGAACTGAACAAACATATAGATTTTCAGAAACAGGTTCATTAAGGGTGTGTCCTTGCCCCTACCCTATTCTCTTTATACCTTAATGATGTGGCCACTTATCTAGAGGATAGACAAAATGATGCCTGCGATTGGCTGGTAATAAGATTCCTCTTTTAATATTTGGCAATGATGCTATGCTGATATCGCAGACCCCTAGGGGCCTCCAACATCTAGTGAATCCGTTTGAGGCTTTCTGCTCTGAACAAGGGATGATATTTGACCACTCCAAAACAAAGTTTATGGTCATCCTCCCTCATAAATCCTTTTGGGCTCGATAATGTTGGAGGATAGTCCGTTGGGCAAGGTTACCGCGTGTGATTATTTGAGAGTTAAGTTGACTAGATCTGTATCATGGCTGCCCCAGGTCCACAAGGGCAGCTTGAACTTTACTCAGCATTCTGCTGCTATTTTAAGACTGTATAGGTCTTCCCGAGTAAGGCACATTTCTCCTGTGCTAAAGGCTTTTAAGGCCAAGGCTGACCGTAGTGCTTTGTATGGGGCTGAAGTATGGGGTAACATAAATTTGGCTCAGTTTGGGGTGGCTGAGAATACATTCCTGAGAGCTCTAACTAATCTACCAAAAAGTACCCCGCTAATACCACTACACCGGGACATAGGCATTGAGCCTAAGACCCACAAGGCTCAACTTAGACCCTTATTGTATTGGCAGAGGTTGAAATATTCCTTGGGCTTTGAGGAATACCATAGGGCTCAACAGGTTGTGACCCTGCTGGATACCTCTAATAAAATTAAGCGGTTAACCAATGTTAAAATCTTTCTAACTCGACTTGGTTTAAGACAATTTTGGTTTTCCCCTCCTACTACAAAACATTTATATTGGGCTACCCTAAAGGGTGCATTTTAGGATCCCATGTATGTTAGGGAGATGAGGAATGTGCCAGAAAGTTCCTGGCTTGTAATTTCTTATATTTAAGCCAGATTCTGCATTTGGGCCCTCCTCAGATTATATTGATCCACCAGCTGCAAGGCAATTATATCTTATATTTAGCCACAGTACCCTACCTCTACTGACACACGCCCAGCATGTCGGCAGGCATAGGAATCTTTGGCATATTATATTTTTTTCTGTTCCTGTTATGCTCACCCTAGGAAAGTCTGGATTATTCCACTATGTAAACAATTCGGCTGTAAATTGCTTCAGGCTGCCCTACGGCTTTGCGTGCAGAGTGCCTGCAGTTGGTTGTCTGTGCAGTGTCTAAATATCTCTACTGGAGTTGGTGCATTAGATGTAAAGCGATAGTCTGAGTTTTTTTATTAATCTATATGTTCTGAGCCTTTGCTTTATTCTTTTGCCTTTTCCCAGTGACTACCTAGGGATCTTCTTACTTAAGATTTTATCCCGAACTATGCTGAATTTATATTTTTTATTGTATTGATATGTAGGTTTCATACATTTGGTGCCTTATTCGGTCTTTTTTATGGTCAGTACTGTGTTGATTGATTATTTTATAAGTGACCTTAGACCTACATGCAGATGAGGCTTTTTGTGGGCTTATTGCAGTATCTGCTTGTTCCCATTAAGGGTTATATTATACTTGGTTTTAGAGATCTTAGCAGGGATCTGATTAGTAACCTGAGTCGAGCCCTTTTTACAGTGCCATTTATGAAATGAAATGAAAATGAAAAGGCATTTGTATAGCACGAGCATACTCCAAAGAGTGTCCCGGCACTGAAAGTAGGAAATCCTGCCAGCAGAAAAATGATCGTCTCATTCATTTAGTTGGAACAGCCAGGTTTTTAACTTCTTCCTGAAAACAGGAAGCTCTGAAATGGCAGGAGTTCCCTAGGGAGTTTATTCCATCCCTTCAAACCAAAAAATGAGAAAGGACTTCCACCAGTTCTGGGCCAGCGAATTTTAGGAATACTGGCTAAATAGCTGTGTGTCCATCACAGAACTCTGAGGGGGGCGGGCATACGCACATATCCTCCTCCTCAGGTACACAGCTCACTTCTCATGGAGGGCTTTTAGGGCCAGGACCAAAGTCTTGAAAAGAATCCTCTTTTTGATGGGCAGCCAATGAAGCGCCCTCAAGTGTAGAGTCATATGCGTTCTAGGAGCAAGATTAAGAATTATTCTGGCTGCTGCATTCTGGACTTCTTGTAAACGACTTAGGAGATATTCAGGGAGGCCTAAATAGAGAGCATTTCCATAGTGAAGCATGGAGGTGATCAGGGCCTGAACCACCGTTTTCCTAGTTTCTACCAATAGAAAAGGAAACCTTTTTTTCAAAGAGCGCAGGATCCCAAAACAAGAGTCCACAAGTGCCTGAATTTGGGGTTGGAAAGGCAGGGCACTGTCAATTTTAATTCCCAGGTTTAAGACCGCGCTTTGTTGTGTACCTGGGAGGGAGGGAAGTCTTGTGGCCACTAAGTCCTCCACACCTCAGGTGAGGAATCACCCAAAAATACAATCTTCATTTTATCTGGGGTACATTTTAATTGGTTAGAGGATAGCCAGTTGAACACATTGGAAAGACAGAACTTAATTGCCCTTCCATTGAATTCCTCCCCCTTTTCACAGGTAAAAAGCAGCTGAGCGTCATCCGCGTATGATATTACTTTAGCTCCTAGAGCCTCTGCCAAAATGGCTAGGGGTGTAAGGTAGGCATTGAATAATGTGGGACTCAGTGCCAAACCCTGAGGGACTCCGACAGTCAGTTCATGAATTGGGGATGAACACGTAGGTATCCACACTTCTTGACTTCTATTATTTAGAAAAGAGGTCAGTCACTTCAGGTCTAGGCCTTCAATCCCAACAGCCTGCAGGCGTGCCAACAATCTTTCATGGGGGACAGTATCAAAGGCCGCCAATAGGTCTAGCAAAATCAAAACGGCCTTGCCCCCATTATCTAGCGTGCCTTTGATGTGGTCAATTACTTCTAACAGAGCTGTTTCAGTGCTACAGGTGGCTCTGAAGCCCGACTGACTAGGGTGAAGGAGGCTGTTGTTTTCAAGGTAACCCGAGTTATGTAAGTTGACATGTTTTTCTAAGATTCTTATGTGTTTTTGTTGTTTTTATACTGTTATCTGTTTATGTACTTTTATGGTTGGAAAATACCGAATAAAGTATTTGAAGATGATGATGAATTTAAAATGAAACTTAAAAACAATAATTTCCATTTAACACATGCACATACTTATATATTTCAGTTAAATTTAATATTAATATATCCTAGAACTTGAAATTAAAATGTATTACGCAGTTTAAAAATATATTAACCATATAAGTAAATAAATAACAATTGAAAAATTAAATAATTAGTGTACTAATTAATTTTCATGATTTAATATATCATTTAGAAAACACTATCTGTCCAATCCTCAGTAAAC
This sequence comes from Calotriton arnoldi, assembly GCA_963921515.1. Classification (NCBI taxonomy): domain Eukaryota; kingdom Metazoa; phylum Chordata; class Amphibia; order Caudata; family Salamandridae; genus Calotriton; species Calotriton arnoldi. Next base: position 2,630,797 of record CAWUFW010000988.1, on the reverse strand, counting down.
CGAACCACCTGAAAAAAATAATACATTACAATAATATTATTTAAAAAGTACTTTAAAATATATGTCGCAATAACATAAATACTAAAATAAAAACATAATGCAATGCAAAAAACAATAAAAGATCTTATAGTGAATAAACTTTGAAACTACTATGTCCACAATTTCAACGGGGGACTCCTAGCTCTGCACCTCACGCTAGTTCCATCAAATCCTGGTCCTGCGCAATACTCCCCAGCGCCAGCCGTTGCGTGACGCCTCTGTGCTCCAGATCCAGACCAATTACTACAAGTGGGGGTGCGCCAGACAATGAAGTCCAGTAGACTGTAAGTAGTGTCAAAAAAATCCTTTATTTCAAATTTCGTTTTTTCATATGAGTGAGCAACACTCAGCCAACGCGTTTCATTCCCTCAAGGGGAACTTTATCAGGGCTGGGAATGACATGTAAAAGGACATAACTCAAAACATGGACATAAACCAAAAATCAACCAAAATTGTGTTAGGAAGCAAACAAACCGTGTACAGAAAACAGCGGCACAAGACTTAAACACAAACCAACATTTACGAAAAACGGTAAGGTTAGACACATATCAAATACACACATATATAAATTGATGGTAAGTACTGTAGTACTCAAAGTTAAAAACTCATTAGTATATACAAATAAAACGACCTAACAACAAACATATAGTTTAAAACATGGCCCCACATACTGCGCCCATTGAGGTAGATTTAGCGATTAAGTTACCTTGTATACACAGAGATGGATACATGAGAGGTATAGGTCAGAGTCGGGAGACACTGTATCCCCACTCGCGTCAAGGTAGAGTGAACGAGAGGGTAGGTAGCGTATGATATGCTATACTTAGTCAGTGACAAAGAGAGAGGGGCGGGGGGATATTATCGGGGGAACGGGGACAGTATAGGGGATACGTAAACAGTGCTATTTATCTGATGTCACACAGGGGTAGAAAGGTAATACGTAACACATGCATACCTTATAGGGTCGTCAAATGATATCCAAAGATGAACTGTTCACATAGGAATTTTCCATATAGGAACTCTAGAACTTTAGAATTTTCTCCAGTGTATTGCGCTGGAAGCCCTTGGAGTTATTGCAGGCATAATAAGGCCCGCATGTTACACACCTGATGTCAACATAGAGTCCATGTCGGCAAAAGAAAATGAAAACAATGAATATGTTACACCCCTTCCATACCTCACCTGTAGGCACATACGGTGATGATAGGTAAAAATCTAATGGCGTGTTGCACATAGCCATGTGCCAATGTTCATCGTTCTCGCGATCTGATCCTTCAGCGCTTTCACCAGACATTAATAAATCAAAAGAAGTCAACAAAATGCGAGCCCACCTTAAAATGTCTCAGAGGTGCGCCATGCCATAATGTGCCCTGATCGATGTGGTGGCCCTGCCAGTTCGTCAAGAATGAACAGCTGCCTCACCACCCCCAGAGTTTGTAATGCCTTAAGTCTCATAGTACATGGAACAGCCTCTAAAAGGTGAAGGTCCACTAGTCTGTATCAAACAATCCTTGGCGCCTTCATTTGCGTTAATCAAAACAATACATTTCTACCATGTCCCTCTGGTCCCAACAATAAACCACAACCAACTAGCCTCTAACGTAAATTGTGTGTCATTTAAATACCGGCGCTGGCGTTGCTTTCAAGGTACCACCCCGGTAGTGTAAAGCCAGCCCCTGTGTCGCCGATAGTCTAAGTATGCAGAATAACGGGCCATTGTCATATCACGACCGTAATGTGCCCATCCGGTCACAGAGATTCCATACCCCACCTGCGCACAAAACCTCAAAACCTTGAGTGCGGTTAATGCACAGGAGCCACACTATAAGGAATGACATCAACATACGTGGCAGACAAACGGCGCTATCGTTACTAACAGAAGAACTGCTATTGCAAAACACGGTCACCCATCCTTGAGACCAAATATCTACACATATGGACAATAGCTGCTGCCACCTCCTTACTGTCAAGACGTCCGTCTGGTCAGGCTCCAAAGTTAAAGCGCGCGCCAAATTCGTTATACAAGTACTCCATGCACCTCCCTTATTGCCAACTGATCCTATCAGGTTCGAACACCGTAAGGAGGTTACCAAGTGTGCGGTCCCACCCCTTCCTCCCGAGAAATGAGTCCGAGTTGGGCTTCTCACGGTCGCCATCTTTAAATGGCCAAACTAATATTTAAGACCACAGTGGTGTCACTATTAAGAATTAATGTAGTGTTCAGGTACACAGCAACTGTAAGAGCATCAGTGCTCACGATGAAATAAAGCAGACAATACAGAACTACACATCCGAATGCTAATTACGATCGTGGATCTGGTTCGAACACCGTAAGGAGGCTACCAAGTAAGCGGTCCTGCCCCCTTCTCCCGGGATATGAGTTTGAGTTAGGCAACTTGCGGCAGCCATCTTTGAATGGCCCAACTATTATCCACAGACTAAGGTGGTGTCACTATCAAGAACAAGCATTTGTAATGCAATAGGTCTCGCGTTTACACAAGTTTAAGCTATTGGCATTGTAAATGACAATGCCTTTTATTTATGTTTTAAAAACGAAAACAAAAATAAAAGGCATTGTTATTTGCAATGTCAATAGCTCAGACTCACGTAAATGCGAGACGTATTGCATTGCAAATGTTTGTTTTTAATGCACTTTGTCCGCTGCTTAAAGCACACGACCTTCAGTCACACAGCACCAGGGGCGTTGCTTGGTCAGGAAGATTGGGGCGGGGGGGAGGGGGCTTCAGGTTTTTCAGCAATCACACAGGCATATAATGTTAAAATACATTATAGGACAAGCTGGGCGCGTGGGAGGGGCTTGGGGGCAGTGGACAGGGAAAGGAACGTGGATTGGTAAAGTTACTCAGGGAAAACATGATATGTTGTAAAGTAGCCCAAAAAAATTAAGACTTTCAAAACAGAGAGAGGGGCCCTGAACAGCACCGCCACAATGCAAGAGCTCACAGGACCTCCAGGGAGAAGCATGCTACCCGTCTGCAAAGCACCGCAGCGCCTCGACATGTGATGGCAAGCGCTTTATAAATAAGCAGACCGTGTTTTATTATTTATAGAAGGACTGGAGAGGGAGAACAGGCCGGGCCACCTTGAGCTCCCACGTGCCAGGGCAATGAGACATGCCAGCCTGGCTTCTGTGGGCGCAGCAGCCTCAGGGCACCCAGCAGGTCGTGGGCAGGCATCAGCGGGCACCGGGCTTGGCATGAGAAGATAAGATCTCACGCTGCTGTCTGTGCCGGGGGCGGGTAGGGCCCCCGGCAGGCAGGGACCCCAGCTGGGGCCAGGAGGTGCCTCTCCACCGAGATGTTTACCAGCCCAGGAATGTAAACACGTGATGGTGCGTGTGACTGCACGTGAAGTGTGAAGGGCCTGTGACAGCTCTGAGCCAGAGGTCACCCGAGGGCGTGGGGGGGGGCCCTCACCAACATCCCAGGCATGCACAAGCAGGCATGCACCGCACAGACACACAAGGAAACGAGACAAGCACGTGCAGACACACTTACACAAGCAGGCACTAACCACCACGAGGCACGCACATGCAAACACACGTACAGCGCATGCACCGCACAGACAGATGAGGACACGAGACAAGCATGTGCAGACATCCACCATCACGAGGGCACGAGGCACTCATGGGTAGTGATGAAGATACATGCCACAGAACGGCAGGGTACACACAGCACAGAATGGCAGGGCACACATGGCACAGAGGGAAGGGTACACATGGCACAAAGCGGCAAGGTACACATGGCACAGAGTGGAAGGGTACACATGGCACAAAGCGGCAAGGTACACATGGCACAGAGCAGAAGGATACACATGGCACAGAGGGAAGGGTACACATGGCACAGAATGGAAGGGTACACATGGCACAGAGGGAAGGGTACACATGGCACAGAACAGCAGGGTACACATGGCACAGAGCGGAAGGGCACACATGGCACAGAACGGCAGGGTACACATGACATAGAACGGCAGGGGACACACAGCACAGAACGGAAGGGTTCACATGGCACAGAATAGCAGGGCACACATGGCACAGAGCGGAAGGGCACACATGGCACAGAACGGTAGGGCACACATAGCACAGAACGGTAGGGCACACATAGCACAGAACGGTAGGGTACACATAGCACAAAGTACATGTAAAATAGATATATTAAAATCCATTACCCTCCCCATGCCCCCAACATAGGCACATAAAATATAAAGTTTACATGGGGGCACATTAGCAAGTGAGCGCATTTGTACATTTTTACCTGCTACACCATGCACAACGGCCGATAAGCCACCGAAAGGCCTCGCTTGGAGCCCCCCCTAACACACATGAAAAGCTGTATTCACCTTCTCCTCTGCCATATCTGAACACTGCTCACGGCATTTCACAACTAAAAGGAAAACGCTTGGCTGCGGCACTGGGCTTTGCTATTATGCCACTCTTGTCATTCACGTGCTAGGGCTTGTTGCCCTTGGTCTCAAAGAGCTGTATGTTGTTGGCAAAATGGGGTTGCAGCTCCCGGTAGTGGGGGTGCGGCTGCTGTAACTGGCGGCTCTGATGTGGCTGCAGTTGCTGGAAATATGAACCGGCGGGCGCGATCTAGGCAGCGGTGCCAATTTCAAATCAAACTTATCAAAAACAACAGACTGCACTTACACATCACCATAACTCAGCATGAGTGGGTTTGGAGTAATGCACTTTGCCGAACCATTAGTGGGAAGTCCTGCCTCCTAAGCCAGTTGCAAGTCCACCCTGCTCCGAATATCAGTCTCGGCATCAATGAGGTACGGACCCAGGATAATGCCTGTGAGTGCTGGCTTCTGTTTCGGGCTTATGTTTGTTGTTGAGGGTCTTCTGTTCAATATGTCCCTACCGTAACAAGCTGTGCACTGCGGTCATGTGTATAGGGACAGGACTATGCGTTCCAGTATTTTGGGCTCTTATGATGTTTTCTACTGTGAGGGAGGAGCACATCGCAACCGATTGCAGGGCAAAGCCTGAGACCAGCTGTACGATTCACCCATGAAACATGGCGGCGAGGACAGTGGGGCGCTGCGGTAGCATTGCGGAGGCAGCATTGCCTTTCCATGCTGATTATGTATGAATATCAGCGCGGCGCTCGTGACGAGCTCCGCGCTGATTATGTATGCAAACGGAAGTGACATATCGCATCCACAGCCAACCATAAGCCTGCTAAGAAAAGCAATGCCACAGTTAACCAATGGCAAGCGGCAGGAGAAATTACCCTCGATATTGTATTTACCTCAGGTCTTGCGACAGCGCATGCGCTGTCTAGGCTCGACCTAAAAAACGTAGTTTCCAAGGACACAGCAACTGTTGGGGCACCAGTCCTCTCGATGAAACTAAGCAGAGGATAAAACAACTACACTATATGCTATATAACATCCGATGGTAATTATGATCGTGGATATTAAAAAAGAAACCAAACTCATCACAGAGGGTCAAGGGAAATTGATCTCAATAAGGACAATCCTGGAGCATGTTGGTCAATTGCAGTCCCCATGGGTGAGCCCGTATCTAACTAAGAAGGGGCCACTGGCTGCCTGTTTGACGGAGAAATCACACCAGGAAGGGAAGGATGAAGTGTCTCCTGGCAATACATAGATACCATGGAAAAGAGGTAACACAGTAGGTGTATTGTACAGGTGCACTAAACGGGCATATATTCTGCCACCTAGCAGCACAATGAAATCAGTCCTATTCCATATAGTTACAGTAATAAAACAACGACAGATGCCTACAATTGTGAAACACAGTAGGGGGGTTTTAGTGATGTGGGATGCATAACTACAGTAATATGTATTGGGGGGTAGTTAACTTGAAAGTGTTGGCAACACATGAGTGATATCAGTGTGATACATGTTCAGAATTGCTTGATACATTGTCATGGGTACGGACGCAAGACTGGTATACATCCCGTGCACCTATGCCCTGCATAAATTCACCAGAGAGCACCGTCATTAGTTAAGCTCAGACAGAACAAGAGCATGTATAGTAACAGACAGACGATCTTCATTAATGGTTTACAGTAATCTGGGAAAATGATGCTGCATCAGTATACTAGCATTCGCCCAAAAGAAATGCATCTCATTATCGGTGTTCACTACAATAACATTGTAAAAGTTTTTTTTTTTTAAAAGATATATTTATATTTTAGTTGGCAAACCATCTAAGTGGATGCAGTTGCACTTCTGACCCTGTAGAAAATGCATATCCAAGTAGGGTATTCTGTGTCTGCAAATAATCCAAAAGAATATCCCCCAAAAATTAGAAAACATATTTCCAAAACAGAATGCAAAAAGTAAGGCTCTATATTTAATCCATCAATAACCTTAAAAGTCTAGGAAATTATTTAAAAATGTCTTGTAAACCATGAATAGAAGAAACATGTAAAGAAACACTGTTGGAAAACGAAAACACTCCAGCACATTTTCTTTAAATACAAATAAAAAATATTTATAAACACTACTCCAAAACGGATTTACTTTCTTTCTAAAATGATACATAATCACACTCTTACCCCAAAATACTCAAACAACATTGCAAATATCAAAAATATGCTATCACTGCAGTCACAGTTCATTAAAATCCACAAATAAAACATCATCACCCCATATAAATCCTACACTAATAGACCAAGCATTCACTAACCTGCTCCTAATATATGCTAACCGTCTACATCTACAAACAACAAATTACACTGAAAATAACAAAAACTAAATCTAGCCAACATATTTCATTCAAGTACATATAAGATAAAACTTTTGTTACATAATCCTATGAAACAAGCCCTAGCCCCATCCCTCAACATTTGCTGTGCAATCACAAGAAGAAACACTATACAATAGACTTATTAAGCAACAAAATAGCAACATAATGAAAATGAAATAGAGATTCCAAATACTTTGCAGCAAATGTAAAAATATTATTATTTTTTATAAATGTACACAATTTTACCTAAAGTACACAAACTAAATACACTCTAAACACATAAAAGAACCTGTCCATTATAGAATGTTATTAAAACATTTTACATTTATTTGACATTCAAAATTGTCACGTACATTTTTAATTTTCCAGAGTGTAAATTTGTATATTGTGGTTTTTTTAGGACATGTCTTTTTTTCTTATTTATAAAATGTTTAATTAAACCAAAATTTACTTTAAATAGTTAATATTGATTATGTATTACTACTAAATTATAAAACTCAACTATTACTGTTCAATTTTTAATTATATCAAATCGCTAATTTACTAATCAAACTGCAAGGCTCAAATCATCAGCATCACATGCATAAATTGGGGGCTACGGCAGGGGGTGATATACTAATCTAAATCCAGTCCCACCAACGTAGGAGAGAGTTCATATTGGTGTGGTAAGATATACTATTCTGACTTCTGTCAGCCAAATATTAGGAAAGTGCAAAAATTGTGAGGTTAAAATTTAGTATGTTAATGCCAGTCCCACAAGCGTATAAAATTCATAATTGGGTGAAGGAGCAAATATACTATTCTAAGTCCAGTCCCACAGTCTTTGGAGAAATTTTATTATTGGGGGCAGGGAATATTATTTCCTAACTACAATCCCACAAACATTGTGGGAAGAGCAAATTGTTATAATATTAAAAAGGACTATTCTAGCTCCAGTCCCACAAATGATCCAAACTGTGCATAATTGTGGTGCAGGTTGTAAATATACTATTTTAACTCCCATCCCACAAATACTGGTGAAAGTGAATAATTGGGAGAGGGATTTACTATCAGAGGGCCTTATAATGAATTTGGCGGTCCGTGAACTGCCATACACATGGTCGCGGTCTTACCTGCACGAGCTAGGCGGGCCGACCACTGTATTACGTGTTGTGTGTATTGCTATTGCAAAGACTGCGACTGAACCGCCGACATGGCCAGCAATCCACAGACTGCCAGGGTTGCGGTCGGGGAAAAACAGCAGCCATAGGGCTGTGCAGATGAGTTTCACTGTCGTACATATTATGAGTTGGCTTTTCAACAAGCTGACCATGGCAGTGGGACCACCAGCTTCAAGTCGGCGGAAATGAAGGATTTGGGGTGCATACTCACCCCTTTCTTGTTCTTGCAGTCAGAGTTGGACGTGGATCCCTTTCTTCAGGTCCCCCCTCCACAGCAGCATCTTCACCCTGAGGATCACAACCCTGTTTGTAGTGATATACAGGTTAGTCCTTTTTTGTACCATATACCTATTGCCTGGACTGCCCACATATGGGCCTAACTCCGACAATGGCTAGGTGGTATTTTTCCACATGAATGATGCATATGTGTTCATCTGACACATATGCAGTCCCTGTGGGGTTGTATCCGAAGAACAAAGTATTGACTGTATAAAATCAAATGTTGCCAATACTGTCATTGATTCTTTCGGAATAACCACTGTTAATGACAAATATACATGTCTTCTGATCATATCTCTCTTTGATGTTTTTTATTGTGTAAAATTATTGTACGACCAGGTTGTCATTTTTTAATGTGATTTGATGTATATTCCTATGATGTTTTAAATTAAATTTGATGTATACATGCATTTGCTTGGGTTTTCCCTTTCTAGACTGGTGAAGTGGCATGCTGTGAACGATTGGAGAATAGTGTATGTAAAACTTGGGCATTTGCTCGCCAAGAGTAGTTTTTTTGAGAATTGATTACAGTACCCTGGCTCTTGTTATTGAGGGGTCACTCTCGTGTTTTTACACTAGGTGGTATTTTTCCACATGAATGATGCATATGTGTTCATCTGACACATATGCAGTCGAAATGCTCACACAGGCATCGATATATATTATAAAGTAATCACCACTCCTGCAAGATCTCCGCAGCCTCAAAGCGGGTACTGCGGTAAACTCGTAATACGGTGGTTGGAAGACCGCTGGTGCTGCGATCGCCTAGCGGTCGAACCGCCAAACTAGTAATAAGGTCCAGAGTCTCATAAACATTGGGGAATATGCTATTGCTAACATTTTGGAATGGTTAAGATTTATTGTTCACGCTCTACTCCTACAAACATTGAGAAAAGTGCAAAATATCAGCAGAGGGGAGGGAATATACTATTCTAACCAGAGTCCCACAAACCTTGGGGAAGGTACAAAAAATTAAGAATGAGATTTATTATACTAACTGTGGTCCCAAAACGACTATGACTCTAGCTCCAGTCACATGAACCTTGGGAAACGTGCAATAATGGGGGATGTACAATTACAACTCCATTTCTACAAACATAGGGTAAAGTTCATGCCTTACTGGGTGGGAGTAGAAGGGTAAGTTTTAGTATTGTAACTCCAGTACCACAAACATGGGGCAAAGTGTTTGACTGGAGGGAGAGTGCAGAGATACAGTTCTAACTCCAATCCCACAAACATTAGAAAATGTACAAAAATAACTTTAGTCCCCCAAAGTCTGTGGAAAACACATAGATGGAGGGGATGGTGTGCAATTCACTTTTCAAACTCCAGAACCACTATTATTGAGGTAAGTGCAAAAACAGAGGGGGTGAAATGTATTACTCTAACTCCAGGTCCACTCCAGGTCCACAAACATTGGTGAAAGTTCATAATTAGTGGGCAAATGTACTATTATAGCTCAAATCCATCACACAATGTAAAAAGTCCATAAATGGGGTGTATAAGAATTAACCATTGTAACACTAGTCTGACACAGGAGGTAGAGCCCCGGGGATAGATTGTGTCCCTGCCGATAGTTTTTTGCAGGATAGACCCAAATGGACTCAATAAATATTACTATTAGCTAACGCTGTTGCCCACGTTGCACCAATCCCGGACACCTGGCGAGGGGCAGAGATAATCCCTGTACATAAAAAAGGAGACAAATCCTTGCCTGGTAATTATAGGCCAATAAGCCTCATTGATTCCATACAAAAAGTGGTGGCCCGGCTCATCCTGGCCACGGCTCAGGCATGGATAGATGAAAACACCATCCTTAGCCCCCTCCAGGCAGGTTTCAGGGCCCACATTAGCACAATTGATCAGGTCTTTCGTTTTGTCCTAATACATTGGCGCACAATAGTTCTCGGCAAGGGCAACATGTATGCTGCTTTTGTTGATCTCAAATCAGCTTTTGACATGGTCTCACGACATAAATTGTGGGAGGTACTGAAGGAGATGGGAATGCCACTTGACCTTCTTTCCCTCAAATCTCGCCTCCAAGAGGATAATTATGCTCAAATCCTTTGGGGGGTGCAGGGAAAGAAGACAGATCCCTTCCCTGTACAAAAGGGCGTCCGCCAAGGATGCGTGCTGGCTCCTACACTGTTTTCCCTTTTTATTAATGGTGTTGCAAATTTCCTTGCAGCTATCCACACTAATGCACCTGTTTTAGCTGGAAGAAAGATCCCGATTTTAATGTTCAAAGATGACACACTGATTATCTCTAAAACCCCAAGTGGACTACAGCGTGCTCTGCGACGTTATGAAGAATTCTGTGTTCTACGAGGCTTAAACATTAACGCTGCTAAGACAAAGTTCATGGCCTTCAATCAGCACAGATCCTTCAAGGGTAGATTGATGATGGATGGGCTTCCCCTTGAGCAGGTAGATGTATTTGTTTATCTGGGCATCAAATGCAGAAGGATATGAGTTGGAAGCCACATACAGAAGCGATGGCATTAAAACATCGGCAGTTAGCTGGAGTCCTAAGAAAAGAATTTAAAACCTCCCTGACAAAGCCTCTCAGTCCTGTATCCCAAATCTATAACAGCAAAATGGTGAGCTCTGTTCTTTATGGTGCAGAGCTGTGGGGTCTTGAGAATATGTCACAGCTAGCAACTAATGAGAACGCGTTCTTGCTAGCGATAACTAGTCTCCCACAAAGCACACGTATCCTTCCATTAAGGAACGATTTAGACAGGAAAGTTCTGGTGGAACTAGCCAGGTTACGGCCTATCCTATATTGGCGCAGAATATGGTGTACGCCGGAACTGGCCGTATTTGCTGAGGGTCTAAGGGATATTATTGACACTGATCAATTTCATAAAATCAGTTGGTTGCGTGACTTGAGAGGCCTTCTTAACAAGATGGGTCTATCACACTTGTGGGATTCTCCTTCCAGCTCCATGTTCCCGTCAAGAGTCTCACTCAAGGATACATACTGGGAAATGGTTGCACATGAAGAGATCAGGTGCCATGATTCTACTTTGCTTTCAGGATCTTTTCTGCAGATAAAACCATGCCCGAGCCTCGAGCACTACTGGGATGCCATTACAAAGCCCCTTGATCGGAAACTGTATTTTCAATTTAGATCAGGATCTTTACCCCTAAAGTGTTTTACATCTAAATGGTCCACCACTGAGAATAATACATGCCACATATGTGTTGATTATGCAGAAACCTACTCGCACGTGCTCTTTGTCTGCCCCGCCTACTCTGGCCCACGTAAAGCTTGGTTGGCGCAGACTTGTAGGAACATGGGCACTAGATCGTGTAGTACAGCTCTGCGAATTCTCTGCACCGACCCATCACCTAGGCATGCAATCCCGGTGGCAAAATTCTTAAGGTGGATGTGGCATATTCGATCTCAGCAAATCACGGCTGAATAATGAAAGTGGGAATATTCTTCCAATCATGTAGGTGTACCCGGGTTAAAAGTGATGTGAGGGGTAAAACCTGATTTTTAACGTCTGTAATAATATCTGAATTTTATGTTTTTATGTATGTTATGCTATGGAATTCGTCTTTGAACTATTTGTCTATTATCTTGCCATTTTGCACAAACATTTTTAACTCAAGATTTTAACCTCTGTATTGCCTTAACCTTTTACATGCAACGCTTTTATGACTTGTATAGTCAAATAAAGCTTCTTTTGACTTGACTAGTCTGACAAACAATAATAAAATGCATACATTTGAGAAGATACATTTATTAATCTAACTACATTCCCACAAGAATTGGAAAACTACATATATTCAGCAGGTGCTGAATATGCTATTTTAACTGCATTCCTACAAATATTTGGTAAAGTGTATAAATTGTGAGGGTGTCAAATATAATATCCCAACTCAAAACCCCCCCAAAAATTTGCAATTAAAGAAATGTGGGATCAGACATACCATTCTTTTGAACAAAAGGAAAACCCCAAAAATAAAAAGGTAGAGTAGGCACACAAAATAACTAAAAACCCCAACTTTATCCAGAAGTAAGACTCATAAACAATATACATAAGCTATTACTTTGTTAAAAACATATACAAACTGCACCTCCACAAAAATACGCCAAACAATATTACACAATGCACAAAAAAAAAAATCGACAAACACAATAATAACACAAACTCGCCCGAAAAATTAAATTAGCATAGCACTAAAACAGTGCTGATGCAATTCCAGTAAATAAAATAGCCCTTAAAAAAGTATAGAAAAAACACACCAATGTGTAGGAACCCAACATATACAAAGGAAATGCATAATAAAATTACATTTAAATTAAATTTGAAATAAACATTAAACATTTTTTTTTAAATCATAACTTGGAAATATTTCAATAATTTAAAATTAAAAACACTATGGGGCTGATTATGATACGGCCCTTAAAGGCTCCAATCTGCGGTCGGAGCCTTCAGGGCTGCATTGTGATGGGCCGGTCGGTTCACTTTCCGACCGCCTCATTATGTTGGAGGGAGTCGGAAAGTAAACCTGCCAGTCATTCCGGCTGGTTTCCGATGGGCTCGACGTGCTCAGTGAGCCCGTCTGCCAGTCGGAAGGCGGCAAGTATTATCAAGGGCGGGTCTTTCCGCCCTTGAGATTACGATCACAGTTTCCGACATGGTTACCATGCCAGCCTGTCCGACATGGAAACCATGTCAGAAAGTGTGTTTGGGGGCCCCCAGCAAGGCTCACTTTGGTGCATGGCCTCTGTTTGGAGGCTGAGGGGGCACCTCTGGTGCCCCCCTGTTGATCCCTGCACCTTGTGGCAGGCGCCATGAGGTCCCTGCCACAGGGTGCTGTGATGAACTGCAACTCTCTTTTCTCAATGGAAGATTGTGTTACGGCCGGTTTACGGCCGTAACATGAGCTTGCATTGAGAAAAGTGGAATGCGGCCGAACAGTGTTCGGTCGCATTATAATATGCCAGTCGGGACTGCCGACCGGATGTCCATCGGTCCCATAACCGAGTCGGTGTCGGGTGGAAGGAATTCCACCCGACATCAAAATCAGGGCCTTATGCATCACAACCCCTAAAATAAACCTAATCAAGAAAAAATATATCTCATTAAAAATAATATGAACAAAATAATCCACAAGCATTAACACCTAACAAAACACATCTTTATATCAACTATAATACTACACTAACAAATTATGATATTTGCTATTGCAAATACCAGGATATTTTAGTATACTATATTTGTAACATTGTTATTATTGAGAAACGGAAAAAAACAATATGCTTGCTTTCAACATTATTTCCTTCGATACTTCTGTAGTCATGATATATTCACCACAATATTTCGGTTTAACAATATTTTGGATGTGATAGTCAAGTATTAAGCCCTTTCCCTGATTGAACCCCCTAAAAGGAGGGGTTGTTTGGGCACTTGCTCTCATGTATTTTATTAGTTATGTCTACTTAAATAGTAGTAAGTTTAGAATCCTTTAATCCTGAAGTCAACACCATCATAAACATGTCACTTCAGACTGCCAGAGTTCCACCTGAGTGGAAGCAGGCCAAACTACTACCATTATTAAAAAAGCCTTCCCTAGATCCTAATACGCCAGCTAGCTATCGACCCATATCTCTTCTCCCGGCCATGGCAAAGGTGTGTGAAAAAGCAGTCTACAAGCAGTTGGCCACCTTTGTGGAGACATCCGGAGCCCTTCATCCTGCTCAATCGGGATTTAGGGCAACGTATAGTACGGAGACGGCCCTTGTCGAAATATCGGAGGCGATTAGAGAATGTTTGGATGCCGGCAGTAGAGCGGCCCTCATTTTGTTGGACCTCTCCGCCGCGTTCGATACGGTGCCCCACCGTCAATTACTTGCTCGTCTTTCGAATATTGGCGTTTCTGGTCCAGCTTGGGGCTGGATTAAATCATTTCTGAGGATAGAACTCAGCAGGTATGGATACCTCGGTTCTCCTCGGCCCCTAGAAGGGTGACCACGGGCGTTCCACAGGGCTCTACTTTGAGTCCTCTCCTCTTTAATCTCTACGTTACGCCCCTGATCTACTTAGCAGAGGAACTGGGAGCGAAGATCATAGCTTATGCTGATGACACTCAGCTTCTTTTTACCTGGAAGGAAAACGACTTGTCCCCAGACCAAGTTAAAAACTGTCTCTCTGCCATTTTTAAATGGCTTGCACTCTCAGAGCTTAAGTGCAATGAGGACAAGTCGGAGATACTACTGTATGGCTCTTTCCCCCTACACTTTAGGGAGACGATCTGGCCTACAGAGTACCCCTTGCCAAAATCTACCGGCAATCCAGTTAAGAATTTGGGGGTGTGGTTCAGCGAGGACCTCCGGTTCTCCCCTCAGATAAAGAGACTTGCTGGTATGTGCTTCGGCATATTGAAATCTCTTAGAAAGTTCCTGCCTCTGCTTCCCAGACCAGCAAAGGAGATGGTGACACGAGCTCTTATCCTGTCACGCATTGATTATGCCACATTGGCTTGCCTGGATATCAGCTAAAAAAATTACAAACAATACAAAATGTGGCTGCTAGAGTTTTGCTTGGCATTCCTGGAAGATCTAGCATGAAACAACACCTTCGGGACCTACACTGGCTTCCTGTGGCCAGACGTGTCCAGTTTAAGGCTCTCATTCTCGCTCATGGAGAGTTGCATGGAACGGGGCCGCCCTATCTCAGAAGACGCTTTAGTTTCTATGAGCCCAAGAGACAACTGCGCTCAGCTGCGCAGCGTTTAGTTGTGATTCCCCGTTTTTGTCTTTCTCGCACGGGGGCAGCTCTTTATCTTTTAAGGACGCATTAGCCTGGAATGCCCTTCCCTTTGAACTACGGAACACTCAAGACCTCAGGCTGTTTAAGAAGCACCTAAAGACTCTGCTGTTTAATTAAGTTGTGCTTTTCTCAGTTTCACTGCTTTTTAGTTGGCTTTCGCGCCGGGACACTCTTGAGTAGCCGTGCGCGTTACAAATGCCAATAACATAACATAACAGAAGTGCTATAAGTGTGGAAAACATTTTACCAACATGTGTGCCTTGTGTACTAATGGCCAGATGTATCAAAGGGTTTTACCTATTCTGTGTCCATGGGAAAATGCTTTAGTACATATGGCCCACTAAGGGGCAGATTAACAAGAAAGTGCCGCAGCGTGGCATCGCAAGCCCTTTGGCTGCGCCACGCTGCGGCACTTTCAAAGCACAGGAATGCGACATATTTACAATAATATGTTACATTCCTGTGCTCTCCCCTGCGCTGGCGCACAAACAGCTGCCATGCGCTGGCGAAGGCACCCTTCCACCATGGTGCAAGGATGCCTGCGTCATGGGGAGATTGTTTTGTGCAGGAAGGGGCACCTTCCTGCACAAAAACAATCACTACACGCATTTTCCTCTTTCAATGCTTGCTGTAGAATGCAGCACTCATTGAAAGAGGAAAAAAACGAGGAGAAATGAAAACATTTCTCCTCGTTGCACCTCGCTACACCACCCCTAGGGTGGCGTAGCATTCTGACACATTTCCAGGTTTACGATTCCTCGTAAATCTGGAAATGTGTCTGTTTCCATGGGTGTTGCGTGGGAACACCCACAGCAACACCCATGGAACGCACCTTTCACGCAAAGTGTTGCGTATAAAGGGGTCGTATTTACAAGGACAGGAAAAGTCACGCAGGGTGGCTTTTCCTGTCCTTGTAAATATGGGGCAGTGAAATGCGCCGCCGGTGCGTCACGATAAGTGACCCACTGGTGGCGCAAGGGGCTTGTAAATCTGCCCCTAAGAGCCTTACCTGGAGTTATGGTGGTGATCTGCTGTCAAATATATTTAGAGATCTCAGGTTCCCTGGCAGAAATCGCTGTGCTTTCAAAGGAGCTATTCAGCTGCTTAGAAAACTGTTTTCATATTTCAAAGCGGAAATATGTGTTTGTAAAAAAATAAACAATGACACTGACATCTGGGAGTTTTCTCCCAGAGTGTGGAGGTTGTTTTTGTCTTTTTCTGTTTGGGATTACAAGGCTTTTCCTGGTGGTCCCAAACAGAAAAATAAGCATGTCAGAATGTTAGTCCTCAATAGGACAGACAGTCTAAGGAACTTACACCTGTAGTCAGATGTCCATGTGGTGGTTTGTGTAAGGTTTCTGCCTACTGAGCCAGCAAGGGATCTGCCTATAGGAACATGATGGTTCTGCCTGTGGAAACTTGATGATTCATCCAACCCTAAATAGAGACGGCGGACTATCAGCTTGGCATGCAGGTACTCTGCCACATTTGTAGTGGAGCACTCAGTCCATCACCTTGCAAATAACCCCTCGAGTTAGGATGTTGTGGAAACTAACCACACTGGCTCGCACCTCATGTGCCACTCCCATTAGAACTCCGATTTTTTTTATCTCCCGTCCACAATAAGGATTGCAGAAATTCTGTGCTACTAATATCTTTTCCACAGTAATGAGCGCTAGATGTGAATGTAAAAACCCACAAAGCCTTCTTTGTGGAAGAAGATCTCTGATGTGTGGTCACAGATGCAACGTTTTGCACCAAACATTTTGACATAATATCCATAATTCTTTAAAACGTCTCTTGTCTTTAAAAAAACATTACTATTAATGTATTACAAAACACAGTCCTTGTTGCTCAACTCTGCCGTTATCAATATAGACTAATGAAAAGTGAAAGTAGCATTTTACCCAAATACAACACACTTGATCAGTACTCATCATTGGAATACACACCATGCTCACAATATTTTTGTGATAGACACTAACACGTGGAGATAATTATTATGCACAAATAACATTTGCTTCTGTTTTAGGCATGTTATTACCCACATTTTACATGTTTTGTGTTTGCTATTCTCTCCCGAGAAAAGCTTGTGGTAACAGCCAGAGAAAAAAACATGTTTTTTAAAAATCGTCGACAATAGCTTAATGCTATAAAACGCACTGGCTCAAAATCTGGCGAAAATATTGTTTCCACATGTTAATGGACTAGTACAATAACACAAATGACCCATTACGGTTTTCAAAATTAGGCCATTCAATTAAATGAGGCAAAAATCCCTCATTAAAGAGTTCTCCCTAAGTGGCACTGCTAGAAACTGCTACGTGTTCATGGTATGCACCATGTTCTTATTAAATCTAGGATGTTTTAGAAGGAAGGAATTTTGCTGTGAAGAAAGGTTTTCGCTGGGCCCGAGCACAGCGCCATCACTCCAGAGTGCCCATAAATTATTTTACTGAATAATAGATCTCCAAGGGCATTTTCATGGATTTAATGTCAAGAATGAAACATTGCATTTCAATGTCTGTGCAGTCTTAAAGAGCGACAATGAAAGAAACGGTTGCATTTACTGAAAAATGCAATTAATTTTGTCTCAGCATCATTATGTAAAGACCCGCGACCAGCTGCATGCCAGTCTCTGCTTTATATTAGGGCCTGCTTTATTTCTATCACACATTTCAGTTTTCAATAGGTGGAATCTCTTAATAAGCAGAGACAAAGATAAGAAACCAGTGCTCCTTTTCCATTTTCCTTAGCATACCCTGTGTTAACCAGTCTCTTAGTAACAGGAATCATTTATATGCGCACGTGCGCATACAGTTTAGTTGAAAAATGCTTCCTATGTATTATAAATCTGTGGCGGCAATCCTAAAAAAAAATGGATGAGCCAACATGGTGGCTAAAACTTCAAGAATCCATGAGCCCCATTGTGAATATTTTAGACACAGTTGCCCTTTCCACACCTGCGACATTGTGCTCTCATTGGTAACTGCGCGGAGGGAAAAAAACATGCCTGGCGGTCAGTTTACCACGATTTTTTTTCCATTCACGAGCATTATGAAATCATCTCTGGTACTTCTAGGAGCTGCAGTAGAAATGCCTTAGGTGATCTGATAATCCCACCGCACCTGGGAATGCTCTGAGATGTCATCCACGACTTTTTGGTGCTGGAGAATGCTTGCAGAATTATGGCAGAATCATTGTTTCTCCTCCAATTACCATGCCCATATCTAAATATGGCAGAGAGGGCTGGCAGTAATGACTTGAGGAGCCCAGACTTTTCATTATATATACCAATTTAGGGGCATATTATCAAGGGCCATTTCGCCGCTTTTTTGGCTTTAAAAGCCAAAAAAGCGGCGAAAATTACATCGCCCTGTTTACAAGGCGGCGCTAACATGCATTAGCGCATGTTAGCAGCCGTTTTTCAAACGCCTAGCTTTGCATCGCTAAGAGATGCAAACTAGGCGTTCCTTTCAGGAAACAACAGGAAGATGATCGCCAACCGTACATCGACGTATTTACAAGCTCTCCCAGAAAAAGCGTAGCGTTGAAAAAATCCGCGCTAACCGCGGATATCGCCTAATACTAACGTCTGCTAAATTCTCGACTTAGCCATGTACATAATGGGAGGTCGATTGTTTGGTTACATCCACTTCTCCCTATTTACAACATTTTCTTCAGCGATGTTCTAACATCCCTGGTTTTCATGCGATATTGATGACAATCGCCGTATATCGCCGGATTTCACATCGCCTGTTAGCAAATCGTTGCAAATACGCCGCTAACATGGCGATGTGATCCGGCGATATACGGCGATAATGAAAATGCGCTAGACGCGTTTAGCGATATTTATCGCTCGTTGTTGATGATATGCCCCATAGTTCATAATCAGGGTTGTGCGATTACTTCTCTGCACCATAAGGCCTTCCTATTCTCATATCATGAAGCCAGTGTCCAAGTTGAGGTTCTTTGCCGAAAATGGAAAAGTCAATTCACTGCAGCTATTTTTATCCTAAAATCAAGAGCAAACCCTACTATTCCAACAACCCAGTCCATTCAGCCTATTGTCTTCTCGTGTTACCAAAGTACATCTTCATTCAAAAAAAATGTGTTGCTTCTGTCTCAGAAGCTACATGGCTGGAATGATCTTCTGATCTCAAAGTCTCCTCAAAAGACCACCATTTCCGAGAGTACCTCCAAGCCTTCCAGTTATATCTTATTTAACGTATTTCTTATTTCCACTTTGAACCCCAGATAGAGTGCCTAGAAGCAATTTGCACTCTGCAAGCACCAACCCTTAAATAATGATTTCATATTTAATTGTTATTAAACTGCAATTTTTTACTGAATAGAATTCCACCTACTTAATGGTAATTGGAACCCTAAAAATTCTGAGACAGACCTTGGACTTGCTCCTGATAGCATCCCGGAAAACTACTATTCATGCCCTTGTTACCTCTCAGTTTGATTACTGTAATATCCTTTATCTTGGAATAGTCAAAGGGAGTCTCAAAACACTCCAAAGAGTCCAAAACGTGGCAGCCCGCTTGGTTCTCAACCTTCCTAGATGGCCATCAGCTTCGGCGGCTCTCGCCACTCTTCATTGGCTCCTATCAGAAAAAAGAATTCGCTTTAAAGCTATGTGTTTATGTCACAGAATCCTCTCCCAGAAAGGCCCTAAATATCTACGCAATATGATACAACCTTATCTTCCTTCGCCCAATCTGAGATCTTCTAAGGCTAACCTAGTGTTAGTCCCTCGGGTCTCTAGAGCCAGGTTAGGAGCTCCTTCTTTCTCTTTTTTGGTAGCCAAGGCCTGGAAGTCCTTACCTGCCCAACTGCGAGTAGAATCTTCTGAAATATTGTTCAGGAAGAAACTTAAAACCTGGCTGATTGGGTCTCCTTAGACTGGTTGGCGACCACTGTGTACTTGCCCATTTTTCAGGTTCATAACGCGGGGACACACCATACGGTGTCACCAAGTGCTTTAGAAATCTCACCGTTCTCATCATTTGTTTTGGTGTAGATATAGCCTAGAAATGTTCAATTAAAAGCATGTCAAAGTTTGTTTTCAGAACTGTAGCCATGGCAACTCCCTTACATTTGTCTATGTGGCTAATTGTTATTGCCCACATTAAAAAACCTATTCCTTTAAACATTCATATGATGTCAATATATGGTCTGAATAAGACCATCTAGCAAGAGCAGAATGATTACGAGAGCAAGTAAGCATAATTGTTCCTTGATCCACTGTACGAGATGAATGTAAAGTGCCCCCAGCCTCCCTGATGAAATAAGTAATGTCCCTACACAAGCCATTGAAGAAAGGTGCTACCTTTACTTTATATTTCTTCTGGAAATGCATTATCTTATATGTAGTTTAACACAGTTATATGTAGCTATTACCATTAGCATATGTGTGTGCAAGAGCACCATAGCTCAGCTGAATTTAAGCCAATTTAGTATGATTTTTGGTTAAAATTATCCTCTTTTCTCACTTTCTTGCCGGCACCTCACTTTTCTTCCTTGTTAAGGGCCGCATAGTGTTCTTGACAGGTTATCCTTTCTCAGCATTCAAGCTGTAAATAGTCATATCTTAACAAAACATATACTAATTGTCCGAGCTACCTGCATGCGTAAGGGCTTCCTTGCATCCTACAGTAAGGGATAAAGGCAAGTCTTTAATGCTGCATATCACTACGCATAGCCAGGTGTTTATATTCTCTTACATGCCACCACATTTAGGTCCCCCTAATTTTAACACCCATCCATTCCTGCAAAACCAACAAAACTTAGGCAGAATACAAAACTGTTCTGCTTTCTGCTATCCAAATACCTTGTTCGAGGGTCTGGCACTTACCTGGCCATTGGCTTTCTTGGTGTCCGTAGCTAGTGCCCTAAAATCGAATCCCTTGTATTTTAATAAGCATAAATTATGCCAGCCTTGTCATATCATGTGTTTTCTCTGGCAGGTTATATGCTGGACTAAAGAATAAACTGAAAATATGCCCGCACCAGAAATCGGCAAAAAGAAAAGAAGATGGACGTAATGCTGAATTATTCAAACATTCACCCCCAGTCACAGATCTGGGTTAAATCCATCATTTTTTTTGCACACCACGCCATTCCAGGTAATACCCAGCCATATGCAAATCAAATTTGGCCCTTTTCCCCATGGCCAGAAATCGGGCTTCGCTATTTTGAAATACCCCAGAACATCACCAAAAAGAAACAAGCTGTGTAACTTGGATAATATTGTCATTAAACATGTGTCCTGGACAATGTTCTCAATTGACTGTGCTTATGCACTGAAAATATTTCAATACCCTAAAAATGAGGGACATTGATGAGTTTGTTTATATACATGTTGAAGGAGGTATGCCATTGCCATTATAAAATTAAGGACCTGATTACGACTTCAGTGGTCTGACTGCCGGATCGCTGCTGCGGTGGTCGGGAGACTGGATGCTGCCAAGACGGCAGCATCCTGACTACCGTATTATGACACTACCACCGGGCTGACAGTGAGTCGGCAGATGTGGAATGACAGCAGCAGCCTTTGGCTCATAAAGAAAGCCTAAAGCACATGCCGCCGCAGTGGAGCGCCATTTGTACATCGGAAGCACTATGTATCATGCACCATGTCGTGCATGGCACACAGGGAACGCACAGCAGTGTAAACAGAGGGGGGCACAACATGTGCCCCCATGCACAGTCAATAATGGGCAAATACGCCCTGGGATCCTGTTTGGGGGCCCTTCCCCACCTTTCCGCCGACTTTTTAATGGCAGGTTCCCGGCCATGAAAAGGTCGGCGGAAAGGCAGGTCATAATCGCCACTGCGGTGCCGGCATCGGCACCACTTCCATAGCCCACCGCTTTCCCGATCGATGCCGCAGCGAGATTTAAGAATCTGCCAGTTGCGGCGGTCTTGTGGCTGTCTGACTACCCTTCTTGTAATCGGTCGGTTAGACCACAGAGGAGGCAGCGGTCAGACCACCACCAATGGTATGGTGATCTCAAGACAACTGTACACGTAATCAGGGCCTACATCTTTTCAGTCTGTAAAGTTTTAGATCAGTCTCTGATGTCTTTTTTTGTTGCAATTTTTATTGCAATAACTTTAAATAACAAGTGCACGCATTGTATACCCGTTGGAGAGTACCAGACAATATAATGCAATTTAAGAGCATCAGGTAACATAATGCAATGCAAGGCAATCAGGGAGAGGGGGAAGGGGGAGGAAAGGGGAACGGAGGGGAGGTATAGCACCCAAGGTACATGTGGTACACAGCGCGCTCCCCCTCCTGACGTTGTGGTGCATCCCTCCAGGTATGAGGGGTTGATGAGCCATCAACCTGAGCCAGCCAAGAAGGGGGAACGACGGGAGCTGGGGTTTCCGGTCTGGGCTGGGGTGGAGGGGAGAGGGATGTGCTCCCAGTGTAGTAGTGATGGGGCCAAAGAGGGTCAGGAGGGAAGGGGGATATGCGCTATCAGGCGGGAGGTGGAGGGAGGGTGGACCCATTTTGCCGGACCTGCAGGGTCCCCTGCTATCTGGCAGGAGGAGTATGGTAGACTCTACTTCGCACAGTAGAGCAGATGGTAACGAGGGTAGTGGTGGTGGTTCTCCCCTTGAAAGAGTGGTATGCGTACATGCATCTGTACATCTGCATGCCCTTTAGAGTAAGAAGGAATCAGGGTGGGGGTATGGGGAGTGTGTGGGGGGTAAGGGCTGTGATGAGGAGGAAAGGTAGGGGGGAGAAGATGGAAGTGGGGAGGGGACCGAAAAGACGTGGACTGGTGGGAAGCTGGGGAGTGGGGACGGGCCTCCCATGGGAGCATCAGGGATTGGCTGCTCGGTGTGCACGGACGCCTACCCTGAAGCGGCAGGGGATATGCAGAAAGGGGAGGGGAGGGAAGAAGGGAAGGGTGTAGGTAACATCCTATTCTTCAGGGATTATCTCATAAGAAAGGAGCCCATGTGTGTGTG
Source organism: Calotriton arnoldi (assembly GCA_963921515.1). Classification (NCBI taxonomy): domain Eukaryota; kingdom Metazoa; phylum Chordata; class Amphibia; order Caudata; family Salamandridae; genus Calotriton; species Calotriton arnoldi. Next base: position 2,607,794 of record CAWUFW010000988.1, on the reverse strand, counting down.
AACACCTCCACCTGGTCTTGCAGGTTGTAGATAACTCTTTCATGTGACGCCATTTGTATCATTGCCACTGTCCAATCCTCCGAGGTTGAGGGCACTGATGAACTCCACTGGCAGAGGATACAGATCTTGGCTGTGGCCAAGGCCATGTGGAGGAGGTGGTGTTGTGGGCGGGACAGTTCAGAGGGTGTCCCGGTGTCATGGAGGAGGATGACGGTAGGGGAGATAGGAAGTCGTAGCGATATGGATGCTCCCAGGGTATCCCTAACATATGCCCAGAAGAGGCGGATTGAGGGACACTCACAAAGGACATGAGCGTATCGCAGTGAGTATCCTCGCATCGTCAGCATTTCGCAAGGAGAAGTAGTCCTGCCCTGTTCAGTTTTGTTGGTGTCCAGTGCCACTCATGGAGCGTTTTGAAGAGGCAGCACTTCAAGCGGGCCTCCCGGGTGCCCCTGTCTAGGGCATCTAGGATGTCCGGCCAGTCCTCCTCCTCCAGAGTGATCTGGAGGCGGGCTCACCATTTGACGCGAAGGTTGCATAGAAGAGGTAGGGAGAAGAGGTTTCCTGAGAGCATGCCGTATAGCCCCGACAATACCCCTCGTTTTCGGCCCCATGTAGTCAGGGATGTCACCACAGGCGATGATTGCTGGGACCAGGGGCGTGGGCCCAAGCAACGCCATAGGCAGTGCTGCCACCATACTTGCTGCAGTTGGAGAACAAATTCCTCCCTCAGGGTGTCGAAGGATTTCAGACCCCCGTCATGCAGAATTTTCTCCAGAGTGTGGATGCCTGCTTCTATCCAAGAGGTCCAATGTAGAGGCTGCCTGTCTATACGCAGACCCCAATTGTCCCACTATGTTGCCTTAGTATGCAAGTAGGCGTCCATGCCGAAGAAGCGGTGGTCCCGTAGCCAGGCCTTTTGTGTAGCTTGTATTACAGGGTGTGTGGGGCGCAGCTGAGGGGTTTGACCTCCGTAGAGGGGGCCCAGACCTTCGCCGCCAGGGAGGAGCAAGCTCTCCATAAGGGTCCACTGCAGGGGATCTGGGGTGCCAGGAAGCAGGTATGCAAGTTGGAATGGATGGAGGGCTAGAGTGTAATGCTCTGCAGACAGTAGGCCCAGGCCTCCACATGGGAGGGCAAGATGGCGGCTGACATCTCAGCCGTGTGAGCAGCTCCACGTACTCCCTGAGTAACACCCCTTCACCATGAAAACGCTAACCTCGGAGGATATCTAACAGGAGCAAATAACGGCAGGAGCAAGAAAAAAAAAGCAATACCTGGTCCTTTTTTCAAAAGGATGTTTTGGCGGCTGCAGTTTCGATATTCTTGTTTACCGGCCCCTTCACGTCTGGTTTTGACTAATCCTCTTTTCTGGGCCACCGGACAGTTTACCAGGTCGTGGATTACAAGCTCGATGGGGCCGAAAGTGCCAGGCAAAACTCCCAGGTTACGCGGCGGTCTTCCTGCGGCTACCGGCAGCCCGTCCAAAGTCGATGGGGGACCAGAGAAAAACCACGCCGGAACGGGGAAATCTGCTGGCAGACAAGGAATCAGCGGTACCACGGAGCGTGAAGGTGAGAAGGGAGGCGGAGGCGGAGGAGATCCTGCCGCACGCCCAAAACGCACAGTGTCTTCATTTTTTCGCGCACAGCAGTCAAAACTAAAAAATGCAGGAGAGGCTAAATCGGAGGAAAGAATCCAGGGCAAGACTTTGAATCCAGCGGATGAGTCTAGGATTTCTAGTGTTTGCGATGATGTACTGAGTCCCGGGCTAATCATGGAGGCGGTACAGGTAAACAAGCAAAGTTTGACTGAAGGCGAGGATAGCGCTGAACCTGCCCTGGCGCTACAACATACCCCAGTAGTCGTGACTGAGAGTGCTGAGGTTAGTTTAATGCTGATTAATCCCAATGTGGCAGAAGGGAGGGATGCAGACAAACAGCCACAGACCCAAATACAAGGCATTCTGGGAGATGTAGTTTGCCACAATGATTCTATGGGAATTCTGTCAGGTGCGGTAACAGTAACCCATAGAACAACATCCAGGTCAAATCAATTGATAACCGCTGTACAAGATCAAGATCAGAGCAGCCTCGGCTTGGGTAAAGAAGGGGAAAGCGGGGAGAAATTATTTTCTTTATCTGACCCATCCCTTTCCTCTGGAGAAGAGAGTCTGGAGGGGGGGTGGGCTGATGAGGATAGCGACCCGGGTACCCCCGGTCCGACTCTGGAAAAATACGGTATTGATGTTGATAACACCTTAAAAGCATCAAATACGGTCCACAAAAATAAATGGAACCCCCAAGATCAAGATAAACCCTTAGACCAAGGTAACTCATTGGCGTGGGATTACACCTACTCCCCGAAACTAGATGAAAAAAATGGGTCAACAAGAGCAGCTGGATATGATCAACTTCCAAATCAAGATCAACCAGGAGCAATCACCCTTGCTACCATTTATCAAACCATCCTAGCTCACAGAGAGGAGACACGGGCTGAAAGCGCAAGGATTCAGGGTGGTTATTGCAAAGTTCAAAATGCAATCCGCAGAGTGGCAAAAGCCTGTTCAGACTTTTCTGTTAGAGTTGGTGAAGCAGAAACCAGAATATCAACAGTGGAGGACGAACTTGCTGGGCAACGAACTCGGATTCAACTTTTGGAAGCTCAGAAGCAAGACACTACTTGGAAACTTATGGATTTAGAAAATCGAGCAAGAAGGAATAATCTCCGAATATTAGGAGTTCCGGAAGGCTTGGAAGGTTCTGATGTTCTTCGGTTTGTCCAGGAACTATTTAGCGAGGCATTTCCGGACCTTCAACAGTGGGACTGGAAGAAAGAGCTTCAAAGAGCCCACCGCTTTCCGTTTAAACATTCTAAAAAGTACAGTCAAACAGAAAATAAACCTCGGGCAATTTTGATTTGCCTGAATAATTTTCTTTCCCGGGAGGCTCTTTATGATTTAGCAAGGCCCAATAGAAAACGGAAGGGTAAAGGCTGTGAATTCTTTGTCCGACCAGATTATTGTCAGGGGACTGTAGAAAAGAGGTGGCAGCTCCGGCAGTTAATTCCGGGCTTTCAAGCAAAAGGGGTGCAAGTATTTTTACTTAATCCGGCAAGCTTGAAAGTAATAGTCAATGGGACTGCAAAGTTTTTCAATTCTGAAATTCAGGCAAAAGAATTTTTGAGCACCCAATAGGGTGGTAATACTGATGGTTTGGGTTAGGGATGTTGCGTATATTGATTGCTGAAGCTTTCCCTTTTGGTTTTTTTTTTTTTTCTTATAGGTCTTTGTTGAAGGGGTTAAGCTCAGGGAGAGGGAAGGAGCACGCTCGTCATCACTGAGGGCTATTCGCCCTTACGCTCATAAATCGGGGGTCAGGGTGGGTCTGAGGGATGGGTGGGTGGGTAAGGGAAGCGGGGGCGGAGGGGGGTGGTGTGGTTGGGAGGGGGAGGGGCAAAAGTTTTGTTTTGTTTTCATTGATTTTCTGGCTAGGTATGTAATCTATATCTGGAATATTGCTGAACAGTCCATATTTTGGTTTGCGGAGTGGGTTTTCTTTTTTTTAGGTGAGGATGGCTAATATACGAATCTGTTCAATCAACATATGTGGGCTTAATGAAAAAGAGGAGTTTTAGCAAAACAATTACAACTTATGCATATAGATATAGTTTGTATTCAAGAGACCCATATACAACGGAATAATCGTAGATGGCTGGGGGATGTTGGATATGAATTATTGGCTTGTACAAAACAGAGTATCAACATTAAAGGGGTGGCAATTTTGGCCAAACATGGTCTATGTACATATAAACGGGCTAAGACCGATATGCAAGGCCGTTGGGTAATAGTTGAGATTTCAATAGCTAATCTTTTGTTTACATTGTGTTCCATTTATGGGGCTAATCTTGATGATCCAGATGTCCTTAATTTTCTGAGTGTAGAATTAGCACTCTGGCCAACCCCCTTAATATTTTGCGGAGATTTTAACATACATTTAGATAGCCATTTTGATTTATGGGACTCAACCTCGCATGTCTACCAAGGAAAGAAGCCTAGGATTTTCCGAGCTTTGCAAGGGTTAGCTACCGAACTTGGGTTGGCTGATTGCTGGCATAAATCAAATTCAAGTGATCCTGGCTACACTTATTATTCTATCCCCCACAACAAATATGTTCGGCTAGACTATTTTTTTCTGTCAAATCAAATAGTTCATACTTGTAGAATTGAGATGTTTCCCAGAATAATATCCGATCATAATCCCTTAATTATTGAACTTCCAACACAGGGTATTAAAAAGATCATTAAGCCCTGGACTTTTGAAAGAAAGCTTTTGCTCGATCCCACATATCGGGCGCATATGGCAAATTGGATAGTGGAGTTCTTTTCTATTAATCGAAATACAGCCTCTATTAGTATAGTATGGGATGCCTTTAAGGCTGCCGTTAGAGGGGAGACTCTTAGTTTTTCAATAGCACGACAAAAAATAATACATAATGAAACTAAAGAATGGATAAGACAATTACGGATAGAAGAAAAGGAGTTAATTAGTAATATTCAGATGGGGGCAGGCACTGAAGTCACTTTGCAGAAGATTGCTATCCTTAAATCTAAACTTTATAGGAACTTTAGCAAGGAATTGGCGGCCACATATACTCTACAGAGGACAGAGTCATATGAGTTGGGGGAAAATACGGGCAAAGTTCTAGCAAAACGGACCCAACAACGAGAAACTATTAACCGCATACTTAAAATACAGAACTTAGATGGTCAGATCCAGGACTCTCCGGATGGTATCCTTAGGGGGTTCAAGGACTTTTATAAACATCTTTATTCGCAAGACCCCCTAACGCCACAGGGCCCTGATAAACAAAAAGAGGACCACCTAGGGGATTTATTAGGGGAGTTTCTGAAAGACATTGTAACACACAAAGTCTCCGCTGATCAGAACCTAGCATTAGAAACCCAATTTACCTGGGAGGAAACAGAGCTCGCGATAACTTCGCTGGCAGTAGGTAAAGCAGTGGGTCCTGATGGTATTCCGCTGGAATTTTATAAAACTTTCCGCAAGGAACTTCAATCTGACATCCTAAGGTTACTTGAACATGCCCGTAGCAATCAACAAATTCCCGATTCCTGGCGGAAAACCATCATTATTGTTTTTAAGAAAAAGGAAAGCCCGAACAGATGCCAGCTTCTTATCGACCAATAACATTGATTAATGCTGATAATAAAATATATTCTAAACTTTTGGCAAATCGATTACGACAGGTTATCACTCCGTTGGTATCCCCAGGTCAACATGGTTTTATCCCGGGAGGGATACAACAGATCATATACGTCGGGTAGTGGCAATATTGGATTGGGCACAGGCCACGGGAGCACCGCTGGGAGTTCTCCTCCTAGACGCTGAGAAAGCGTTTGACAGGGTCTCCTGGCGGTACCTGTGGTCTGTTCTACAATGGAAGGGGTTTAGTTCGGGGTTTGTACAGGCGGTCAAAGTTCTGTATTTGGCACCGGAGGCAAGGGTTCGGATTGCAGGGCAGGAATCAGAGACTTTTACAATCAGCAGGGGTACTAGACAGGGTTGCCCCTGCTCTCCTCTTTTATTTGCCCTTTATATCGACCCCTTTCTAACAAAACTGGAGAACTATACCCGGATTAAGGCGATGGAAATTGGTGGGGTCAAATACAGAGCATTAGCTTATGCAGATGATATAGCCATACTTACCAGCGACGCCTGCTCTGCGTTTCTAGCTGTCAAGGATTTGGCAGCCCAATTCGGAGTATTTTCTGGGTTTAAGCTCAATGCTAATAAGACCCAAATCTTATGTTCTGGCCCGCCATACCCTTTAGATTTTCCGGTAGTTATGGAAGCAGACTATCTGGGTGTGACAATTTCCACCCAAGTGGAAAGCATCCCAGATTTGAATATTAAGCCGATCATTAATTCAACAAACAGGCAATTAGAAAGATTGGATCATTTACACCTTTCCCTAATGGGGCGTTGTAATGTTTTAAAAATGCTAATTTTACCTAAGTTTTTGTATCTATTTCGGACAATACCCCTAGAATTCTCATCCTCTTATTTTTTAAACATCGATAGGATGTGTACTAGATTTCTTTGGGGTTACCGGAGACCAAGAAAAGCAGGTAAATGGCTGATGCTTCCCAGTCAGAAAGGGGGCCTGTCTGTTCCTAATTTTCTATTATATTATTGGGGAGCATTACTTCAACAAATGACAATACTTCTTGTGGGCTCTGGAGTAGATATACCGCTGGCATGTAGCCCATCTATTTATGAATTAAGTTTGGGGAAACAAGCAGTGGGCTGCCTGGCAGCGATTTTTGAACCCAGCTATTATAAAAAGACACGGTTTAAGATCTTGAAGGCAGCCTATAAGGTTTGGAAACAGGTCCAACGGAGGCTAAAGATTCCAAATCTAAATGTCTATTCCTCGCTGGTGAACACACTAACTCTTCCTCCAATTTTTCGTGATCAGGTTACATACAACTGGGGGAATAAAGGCCTCCTAGTAATAGGAGATCTATATAGGCATGGTCAACTGGTACCTTTTTCTATTTTGCAAGATAAATATGGGCTGGGTAGAGGAGACTTTTTAAATATCTTCAAATACGAAGTTATTTGGAGAAAGAAAATCAGAGGGTACCTTTCAACACCGATAAAATCCCTTTGATAGAACTAATGATAAAAAAAAGCCGATTAGGGAAATTATATACAATCTTGCTTGAATGTTTCCCTGATGATTTGGTGGCACAATCAAGTAAGTGGGCTAACAAAATGGGGGATAGGAATAGATTTAGAAGATTCCTTGTTACTAGCTAACCAGGTTTTAATCACAGGTAGTCTAAAAAGTCAACATTATATGTCAATATTTGATCTGTACTATACTCCGGCTAAGATCGCAAAATGGGGGGTGTTCGAGGAGGGAAATGTAACAGATGCAACCTTATAGCCGCAGATACAGTACATATGTTTTTTGCATGTCCAAAACTAACTGATTTCATCCAGGGCATAGAAACTTTTTTTCATTGTCTCTAGGGATTCCGGTTGTAATTCATCCAGCTCTTATTATCTCTGGAATAAGTAGTAATGTGTCAAATAATTGGACTAGGTCAATTGTAGAATTGGTGTTTATTGCAATGGCTATTGCCCGCCTGTGTATAACATCTGAATGGATCTGGGTCGATCCTCCTACAGTTTCTAATTGGCGTGCGCGACTTTTTGCAGCTTATAATATTGAAGTTGCGATCTATAATTTAAAGGGCCGTAAAAAAAAAGATAGGGGGTTACGGATGTGGGCACCAATTTCTAACCTTATGGACTAAATTAAGCTAGCTATGTTTTACGTTTAATTTCTATATTTTCTGTGTATATGTTTCTAGAGATTTTTGTTTTCTGTATAAAGTGGATATAAATGATATTCATGTAAAATGCTAATGCCTTATATAAAAACAAAACAATAAAAAAAAAAAAAAAAATAGAGTAAGAAGGAATCAGGGTGGGGGTATGGGGAGTGTGTGGGGGGTAAGGGCTGTGATGAGGAGGAAAGGTAGGGGGGAGAAGATGGAAGTGGGGAGGGGACCGAAAAGACGTGGACTGGTGGGAAGCTGGGGAGTGGGGCGGGCCTCCCATGGGAGCATCAGGGATTGGGTGCTCGGTGTGCACGGACGCCTACCCTGAAGCGGCAGGGGATATGCAGAAAGGGGAGGGGAGGGAAGAAGGGAAGGGTGTAGGTAACATCCTATTCTTCAGGGATTATCTCATAAGAAAGGAGCCCATGTGTGTGTGAACACCTCCACCTGGTCTTGCAGGTTGTAGATAACTCTTTCATGTGACGCCATTTGTATCATTGCCACTGTCCAATCCTCCGAGGTTGAGGGCACTGATGAACTCCACTGGCAGAGGATACAGATCTTGGCTGTGGCCAAGGCCATGTGGAGGAGGTGGTGTTGTGGGCGGGACAGTTCAGAGGGTGTCCCGTGTCGTGGAGGAGGATGACGGTAGGGGAGATAGGAAGTCGTAGCGATATGGATGCTCCCAGGGTATCCCTAACTTATGCCCAGAAGAGGCGGATTGAGGGACACTCACAAAGGACATGAGCATATCGCAGTGAGTATCCTCGCATCGTCAGCATTTTGCAAGGAGAAGTAGTCCTGCCCTGTTCAGTTTTGTTGGTGTCCAGTGCCACTCATGGAGCGTTTTGAAGAGGCAGCACTTCAAGCGGGCCTCCCGGGTGCCCCTGCCTAGGGCATCTAGGATGTCCGGCCAGTCCTCCTCCTCCTCCAGAGTGATCTGGAGGCGGGCTCACCATTTGACGCGAAGGTTGCATAGAAGAGGTAGGGAGAAGAGGTTTCCTGAGAGCATGCCGTATAGCCCCGACAATACCCCTCGTTTTCGGCCCCATGTAGTCAGGGATGTCACCACAGGCGATGATTGCTGGGACCAGGGGCGTGGGCCCAAGCAACGCCATAGGCAGTGCTGCCACCATACTTGCTGCAGTTGGAGAACAAATTCCTCCCTCAGGGTGTCGAAGGATTTCAGACCCCGTCATGCAGAATTTTCTCCAGAGTGTGGATGCCTGCTTCTATCCAAGAGGTCCAATGTAGAGGCTGCCTGTCTATACGCAGACCCCAATTGTCCCACTATGTTGCCTTAGTATGCAAGTAGGGGTCCATGCCGAAGAAGCGGTGGTCCCGTAGCCAGGCCTTTTGTGTAGCTTGTATTACAGGGTGTGTGGGGCGCAGCTGAGGGGTTTGACCTCCGTAGAGGGGGCCCAGACCTTCGCCGCCAGGGAGGAGCAAGCTCTCCATAAGGGTCCACTGCAGGGGATCTGGGGTGCCAGGAAGCAGGTATGCAAGTTGGAATGGATGGAGGGCTAGAGTGTAATGCTCTGCAGACAGTAGGCCCAGGCCTCCACATGGGCGGCGCTCCATGAGCTTAGACACAGCTAGCCTGGGCCGTGAGGGCCCCACATGGAGGACTGGATCAGCGTGTTGATGGTGCGGAGGGAGGCAAGAGGCACTAATTTGGGGAGCATGCCCAGTGTGTAAGTGAAGCACAGTAGGGTGACCATTCTCACTGCTTGCACCCTGCACCACAAGGAAAATCCCAGAAGTGACCATTTCTCAAAATCCAGTTTCATCTGGGCTATCAGGGGTCTAAGTTGTCCGACACCACCTCGGCTAGCCCTTTATTGACCAGGATCCCTAGGTATTTGAGACGGGAGGCCTGCCAGCGGAAACGGTAGCTGGGGATCGCCGCTTTCGTGGTACCAGAAGAAAGCGGCAGGGCCTCGCCCTTGTCCCAGTTTACTTTGTAACCGGACAGAGCCGTGAAGCCGTCGATGACGTCCAGCAGGCCTGGTAGGGAGAGTTGGAGGTCTGTGAGGGTGATCAGTACATCGTCAACATACAGGTCAATTTTGGACAGACCACCTGCAAGGGGAATTCCTGCAATAAGAGGCGATTGGCGAATAGCAGCTGCAAGGGGCTCCATGGCCAGGAGGAACAGGAGGGGGGAGAGTGAGCAGCCTTGGTGAGTACCCCTTTGGATCAGGAAAGGATCGGAGATGAAACCCCCGCAGTTGACTTGGGTGGTTGGGCAGTCATATAGCAGTCGTTCGTTGGCGATAAATTCGCTCCCCAATCCGAAGCGCTCCATCGCTGCAAAAAGGTATCCCCATTCGATGTGATCAAATGCTTTCTTGGCGTCCAGGGAAAGGGCCACCCTGTCCTCCAGGACATCCTTGGCCACCCAAAGGGTATGGGCCTGGGTGCAAAGGTGTTTCCTAGGGGAGCGGCCCGGTACAAAACCAACCTGCGTGTGGTGTATCAGGGAAAGCGCCAAGACGCTGGCAAGTATTTTAATGTCGCCATTCAGCAGGGAGATGGGCCTGTAGCTGCCACACAATAATGAGTCCCTCCCTGGTTTGGGTAGAACTGCGATCATTGCTCTGTTGGAGAGTGGTCCCAGTGAGGCTGTCTGTTCAGCCTCCCAGAACGCGGTGTACAGTGAGTTGACTACCTCCTCGCCCGACCATCTATAGAATTCCACAGGGAAGCCATCTTCACCCGGGACCTTGTGATAGGGCAGTTTCGAGGTGGCTAATGCTATCTCGTCTTTGCTAATCTCCCCCATCAGTAGTTCCCTACCCTTGCCTGATAAGCAAGGGAGGTTCACGCATTCCAAGAAGGCGGCCACATGATGCCGCCTTGAAGTCGTCGGTGTCTCTGGGGGGTACTGCGTTTTGTAGAACGAGGCAAATTCATTGACGATGTCCAGCGGTCGGGTGAGGGTGTCGCCATTTTTTGGGGGGGAAAATCTTTTTATTGAAAATGAAACAAACAGACAAATAATAAAAAACAAATACAATGTGGTGCAATAATCAACCATCACAGGCAGTCATGATCGGTATACAGTCACTATCAAAGAAAGCTAAAACATAGGGTCAACAATTCGATCACATATCATACAGTTTCCTCTATTTTCAAACGTCAGATATCTTCATTGTCTATCAGTGCTAAAGGGGAGTCGGGGAATGGGGTACAGAGCAAACCCCTGCTTTCGTTCCATGCGCCCCAGATTTTCGCCCATTTGTGCGGGCAACCCCTACTCTCGTAAATCACTCTCTCTGCCTGCATACACCAGTCCATATCAGTCAGTGTGGCACAGTGGGACCCATCCCTTCCATGTACGTGCTATATTCCGTTTCACTGATCCGGGACAAATCCAATACAACCCTCTCCCAATACCGTTGAAGGACCGGGCATTCCCACCACTGGTGCAAATGGGTACCAACATGACCGCATCCCCGAGGGCAAGCCGGGGAGTGCAGCAAACCCATCTTGACCAGCGAGGCACTTGTATAATAGAATCTATGGAGTAATTTAAGCTGTATAAGTTTGAAGCGGGAACGAATCTCCACCTCGCGGGGGGAGGCGAGGGCCTCCCGCCAGTCGTCATCGTCCATGTCCCCAATGTCGGTCACCCATTTGGAACAAAGTCTATCCTGGGCGTCAGGTGTGTTGTTCAGGATTTTACGATAGGTTAGTGAGATGGCCTTCTCCTGGAAGTAGTCATCCAAGAGCCTGTCCTCCAGGGGTGCGGAGACTGGTAGGTCCGCTCCTTTAGGGATCACCCGGCTAAGAGCACTGCGAGCTTGGAGGTAGCGAAAGGTCTCCCCACTCTGCAGTTGATATTCTCTCTGCAGGTCAGCAAAAGGAGTCACTCCACCCGCCTTCCACATATCACCAACCTTTGAAAGGCCGATTAGTTCCCATTTATCGAACCCAGGGTGCCTAGACAACATCCCCAATCGGCATGAGTCAAGCAACGGGGTCACCCACGTAATTCTGTCTTTCCATCCTAGAGCAGCTGTCGCTTTGTTTCACAGAGCCACCGTGGTGGAGGTTGGGAAGAATCTGGGAGAGTATTTTGCGCCGCCATAAAGTGCCCTAAGATAGCCCCCTGGGAGCATGTTATGTTTGTCCATCCTATAGGCGGGGTCCGCAATAGGACGATGTGTCCAGTGGTTCAAGACCACGAGCTGAGAGGCCCAGTAGTAGGATTCAATGGCTGGCAAGGCAATACCGCCGTCATGCCAGCTTTTCGTAAGCTTGGTAAGAGCTCCACCGTCCCAAAGCAGGGCGCGCACCTCAACATCGACAGATTGAAAGTAGAGAGGCGGAACCACATGCAGAGTATTCTGTAGGACATATAGAAAGCGTGGTAGAGCCATCATTTTGTAGAGGGCAGCTTTACCTAGCAGCGTGAGCAGCAATGTTTTCCAGTGCTGTACATCCGCCCGAAGGCGGTTCAGGGGTGGCACCAGATTCCTATCGTAAAAAACGGAGGAATCTTGCATAATGTAGATACCTAAATACTGGAAGCCGTCGGTTACAATTTTGGCTTCGCAGCCCCTGGGAAGCAGTGGGGGATCTCCGCTCAGAACATAGATCAAGGATTAATCCCAGTTGATAGTGTAACCGGAGTACTTTTGAAAGAGAGTAAAAATATGTAGTACCCTGTGAATTGAGAAGCGGGGCCTTGCTATATAAAGCAAAATGTCTTCGGCGTACAGGGAGATCTTATCCCCCCAATCTGCCGACCAGTTGAGACCTCTGATAAGGGGGTCCCCCCGTATCCAAATAGCCAGTGGCTCAAGAGCCAAGGCGAAGAGCAATGGCGACAGGGGGCAACCCTGTCTCGTGCCTTTCCCCAAGAGGAAGGGAGCTGACCGCGCACCGTTTACTGCAACCCGCGCCATGGGCTGTGAATAGAGGAGGCGTACCCATGACAAGAATCGAGGACCAAACCTGTATCTCTCGAGTGCGGCAAACAAAAAGGGCCACTCAATCATGTCAAATGCCATTTTGGCGTCAAGTGACATAATGACGGAGTCTTCTAGGATGGTAAAGGCCCGCCCCATCACCCCGTGCAGTCGGCGGAGATTCAACGCCGTGTTCCTAGCCGGCATGAAGCCAGATTGGTCCGGGTGTATTAGTTTATGGAGATAGGGCGAAAGGTGCCGAGCAAGGAGTTTAGCTAGGATTTTGACTTCTGGATCCAAGAGGGAAATGGGTCTGTATGAACTGCAATGTTCAGGAAGCTTACCCTTCTTATGAATGACCGCAATTGTCGCAAGACGTTGTGTCTCGGGTAACACACCGGCCTTCACACTCTCATTGTACATTCGCACAAGGAATGGGGCAATTGAGGAGGCATTGGTTTTGTAAAGCTCAATGGGGAGGCCACTAGGGCCCATGGCCTTACCGGACTGCAAAGCGCCAATTGCCTTTAAGACCTCTTCGCCCGTCAGGGCGTCATCAAGATCTTCGACCTCTTGTGGTTCTAAGACCGGCAAAGGCAAAGTTGATAATAGTTCTGCCGCCTCCACCTGGGTGGATGAATTCGTTGTAGTATAAACCCGCCTGAAATGGTCAGCAAATTCCTCCGCAATCCCCCCTCTGTCATGTAATAACCTACCCTCCCTGTCGATAATCTGAGCAACCCATCTCTTAGCCATCTCTCTCTTTTCGAGCCATGCAAGCAGTTTACTGGCTTTGTCGCCTATGTCATAGACCCGATGCTGCGTGGCCCGGTACTGGGCCCTCGCCGATTCCTCTGCCATATCTCTATACTCTTTTTGTTTAATAGCCAATCTATGCGCGGTATCCGATACACCCGAGGACACCAGGTTCCCCTCAAGTCGGGCGATCTCGTTTTCCACCTCCTCCAGCTGTTTGCGTTTCTCCCTTTTATGACCTGCTATCACTGCTACCCCACATCCCCGAATCACAGTCTTGTAGGCCTCCCAAAGTATTACATTTGACTCAACAGACCCGTCATTTTCGGTAAAGTAATCCTTCGTGGCCTCCGTGAATGTGTCCCTGATCTGCGGCACTCTGAGGTACCATCGATTGAGCGGCATATCGCGACGGGTGGGGGGTGTCACTCCCTTATAATATGCCACGATTGGGGAGTGATCCGAGATGCCCCTGGGGAGAAAGGAGATCTCGCCAAACATGGGAAGCTGGGAGGCCTTGCTAAAGAGATAATCTATACGAGAGGCTCCCATGTGCCCCTGAGTGAAATGTGTAGTGTTTGGCCGTGGGGTTACAAGCCCTCCAAACGTTGATTAGACCCAGGGCCTCCAAGAAGTCCACCCATAGTCCACCGGTTGGCTCCTCACGTTTGGTCGGCATACGGTCAAGTTCGCCATTTAAAGCAGTGTTACAGTCACCCCCCATCAAAATGTCACCCTCTGGCAAATTCAAAATGTGTGGGCCCAGATCGCACAATGTGGAAGAATGGAGTCTGGGGGGAACGTATAGGGAAGTCACATTGAGGGATCGACCCTCCCACTGCCCAGAGGCCGTCACAAATCTACCCAAAGGATCCCGCGTAACTTTTTGGATTTGGAAAGGGAGAGAGTTATGTATCAGGACACCCACTCCTCTAGACCCTCTAGTATATCCTGTGTGAGCTACCAGTTTATAATCCCACCTATTGAGAGCGCAGTAGGAAACTCCCTGGATATGTGTTTCTTGGAGTAATACAATGTCTGGGGTGTGTCGTTTCAGAAATTGCAGAACTATACTTCGTTTGATCCGATCACCCAAACCATTCACATTCCAAGAGATTAATTTGAGGCGGCCCAACGGTGCAATCGTAGCATAATCAGCACTCATTCACAATGGTAGCTAGGGGCCCCTCCTCACGAGGGGTAACAAAGAAAGGTAACGTCTGACCCCCACCCGATCCCTGATACGTGATAAAACATGAAATAATGCCTGTGTAAGCAATAGGAAACTGACAAGCATGCTGCTGAGGACCAGGGCTGCGTTTAAGAAAGCACCCCTCATTTGACTGCACCGAACAAACATAAAACAAAAAACAACACCCAATAAAACACCCCGGAGCCCCCCCCACCCTGCCTCCCTGCAATGTGGACGTAGAACTGCCCACCCCCAATTTGCAGAGTGCCTGAATTCCCAAAACGAACATACTGAATAAGGGAGAACGCTACAAGCCCAACTACCCAAGAACATGAGTAATTTCCCCCAGAACTACTATTGTGTGAGTCTGCATACATCACGTTGATAGCAATGAACCCCTGTAGGCAGAGAGCTCCTATGGCCGCAAAGGAAGTCCCACAACCTTTAGAACACAGATGAAACGTACGTAATATATGAACTTGTCTACTACCTACAGCTGCCAGCCGGAGAGAGATAAAACACTATACAGAGCACCAAAGTTACATCGCTTCACATAGTCACCCTCGCTCTCGTGAGCCGCTCGGTAAACTCAGTCACCCACTGCATGGCACGAGAGTCTGCTGCCCATGTGAAAGAGGTCAGGGTGAAGTCCCGGAACCCGGCTCAACCTCCATCAGTCGCCTTCACCTCGGTCACTTCTTCCATGGCAGCCGTCCTGCCACTGTTGTCGGCTAGGGGAGGCACGTCCCCCACCTCCAGAGGAGCGCCAGCCTTCCAGCCACTCCCAAGATTCCTCCGGGGTCTGGAAGAACCATGATTTCCCCTCTGCCTGGACCCACAACTTGGCCGGGAATAGCATGGCGTACTTGAGGTTGTGGCCCCGGAGGGCCCGCTTTACTTCCAGAAAAGATCGACATTGTTGTTACACCTTATAGGTGAAGTCAGGGAAAAAAGTAACAGTGGCATTTTTAAACTTGAGCGGTGGGGCCGTCCACGCCGTCTGGAGGATGGCGTCTCTGTTGCGGAAGTTGAAGATCCTCGCCAGGATGGGGCGAGGGGGGGCCCCTGGTTTTGGGGGGCCAACCGGCACCCTGTGTGCACGCTCCACTGAGAAGAATTGTGAGAGGGACCTGGTTTGCAGGTGGTTTTGGATTAAATCCTCCACAAAGAGATCCGTGGTTTGCCCCTCCGCCTTCTCAGGCACCCCCAAAATGCACACATTATTTCTGCGTGCGCGCCCCTCGTAGTCCTCCAGCTTCACCTCCAAGTCCGATGTTTGGGTCAGTAGTCGCTTTACTGACGCTTTGAGTACCGTTGTGGAGGCCTGAAGTGTGTAAACAGAGTCTTCAGCTGCTTTTACCCTGTCCCCCATTTTGCGGAGGTCGGCACGGATAAGGGTGACCTCAGTCGAGACTGTGTCGATTTTATGTTCCAGCGCCATTTGGACTCCCTGAATCGCCGCCATAACATCCACCAGCGTCGGGCCCCCTGCATCGCTATGTTGTCCTGGCTCCGGGACATCTTGTTTTTCTTCGGTGGCGTCCAGCTTTGCGTGGGCAAATTTAGTCAATTTTAACTGGTGGGTCTGTCGGGAGCCTTTCGGAGCGGCTATCATGCCCAGTCACGGTACTGCTGATGACCCCAAGGGAGGAGGGCCGCAGGGGCGAGGACGACCAGCAATTCTGCCGCCAAGAGTCCAAGGGGGTACTGGCGGTTCGCACGTACTCCAAAGCACCTCGGCAGGGGCCCCCAAGAGCAAACTGAGTCGCCAACGACATAAAGCAGCCACCCCAATGACGGTCCGGATAAGGCCGCAGTGTACCAGCTACCCCACCTGTATTGGAGTAGAGAACGTTCAGGGGCCAATCTGGGGCTGAGTAGTAGTCAATATGCACCACCCCTGCACGTGGGGTGGTTAGGAGCTTCCACAAGATGCGCAGGCCCACCAGCCGAAGTTCCTCGTCACGCACCCTCCGAGTTACTGCGCCAAGAAGGCCTCGTCTCGGCCTACCTTATATCGTGTGGGGGATGGGTGCAGTGCGACGATGCGGCATCAGGTGAGTGGATGGGAGAGGCCGATACAACCAGGTGCCTCACAACAGGCAGAGTTATCAAAACGGGTGGGGGGAGGCGGTAAAGCAGGTCCCACACCTCCCCACTCACCGCTAGGAAGCTAAGTAGAGACCAAACGCGATGTGCAGCAATGGAGTCGAGCGCACTGGAGCCCACCCGGCGCCGATCCGCTGCGATGTGCGGTCCAACGGAGGCCAAGTGCGAGGAGCGGTTGGGGCAGTGCTGGAGGCCGACAGGCGCGTCCAAACCATAGGCGGCCAGATCAGGCATCCGGGCCTACCTCTGAGGCTGCGGAGTGCCGTAGATGTATGCCGGGCAATGTCACGGCCGGAGCTCCGCCCCCCCTCCGGCAGACTGCTACGGAGGCGATAACTCCGGTCGCAGTCGGCAGATTTTCGTTTTTGTTATACCGGGTGGTTCCTGGGAACCTGGGGCACCCGGTTTGTGAATTCTGCAGGCTCAGCGGATAGGTGTGGCGGATGTCGAGGGAATTTCAATTAGACGGCACCTGGAGCTCTGCATAGTTGCGGCCATCTTGGGTGTTGGCCAGCCACGCCCCCGGGTGTCGCCATTCTTTGAGCGTATGGCAGGTATGGCCATGGTGGCGTCCCTTTGTCTCAGTTGGGCTGCCAGTCAGCGACCCACCTTCTCACCCTTCTCGTAGTGTCGCCCTTTCAGGCACTGAAGAGCGTATTCAGCCTTGGAGGTGAAAAGGCCATTGAGGGCCTTGTGCCCTTGTTCCAGGCGCCGGAGGTTGGGCAGGGTGGGGTGGGAGGAGTAGAGGCGGGTAAGTGAGGCTATCTGCCACTCCAATTCAGTCCGGCAGAGAGTCGCTTGCTTCTCTCATAAGTTGGCCCCATATTGTTGCCTTTGCGGCAGCCCATAGGGTTCTGTGAAAGTCCACCGTGCCCCTGTTGTCTGACATGTAGGTGGAGACATGGGTTTTCAATTGGGACTTTCCCTGGGGGGTGCAATAGCAATGTATGTTCAGGTGCCATGGTTTGTGGCCTGGTGAGGCTAGGGCCACATCGAGGGAGAGGAGGACCGGGGAGTGGTCAGACAACGCAGCTTCCAATTTGCGGGATTCTCCAATGAAAGCCACTGTTCTTTTGGAGACAAGGAAGTAGTCCAGCCTAGATTGTGTGCCATGGACTCGTGAGAGGAAGGTGTACTCCTTGTCATCCGGGTGGCACAGACGCCAGTGGTCCACCAAACCATGGTCCGAGGTTACGTCTCCCAGGAGTGCTCTGTCGGGTTCATTGCTTCTGTCCAGGGGCCCTGTCCTATCCAGGACAGCGTCACGGGCGAGGTTCCAGTCCCCTCCAGTGACATACTGCTAAGGCCCATATTGCTACAAGCAGGTGGTTTAGTTGGAAGAAGGAAAGGGCGCGGTTAGCCCTTGTCAGGGCGTACACTGATCCTACACAGAGGGACCTGTCCCCTAATCACAATTTGGCGCACGCATATCTGCCAGCTTGGTCCGACCATGTTTTCACGACCATGACAGGTAGGGACTTCCTGATGAGGATCGCTACCCTGCACTTACGAGGCATACCACCCTCAGTAGGTGATGCCGCTGTAATGCTGCAGTTTATCGGATTCCAGGGTGTCTAAGTGGGTCTCCTGAAGGAGAACCACCATGTCTGCCCTCTTCGCCTGGAGATAAGAAAGTCCTTTTTTCCATTTGATGTAGTGGGTGAGGCCGTTGACATGTAATGGATGGGAGGTGTATGCTGCAGGGGCAAACATGAGCGCTCAGGGAGCCCGTAGCAATAATGGGTTACTGTGGGATACCGGGGAGTGGGACCAGGCGAGGGAACTTGAGGAGCAGGGATATGAGTGAGGAGGTGTGCAGGGGTGTAGAGGGCATGGAGGGGTGCGTGAGGTGGGGTGAGGGCCAGGTGAAGTTGCGGGAAAGGTGTTGGATGGCCAATGACGGGTGGGGAGTGGGTAAATTCAGGGGAAGGTAGGGCTCGTAGGGGGGAATGATGGGGGGAAGGAGGGAGAGGGCGGGCAGTCAAGATACCGGGCACACAGAAGGGGAGGCTCCCTTGAGTGTGCTACCCAACACGGGTCACGTATTACCAGTGCTAAGAAAGTGAGCTCCAAGTGGGTGAGGGGAGACAGTAGTTACTGGGCTTGTGCATGAGGGGTCGAGGGCGTGTGTAGGGGAGCCGGCGTGGCAGACTGATACAGTGGGCCCACTGTATCTCCAGAGGGGTTCGAAGACAAGACCAGTGAGCTTCAGGAGGGTGTCTCTGAGAAAGGACTTTGCATGAGGCCCTTCCAGGTTTTCCAGGAAGCCAAAAAAACGGACATTGTCCCGCCAGCTCCGATCCTCCAAGTCAATGAGTTTATTTCGCAGAAATAGGAGTTCCTGGTCTTGTTACGGTAGGGTGTTCAGGTGTTCTTGTTCTTCCACCACCTCAACATGCAGTTCCAGCCCATCAGCGCGTGCCTGGAAGCCCACAATGTCCATGAGGATGGATTTGGTCTCTGTCGTTAACGCTGAAATGTTGACGTCCATGCCTTCCAATCGGCGTCACACCGCCGTGATTTCTTGGAGGATGCGGTCCATGGTGGTATGCTGTGCACCGCTTGTGAGAGACTGGGGCCAACCGGCCTCTGGGAGCATATTTCCCCTTGGGTTAGCCATAGGGCGAGCCTGGAGGAGGGCTTTAGTGAAAAGGAGTTGTCGCGCTGGCTTACCCTTTGACTTGCCTGGAGACATCCGCCCGAAATCGGCGTGTACCTCCCATTCTGCTCGTATGCCAGGTCCAGCCGGTGTGGGGGGCTCCTGAGCAGTGCAGCACCAGTCCCTGCGAGGCAGTCAATGCTGGGTCCCAGTTGGCTGGTGCACGGTGGTCCACAGGGACTGTCTGACAATAGGCCCGGAAGAGATAGGAGGCCTTGCAGCAGAGGGGCTCGTCGACCGGGGGAATTTAAGTAGTGTGCGGCCCAAGGAAGAGAAAGCAGTCCGGTCAGGCACCGTGTTAGTCCTGGAGGGTGACCCGGGGAAGGAGCTCAGTGACCCCACAGGTAGCTGTTTAGAGGAGCGGGGTGTATCCAGTGAGCCCCAGCTCGGTTCAGACGAGTTTGAGGCGGCTCGGCCTCGCTTCAATTCGGGCAAGCAGGTCCAGGAGCAGTCCAGGGGACCAAGCCATCGCGCCCAGGCAGTTAGGCTCAGGCAGAGGCGGTAGTGCCTCGGTCGTGGTCCGTAAGGGGCCAGGGGGGTACTGCCCTGGCTTCCTGGATCAGTCCCCCACCTCTCCAGGGACCCGCACTGGATGGTCGCAGGAGTGTGGGGGGGTGGCAGGCCCATGCGGCGTCTTCAGCTCCTATCTGCGATCCGGGCATCCAGCAGGGCAGCGGGCCCCAGGCAGAGAGGAAGTCCGGTCAACGCTGGCAAGACCAGACCAGGCCTAGGCGAATCCCTCATGCCCAGGCCCGATCCTCCAGGCCCTTCTGTGATTGCATGTGATGCCGATGGCATCAGGGAGCCTCAGGAGATGGCCAATGTGCAGTGTGAGGAGGTGTCCGCTTGGTAGAGGTCCTGGTTGCGGCAGGTGATGAGGCAGTCGTGTCGCGGGAGTAGTCCAGCGAAGCCAGGCGCCGTGCCTGTCTCATCCAGAGACCCAGAAGGGGGTTGGGGCAGCCGTGTGGTGGTTCCTCAGGAAGGCCTCTGGGCCCGGGGAGGCTGCTGCTCCGTGGTTCGGGGCATGATATATGGCTCAGGTCCAATGCCAGTGCATCGATTTCACTGTGCATTGTGTTTTTCCTTTTTTTCCCTATTTTTGTTTTTATTTATAGATTTTTCCCTGTCTCTAACAAACCATGGTTTGGGAAAACAGTCGAAAAAAAGGCTCTTGGCATTATGCTTCTAATCAGCTGTAGCATATGAACCGCCACATTCAAAATGCAGGATGATACACTCTAGAAGCAGCCCTCTTTAGAAACTTGAAGTCTCCATTTTTTTGACAAGCAAGGACACACAAAAGGTGTTATAAAAAGACTTTCACCCACTACAAGCTTCTTGTGGCACGTTTCATCATTGAGGCCTCGCCTAGGTACCTTTGGTGATTGTATGCCAAATTGTATCTCGCAAATAGTTCATGTTGATGCTAGTTTTATCACTTAGCATTAATATATCTTCCTTATGGTAAGAGGTGTTAGACAGGAAAACCTCTTTGTCACTCCATGGATTCATGAGTTTCAAACACTACTCTCCAATGTTGTACATACATCAATATTGATATTTCTTAAAAAAGCAATAGTTTAAATTTGCAGTTGAAGAAATCCGATTTTACATTGCCTAGCATTTGTCATCGCATCAATTTTTACTTGTACCTTTTACTTCCTTTCATATTTCCATCTTCTCCATGAAAGCGTATCTTAATTATATGTCACAGGTCACAATTTCTGGACCAACCTCTCTAATAGAGCGCTTTGTATGCTGCAGACCACTAACCTTTTAGAAATGCCCAGTTTGTGTTTTTTCCTGTCACTTCAAGGGATAAGTGTTGAGTGGTAATTTTGCATATCTTTTGTCCCTCAGAGTGCAAGAGGTGAATAAGGGGGCTTTTAAATACTTGAACTTGACAGAAGTTATTTTAGCTTATGACAATCATCATTTTTATTAAATAGCGGGTCGGGCGGTCCTGCTGCGGAGGTCCCACGGTGGTGAGTATCTAAGGCACATAGGTATGCCTTAGACATGCACCGCTGTGAGACCACCGCAGCCTGTTGCTGCACGGAAAGAAATGTACAGTGCTGTGCATTTCTTTCTGTGAAGGAACAGGGGGTGAAAAAATACAGGGGGGCACAACTTGTGCTTCCCTGCATGCACCCCATGCACAGAGGTGACAGGGGGCCCTGTTAGAGCCCCTTGAGTTTCCTCACCTCTACCCTTTTCATGAAAAGGAGGGCAGTGAGAAACCTTGTAATATGCTTGGCGATGCCGCTGTGGCGCCACCAGCATATTGCAGCCTCAGACTGCTGCGCCACCACTGCAGGATCAAGGATCCCGGTGGTTGCAGCAGACCAGTGACGGTCCAACTGCCATACTCGTAATACGGCAGGTGGACGGCCAGTCTGGCAGTCCGCGGACCGCCCCCCAACTATGGCGGTCCGATGAACCGCAGTAGTCATAATTAGGCCCATAGTCTACTAAGTCATTACATAAAGCTGCGTTGCAAGATAATGAGAGTGGTAACTTAGAAATAATTACAAGATTTTGCAAACATAGACCTATTACATACAGGAAGGGTTAAGCAATGGTGAGTGTAGTATTGAGCTAGGGTTGTTAATCTGGATGAGAATTACAGAGGAGGAGACGAATTATGGGATCTATTTTAAAAGTAGGTGAAGAGAGAATAGGTCTAATATCAAGCAGGTGGTCCTTCCAATGACAGGGAGTGAGAAAATTGAAAGCCAATAGCAAGCTCAGGCGTTTTGGGGACCAGTAAGCAGGAAAGGTTGTCAAACATTTGTAGTTGCAAGACAAAATATTTGCAAGATTAGGAGGCACTGCTACGCATAGATTAGAAGACAAAAGCAAGAAAAGTGAAGTCTGCTCTTCTGCATACAGGAAGCTCTCCTTGAAGAAATATGGAAGGCATTTACAGAATATGAAAAGAACCCTGGACGCAAACATGGTAACTCTGTCTAGGGAAGAGAGGGAGTATTTAGCGAAGCTTCCACATAGATTTTTGCACTGATCAAGTTTGCTCCTTAGAAAATTCTTTATGAGTGATATGGCACTGTGAAATGTGAGGAAGGGGCAGGTAATTTTGATGCTGAGGGGCCGGCATTTGGCTATAGTTGCTTTGGTGGAAATGTAAGCATGCAGATGCACATGTGGATCGAGAAGTATTTGGAGGTTTCTAGCAGTGGAAGGAATAGAAAAGACATTATTTGAAACACAAATCACTTTAACCAGGGAAGGCTGGTTAGAAACAACTTATCTCAGTTTTTGATGAGCTAAGTATTGTGAATATAAGGGTAAGCAGTTCCTGATATCTTTTAGTTTTGCTAGAAATGTGACAATGCAGATTATGTGTGACACAGGAATAAACAAAAGATATAAGGCACTTGTAATTAGGCGAACAGGGTATCCGTCACTTTTGTGGCTGAGAAATTGTCTGCCAAACTCTGAATCATGCCCTAAGTAATATTTATGGTGTGCTGAGTATATTTTGTTAGAGAAATGAGAAAGAGAAGACTCAATCAAATAGAAAGCATAAAACCCAGACAAGAGAGGTTCAAGTACATTGTTAAAAGATATGTAGAGAAAATCGCAATACTGGTGTTTGGTAATATTTGAAGAGATTATATCAGGATACTCTGTTTGTTCAGAGTGAAAGGACTATGCCTATATTCAGAGATGGTTGAATAAGTGAGACTTGTGAGGACACATGAAGTTAATGCCAGAGGTTTTTAGATTTGAGGACGCTGCATCCCCTAAATTGATTATTGGTTATAGTAATAGGTTTATTTGCCAGGGACTTGAAATATTCACACGTTGCAAAGGAATCAACAGAGTTGAGAGTGTGATTGAGAGGGATGTGTTGAAAAATAGAAGAGAGGGTGTTCCAAATATAGATAAGCTTGATATTGAAATTTGTAGCAATGTCATGATGAAAGATCAACCAGAGTATGGTTATGAAGATTGCTGTGACATTTATAAGTAAAGGCTATTTCGTGGCTCAGTTTGGATTTTGTTTCTTGTGCACATAGAACATTCATTTCTTTGGCTTCTCCCACGAAGGACCATAAAGGGCCGCACCCAATACCTTTGGATATGAACCCGTGGATTTACATCTGGAATAGATGAAACAGAGGGCAGACCAACTGTGCTCTCATACAGTTCTGTTACACTAACTCAGATCTAAAAGACAAAATGCAACAATGCAAACAATAAGTTATTTGAATAGAATTGTGCAGACATGAACACTAACTCCAAAAATATAATTATAGTATTTTGCTATTTTTACAGGGAACGTTGGAAAGCAAAATTCACCAGGTACTGATACTCCTGCAAACATAAATTTGATAAAGAATGTCCATTAACCTAGAAATTAAAATAGAGGCTATATCCACATAAAAGCATGCATGCACCAATCTCCAAGGAAAATAAAAAACATACATTAACCAAACAAACGAGCACTGAAAAAATACAACATGTCTTCCTTTTTGTTATAAGTGGAATTGCTTCTTCATTGTTTGACGTTTGTGTGAGTTTGCATGGCTGGATAAGTAGATGAATTTGAGAACGATTCAGTGGATGGACGCTTAACTAAATGGGTCAATGAATAGGTGATTGAGTGGACGGATGCAGGATTTACTCATACAACCACTCCCCTTATTCATTCTTTTTTTTTTGTTTAATCTGTTTATTGAAATTTAGTAGATATATGAAAACATGATACAGACATGCAAAAAAGCAACGAGTGCCAGTTGGAACGACAGTTCACATTATTGAGAAGTACATAAAATCCTTACAAAGATAGAAAAAAGCATCAGCGAAAGTATCTTGTCTCAGAAGTATACAGACACTTAGCGATTATACTTCGTACTTCCAACATTTTATATCAACCATTACAGCCTGTCATTAAAGCAATATGCAAGCACCAAGCAAGAGCACAAATTGCTCTCCACAACATTAGAACTGCACATTTCTAGCAACTCCTTTCGACTGAGCCATAGAGTCACGACCATTATGTAAGTAAGCAGATTCCTTATAATAAAACTATATAAAACCACTCAGACAAAATCAACTGAGAAAACCAGTGAGGGTAATAAAGGAAGGAAGGAAGGAAGGGGGGGGGTTTGGTGTCTGGGAACGATCCGTTTTCTAAGGTCATATGATCCCACACACAGTCCCAGACATATCAGTCTCGGTGGCACATTTCAAGAAACTATATCATCCGAAGTGAAGAAATGTACTAGATGCAAAACTCGTTAATGATTGGGCTCCCCATGCCTAGTATGTGGATTAACCTGATCGGTGTCGGATACAGTAGAAGAGTCTTCTGGAGTCGATGCTACTTGTAATGCCATCAGCATCACTCCCCATGCTGCCGAGATGGGATACTTGCGGAGTCCCAGCGTGTCCTCTTTTAGCAATAAAGTCGCCTCTGCTTTAGCCCAATATAACATCGAGTGAACCCAGGCTGTGAGTGAAGGGGGGTCAATTGACTTCCAGCGGCGGGTGACCAATCGCTTGGCCACCACCAGCCCCAAGTCAAGAAAACGAGAGGTGGCCCTGTATTTTCTATCCATGTATTCGGTAGAGCTCTATCTGTGCTGGTGGTTAATAAACGAATCACTCTGAGCCAATAAGTCTGTAGTCAGGGGCATGACCATATCATATGCAATAAATCAGTGTCCACCAATTCGCATTGCGGGCAACAAGCATCTGCCTTATTGAAAAACGTATTAATTTTATCTGGGGATAGGTAGGCCCTATGTACTATGTAGAACTGAATTAGCCGAAATCTTGCATTCCTAGGGATCTGTCTGGGACTTTCCAGCAACGCACCCCATTCCCTAGGTGTGAATGGTCATGCAAAATCTGTTTCCCACTTAATGCGCAAGTGTGTTAAATCAGTAAAGGTGTATTCTCTAATGGACTCCACAAACCATTTAATGAGGTGTCTCCCCGTGCCCAGTATGTGGATATAATGTAACAGCAAGTGCGTCTGGAGCTCTTGCGAAATATCCCCCCAGTGGTGTCTCAACATAGCTATCCAGGAGGCGTGTTTTAGGAATTGCCCCGACGGAAAACCTTCCTCATCCACCATAGCTTGAAACTGCCTTAATGTGCCCTCTAAGTACAGGTCCCCCAGAGTATGCACATCAGCCTCACGCCAAACTGCCAATTTAGCAGTACTGACCCTGCCCCTATCTCTCGGCATTCCTAGGAGTGGTATCGTGGGCGCATATGGTGCCACGTGCCTAGTGAGATATAAGGCTCTACGGAAACATTTGTGAGCTATCGGTACCAAGAAGGGTAAAGTCATCCTTGGTTTAGCGCCCGGATGGAAAATGTAGAGAAGCGTATCTAACGTACACGGCGGACCACCTTCCGCCGTATCCTCAAGATTGAGCTCACCCAGCCACTTCGCCACCCACTGTATCTGAGACGCCAAATAATAATGTTCCAGATTGGGTAGAGCTAATCTGCCCTGTGTCACAGGCAGACATCATTTAGCAAGCGCAACCCTACAGCAAGTGTTACACCATATAAAGTCCCTCATTAATCTTTCCAATGGGTGGAAAAATTAAGCCGGTAGAAATAATGGGAGATTCGCGAAATAATATAATAATCTGGGCAACACCACCATTTTAATGATTGCCACCTTACCCGCAACAGAAAGGTTAAGTGTTTTCCAGAAATCTACCTGCTGGCGCAGTGCAGTGATTGCTCTGGATAGGTTGCCTTCCAGTAGATCCCGGTCCGTATGATAGATGCGGACACCCAAATACCGAAACACCGCTGGCTGCCACGCCACTACTGCTCCATCCACCGTCCACTGAGGATCCTCAACACCAGGAGTAAAGGGAAATGAACATGATTTCCCTCAGTTCACTTTCAGCCCCGACACTTTAGCAAACAGCTGCAGCGTGTTGGGTACTATTGGAGGAATCGTCTGTATGTTCTTAAGGAAGAGTAAGATATCGTCCGCGTATAATGACACAGCATGAGACTCTTCCCCCAACCATATTCCCCATTGGTCTGCCAGTTGGCGCAGAGCTATGGCCAGGGTTCTATAGCCAGAGAGAATATTAGCAGAGAGAAGGGACACCCCTGCCTGGTTCCCTTACCTATCGGCAAAGGTTTAGAGAACAAGGATCCCGAGCGAACCCGGATGGTGGGGGCGTCATACAACAGCTGCACTAGATTTAGAAAGTAGGGCCCAAACCCAAATCGACCCAGCACTGCAAACAGATACTGCCACTCCACCATATCAAGGGCCTTCTCCAGGTCCAAGACCAGGCAGCCTGCTGCAGGCCAGTCCGCCACAGCTGCGCGCATACCCCGAAATAACCTACAAATATTTAAGGAGGTGTTGCGAGCCGGGACAAAACCCTTCTGATCCTGATGGACCAGCTGTGGGGTAACCAGGGCCAATCGACTCGCGAGAACCCCCGCCAATATCTTGTAGACTCCATTTAGCAGCACCAGAGGTCGATAGGCGCTCGTGCACGTGGGATCCCGATCTGGCTTAGGAAGGGTGACCAAAGTGGCTTCTGTCATCAGGGTTGGAAGAGCAACCCCCTCCAGTGCCTCCATATAGACTCCCAAGAGTGGTGGACCCAGCTGATCCGCATAAGTCTTATAAAACTCATGAGGAAGACCATCTGGTCCTGGGGCCTTGCCATTAAGCAATGCACGCATCATTCCTTTTATTTCCTCCAGGGTAAGAGGTGCATCTAGTTCCCGGCGCTGTTCTGGTGTGAGCGTAGGAAAAGTGATACCATCCAGAAAGGAATGAATGTCCCCATCAGAAGCAGTCTGGGCGGGTCTGTGCAACTGTGTAAAGTGCGAAGTCAGTTCCCTATGGATCTCATGTTGTGTATATTTAAGCCCACCATCCTGGGATCGAAGTGCGGTGATGAGGCTCGTGGCCTGATCCCGTTTGATTAACCAGGCTAGTAAAGCACCAGTGCGATCCCTCTGAGCGTGAGCCCTCACAGAGTGCGCCCCATACTTTAGGCATCTCTGGTGCTCCAATAGTTCCGTGTGTCTTTTACGCGCCCCCAAATGCGGAGCCCGATCCGGAGCGGCCCCCACTGTTTCGGATTCAAACCTTAATAATCGTCGTTCCACTTCAAGCAACTCCGATTCCACCTGCCTCCTCATGCTACAGCCCAGCCCCAGACATTTCCCTCGTATTGTGACCTTCATGGCAGCCCACTCCAACATGCTCGAAGAGGCCGTTCCCGTATTGTGCTCAAAGTACTCACTGAGAGCTTCTCCCACCCCGTCTCTGAACAGTGGATCCTCTAGGACCGACGGCTGTAACCGCCACGTAGGAATGGCAGGAGGTCCAGTTTCCTATGCCAATGACACATAGTGTGGGTTGTGATCCGAATGGGTGCGGCCCTGATATTCTGAACCCGAGACATGTGGGAGTAGGGAGGGAGAACCGAGGAACCTGTCTAATCGGACATGTAAATTATGTGGCACGGAGTAAAAGGAATACACCCGCACTCTAGGGTTTCTGGGCCTCCAAATATCCACTATCTCCCATCCCCGAGCCCACCCACTCAAGACAGCCGAATTGACAGTGGCTGCTGTATGTGTAAGGGGGGGAAACGATCTATCCAACCCAACGTCCAAAACACTATTGAAGTCACCTCCAATCTGCCACGGGGTCTCACACCATTTAGCAAGAATTAGGGAGAGTGTCTCAAGGAATGGGTTTAAGTCCGTGTTAGGGGCATAGACATTGCCGAGCAACACATAGCGACCATCCAGCCTACCCCTTAAAAATACATATCTGCCCTCTTTGACAAGCACTACCTCCTCCGCCGTGAAAGGTGTGCCTGGGGGAACTCATATCAGTGCCCCACGTGCAAATAGTGAATAATTGGTAGCGTACACCTTGCCCCTCCATTCCCTTTGTAACTTAGCCACTTCCGCACCATCTAGATGTGTCTCTTGCAGTAGGGCTATGCGCACCTGATGTCTTTTAAGATAAGAATAGACCTCATATCAGCGAGATGGTGTTCAGGGACCCCTCACATTCCATGTAAGTATCGTGTAATCAGTCATGTCACTGCATCATACAGCAACCACTCGTGACCTAACCCCCGTCTGACACCAGTGCGGGACAGCAAATAACTGTGTTGTCACCCACACCCCCCAGAGAGACTGTTAGGATAGGAAAAAAGGAAAAAGCGCCAACATGGCGGTGAGTAAACCGTATCAGAGTGGCCCCCATAAACTAGAGATGCTGCCCAAACCTATCTTGGATACAAACTATCCGTGAAACCAACTGATACCCTGTAATAGGGATGAACGTAGGGGGTGAATGGCCTAGCAGAGCACTCCATAGCGCGGAGCACTAGGACAACCCCCAAAGTCACGTCGTCCAGCCGGTGGGTACAACAGTCACAGGCGCCACCGTCTTCCGGCTCCATGCCCCTAGCGGCCACAAGCCTCTCCTGAGCGATTCGACCGACTCCACTCAGGCCACATACATGCGGTCGGGAGCCAGATCCGGCCGCGAGCCCCAGGTCGCCTCATTCCTCTGATGTTTTCCCGCAGCCCAGCGCCGGCGGACCGCACAGCAACTACCTTCGGCTGTGCACCACAGATGTCGTGTCTATCCCGGATAAATACAATGGATAATGGGGATTAGGAGCGGAGCGAGCTCAAATGGCATCCGCCATGTTGCCCGTGCAGGCCACGCCCCCCTCCCCTTATTCATTCATATATTACATGCACTCACCTTTTCCATTCGTTCACTCTTCTGTCCATACACTCACTAACCCATCTAGCGAGCCATGCATTCAATCACTCACTTATGTATGCATTTACATGTGTCACACATGTAATCGTGAGATTGTACAGATAACCAAGAAGAACCGAATAGCCATACATTAAAACATATGTAAAGTCATTAATGCAGACCCCCCCAGCACTCCACCCCGTAAGTCAAGGGCAACCGGGCTGCGACATTGTCAATAGTTTGTAGTGGAAACACCTGAGTCCCAGCCCTTATACGATACCATCAGAAGTCTGAGGTATGACATCTGGCATTCGCAGCGATACCACATCTGATAGTTCAACTGCTGACAAGCCCTCATCCTCCGACGAGTGGGGCGGCGTACCCTCCACACTGACCACCTCCGCAGGTTCCGCAAGTCGCTCCGCCTCCCGGACTGCCGCCTGTCTCTCCTGCTAGATCTGGTCCTGTCCAGGAACTGCCAACCAACCAGGATACCGCCTCTTAGAACGTCGCCGACGGGTTTTCATGTTGTTCGCCTCCCTCCGCCAGGTGTCCGCTGTGCCAGTTGGTCTGGGTCCCGTGAACTGGCCCGTGGTTTCCAACCAGTCCCAGGTATCCTGTGGTGTCTCAAAGAAGCGTACTTTCCCATCTGATACCACTCTGAGCTTTGCCGGATAGAGCAGGGAATATGCCACATTTAGTTGACGAAGTTGCTGCTTGACCGGGAGGAAAGACCCTCGTTGACGCTGGACCCTAAGAGTGTAGTCCGGGAAGAAGAGTATCCTAGCATTGTCAAATTTAACTTCCTCTAATTTCCTGGTTTCACACAGAATCATGTCTCTATCTTTAAAATGTAATAGCTTGAAGATAAGTGGGCGCGCTCCAGAGCCCGGCGGTGGTTTTCTGCCCGGAATGCGGTGTACCCTCTCTATGGTGAAGAAGGGAGAAAAGGAGGATGGAAGAATAACCATGAGCCATTGTCCCAAGAAAGCCACAGCGTCCTGACCCTCCGCCCTCTCCGGCATCCCTATCAGGCATATATTATTCCCCCTAGAGCGGCCTTCGGCATCCTCCACCCTGTCCTCGGGATATCGGATACGGACTTCGTGCGCAGTCTGTTGCTTTTCCAGGAAATCAGCAGCCGGTTTTAGCTCAGAGACCTTCTGCTCCACTGCCGTGACTCGATCCCCTAGCTTCCGATGGTCAGCATGTAATAATGTAAGGTCCAGCGCCACCTTGTCTATCTTAGACTCCATTGATTCCCTGGTGCGTTCTATGGCATGCAAGATCGCGTCCAGCCGATCATTTGGAAGGTCCTGTTGAGCAGGTGGCCGCGTTGTAACCATGTCCGCTGAGCTCGCAACCTGGGAGGAGGACCTCGACCCAGTGCCCTTGGTGCGACCCATGAGGTCAGTCAGTGTCCCTAATGCAAAGCAGGGATATAAATTCGCAGCAGATCCGAAAAGTTCTTTCTGCGCACAATGTGGCACGTAGTGATGGCAGGGAAAACACTCTCCAAAGCTCCACTCCCCGAAGCAGACTCCGCATACAGAGCGTAGCTCTCTTACACAGTGACCTCCCCTGTATTCGCTCCCCCAAACGCCCGCAGCCCTGCTGACCTGACTCCTCTCTGGGTGCCTCAGTGTTTTCCTGTGGCTGTGACAATTGTAGGCTTGGGGACGGGACTCGCCGACATCTACTTCAGCAAACTGCTCGTCCCGTCATCCACACGGCGACACCACGCAGCCCGTGACAAGGGCACTCCGAGTAGGGCCCAATTTCAGCCACCACCGCTGTGCCTCCGATCCCTCAGTGAAATGCTAGGCGGGGGAGCAATAAACGCCTTAACACCAGCCGTGTACCACTCCGTTATGCCACTGTGGACCTGGACTCAACACGTCTTATATTCAGGTGGGATGACCTCACCTCTTTCACTCCTGGATGCCTCCAGGCCGCCCCACACTGCAGCATACAGCGCCATCTCTGTCCTTTCCACCTTCGTGCCAGGAACTCGACGCAGATAATCCCCGATCTCCCCTTCGTCATCGGAGGTCGAGCCAGCCCAAGGCAACTCCCTCAGTAGGCAGCTCCGTCGCCGCCGGCCAATTTACCACATTCCCGTTGATCCGGCACAGTGGGATCTCTCACCAGTCGGGATCCGCACCATGCTGCCTGACGCTCCTCCTCAATGCGCCTGGTGTGCTGCAATGGGATCTGCGGCCTCCGCTATCGATCCAGCCCTCCGGGCACCTGCCCCGCAGTCCGAGCCAGCCAGGGGCCCACTTGCACTCACTTCATACGTATGGGCCAGTCAGCAGTCCCACCGCCACCGCGTATCCCGTACTCCTTACGGCGCAGGCAAGCCGCATCCGAGCTCTTAACGAGCCCGGCTGGCTGGGCCCTTGTCCTCCGGCACCCTCCAGTCCGCAATCAGTGGCACCACAGGTCCCTTCAAACAATGGATTGGGCCGCTCATAGGACAACCCCCAAAGTCACATCGTCCAGCCGGTGGGTACAACAGTCACAGTCGCCACCGTCTTCCGGCTCCAGGCCCCTAGCGGCCATGAGCCTCTCCTGAGCGATTCGACCGACTCCACTCAGGCCTCATACATGCGGTCGGGAGCCAGATCCGGCGGCGAGCCCCAGGTCGCCTCATTCCTCTGATGTTTTCCCGCAGCCCAGCGCCGGGGGACCGCACAGCAACTACCTTCGGCTGTGCACCACAGATGTCGTGTCTATCCCGGATAAATACAATGGATAATGGGGATTAGGAGCGGAGCGAGCTCAAATGGCGTCCGCCATTTTGCCCGTGCAGGCCACGCCCCCCTCCCCTTATTCATTCATATATTACATGCACTCACCTTTTCCATTCGTTCACTCTTCTGTCCATACACTCACTAACCCATCTAGTGAGCCATGCATTCAATCACTCACTTATGCATGCATTTAGTTATCCATTCATTTTCAACCATTAATTCATTCTCTCACTCACTCACCCATTCACATGCATAAAGCTCGACAATCTACAAAGGAGCACTTTCACTTATACAAGAATGCAAGACCTATAGGCTTTGTCAATGCAGATTGGGAAAAGGCGTGCCCTGCCATAGATTGAAATTTGAAATATTGTTAAACAATTACCGTTCATTCATATTTTTTTACTAGTAACCACGGCAGAATTTTCAAAGCACTAGAAGCAACTCTGTCAGCAGAGTTCTGCAAAGCCAGAAGAAGTTTAACTAATTTTACAGAAGCATTTGAGAGTGCTGCCATAATCTAACTTCGAGTCAGAGACAGTTCAATTAATGCATTTTTTTTCTCTGGACTTCATAATCAAGTGACTAAGTGGCATTCCCATGGTGAGAGATATACATTAAAACTCATTCAGATAGAATTTACAGTGATTTAGTTAATAATATCAGTACCAGTGATTACTTTGAAGTTTAGTTTGCTTCTACATTCCACGATGTGATACATATGAGGAATCTGGTTTTGAAATGTCCAGACTTATTCAATATCGAGTAAGGGGCATTGACATTGCCCCTCCCTATTAAGGAGGTGACATGCACCGACAATTGTTAATTATATGTGAGGGTGTAATAAGAGCCCAACTTCACGTTCTGATTGCTGTCATCAAAATACTTACATGGTCATTGCTCATCCTGAGCATGGCTCTAGATATTCTTGACTTGTGGCTACAATACTTTCCATTCAGAGTGTTGAAGCGCCTTTTTTAACTTGCTTCATATCTTACTGGTCCTACATTTCTGGATTTCACCCTCCACATAGTGAATGGGACCACCCGATCAAATACATTTGCTGAAATTAGTGTTACTCCTCAGTGAGTATGCTGCTGTCACACACTGTCTACTTTATATCACTTCCACGGATTGATGTAAGATGTTCATTGCTGGGCGCTTGCAGTGTTCCCATGTCCATTCCTATCTTTCACAAGAGTGGCTTTGTCTTGCAACAGTATTAATATTCGTGTATGAAACCACTCTGAGGCCCCCTTGAAATCAACGAAAATTAAAAAATCTCATATAGGTTGAGGAAGGGTTTCTGGGTGGGTGATCCCATTTGAGTCAATGGGAGAAATTTTGCTTGTCTTGAGGTTGAAGATGAGTCCAAAGAGGGTGACACCCATGGTCTCACTCACACAGTAAGTTGGTCCGGGCAACAAAATAAAAGTGGCCCCATTAGTAAATCAGATAGCTAAAAAAGTAGCCCATATTTGCAAATAGGGAAGTTGTAAATACACACTGTATAGGTGTTTTGCAAAGTATGCTTTTGTCCTTGCTACAGGCAATGTTTGTGGTAATATCAAGGAAATAAACAGTAATAAGCGGCCCACCAGGCCATTAAACAGGCTCACAGATCTCCAAATAAATGACCATCCACTAACCTATTAGACTAGCCTCTCGTGCACTGCCTGATTGCCTTATAGACCAGTCTGACCATGGTGACACCCTCCAAATGAGGGTGAATTGAGAGGTATGTCAGTACCAGGCAACTCTTTAAGGGGCCCTATGTTTGCGCTGACAACATATAACTTCCTGTAATAAGTTGCTAGATGCTACGCCTGACACAAAAAATTAGCTTGTGGCAATATGTGACTTGTGTATGGAATTATATTTTTTGTAAATTAAATCCAGTTCAGTTCAATATACTACCTATTTCTTCGAAAAGGCAATGGTCTCTTTATTGAAACATGTTAATATATTGAATATAAGTGCCTGAAATACGTTAATAGAACATTAGAGAAAGTCCATGAATTCAAAATAATATTACCTGGCGGAATTCCTTGTGTAGTATTCAATTAACGTTACCTGAAGCAGACTGCATTATTCTTAAATTCAATAAAACAATCTAACAATGAAGCAACGCAGAGAATGCACAATTATAGATTAATGCCTGGAAGCTCTATCAGGCAGACACTGCATTCTTACCATTCCTTACAAAATATGTATACGGTGAAGTAAAACTATGAACTCCGTGAAGTGTTTTATTAGTATAACATAGCGTTTCATATTGAAAAAATATCTCTCGGTGGAAACAAATTCTGTTGCCGCCTACCACATCCATTATCTTTTACCTTAAGTCCATGTTTTGTTTCCTCCCACGGAGAGACGCTATAGATGCATTTGATTTTATTGCCGCAGAAAAGCCACACAGTATTCCTACATTTCTTCAAAGCAGAACAGTGTGCTGTAGATTCCTGCCACTTTTTGTCCATTATCAGCAAAAAGAAGCCATTATTTGTGCTTTTGCAGAACCCCCCTTTCCCCCACTCTCCTGTTTGCAACATCTTGTCTTTGTAGTATGGCTGCAGCACCGAGGCGAGCTTCATTAAGCGGAGGCCTGCTGTTGCCGGCCATTGATCCAAAATCGAGCTCGGGTAGGCCTGGACACAACAGTCCCTCCCTCGTCTCCTCACTTCCCTCCGGGGATGTCTCCTTTCGGAAGAAATGGCCCGCCTGCCTGGTGTTTTCAGAAACAGAAGACAGTTTGATTCCAACGGCCAGAGCAGCCACGAGCGCTGTAAATCAAACTGCGCTCCTCTGGGGCCTACGGGACTAGGTGATTCATGGCGCACTTCTTTGTTGTGAAATTGTACTAAAGCACCTTCTGTCTTTCCCCGATAAACCTCGGGAAGCCTGTTTGATAGCACACGTCTGAATTACTGTTGCCCCACAAGGCACAGCCATACCTCCCTGTTCACCAAAGCGTGTTTTTTTATTGTTTTTTTGTATGGGCTTTTCTGGCACAAAAAGATGCTTAGGGGGTGCATGGAAGAGAATGAGGCTGCGGATGAAATAAGTTCTAAAAGGCTTTTTACATTTCATGTAAAACCTTTGTGGAGTTTTGAACACGTTCTGAAGAAAATATTTTAATAGTATTCAGTTGGTTGACAGAAACACTTCAAAAGCTGTCCGTCATGTGGATCCTCTATGACCATGGCTGTTTGAAAGTATGTGGACGTACACATAGACGTAGTAAGGATGCCAAGAGCCCTGGTGCAAGCCAGACAAGCTTTGGTAATGCATCGGTTTCGCCTATGTTTTCATCAATCATCCTCCAGGAGAAGGAAAGAGCTCCCTGACAGATAACACGGGAGTGGAGAGGATGTGGCACAGTGCCCAGAGCTGCTGACTCCAGAGATGGTGATCCTGGCTCGAGTCTCGGCCGCTGCGCAATATCCTATGATTCTATGCAAATCACTTAATCTCTCCCGGATGATAAATTGTTATATACATATGATGCAAGAGTAAAAGGCAAAACTTTATGAAAAACATAGTTCCATCAAAGCTGTCGAAATACTGTTAATACTGTTAACATCCATCAAAGCGCATGTTATCAGTATTAACAGTATTTCGACAGCGGGAAACTGATAAGAGAAGCAGACGTGGAACAAGCATGGTAAATCCAGGAAAATATGCTACAGCCAATAGAAATGGAGGAAAGGTAAGTGGCACGCACAGGAACCAATGAGAAGCCAGGAAAGAGATGAGGCGGAATGTAAGTCCCTTTTAAGTTTATATTAAAAACAATAGATTTATCAAGCGCAGCGCAAGCGCTGTGCAGGAGAAACCTAAAATGAGCCCCACTGGTTCGATAGTAATATACTACTGATGGAGCAAGGACTCGTAAATGAGACTTGCTGGGAAGCAATTCTCTCGTTTAACTCACTAACGAATTATTAACAACGTGTTTTGTGATTAATAATACGCATTTCCTTTACACGCGGGAGAAAATGAAGCTTGCCTATGTGGTTACTAACTGCAATAACATGAACGAAGGACTAAGATGCATTCTAACACGGGATATTTACTGCGCATGCATCTGCTACATCTACGTAGTATGACGTACTAACGCTTGGAGGGAAATTCTGGCGCCTGCGCAAAGAACCATAAAATGGCCGCTTGAAAACTCACATGCATGGCACCTGCTTGCTGAAATTAGAAAATACGTTTTATACTAACGCAAATGCAGAAAGGGAAATAATAAATGGAATAGGCTAGAGTAGAGTTTGGTGGTATGCAGTGAAATCATTTATTTTTTAGAATAACATTTTTCCTTTTGACTTTATTATTAGTGCGTATTTGGGACTGTCAAAATTGTCTGAGTCGAGCAGACTGACGTTGCGCAACGCATGCGCCCTGGCGAGAAAGTACGAAAGATGACTAAGGATTTGTCACGCGTCCAAGGCCAGCGAAGATGTGCCCTGGGAACATGAGGGTGAAGAGTTCATATGAAGGAACTTTAGTCAAGAGATCGCAACATTTGTATTAATAAAGTTTGAAGATGTATGGGAAAGGAAGTGGGGAATAAAGTTTGAGGGGAGGAGTTTTGAAACAATGGTTTAAAGAAATAAGTGAAATGTAAGCATGGTGTGATGATCATCCCCCCCTCGCCTGTCCAATCAGAGTTAGTATTTTGTAGTATTTTGAAACATTAATGGGTGGTACATCCATATGGAAAGGTATAATTGAGGTAGTTTTTAGTTAGTTAGTTGAGCATTGACACGGGAGAAGAAGCACAGAAGAAGAGTTCGGGATGTTGTCGGTGCTGAGGGTGGTGCTGATGCTGTGAGATGCTGATGAAGAAATCGAATGCAGAACCATCTATTTAATTTAATTGGGTTAGAAAGAAAATCGCGGAAGAACCACGAGGAGGAAGAGAGTGTCAGAGAGGGGTGCGACGTAGTCGTCGGTATTTAGAGAGGTGAACTATCCTGTTCTGATTCCTGTCCTGAAGTCTTTGTCTCCTGATCTATCCCGGGACCCTTACCAGCCCCTTGACAAGGGGGTTGATCTTCACACCATCCTTGGTAAATATGAATTCATCGTATTGATAGATGTTCTTCTCTCTCTGTCCTCTTCTTTCTCAGCATAGTTATTGTGTGAATCTGAATTGCTATTGCTTATTGATATTTGTTCGAATTGACACTCTTGCGAATGAGGGTGTTTGTACTGAAACGTTTGAGGTGGTTCACAAACAACTAATTTAGATAAAGATTTTAAAACTTCTCGAGTCTGTGATTATTTCATTTAATCAAGAAATGTTTAATAAGTTATGTTAATCATCACCATCAACTAGTTCCACCTAATGGTCCATTGACCAGAGGAAAGAACTATTTTGATCAGTGAAAGGTTTAGTTGGAGAAGAAATAACTAGATCTTAAGGTATGAGAATCATAAAAACTAAAAGTTCCAGCGGTCTACTTGGTGTTTAGTGGAAGCGAGTTGCATGGGCCCAGGTGAGTATATGGTAGTGGAGTATCTGTTGCTAGTACGCCGCTGGATCAGTTTTCTGGTAGCAGAGCTATGGTTATTAGTGACTAGTTTGGTGATAAGTATAGATTATTAATTATTTGGTTTATGTTTAACAAAAAGAGTTAGCGTCTTGTTTTATGTCGTTTGGAAAATTCCCGGGGAAATGAATAGCGTGTGGCGATAGAAACCACACTGCAGTGAGGTTACTCGTCTGTTGGAATAACACTGAGAAGATAGGTAGGGCTGGCAGTGTTAAAGTAGGGACTATTTTCTGTATAAAAGTGAGAGTGATTGATAGCAAAGAGTTCGCTGGTGAAACTTTAGGCGTTATATCACCTAGAAAGGGTAACCCTGAAGGAGTAACAGGTTCTTCTAAAACTAGATTGATAGCGAAAGGAGTTCGCTGGTGAAACTTTGGTCTCTAATTTCCCAAATGGGTGATACCGGAGGAGTAACAGGTTCTCTGGAGCTTATATGAAGAGTAAGCGGAAGGTTTTACTCGCAGTGAAAAGAAATAAACTATCCTTTTGATTTAGTGGAACAGACAGAGTAGCAAATGTTTTTACGTCGTTATTAACAAAGAAGTTTAAAGAGAATTTCGAGAAATAAAGTTTCACATTACCTTGTAAAGGGAGGGTCAGTTGCCGGAGTGGTACTGACATCACAGAGAGCCGCACTGGGATTGGTAGAAGCAGCGGGTGTGTGACAGGAGGAGCTTTGTAAAGGAGGGGTAAGAAGCCGCGCTGGGATTGGTAGAAACAGCGGGCGTGTGACAGGAGCAGCCTTGTAAAGGAGGGGTCAGTAGTAAGGAGCAGAACTGACGTCAGGAAAAGGCCGCGCTGGCATTGGTCAGAGTACGAGTGTGAGCCTGATTTGATTGGATACCTAGTTAAAAGCCGCGCTAGGATTGGTGAAGAGAAGATTGTATGCAGGATTTTGATTTGACTGTAAGTGCAAAACGTACAGGTAGAAGATTTCAAGGGTTTGCGGAATACAATTTCCTACACCGTTCTTCAAGAATGTATGGAGAGAAAAAAAAGATGTCAATTTTTAAGAAAATAAAGAATTTCTTTGTAAAGGATAAGCCTGTGTTGACTAGAGAGGGAATTCCTATTCCACCACCGAAGACACCAGCATCTTTTATGATGATGGAAAGGGGATATCATACTTGTGTGTGGTTGGAAAACTGGGTAGAATACACGAAGGATGATGGTGTGTTAGCTTTTCCTAAGGATGGTACGTTTAATGGGAGAATTCTTCAGAATTTGCGATTGAAAATGAATGATTTGGAACCTAGACCTAGGTTAACTCAATATGAGGCTTTGGAAGAATGGGAGACTGAGTCATATGAAAGAGAGAAATGCAGAGGTGGAAGATATAGAGGATTCTTTCCCAGACATTTGCATGAGTCACAAGAAGGGCAGATGAAACAGTGGAGGAGAGCTATGGTATCAGAAGGGTTATATCCAGTATTGATGGCTGAGGAACAAACTGGAGGAAAGCGTAAGGAGAAAACGAAACATATGAATTCGACAGGATATGGTGAATCAGATGACGAATTGTTAGAAGATATTTTAATTAAAAATCCACCACCGTATCAAGAAGCAGCTAGTAAGGTTACTCCAAGTGCACCAGTAATGGGAATGCCATTAACCCCACAAATTTTACATGAAACGTCATATAACAGAGTGTTGCAAGATAATGAAAGAGAAGCTTTGAATAAAACTAGAGAAGAACTAGTTCAAAAGATAAGTCAATTGAATTTAAATACTGAAGCTTTGACAGTACCAGTAGCCATTGGTCCGGTAATCCCATTGTATGGAGATAATAAGATTTGCCAGAAACCACAACTTGTGACAGTTCCATTAAATAGTCCTAGAAAAGAGATAGTAATCACAGATGATCAGGTTAGCGAAAGTGAGTCAGTTATTTCATTAATGGATCTCCTTATTGTGGAACCTTTGACGGAAACTTCAAAGAGAGTTACGCCTATGAATTTGAGAGAAAGAAGACCTTTGGTTCCGGCTGGAACTGCAGGCGCAGCAGTAGTCACCTCTGAAGAAATATAAAGGTGGGCTCAGGAAAGAGATAATCAGAACCCAACACCAAAGATTTTAGATATCAGCAGATTGAAAGTGGAATTGGAAGAGATGATGACAGGGTGTGTGGGTACAGAAAGATTAAAAGGTTACAATGATGAAGAATTATTGTTTCTATGTAAGAGTATAACTAGGAGAGCAAGAGTATTTCATGAGAGACTGACTGAAGTTGCTTCAGAGATTGGAATAGACATAGGGAAATCAAAGTTGTTACAGAAACCCTATCGAGTGGATTTTACTGATATAGATTTAGAAAGTGTAAATGCTTCTGGAGAGAGACTACAGATAAAGGAATTAATGAACATTTTGTGAAAATGGGGAGACATTGATAAATGGAGAATTAGATGGATAAGAAAGAAAGAGAAGCAGCAGCTGCATTTCCAGTAAGAGAATCATGTAGAGTGGAAAAATTGTGTCCGATGAGAGAGGTTCCTGGAGGTGGATATGTTCATGTTCCTTGGAGTAGACAAGATATTTTATCATTTACAAATGATTTTCCAAAACTGAGAGAAAAACCAGTTGAGTGGTACAAACAGGTAGACAGGTTTGTGAAGGTTTCAAAGGTGTTATTGAAAGACTTGGATGGTCTATTTGATATAGTGGTACCTGCTTATTTATGGACAGAATGTAAGATCACAATTGATTGGCCTAATGAGGAGTATCCTAGAGATGCAAAAACAGGAGCACCTTCGGAGGAGGTGATGAAAAAGTATCACCAAGTGATTACTTATTTGAAAGGGAAAATCCCTCCTAAAGAAACATATTGGGTAAAAATAGATAGAACAGCACAGGAACCAAATGAATCTGTACATGCGTATTATGAACGGTTATTGCAGGTGTTTAAGGAGTATAGTGATTTTGATAATATCGGTGACAAAGATATGGGACATTTTGTGTATCGGTTTATATATGGCTTGAAACCAGAAATCAGTCAGATGATACAGCAGCACATGTTGTGTTGGCAAAGCAAGACAGTGGATGAGATTCTAAAGTACGTGAAATATTGCGGAGATGACATTGAGGCCAGGCGTAGGAAGCTAAAGGAGAAAATGATGTGGGCACAAGTTAAATTGGCAGAGCAGCAAGAAGAGAAAGCAAATGATCAAAATAATAATCAAGTGAAAGAACAGAGTCAGAATAATCAAGGAGCGAATGGTAATAAATATAAGGGACGAATGGACAGAGAAGAAGTGAAAAAGAAGTTTCCTTGTCATGCGTGCGGAAAGCTTGGACATTGGAAGAACGAGTGTAAGAGTACTCAGAATAATAATAATAATAATGGGCCAAATCAAAATTTAATCCCACAGATGCAGAATGAAGTACTTATGAATCAGCAGCAGCAGGTAGTTACTCCACAATATCAGGTGCCACCAGCTCCTATGCCAAATTTTGTGAACCATCAAAGTTTCAGTGCGAACACCGGATTTCAAGGAGAAAGTGGTAAGAATAATAGAACAATTGCACAATATTTTTTACAGAATGATGAAAAACATTCGGATGCCGCACAATGACGGTGCCTGAGGGGGGAGGAAGAGGAGTGCGTGCTTGGCGCATCCTTGCCGGTAGATCAGTCAGGTCCATTTGTTGATGGGAGAGTAGAAGGTAAAGACATTACTTTCCTATTGGATACTGCTGCTACCAGGTCTACTGTGAGAACAGCAGACATCCCAAACCTACCCCTCTCGGGAGAATCAATCCAAGTTGTAGGCATATCTAACCAACAGATTAGAACCCCAATCACAAAACCAATGGAGGTGCACTTTGGGAACTTCAAAGAAATGCATTGATTTGTAGTTTGCGATTCCAGTCCAGTAAATCTGTTGGGAAGAGATCTTTTGTGCAAGATGAATTGCACGATCTATTGTACACCGGATGGTGTTGCTTTCCAAACCCCTGATGAGGACGTTGTTTATAAGATGATGCTGGCCAAACAGGGAACAGAAGTAGAGGAAATGTTTTCATTAATAACCGAGAATGAATTGCCAGAAGAATTAAGAACAACAGTCAATCCAGAAGCGTGGGATTTTACAGGAAAAGACATTGGGCTAATGACAAATATAGACCCAGTTAAAGTGACAGTGAAAGAAGGTGCAGTGTATCCAAATACCCGACAGTACAAAATGAGTCCAGAAGTAAAAGCAGGAATTATTCCAGAAATTGAACGAATGGTTAAACAAGGTATTTTAAAAGAGGTGATGGGTAGTCCCTGTAATTCGCCAATAATGGGACTGAAAAAGCCTAGCGGAAAGTACAGAATAGTGCAAGACCTACGGAAAATAAATAAAATTGTAATTCCCTGTTGTCCAATTGTGCCAAATCCAGCAGTGATCCTTTATCAGATACCCTGGAATGCAGGATGGTTCACAGTAATTGATTTATGCCAAGCGTTCTTTTCTATTCCTTTGCACCCAGACAGCCAGTATCTTTTTACGTTTAAGTTTGAAGATCGTATTTACGCATGGTGTCGTGTTCCTCAAGGGTACACAGAGAGTCCTTCAATCTTTAATCAGATTTTGAAAAAGTGGCTGGAATCGTTGATCATGCTTGGAAATTCTGTTCTGGTTCAGTACATTGATGACCTATTGGTGGCATCAAAAACACGAGAAGATTGTGTCACAGATACAATTGCATTACTGAACCATTTGGCTGAAGGAGGACACAAGGTGTCTCCAGAAAAGTTACAGTTCTGTCAACAAGAAGTTAGATATTTAGGGCATAAAATAGAAAGAGGAGTTAGAAAAGTGACACCGGAAAGAATAAAAATAATCATAGAAATGCAATTGCCACAGACTCAGAGAGAAATGAGAATGTTTCTGGGAGTGGTTGGATACTGTAGGCAATGGATTAATGGTTTTTCTATGTTAGCGAAACCATTGATACAGATGATCCGGAAACGAGCAAAAGATCCGATTGATTGGAATGATGACTGCTTAGAGGCATTTGTGAGACTAAGAAATTGTTTGTGTGAGGCTCCTGCTTTGGGCATGCCTGATTATTCAAAAGACTTTGCTTTGTTCTGTTGTGAAAGAGAAAATTGTGCACTTTCAGTCTTAACACAGAGACATGGATTGAGTCGACGTCCAGTGGCATATTTTTCAGCCACATTGGACCCAGTGGCTTCAGCATTGCCTGGCTGCTTAAAGGCAGTAGCTGCTACTTGTATGAGTCTGGAGCAAAGTGAGTCGATAGTGATGGGACATCCGGTAAAATGTTTTGTTCCACACTCGGTTGAGATTCTTTTGACAAGAACAAGAACACAGCACCTCACCCCTAGCCGTTTGACAAAGTATGAAAGAGTGATTTTGGGAGCTGAGAACGTGCCTGTGATAAGGTGTACGATCCTGAACCCAGCCACCCTATTACCAGACCCCTGCGATGAAGAAGTGAAAGATTAAAGTGATCATGATTGTTTGGACGTGACTGAGTTATGCACGAAGCCCCGCCCGGACATAAGAGAGTCACCTTTGAAAGAGGCTGACCATGAGTTATTTGTAGACGGTTCCTGCCTTAGGACACAAGAAGGAGGACTAAGTGCTGCATATGCTGTTTGTAAAATATCTGGGGTAATTGAAGCATCCTGTTTACCTGGGGTCAAGTCTGCACAAGTAGCTGAATTGGTTGCCTTAACAATGGCATGCAAAAAGGGGAAAAATTGGAGAGTAACCATATTTACGGACAGCCAATATGGGTTCGGGATTGTGCATGACTTTGGCCAGCTTTGGATGCAAAGGGGATTTCTGACTTCTTCAGGATCTCCTATCAGAAACAGCAAAAATGTAAAAGATTTGTTGGAAGCATTACAATTGCCAAAAGAGATAGCAGTTGTAAAATGCGCTGCACATCAGTCAGGAAATGACTATGTGACTGCTGGCAATAATTATGCTGACCAAGTGGCCAAATACTGTGCTAAAAATGCAGCAGCCATAAACAGAAAAATTGAAACGGGTGAAACCAGATGCCAACTCATGTACTTCTCAGTACCAGAAACATGGGATGAGATTAGACAATTGCAGGAAGAAGTTGAGGAAAAGGAAAAAGAAATCTGGATAAAGGCAGCCTGTACAAAGAGACCACATGATGAGGTATGGGTGTATTTAGATGGAAGACCAGTCATGCCAGATTGTTTGCTTTCAAAAATGGCGAGAGTATATCATGGAGCAACACACATAGGGAGAGATTCAATGATTAGGCTATTCAGACAGAGTTGGTATAATCCGAAGTTCAGGGTAGTCGCAGAGAGCCTTTGCCAAAAATGCTTAACCTGTCAACAGCAGAACCCAGGTAGAAAGATGGTGGTAAGCTGGGGAAAGATCGGAAAGGCAGAAGGACCCTTCACCAGATTACAGTTAGATTTTATTGAATTACCTCCATGCAATGGACTGAAATACGTACTTGTCATAGTATGCCTTTTCTCAAGATGGGTGGAAGCCTATCCTACTAGAAGAAATGACAGTCTTACAGTTGCAAAA
Organism: Calotriton arnoldi; assembly: GCA_963921515.1. Lineage (NCBI taxonomy): Eukaryota > Metazoa > Chordata > Amphibia > Caudata > Salamandridae > Calotriton > Calotriton arnoldi. The sequence continues at coordinate 2,564,180 of CAWUFW010000988.1, read as the reverse complement.
TTGTTGTTGAGGGAGTTAGTGCCGCGATTTGGTTTTCCAGTCACTTTGGAATCAGATAGAGGCCCTCATTTTAATAATGAAATAATTTGATTAATCTGTGCTGCGTTTAACATTGAACAAAAACTGCACTGTGCTTATCGTCCAGAGGCTTCTGGAGTTGTTGAGCAAATGAATGGCACAATCAAGTCAAGATTGGGAAAGGTGTGTGCATCCACAAAGCTGAAATGGCCAGATGCATTACCTCTTGTATTGATGGGTCTCAGAAGCATTCCATACAGAAAAACAGGAATGAGCCCACATGAGGTTCTCATGGGAAGAGCCATGAGACAGGCATTTATTCCTGGAAATAAACTAATGAGTATAACTGATGATCTGGTATTGGACTATTGCAAAGGATTGGCTGAAACGATGCGTTCTATTTCTCACCAGGTTGGAGAAGACGCAGTTGAAAGACAGCCAGACCAAGCGCATGATTTGAATCCTGGAGATTGGGTGCTAGTGAAGAAACACGCAAGGAAATCGTGTCTAGCACCAAGGTGGGACGGGCCACGGCAAGTCATACTAGTCACTACCACAGCAGTGAAGTGTGCAGTTCTGCCCATTTGGATTCATGCCAGCCATACCAGAAGAGTTCTGAGCCCATCAGATCAACAAGAGCCACCACTGACTGAGCAGGCTGAAGCATCAGGAGTTGTAAATTGTGAAATTGAAGAATCTAGATTGATAGATTCTGAAAGACAACCATATGACGAACAGCCCGAGATAAGTCAGGAAGAATGGATCCCAGTGATTGAAATAATTGATGATGCTATTGAAACCAGAAGAAGAACAGAACTGAAAAGACAGGAAAGTAGTCAGGAAAAGACAGGGGAAGAAGAACACACTCAGGTGAAAATAAAAAGAGACACAAACAAACCTGAGGAGGGAAAAATAGAAGACCACGTTCAGGCGGAAGAAAAAAAGTTTGAATTAAGACCTGAACAGGACCAGATAGAGTTAGAAGAACAAGTTCAGGCAGAAGAAGAAAGGTTTGAAGTAAGACCTGAACAGGGTCAGATAGAATTAGAAGAACAAGCTCAGGAAGAAGTAGAACAAAATACGGTAGAACCTGAGCAGGAGGAAGCAAAAGAAGGTACAAGCACAGAAAACAGAGAAACAGAACAGATTGTGCCTAAAATAAATGAAATAAAAAGAATTTTACAAAGAGACAAGGAAGGTGAAAACGCAGTACAAATCAAAAGAGTCAGGAGAGGAGACAATTGGCCAACTGGAGTAAAGAAACTAAAATATCATTTGAGAAAATCTGAAAAGAGACCAGAACAAGTGAACAAAGTCACAAGTCAAACAAGACCTAAACAAACCTTAGCAAAAATAACTCGAAGAAGTCCAAGATTGAGAAATTTAAACAGGAGATACAAGGCCCCTGAGTGGACATACGTTATACTCGATGAATTTGAGTCCCTGGATCTGTCTGATGAGACAGAAGAGGTCCATATTGCACAAATTGATGAAAGCCAATTGAAACCTCCTTAAGAACAAAAAGGAAGGCTAAGACTGAAAAAGAAAAGATAAGAGAAAAGAAATTTTCTCAGGAGTAAAATGGCAGAAACTGAAGTTATCGGGAAACCAAAGTGTGGACTAAAAAGAAAGTGCTTTAGATTTTGTTTTTGTAGTATTTTATTAGCAGCATTAGGATGGCTATTCTTAACAGTAGGAGTACCTTTAATAATGAAAACAAGTGACAAGAATAACACAGATACTAATGTTAAGGTGGATAGAATAAGAGAAACTGAAATAGAAATAGGGGTAGAAGATGAAGCAAACTATCATAATGAATCAGACTATAATACGTCCGCTAATGTGTTTATTAAGTTGTTATTTCAATATGTTAGTACTATGGAGATTAATAACTGCTACGTGTGTATGAAGTTACCCTCATCAGTATCAGAAGGAATGACGTATCACCATATACCTTTAAGTTATGGTGTGTCATGTAGTATTTTGTCAAGTTTATTTTATGCTACAGGGAAACTTCAATATTTTTATTCAGATATAGATGTAGTATTTTCTGAATTACCTATTAGAAAGAATATGAATCCAGTAGCTAGTAGTAAAAAATGCACAGTTTATGGGTGAATTTTTCATAACGATGAGTTCAATAGATTTAGTTCAGGCACATAAAGATAATCTAACATGTACATTAAGAAAAGAAGAAAAAGATTTTTTGAATTTAGTAGAAGAAAGGAGACAGGATTTGATGAGGAAGGCAACTACACAGAAAACCCATGTACCTACATGGGTTGGGAAGGAGGGAATCTATGCAAGTGGCAAGGCTCATGCTGCGATGTGCCTGGACTTTGTGAAAAGGGGAAAATTCTGCCTCCATAGATTAAAGACAGATTATAACAATAATTACATTGGTTCCAGTGAATGTGAACATAACTTCCTAATATTAGGAGGATGGGGACTAAAAGGGGGAACTGATCCTGTGTTTTCAGGAATGTATTATGTTTGTGGGAGCAATGCCTATTATAGGTTACCTGCAAGATGGTACGGAAGCTGTTATTTTTTAATAGTTTTTCCAAAAATGTATCATGTAGATAAAATCAGTGGAACCAATTCTAATGGACTAACACGTAGAAGAAGAGCTAGTTTTTCTGAAATTGTAGGAGACATTTTTAGTGCACTGATACCCTCAGTTGGAGTCATTCTAAATTCACAGAAAATTTGTAAGTTATCAACCATAGTTGATCGTCTTTCTATAGACACTGCAGGAGGATTTCAAATGATTAACACAGAAATGGTTGCAATTAGATCTATGGTTTTACAGAACCGTCTTGCTCTTGATATATTGTTAGCAAAAGAAGGTGGAGTCTGTGGCATGTTGAAAGTTCAACACTGCTGCACTTATATTCCGGACAAGAGCAGAGAAATTAAAGTATATATTGAAAACATTATAGGAATGCATAAAGATTTAACCCAACTGGAGGTTGACAGTGTGTGGGGAAGACTAACTAAAAGTATAACATTAATAGGGAAATGGTTTTCTAACTTTGGGAAAGGTTTCTTAGGCCAAATAATAATACCATTAGTCATGATAATAACGGTAGTGATGTTAATAATAATTACATATAGATGTTGTAGAAAAGGTACGAAAGAAAAAGTACACTTGGAAAGAAAAGGAAAGGGACAGACACGAAAGAGAAAATATGATGAAATACGTTTGGAAGAAATGAAAGGCAGGTTATATAAGAAGATGCGAGATTTAGAAGGAAACGAAATTATTGATGAAAATTTGAGAGGAGAAATAGAGAAAACTGAGAAGTGTTAAAGTTGGTATCTGGGATGGATGGGTAATTTTGTGATGGCTTAATATGCCATCAGAGAGGGGATTGATGGAGCAAGGACTTGTAAATGAGACTTGCTCGGAAGCAATCCTCTCATTTAACTCACTAACGAATTATTAACAACGTGTTTTGTGATTAATAATACGCATTTCCTTTACACGCGGGAGAAAATGAAGCTTGCCTATGTGGTTACTAACTGCAATAACATGAACGAAGGACTAAGATGCATTCTAACACGGGATCTTTACTGCGCATGTGTCTACTACATCTACATAGTATGACGTACTAACGCTTGGAGGGAAATTCTGGCGCCTGCGCAAAGAACCATAAAATGGCTGCTTGAAAACTCACATGCATGGCACCTGCTTGCTGAAATTAGAAAATAAGTTTTATACTAACGCAAATGCAGAAAGGGAAATAATAAATGGAATGGGCTAGAGTAGAGGTTGGTGGTATACAGTGAAATCATTTATTTTTGAGAATAACATTTTTCCTTTTGACTTTATTATTAGTGCGTATTTGGGCCTGTCAAAATTGTCTGAGCCGAGCAGACTGACGTTGCGCAACGCATGCGCCCTGGCGAGAAAGTACGAAAGATGACTAAGGATTTGTCACGCGTCCAAGGCCAGCGAAGATGTGCCCTGGGAACATGAGGGTGAAGAGTTCATATGAAGGAACTTTATTCAAGAGATCGCAACATTTGTATTAATAAAGTTTGAAGATGTATGGGAAAGGAAGTGGGGAATAAAGTTTGAGGGGAGGAGTTTTGAAACAATGGTTTAAAGAAATAAGTGAAATGTAAGCATGGTGTGATGATCATCCCCCTCGCCTGTCCAATCAGAGTTAGTATTTTGTAGAATTGAAACATTAATGGGTGGTACATGCATATGGAAAGGTATAATTGAGGTAGTTTTTAGTTAGTTAGTTGAGCATTGACACGGGAGAAGAAGCACAGAAGCAGAGTTCAGGATGTTGTCGGTGCTGGGGGTGGTGCTGATGCTGTGAGATGCTGATGAAGAAATCGAATGCAGAACCATCTATTTAATTTAATTGGGTTAGAAAGAAGATCGCGGAAGAACCACGAGGAGGAAGAGAGTGTCAGAGAGGGGTGCGACGTAGTCGTCGGTATTTAGAGAGGTGAACTATCCTGTCCTGAAGTCTTTGTCTCCTGATCTTTCCTGGGGGACCCTTACCAGCCCCTTGGCCAGGGGGTTGGTCTTCACACCATCCTTGGTAAATATGAATTCATCGTATTGATAGATGTTCTTCTCTCTCTGTCCTCTTCTTTCTGAGCATAGTTATTGTGTGAATCTGAATTGCTATTGCGTATTGATATTTGTTTGAATTGACACTCTTGCGAATGAGGGTGTTTGTAGTGAAACGTTTGAGGTGGTTCACAAACAACTAATTCAGATAAAGATTTTAAAACTTCTCGAGTCTGTGATTATTTCATTTAATCAAGAAATGTTTAATAAGTTATGTAAATCATCACCATCAACTAGTTCCACCTAATGGTCCATTGACCAGAGGAAAGAACTATTTTGATCAGTGAAAGGTTTAGTTGGAGAAGAAATAACTAGATCTTAAGGTATGAGAATCATAAAAACTAAAAGTTCCAGCGGTCTACTTGGTGTTTAGTGGAAGCGAGTTGTATGGGCCCAGGTGAGTATATGGTAGTAGAGTATCTGTTGCTAGTACGCCGTTCGATCACTACCATTATTGAGCTTCAGAAGGCCCAAAGGCCCACTTGTCCCTGTGCCACTGCTTCTGCTGCACTAATGATAGCTACAGTCCAGGACCTAGCTACAAGGTAATATGTTATGTTATGTTATGATATTTATAGAGCGCATGGCTGCCCCAGCCCCAATAAAGCACTGTACAGCAAAAGGGAGTACAACAGGTAGGGAGGGTAGGGTCAGTTCGGGAGGGGAGACACAGTAAGAGAGGGGGGGAGTGATGGCATGGGGCATACAAGGGTGGGCATCTTGTGGGTCTGACAGCAGTGAGGTTAGAGAGGGCTGAACTGCGGCTTGGTGGCAAATGGGCTGAGGGAATCAGATTACATCACAGGGCAGGGGCAGTAGTGTAGCCAGTGTGTGATAAGCCCTAGTGCAAAGAAGGAAAAGGGTTCCCTGGCTGCCGCCTGAATTATAAAATACAGTAATACTCAGAGTTCAGTGGGCTTTTCCATCCTCTGGACCCAGGTGCCACTTCACAAACTGTCTCAATGGAAGCTACATACCTGGATGGTGGTGGTGGTGGGGTGTTTAGGAGCAAGAAGGGCACTCTTCAGATGCTTCCAGTAGCAGTGAGATTAAACAGTGATGATTCTTTGTTTGAAGATCAGGGGATTGAGATTCTGAAATCCTGTGTCTCTACATTTTGTGCTTCTGATGGATACTTCTCACTGCAGATTCCTCACCTTATAATTCTTCACCTTGTGAATACCTCCAGGTGCCAGACTGTATCAGGAGAATCTTTCCTAGCAAATCCCTTGTGCACCGGTAGGTGGCATCCTGCCACTCCATGTGGGTTCTGTTCCGCCCTGGAAGTGACTCCGGGGCTACAATATAACTGTTACCTCTGTGTCTTTGCATCACTTCCTTTCTTTCCTTGCTTTCCGATGCGGATCCGGCATTCGCTCCCTCGCTCTTTGCCTGACAGACTTTATATTTCAAACTTTTCCAGTGTGCAAGGGACATGTCTCCCATAAAATGATAAGTTTTAAAGCCTGCAGGAAATGCCACAAAAAAGATGTCTGTGACGGACTATTACAAGGTCTGTGCCTGGTGTGTGGCTCTACGCATGACTCGAAATTGAGCGCCAGCTGCGCTCAGATGAATCCAAAGGCCATCCGAAACTGCGAAGCCAAGCAACTTAGGAAGGCTCGTAAGGTCTGGTACCTGTAGAAGTTGAGAAAGCCGATGTTTTCAGGCACAAAAAGATGCTTTGGGGTGAAGAGAGAATGAGGCTATGGATGAAATACTTTCTAAAATTCTTTCTACATTTCATGTAAAACCTCTGTGAAGTTTGAACACGTTCTGAAAAAAATATTTAAATATTATTCCGTTGGTGGGAAGAAGCACTTCAAATACTGTCTGTCATGTGGATATTCTATGCTCTTGTATGTTTGTATGCATGTGGATGTACACACAAGAGTAGCAAGGATGCCAAGAGCCCTGGTGCAAGCAAGAAAATATGCCTCTCAGTCCACTGGTTCGATAGTAAAATACTGCCATTATTGAGCTTCAGAGGGCCTCCAAGACCAATCAGTCCTGGTGCCACTGCTTCTCCTGCACTACTGATTGCTATGGTTCTGGTCTGAGCTATAAGGTAATGGAGCACTGTACAGCAGAATGGAGTGAAACAGGTAGGGAGGGTAGGGTGAATGCGGGAGGGGAGACACGAAAGGGAGGGAGCGGTGGCACAGGGCATACAGGGGTGGGCATCTTCAGGGTCAAACAGCAGTGAGGTTAGAGAGGGATGGACTACGGTTTGGGGGAACTGGGCTAAGGGAGTCAGATTACATCACTGGGCTGAGGCAGTAGTGTAGCCCGTGTGAAATCTGCCCTGGTGCCAAAAGGAAAAGGGCTCCCTGGCTGCTGTCTGAATTATGAAATGCAGCAATAATCAGGATTCAGTATGCCTCATCCTCCTTTTGACCCCTCTGCCACTTCACAATCAGTCTCAATGTAAGCTACATCCCTGGATTGTGGACGGGGGAGCTCAGGAGCAAGAAGGGCACTTTTTAGATGCTTCCAGTAGCAGGGAGGTTAAACAGCAATGATGCTTTGCCTGAAGATTGGGGGCCTGAGATCCTGAAATCCTGTGTGTCTACAGGTTGTGCTTCTGATGAATACTGCAAACTGCAGTTTCCTCGCCTTATAATTACCTCCAGGGGCCAGACTAGATTAGGAGAATTTTTCCCAGCAATTCCCTGGGGCACCGATAGGTGGCTTTCGGCCACTCCACGTCGGGTACTCTCTGACCTGGAAGTGAATTCAGGGCTACAATACAATTGCCACCTCCGCATCTCTGCATCGGTTCCTTTCTTTCCTTACCTTCCCAAGTGGATCTGGAGCTCACCCTTTCGATCTCTGCCACCTGACTTTATTTTTCACACTTTTCCAGTGTGCAAGGGTCATGTCTCAAATGAAATTACAAGTTATGAACCCTGCACGTATTGCCACCAAAAGATGTCACTGATGAGGTCTGTGTTTGGTGTGTGACTCCACGCATGACTCGAAGTTGTGTGCCAGTTGCACTTGGATCAGTCCAAAAGCCACCCAGAACTGCGAAGCCAAGCTCTACGTCGCCAAGCTTAGGGAGGCTCGTAAGGTCCGGTATCGGTAGAAGTTGAGAATGCAGATGTGTTCTCGTTTCTGATGCCGTTCCTGAGACAGCCATCTCATTTTGAGTCATAAGGTAAGTTGAAAAATAAGTACAAGGAGACCAAACATGACTCCTCTTCTTCCCGCCAGTCCCACCAGGAGAAGTCATGCGAAAGTTAGGGTACCTTGCGGTCGTGGTCTTGTTCTCCTACCATGGAACCGATCTCAGTCCTGATCCCTATCCAGTCCACATTTCAAGGTCCATCAGCGATGCTGCAGCAGATTCAGGCCTTTAAGGAGGCCATGCTACGCATATTCAGTACCCCACTGAATACCTTTGGATTGCACTTGAGCTCATTGGATCCAAGGAGGCGTCCAGTCGGTCTATGGCTGGCGGATCCATCCCCGATGGTGATTGTGCCTCTCAAACCCATTCCAGGTTCCGCCCTGACTCTGGGACCGATACCAACTCTGACTTCCCTTACGGAGCTGAGACCTCCACTGTGGCCCCATGCGTTGGCACCTGCAGCAATGCCACAGACACCAGAGGAAGAACCTATAGACCTTTCAGATCTGAAAGTAAATTCACACGCCCTCAACTGAAGTTTCATCCACCTCGCTCCCTCCCACAACCTCAATCTATTTCAAACACACTTCCCCTGAATTATAGATTCTCTGTCCCTGAGCCACAAGAGGGTGATGGTAATAACACTTCAAAGACATACAATAAAAAAATCAATTTCTTGACCTGCAAGAGGCCAGTGGCCTTGACACATCACCAGACACTGCCCTAAGCTCTCCCCTTGGCTACTCTACTGAAGAGTCTGCCTCATTTGCCATGGTTATCTAGCAAGCTGCTGAAGTACTTGACGTCTAACTCCACTCAATAGCAATAAAAACAAACAGGCTCACAGAGGTACTGTAGCCAGGTCAGACTTCTCAAGGACCACCTCTTCCATTCAGTAAGGCATCGACGGACATACTTTTGGGCACCGGAGTGAAGCCAGAATCTTGCCCTTCCGCCAACCGCCAAATAGCCAGGAGACATCGACCATCTCTTGGCTCTAGAGGACACATCTTTCCTCTGGCAGCACACAATGTCTGAGAGTCTGATAGCTCAGGCCTCCACCTGCCGACTGAATCGCGTTTCCGAGCACCCCATCAGACAGAGAGTAAAAATGCTTGAAAGCCCTTGGGAAACGCATGTTCTCATCTGCTCGTCTTCCCTTAGATCCATAAACTCAAGTTGCCTCCTGGGACGTTATTCACATTTGTTAAGAGACATGATGGCCGACATTTTACAAGTGATCCCAAATGACCTTCACGCCAATCATTCATTCAGGAAGGCCAAGACACAATGAAATATGTTATCATATCTGGCCTGGACTCCACGGATTGTCTGGGTAGGGCAGGTGGTAACACTGTGGTGCTTCGGTGGCACACCTGGATACGCTCCACAGGATTCTCGACATCCAACAATCATTCATGGACATGGCCTTTACCAGCACCCGTCTCTTCGGAGAGAAGGTGGACAAAATGTGGTTGTATGACTGAACAACGAATGCCAATACCACGCATGCCTAAACAAAGCGGTCTAAACCATAGATATGTCTCAACCACGCATGCCTTTGACCACGCATACCACTACCACGCATACTCATAGACATACATTAAATCTACCAGCATACCTTTACCACGCATACTGTGAGAATGCAGCTTTATTGTACATAAATAAATGTATTTCTGCACTGAAAATTTGCAAAAAAAGGTTATAGAATTGTTAAAAATAAATGTTCATTCTGCAAATTAAATAAAAAATACACCAGCGCTGTAATATTTTCTCAAAATTCTTTTTTACCACTAAATATTGTCGTAGAAAGCAAAATACAATATATCAATAACTTTAAAAAAATGTATCCCAATAGATCCTGTTTCCACAGTAGTCCTTCCTTTGTTTTAATGATAATAATACAGCCTGTGCGAAACTGAAATGGCAGTCGTACTATGTGCGGAACTGTAGCACACGTTATTTTTTCTTCTATTAAAAATAAATACAAGTTCTGTCAGAATATAAATCACGTTAAAATGCAAATTCCAAAACATATTTATGTTTGAAGTGTGTTTTTTTCTTGAAAAAACATATAAATTGAGCCGACCTCTAGTTTGTGACCAGTGGTACACTGACACAGCTTGTAACCACATGTCTCTCAGGCTCTTAGAGTAAATTGACAGTTTGCGGAGGAGAGACTGCCCTCTACCAGGCAAACTAAGGACAACATTTATACAAAAACACATGACCAAATTGTTCCGAAAGTTAAATAATATTTTTTTCCTTATTTCACATCTCATCCAAAAAAATAATTTATATTGTACTCTATTCAATTACAGTAATTTTTAACTACATTTTACCTGTAACTAAAATAAAAATGAACCAACTTTTTTTTAAAGTATTTTTTTTAACTTAGTAGTCTAACTCCAGTGGGATTGTCCCTCAGGGCAGATGCTGGACAGTGACTGAGGGCAAATTTACGATTCTAACTCCGCTGGGGGCATCCCCCAGGGCGGGTGCTGGACAGTGACTGGGGGTAAATTTGCTATTATAACTCCGCTGGGGGCATCCCTCAGGGCAGATGCTAGACAGTGACAGGGGTAAATTTACTATTCTGACTCCGCTGGGGGTGTCCCTGAGGGCAGGTGCTGGACGGTGACTGGTGAAGGAAGTGACCCGATTAGGGCCACCCGGGTCACTTACGACCACCTCATAGCCTTCCAAACAAGTGAAGAGTCGGTCAAACAGTAGAGAATACAAACAATCATTTATTAGTAAAATACACTGCAGCGGAGTCCAATCTGACCAGCACCCTGGGATGGCTGTCGAGGGGACTGACTTTCACAAGCATAGAGGTAACAATTATACATTTCAGCATGAGCACAAGACACACCCACCCAGTAACTTTCCACAGAAGGCAGCAAGAAACAAAGGGGGCACACAAAGATGAGCTAAGAGTCTGAGACCAGGCACACACTATCTCTCTGGCAAGGTCATTCTGTCTTTGCCTGCAGCTGAGCCAGTGGGAGCAGGCTTCCACCTCATGGGAAAGGTATGCAGGAGTACAAAACAATGTATTCATTACTACAATGAAGCCCAACTTTGAGAGACACAGAAAATTCAGCATGGCTACTAATTGCAGAGCCAGGGAGCAATTAATTACGATCATGGGCTGGAATTGGTGGCTAAATATGAAATGGCGCCGCAAAGGCTAATTTAAGCATCATTATGTACGGTAGCACAGATCAGACTTTTCATTTAATTCCAACAGACCGTCCTTTTAGTCCTAGCTAAGCCATTTCATACTAGGGAGGGGAAACATCTCTAGTCACATGATCAATATATTAATACTCAGGAATGTTCAAATGCTCGCTATTAAGCAGGGAAACTATAAGAGACAGGTTGACCTAAAAAATATCTACATCAACGCTCATCAACCCTTCGATCTCTTTCTGAAGCATGATCTTAGCATTTGTATTGCATGGATGTCCTTTGCTTAGGGGTCAATGTACTTACGCAGCAGACACAACAAGCTGGGAGACAGTGCATACAAGGGCCTATTTTTTCGTGTAACATACTTTTACATTGTAGCTGATGAAATGTGCGTAGATGGGGCAACAAATACAGTGGGGAAAAAGAAAAGAGAGGCAACATTTGCAAACCATCCCCTCGGAGGCCAAGTATGAACTTGTGATCCACAGGCGAACTGAACATTATGATGCAGGATCTAAGACGGGCTTGTTGTCATGTTCAGTCTGTAAGTGAAGTCATATGTGCTCTCACCCACCTTAAACTCCCCCGCCCCCTGGATACAAAACTAACTGTCATATCAACCACCGTTACAGACATCTTCTTAATATACATATTCATTTGCAATGCGAAAAATCAATAAATGTCATATCTGGAACAGAAAAAAGGAATTGAATGTGCACCAATCGAAATAATTGTATTATCAGCGGGGCTGCAAAGAGCTGTTCTTCTTCAATAGTGGAACAACCAAAAGGATACATGGTAATACAATGGAATTGGTAACCAGGGAACAAGAGGATGGGCAAAACTCTTCTTTCCAGTGTCTTTCAGAGAGCCATCACTGGCAAGCTCCTATTGATCATCTGGCGTAGGCGCTGTTGAGCACCAGTGGTGGAGCTGTTCGTCTAGCTCGGATCCAGATCCCACGTTGCAGGGCAAGGTATTTCTTTCTTTAGAATCACAGTCCATTTGCCCCGTTCGTTGACTGTCCAAACAATGCACCAATCTCTCTTTCCCTACTCTATCGCTGGTACCTTAGACAGGGTACCTGCACCCTATTCTTCGTCCATGAAGTCCATCCCTACTAATCCAACTTTCCCTTGGTGCACTATTCCTCCGTCGGGCGTATATTGTACCTTGTCACTCCAGGCACAGAGGGGTCAGGGAAAAAGGAGGCAGACTCAAGAGGACCAGGGGGCAGAGGCTCAAACACAGGTGAGCCCACAGGCTGGGCTCAATGGGCTTGGACTCAAGCACAGGTAGACCAACAAGCTGGGGCTCCTGTATAGCCCCTCTTCTTTTGTTTTCCGGTGGTACTGCCTCATCCAGCACCTCTTTGCTCGGCAGCTTCGCCTCAGTCGTACGCATGGATGTTCCATAACAAGCAGCCAGACTGTGCATCACGTCCGGGCCCCTCTTTAATGTGACTGCAGGGCGTCCCGGACCTATTAGTGGATAGAATACAAACTTTCAGTTAACTGGCAAGGATAAGACTTTATATAATTTTCTATTGTTGCCTCTCAACACTAAATAGTGGGATAAGCCTCAATCCACTTACTAAACTTTTAAAGAACAATCAGGACATCCTTTGAATGACTATATCCGTCTATTCCTATATTATTCATCTGAAGAACATCAGAAAGGGAAAATGTGTGGTGCGAAATTACCGGGGGCATACAGGTACCCTTCCTAGTATTGTGCATCATGCACACCATACAGTACACGAGTTGGACAATGTCTCCTCATAACCACGGGAGATACATATGCGTCTGGCAACATTCTTTTTCCTTCCCTGGCCTATCAATACACCATTCCTTGTCCTTTCAATTATGCTATACTTTCTATTCAAACATCATGACTTCCGGTACCCACCCAGCAGGGCCTGCTACAAACATTCTTTTCTTTTCAATTTGATCATTTTACATTATCCCTTCTCACATCATCAGTTACTTTTCGGTGGGCACTACACTTACTATTCACTAGCCCTAGTAAGGGCTGTCAGCTCAATTACTCAGGCTAACTGATAAGGGACTCATGTCTCTGCGACTGTATGTAGTGTTGCTGGTAACATGAGCAATAGTGGTGGTGCCACCTAAGATTTAAACAAGAGCCATCGACATATTGTTCCCCTTGAGGGTCAGATAATGGAACATCAGTCTAGTCTACCCGTCCTTTCATCTCCTTTTCAACTCCAATTCCATCAATTTACAGAAAGGAGGGACAGTAACATGGCTGACTTCAAGGTGACACACTTTTAATCATGAAATTTTTTCCGAACAGTACTGTTTTATAGCCGGTTAGACGTGCACTGGTGAGGTGCTGTGTCTCTGTTTATTCAAAGGCATGTTCACAGCATGGAGTACCATATCTGTGAAATTAGTGGCTAAATCGACTCCAAACGATTGTCTTATGGAGACGGCCACCATCATGACCGCCGCCTAGACAGCTCGGGAGGGCTCTTGCGTTAGCATCAAAGATAGAAAGCGCACAACAAGCAGTCTTGTGTACTTACAACACAAGAAAGCACCCAACAATATATATACCAAGCACAAAAGCCGATGAAAGCGCATTTTGTTAGTTGTCCAAGTGTCAGTTGCTCAAAAAACTGCTTCAAGCATTAAAAAAAATAAAGGCATAAATAAAGGCTCATGCTCTTCATGCACTTCTTTAATGTGTTAGTTCATCAAGGAGCTAATCTCCTACCCCCCTTCAACAGTAGGTGACCTCCTGTCGACAATACTTACCCTTTTTGAAAGGCACACTCCCTAGACATTTAAAGCCAAATACAATAACAAGAGGATCTCCAGTTGGCAGAGGTAGGTACCTTTGTCCAAATAGAGGCCTTTCCGTCGAGTCAGGGTAAGGGGAAACACTCTTTAGATAACCCCCGCTCACCCCCTTTTTAGCTTGGCGTGAGCAGACAGGGTTATCCCAAAGGCAATGTGTAAAGTATTTGTACCAACACTCACAGTAACACAGTGAAAGCACCACAAAAGGACACCACACTAAATGCACATCCTCTTTCTCTGTCACACTGAAACAAGACAGTCAATCCACAAAAAGACAGAAACACACAGAAATGTTGGACAAGAAAATAGCCATTTTCTAAAAGTGCTGTATTCAAACACAGACTTTAAAAACCATCCTTACTAAAAGATGTGTTATCAAATTCTGAGTTCAGGGGTACCATATTGCTATTCTTTATCTAGTCCCTATGAAAGATATACTCGTAAAATGTTACAAAAATTCCCCATTCTGTCCTATCGGCAGGACGGCCCTTCAATAGTGAAAAAGGAAAATGGCAGCATTATACCATCAGGACATGCCACACACACCAGCACACATCGCACCCCTCACACACACCGGACCCCGTCCAGGGGGAAGTACCCTGAGCCCCTCATAGGGGTGCCCTATGTACAAACTGCGTGTAGGCACTGTGGTGGCAGGCCCGAGACGTCTTTTCCGGGCCACTCATGTGGGCGCACAATCAGCGCTGCAAGCCCACTAGTAACAATTTATTTACCAGCCCTGGCACACTCAGTGCACTTCACTAAGGATCTACTGGTAAAACAAATATGCCAATCAGGGAGAACCAGGCACAACATCAATTTCCACAGGGAGCACTTGCACTGTGACACTGAACAGCAGTAGCAAAGTGCCCAAAGCATCTAAGCCAGCAAAAACGAAATCCAGCACAGCATCAAAAACATAGGAGGTAGAGGCAAAAAGTCAGGGAAAACCACACCAAGGATGCCATGTCCAACACTCTTTAACTGTACTGTCCCTACAACTTTGTCTGAAACTATGAGCAAATAACTACCTTTTTTAAACATTTATATAGATTCTCTGTCTTTCTGCATAGTCCTAAGAAGCGCAGCGGAGCCTATGACTCCTACCAGTTAATTTGAAATCTGGACAAAGACCTATTATTTAAATAAGTAGTACCGCCAAAGAATGTATTTTAGATCAGTGATAGAAAATTATTGAGCAGCAGAAGAAGCACAGCATAGAGCAGCAGACAACTGGAGAGCCACCATTTTTTTTGTGAACTTCACCCAGGTCAGTCACAAATTGTAACCACAATCGAAATAGTGAGGCTGCTACAAATACGAACAGTCATATCCTAAATCACGCCTTTCTCAACCACATCTTGCATCATGCAGAATAAGGCTCACGGAATCTGCAGCAATCCCAGCTCTGCATTCTCCTGTTGCCCATAAAGTGGATGGCACATCTATAAAACTCAGGGGGGGGCAACACCATTCACAGGTGACCACAACACTCCTTACATTAAGACCCATCATAATGCATTCACCACAATTAAACATTAACACAAACACAGAATCCACAGTAAAAGGACCAATAGTCAAAGCAAGAGGGCGCAAAATGTGTGTTACAGCTAATTCATCCGAAAACCCACATAAACACTCATAATATGGTCCTCCCCTTTATTATTTTTTTTTAATATATAACAGAAAGATGTAATGTAGACCAAATACTCTCAAATGTCCACAATCAAGTCGCTATTTCAGAAAACGCATTAGAGACTAATCTATGAGCAAAGAATCAACTCCCCTTTCAATAGACAAATCCTGCCCACTATAATCTAGGAACACCTTCAAGTCATGTTAAAATAAAACAGCGTCAAACCCCTTTTCCTTTGGCGACAAACCGTCATCTCACCCCGGTCCCTTTTCACAGCGGGATAAGGGAACCCAAAGGAATGACAATGCGGCCCAGCAAAATAAGTATCCCTGTTGGGATCACACAAAATCTGCAGCGCAGCAGTTTGGAAACACTGCTCCTAGAAACCAAACAATATAGCCATCATATTCCTAAAGACAATGTGTTGTCCAAAAAGGCTAATTATTTTATCACATTCCACACACCTTCCACACGAATTAGCTATTACCCTCTTTCCTACTTTTCCCACTTCAGATCACACGTACAAATCCACATACCCGTGTCCCAGTACTCACTAATATCGGGGGATGAAAACTACAGTGGGAATAGCAGCATAAATAATAGACATTATCATCTCTGCTGGCCATGAAAGCAAAATGTGCCATAGCCTACACAGCCTGGGCAACATGGCAGAAGCAGAAACAGCAGAAAGAGAAACAACAGCTCAATCATGCTCACACAAAGCATATTGTACACAAAGTACCCCATAAAGGGAGAGAAACCTATTTTCTATGGAAAATGAGACAGTCAGGGCTCTGAAAGTGCTCCTGAAATATAATGTAAAGGTGTGTTCAACATATAGCTAGATCAATTTTTAATAATTGCAAAATCTCCCATAACGAGAAATAAATGCATAGGACAAGTGAAAACTCTACAGAGCCTGTTAGTCAAACATAAAACTTAGACTGCTAGCATCTAATTTTGTCCGCATTCCACACTTTGTATCACAGCAGTCTCTCTGTGCTTGTGCTCACTAACTGCTCAATCCCCCCTCCCTCCTTTTTTCCTTTCATGAAGAGACCGAACAGAAAACAGCTACACACATTCTGTTCTTATCTCAAGGCTAAAGAGCAACCTTGCCAACGCTACTGAATCACAAGCGTGTATTTCATCTCTCCTACTGCACTTTTAAAATATGTGTCTGTTCAGCACAAATATACACTACCTTGAATGTTCACAACACATTTTTCAAATTAAATGCACATTCTATAATGAGGTCAAATCTAAATTCAACACACTCAAATCGATCATGAATTAATTAATTGAGCATCATCAGACTGAAACATCCAAGCAGGCCCCACACATTGCCTTCACTCCTCACGCACCGAACCTCCATGTGCCACTCCCAGGATGCAGTCCATGTTGAGACTCAAAGCAGCCTCCCTCCATCCAGCAATGCCCACATTCCTTTCCATCCTTTTTCGCCTCTGTTAACCTCCTTCAGCCATGTTCAAAAAGAAATCTAACATAGACTGCCTCCTCTTCCTATGTAAAAAACAAACATATATTTTATTACTATTATTTGCGCCGGCTGATTTTCTTCCAATCATGCATCTGCAGAACAACAATGACAACAAGAAACTAATTCCAGGCATTTTCAAAAAGGAGCCAAATTCATTATTTTGCCTGGCAAAGCAATTGCAAGTGCCTTTCTTTTTTTAAAAAGACAGTCCTCAGACCGTACCAAAAACAAACTGATGGTGCACCATATTCACAAAACACATTCAAGCGCTTGTTCCAAAGACGATCCTCAGACCGTGTCAAGCAAAGGAAACCACAAGTCAGTCCTCAGACTGCACCAAGACAAGACAGTCCGGAGACTGTATCAAGACAAGACAGTCCTCAGACTGCACCAAGACAAGGCAGTCCGGAGACTGCACCAGACAGTCCGAAGACTGTACCAAGACAAGTAGATAGGCTCTAGCCCCAGACCTTTTCAAGAGTAGACCAAATTTCCAAGTGGCCTGGCAGAGCGTTTGCAAACACTCTGTATCTCAAGGGTCCGCAAACCCACCAAGTTCAAACAAACCAAGAACTCAAAATGGCACCATATTTATCACAAGACAAAACAAACTCACCTGGTGCACACAGGTCAAGCAAAGTTATTCTCCACTGCCGACTCTTCAGACCAAACGGTCAAATCCAAGGGTTTCGCCTTCTCAGGACCCCAGCGAGGGTGACCACTAGACGAGGAGCCATCCGATCAGACAGGCGGGGCAGCTGCGAGTGTAAAGCTCTATCGTGCAGGGTACCCTGATCCGACCAGACGTAACCCCAACCTCCTTACACCCGATTACGGGCGAGGATGGGACACCCAATGGAGGAGTCCCTGTTCGGGCGCCAACTGAAGGAAGTGACTTAATTAGGGCCACCCGGTCACTTACGACCACCTCATAGCCTTCCAAACAAGTGAAGAGTCGGTCAGACAGTAGAGAATACAAACAATGATTTATTAGTAAAATACACTGCAGCGGAGTCCAATCTGACCAGCACCCTGGGATGGCTGTCAAGGGTACTGACTATCACAAGCATAGAGGTAACAATTATACATTTCAGCATGAGCACAAGACACACCCACCCAGTAACTTTCCACAGAAGGCAGCAAGAAACAAAGGGGGCACACAAAGATGAGCTAAGAGTCTGAGACCGGGCACACACTATCTCTCTGGCAAGGTCATTCTGTCTTTGCCTGCAGCTGAGCCAGTGGAAGCAGGCTTCCACCTCATGGGAAAGGTATGCAGAAGTACAAAACAATGTATTCATTAATACAGCGAGGCCCAACTTTGAGAGACACAGAAAATTCAGCACGGCTACTACTTGCAGAGCCAGGGAGAATTTAATTGTGATCATGGGCTGGAATTGGTGTCTAAATATGAAATGGCGCTGCAAAGGCTAACTTAAGCATCATTATGTACGGTTGCACAGATCAGACTTTCATTTAATTCTAACACTGGGGCAAATTTACTATTCCAACTCCGTTGGGGACATCCCTCAGGGCAGATGCCGGACAGTGACAGGGGGTAAATTTACCATTCTAACTCCACTGGGGGTGTCCCTGAGGGCAGATGCTGGACAGTGACTGGGGGCAAATTTACTATTCTAACTATGCTGGGGCCATACCTCTAGGCAGTTGCTGGACAGTGACAGGGTGGGTGACTATTTGAAGAGAAAAAAAGAAAGAACAATTTTTGCATTTTTATTTAATCATAGAGCTAAACAGAAAGTCCAAACGCAGAGAAAGCCAGAAAATTCACACCTTAACAAACAAAAATCCTCAGAAGGCAACACTATATTTGAAGTAAGTGAACATAAAAAAAAAGATGGCACCAACAAATTGAGGGCCCGATTCTGATGCAGTTTGGAAAGCTTCCCGACCGAATGGGTTTGGGAATGTTTTCTGACTGAATTGGATTGGGAGAGTCCAACCGGCCGAGTACGATGCATCCGGATGCTTCCAGATACGATTTGGTTGGACTCCCATTGACTTCAATGGGAGCCTTTGTTCCGACCAAATGCATAGGATCCCATTGAAGAAAGGGGTGGCTGGGGAAAATCGGGCACCCTGTGGAGGGCACCCCCTGATGCCTGCCACACTGTGCATAGCTGGTAAGGGGGGACCCATGGGTACCCCTACGGGCCCGATTGGGAAGGCTCTGGGTGCTGGGGTGCCCACTACAGGCCCCCAAAGTCTGATTCCGACTGCTGATTCGAGCCGGACGGCATGATTCGGAAAGGCTGTCCAAATCCAGCATCGTACTCGGTTGTTCGGAAAAGCGGCCCGTAGAGACATTTGATTCTGCTCCGTACGGCTTGGTCATTCCAAATGCCATCGTGTTCGGATTGGGATATTCCTAATGCCTAACTCGCATCGTATTCGGTCGGTCTGAAACCTTTCTGAGTCGGTCGGAGCAAATGCCGTTAGGAGGCCTTCCTAACCGCATCAGAATTAGGCCCTAAAGCCGAACAATACCAAAGAGTATAAAACTAATAACATATTTCATGTTTTTTTCCACAAACAGAAATCTTCAACAGTGAAAGTCCAAAATCACCTGCATCCTATAACAAAGCCAGAATTCCAAAATCATAGACCTCCTTCCAAGACAGACTATACTACAGGTAAATAAATCTCAACTTTCCATTTCTCCTTCTGTAACAAAATATATTTTTTTCCTAGGAAAAAATGCTAGCAAACAATACAACTTCACATCTTCAACATGAAATCTAAACTGTTCATTTTCTCCACAGAAGGCCAACATTAACAAAACTATTTGCATATGTTTCCAAAAATGCAAAGTAACAGAGTTCAAAAATGAAAACAATGCAAAAAAGCACAGTAACTCATACTTTTTTACTGTTTCTGTTTTGTCAACAGAATCAACACAAATGGCAGCAGCTAGACAAGCTATATATGACCAGTCAAGAAGGGAAACCAACTGCTGAAATATGGTGGCTACCTTTATTATAAGGATAGATTGACTGCGCCCAGGAGTCATTGGAGGTGTGTGCAATATTTTTCATCCCATTGCACAGGCAGAGCAGTTACTCTAGGTGACTGTGTTAAAAGCACCTCCAAGCATAACCACTCTGTCTCTGCAATGGAGCTAGAAGTAATAGAAAATATAAAACAAAAAAAAATCTTACATCCACCTCCAATGGACCATGTGGCACAGTTTTGAGGGAGGTATCACAAAACATTCTCATGCATGTAGATAGGAGTACGCCTTCAATTCCCAACCCTAGAAGGATGATCCAGAGACAAAAACAGGCAACTAATCCCCAACGTGTGACCCCACAGACCTTTTCTGATATTAATATTCCCCCAGAACTATTACTTTCACTAAGGAAACTTTCCTACTGCATTACAATGAAAACGCTCAAAAAGAATATTAATTTTTGGCACATCCCATAACACTTAAGAGTAGTGATATGTGGATGATGGATGGAACTTTTAGATCTACACCCCATCCATTTGCCCAAATATACACTATTCATGCTAAAATAAATAATACACCCATACCATTAGTATACAGATTTCTTCCCCTGACACCTGAATTTTTGACATTGATAAAACCAAAACCTTAAATAAAAGTCCTAGAAAAGTCATATCTTACTTTGATTTAACAATGATTAACACCATTTGTAAAATTTACCCCGTCACAAAAATTCAAGGATATTTTTTCCACTTTTCACAGGCATATTGGTGTGAAATTCAAAAAACATCCTTAGTTGCAGATTACATGTCAGACAGTAAATTGCAATTTGAATTACGAAAAAATATTGCCTTATGCTTCATACCTCCTGAGTGTGTTGACGCGTTCTACACATCAATTAATGAATCTGACTATTTTACACAAAACGAGGAGAAATTGGCACCCTTATTAAATTATTTTGAGGACACATGGATTGGCCATTCAAACAGGTCGGGTCACAGGAGGAACCCAAGGCCCCCTATTGACTAGTGGAACTGCTACGCGGCCTGCTTAGAGGGAGGTGCAAAGATTAACAATACTATGGAGGGATGGCACAACTCCTTCAACAAATCTATTGGCAAACACCACCCAAACCTATATTATCATTTTCTGGAAATTTTAAAGAAGGAGCGAAGTTTCCAAGAAATGAGAATTGCACAATCATTTACAGCTAGTCTGAACCCTCAGGTATCTCAAAAAAGCAAAGAAATGTCAGAAAGATTGTTGGCAAAGATCAAAGGTTTTTCTTTGATGGGTGCATCAGACTACCTAGAAAATATTACCTATATCATACACTACTAGCATTGTCTAACAGCTTGTACCATTACCTGACAGTTTTAATAACACTCTAATTAAATTGGCATTTTTGAAAATATTTTTTCCTAAATTTTATCAAACGTTTTCTTCCTACCTGTAGATGTCTTCTTTTTTCAACTCTTCGTAACGTTTTAGCTTCACCTGTCACCAAGGACCTCATTACGATGCCGATCCGACCGGCTTCCGCGGTTCTGTCGGAGGCGTCCGGACCGGCTTCCGTGTTCCTGTCGGAGGCGATCGGACCACCGCAGTCTCATCGGCAGCGGTCGGTCCGACTGCCGGATTATGATGCATGCATCCTGTACTCCAACCGACCACTGAAAGCCTGCCGACTCCGACAACCTTTCTCCGACTGCCGAGATGGTGCTAGGAGGAAAACAGCAGCAATAGATCAATGCAGGGATCTCCAACCGCAGTCTGGATTACGATGTGGGTTTCCGATGAGCTGACAATGGTAATCCGACCGGCTGCCTCAAGCCCTTGGAAACAAAGGGTTTGGGGTGCATTCTCACCCAAATCCACACCGCTCAAGCAGTTTCCACTGTGGATCCCTTCCTCCAGGTCCCCCCTATACCTGGCCAGCTGAACCCCGATGTCTACGATCCTGTGGGCGCCGGAGTCCAGGTAAGTTCTTAAGCTGTATGTATACCCATTGACTGGACTGTCAACATTCCACCACACTCCAGAAATGAGGTACATGGTGCACAAGGCGTACCCCCACATATGTCATGCATGTGTGTCCAAATCATATGTTTCCTGTGAGTTTTCTATGCAAATGCAGCAACATATTTGGGGAAATGTGCTCTGCAATAGATGCCTCCCGGTTGCATCGTAATACGGTGGGGGAAAGCTTCCAGCACTCGGCGGTCAAAAAGGGCTTGCGAGGACGAAGGTCGGACGGTCGGTTCGACTGGCATTGTAAAGAGTCTTAGGCATTCCAACTATCCAAATGTGTATTCAACATCCAAACCCAAGTCCAAAATCTAAAAAAAATGTGTTCAAAAGAAAAACAAATTCCATTTTTCTAAACAAAAATCGATCCATTTTCTGAAAAAAGGATCTTCCAAAATGCCATTTCAAAAGACTGTTCCAAAAATTAAGTGTGCTCTATTCCCATGCAGAAGATGCCCAAAAACGGAAAAAAAGAAACATGATCCTGGAAAATTAAAAAAAATGTTCCAACTTTTACAAAATCTCAAACTGTTTATTTTTTAAGAAAAAAAATCCAAATATGCTTAAAAATACAAATGAACTCCGACCATGTGCTCCGGCCTCTTTCCACGAAGTGCTTAATGTCTGTTCAAACTACAAAAACATGACGAAAAAAATGAAAAATGTATATTCTTTTTCAAAAATATTTTTAAAAGTACTTACTAATGTACTTAATCACTTTTTTAAAGGTATATAAAAAAAATGCAACCATACCGTTGTGGGCATACTATAGCAACCTGCATGGGAAAGAAAATGTCTTTAAAACATAGAAATAAAAAAACATCCTACTTCCTTATTATTATATACCTCACCCCTCTATCCTTGCAATAAAGTTAGACACCTATATACATTTAAACTGTCAATAAAATTGTTCTTACCTGACCGCAGCTATTCCTTGTTTCTGAAGTCAAAATTAATGGAAACAGAACAATTTGTCCCACTGAAATGAATGGGAAACCGTGGGAAACTGTTTTAAAAATTATTTAAAAATTGTTAAAACAATTTTTTTAGAACTTTTAAAAATAAATTACTAAAAATCTTTACATTTTTATTACATTATTTGTAGAATTTAAAAGATATATTAAATATTTTAATAAAAATATAGTGTTGCATCTTTTTTAATGTAATAAATTAATTATAAATGTAATTTTTTATTTATATTATTTGTGTCCATTTTTTAAAAATATTTTACAACTTTTTAGGAAATGTTATTCAATAATTAAAATGTTTTAATTAATTTCATTTATATTATTTAATTATTAAATAAATTAATACTCAGGTATTTCAAAATATACCTTCGTATTAATGCACTTCCCCACCCTATACCCCTATATCCCTTGCATCCTGTGCCTACATTTTAGAGTTAGAAATTTCTTCGCACATGTTAATACATTTTATTAGTAATTAGATTATTGTATAAATTAATAGTCAGGAATTTAAATAAATACCTGCGTATTAATACACTTGGCCACTCTATTCCCCTCTGTGCCTCGCATCCCATGCCTAAACTTTAGTGTAGTAAATTTATTTGCATTTTTAATAAATATTATTAGCATTTAAATTATTTTAAAAAATATAATACTCAGATATTTGAATACATACATGAGTATTAATACAATTCACCACCCTATACCAAATGTATTAATTTTATTAATGAAAAATTACTCAAACTGTCTTAAAAATAAATAAACTATCCCAGAATACTTACCAATATACTTACCTATATAATTACATATAAATGCGTGGTAATGACATGTGTGGCAATGACATTCGTTGTAAAGCCATATTCGTTGTAATGGCATATGCGGTAATGTTGCATGCGTGGTGATGACTTTGTGGTAAATGTATGTTTTAGTTAAGACTTCGCGGTAAAGGCTGTTTCCCCACAATGTTGGAGTGCTTCAAAGAAAGCCAGGCAACACCATGCTCCCTCGGCCTGGCACTTCCCGCACCACAGTTTTCCCAGCAGTAGCATCCCTTTACAGGTGTCAGAAGGAGCCTCAGCAACAACAGGCCTCCCCAGCATTTCGAGGTAGCGGTTGGGGATTCTGGCCAACAATGTCCAGGTCCCCAGGGGCAACGAACCACCCAGTCCGCCCTTGCCACTGCAAAACCCCTTTACTTTTCCCTTGACAGCGTACTGCCACCCGGTCGGATGTCAGATAACTTATTTCCTCCACAGGTGACAAGTCATCATATCGGACAAATTGTCTAGCATGGTTACACCCTACCCTTCTTTTCTACTCCTCCAAACATGCCACTTATGCCACAAAAGCCTTGTGAACCACTTGTCCATTCTCTGAAAAGAAGTTCAAGCTCTCTTGAAGAAGGGAGCTATAGAGAGGGTGTCGGCATCACAAGTTGGGACTGGTTGTTACTCCTGTTACGTCCTGGTGCCAAAGAAGGGTGCAAGACTTCATCCTATTTTAGATCTCTGCCCCTGAACTTCTTCCGTAAGTTCAACATACTCACTCTGGCAAAAGTTCTATCAGCCCTGGATCCAAGTGATTGGATGGGGTGTTGGACCTTCAGAACGTCTATTTCCACATCCCCGTCCTGCAGTCCCAAAGACACTACCTGCGGTTGCAAGTAGGCCACGACCACTTTCACTTCTCGGTGCTCCTCTTCATCCTTACCAGCACTTCTCTGGTGTTCTCGAAAGTGATGGTGGTGGTCACTGCCCAGCACCAGAGGTAAGGAATACCAGCTTTCTCATTCCTCAACAACAGTTCTCTGAAAGCAGGCTGGCTCAAACAGTCAGGGACCACCTCCAGATAATGGCCAGTCTCTTAACATAGCTTGGGATTTCCATCAATGTACAGAAGTCACAACTGATTCCTTCCCAGAGGCCCCTTTTCTTGAGAGCCATATTGCACACTGTGCTGTTTTGAGCCTTCTCTATGCCTCAACGATTCAGGCTATGATCCCGATGTTTCAACCCTAGATATGGGTCCCAGTGATGGTGGCTTTGAGGCTTCTTGGCCTCTTGCATCCTTCTATTGGACCACAGTAGATAGCACATGTGGGCTCTTCAGTGGGATCAGAAGTCTCAGTGGTATCAGCACAACCAAAACCTCTCAGTTTCATCCAGGTGTCACAGGACACTGCAAAAGATCTGCAGTGGTGGTTGCTGGACCTCAATTGGACTCGCAGTAGGCCCTTCTCCCTACCCCATCCAGAGCATTAGATCATGACAAATGCATTGCGGCTGGGTTGGGAAGATCATCTGGGAGAGGTGGCGATCAGAGGATTCTGGTCTCCAGCAGAAACCCACTTCCACATCATCCTTTTTGACTTACGGGAGGTTTGCATGGAAATTGAAGCTTTCCTCCTGTCTATCAAGTTGGAACAGGTGTAGGTTCCTATAAGCAACACCACTGCCGTGAGGGCAGGATGGGGCTTCAGGACCTGTGCCAAGAGTCTCTGCGCCGTTGGAACAGTCTGAGTCATCTCCCTGGTCATACAACACATGGCAGGATCTTAAAGGCAGGACATAAGAATTCAGCCAGTATTGCCTATCAGATCACAAATTATAGTTAAATTCGGAGGTCGCACAGGGCATCCTCAATAAATTCAGAGAGCCCTGCCTTGATCTTTTTGCTAGTGCTGAGAACATGCAATATCTATAGGTTGCCCCTCAGAGATGCCTTTATTTTGGACTGGAGCTCAAGACTCCAGTACACCTTCCAGCCTCTACCTCTTCTGCTCAAAGTTCTAAAGAAGATCAAGAACGCCCGGGCCCAAGTCATACTAATTGCTCTGGATGGGGTCAGGAGAATGTGGTACCCAAGATTTCTTGATGAGCCTCTGTCCTTCAATCTGGCTGCCTCTTCAGGAGGACCTTCAGTCACAGCAGCAAAGCAGGGCCCTGCACATGAGCATCACAGCTACATGCTTGGAGATTGAGGGGCAACAGCTAACTGTTTCTGGCCTTTCTCCTGAAGTAGTAAATGTCATTCTAGTGGCGAGAAGGCCCTCCACCAAAACCATCTATGCAGGATGCAGATCACTGACACAAAATTGAGGTAAACGATATTGGTTGACACAAATATTGTGTCAAAAATATAGTTTACCAAAATATTGTGTCCCGATACTTATAAGTACAAAAATATTGGAAATAAAATATTGATTAACATTAATATTGTCCAAAAACATACAAAAATATTGGTTTTTCATATATGTACAGTTTAAAGTATTACATCTTAAATATTTTAATATATAACATTAATATAATGTAGATTGAATACATTCTACTAATACTGTCAGGGACCCCTTAGCTGCATCTCCGCCACTCTGTTCATGATGGTCTCCCCGCCATATGTGTGTGGACAGAAGTACTGATCTTTGGGAACAACACCTCCCCTTGGAAGGACTCCTGGTCGCTTACTGAACTGTGACCTTCTCCCACCCACACTGACCACACCGGAACCTCGTTATCATCTTGGATAGAAAATTCACTCTGAAAAACCAGATCAACGCAGTCTCCCCCACTTCCCTTCTCACCCTGCGCATGCTCCGAAAGATCTTCAAATGGCTCCCAGTCTCTACCAGATGCGCAGTCACCCAAGCCCTCGTCACCAGCCACTTGGACTATGGCAAAGCACTCTATGCAGGAATTACCACACACCTCCTGAAGAGACTGCAGACCATTCAGAACTCAGTGGCCAGACTCATCCTCGACCTCCCCAAAGAGACCCACATCACCCCTCAAATCAAGAAACTCCACGACTCCACGTCCACAAGAGATGTTAATTCAAGATCCTGACCCATGCCTGCTCAGCCCTGCACAGCCAAGCACCAGCATACGCTAACCACTGCCTGAGCTTCCACCAACCCTCCAGACTCCTGTGCTCCATGTTAGGGATTAACAGGTGCCTGTACGTACTTCCCTCACTGTTCCCTACCTTTTTTCCTCTCTTTATCCTCATGGTCAGGGCTGCTGGTGCGCGCGCAGGTTTGACGCGCAGGCAGGGGGTATAAAAACGACCGTCAGCTGCTAGTCCTTGCTTGGTTTCACTCCCCGGTCTCGGTACCCGGAAGGACTTCGCCTCAGCACTTCAGCTTCCTGTTCGTCGGATCAGCGTCTCGTTTCAGCTCCTTCTCTTGGGACTACGACCTCTCGCAGGATTGCGAGTGGGGCTTGCCTGGAGACTTCTGTTTGTTTGTTTTCCTTTCCCCGGTTTTTCGGATTCTGGCACCGCAGCTTTGGAAACGCGGTCAATTTCAGTCATTGGAGTTCTTGCGCTGCGGGTACGCGGCTGCGTACCTGATCCTTGCACAAGCCACTTGGATTATTTCCTGGACGTTTTGTGACCTATCTAGGTCATTTGCAGCACCTTTAAGGCATTTGGGTCATTTTTTTAACCCGTTTGGGCTAAAATCCTTGGACTCAGTTTTTTCTTTCCTATTCCTTCGTTTTGTATGTGGATAGGGTTTTAGTTTGAGTCAGACATATTTCCCCTTGTTCTTTGGATCCTTCAAGCTATTTTTGGTACTTGGGAGAAAAACGTTTTGCTTCATGATTTGGGATGTTAACCTCCTTCTTCCTGAAGTTGAGTTCCTATTTTCGTGACTTCATAGCCAGAGGAACAACTTGTGCTCGTAGTACGGGTAAGAGTTTATCTGTTCCTGCGCCAAGCAGTGCCTGACCATGCATGTTAAAGACTGATGGCAATTGGGATTAATCTTAATCTATGTTTCTATTTTTGTTTCCTCTCAGAGTACGTGGGCCCTTTTCCTACCAGTTGCAGTTAGAGGGGAATTTGGTGCTCCAGTGACGACCCTTTGGGTTTACCCTCTTTTTACCCCCACCTTCTCCCTGTGTTCCTGGCGGCTATCTCTTGGTGTAATTATAGGTGGTAGCTGCCAGGGCAGGGGTAGCGGACTGGGCATATCTTCGCTCCTGCAGTGTTGGGTGATATCAGGTGGTATCAGGACAGAAAACCAAGCCCACGAATTGATACACTGCCCGAGCGAAGATGGATCTCGAGGGTGTGAATAGAACAGGGGAGGATGGGGTCCCTACTATGCAGGATTTAATGACAGCTATCACGTCCCTTCAGACTGAGGTACAGGACTTGAGGCAGGAAAACCATGGGTTACGTCAGGAGTTGAATACACTCAGGGTTCGGGATCAGTCCTGGGGTCTGGGTAGGGGTCCTTCCTTGAAAGGGCAGGGACCTATTATACAACCTGCCACTTTTCAGTTTGATAGGACGTCAGGGCAAGGGGCCAGTGGTAGTACCCCTATAGCTGTTACTGTCACCACACCCACTCCTGTCCCTTTGGCTGTGCCAGAGCGCTTTACGGGAGATTGTAACAAATACAGTGTATTTATGAATCAATGTCATTTGCATTTTATGTGCCGTCCCACTGCATTTCCAGATGATTCTGCCAAGGTGGCTTTTATTATCTCTTATCTAGCAGGTACGGCAGCCATGTGGGCTGTTCCTTTGGTAGATAGTGATGATCCTGTGCTGTACAATTACCTGGCCTTTAATGAGCAAATGCGTTGTTTGTTTGCTAAGCATGCGTTCATGCAGGCTAGCGATGCTGAACTATTGAAGCTGAGACAGGGTAAACAGGATTTGTTGTCTTATGTTACCTCTTTCAATCGTCTGGTTTCAGAGACGCATTGGCCCATGGCGAAAAGAACTTCTTTGTTTTATCAGGGTTTGAGTGAAGAGTTGAAGGACATCGTATCCCAGGTGGTGGATCCCCCGGAAGATTGTTCAGCTTTTATTGACCTAGTTGTGAAGTTGAATCATCGGCTGTCTGAAAGACGTGGGGAAAGGAATCGGTTTCAGACCTCCCGCCTTGTGAGTGTGAGGAGTGAGAGTAAAGGCCCTGTGGAGTTGAAACAGGGCCCTGAACCTATGGAGATAGGTGGAGTGAGGGTCCGCTGTCGAGTGAGGAAAAAGGGAGACGACGGGCTCAGAACCTTTGTTTGTATTGTGGGAAGGATGGACATTTTGCCCGTGAATGTCCAGTGAAACCATCTAGTTTGCCCCCAAGAACGGCTGTAGCATTTGTGGGTAGACAGACAGGAGTAAGTCCTATGGGAGAGGTCGTCTTTAGTGAGTCATATGTGATACCTGGTGCTGTTCAGAGGGTTCCACGACATTTCACCATTTCTGTCTGTTTGGTGTTATCTAATAGCAGTAGATCGACTTTGTCTGTGCTGCTCGACTCTGGGGCTACCGGGAATTTTATGGATATCCAACTCGCTGAGAGATTGCATGTTCCATGTGTGTACAAAGAACAACCGGAACCTGTAAGAGCTATAGATGGGACCGAGTTGTCCTCAGGGTCCATAACTCGTCAAACGGAACCGTTGTGTCTGTTATAGGATAATGGACATTCAGAGACCATAAGTTTTGATCTCATTGATGCTCCTTCCTTTGGGATTATTCTGGGTGTACCCTGGCTGCAGTCGCATAACCCTAGGATTGATTGGGTGAGGCGAACGGTGACGTTAGATTCTGCTCATTGTTTGCAGTGTTGTTATCAAGTCGCCACGGATTGGGTTGTGCCATTAACCTGTGCGGTGGGTGACGGGGGAGAAGGTGGAGGTATTCCTGCTCCTTATGTGGAGTTTGGTGAGGTGTTTGACAAAGTCCGGGCCAATATTCTTCCACCCCACCGGTCTTTTGACTGCCGTATAGATTTATTGCCAGGTGCTACATTGCCCTGTAGTCGCGTCTATGCATTATCCGAACCCGAAGAGCTGCATCTACGGGAGTATTTGGATGAGATGTTGGCATCTGGTTTTATACGTCCGTCTTCCTCGCCCGTGTCTTCGGCAATTTTTTTTATTCCTAAGAAGGAGGGCAGTCTCCGTACTTGTGTGGACTATAGAGCACTTAATAAAGTGACAATCAAGAACAAGTATCCACCCCCGTTAATCCCTGTCTTGTTAGATCAACTGAAGCATGCTACTGTTTTTACCAAACTTGATTTGAGGGGCGCTTACCATCTCATTCGTGTCCGTGAAGGGGACGAATGGAAAACTGCTTTCCGTACAAAGTTTGGTTTGTTTGAATATCGCGTTATGCCTTTTGGTTTGTGTAACGCACCAGCTGCTTTTCAGTTTTTTATCAATGAGGTTTTGAGGGAATACCTGGATGTGAGTTTGATCGTGTATATTGATGATATTCTAATATTTTCTAAATCCACTGTGGATCATGAGATACACGTGTCACAGGTGCTGCAGAAATGAAGGGAACATCATTTGTTTGTGAAGCTGGAGAAATGTAAATTCCATACTTCTTGTGTGGAGTTTTTAGGGTTTCTTGTTTCTGCTGGTGGAATTAAGATGGATCCTCGTAAGATTGAGGCTATTGTTACCTGGCCCTCCCCTACCTGTGTAAGGGATGTACAGGTCCTACTTGGATTCGCTAATTTCTATCGGCGGTTTATTTCACATTTTTCGGATGTAGTAACGCCTATGACTGCCTTGTTGAAAAAGGGGGTGCCGTTTGTTTGGTCTCCTTTGGCACAAACAGCGTTGGAGATCTTGATTGATAAATTTACTTCGGCCCCTGTTCTTGTGCATCCAGATCCTGCCTTGCCCTTTTTTGTAGAGGCTGATGCCTCTTTGTGTGCTGTGGGTGGTGTTCTCTCACAGAGGGATTTGGAAACAGGGTTTATGCATCCAATTGCGTTCTTTTCTAAGACTTTGCTGCCAGCAGAACGCAATTACACAGTGGCAGAGAGGGAGTTGTTGGCCATTAAGTTGTCCTTTGAAGAGTGGAGACATCATTTGTGGGGGGCCCGACACCCCATTACAATTTATACAGATCATAAGAACTTAGAGTTCTTTCGCTCCGCCAGAGCATTGACCCCGAGACAGATGCGATGGGTATTATTCTTCAATGAATATGATTTCATCATTACATATAGGCCTGCTGCACAACAATTGAAATCTGATGCGCTGTCTCGCATACATGTGGGTCAGATGGGGGATGCGCAGGGCTCTGAATTAAGATCTATGATACCTGGGGCGAGGATTGTGGGTTGTGTTTCAGCAGAAGATTTCTTGTCCTCGGTGAAAGAGCAAGTGGGGAACGTGGACCTTACCCCATGGCTGACGAACCCACTTTTTACCGTTAAAAATGGTTTGTTGTATCATAATGGACGGTTGTTTGTACCACCTGAATTGAGGGAACAAGTCCTCACTTGGTGCCATTCTTCATCCTTAGTGGGTCATCCTGGAATGAATAAGACCAGAGAGTTTTGTTCACGTTGGTTTTGGTGGGAGACAGTAGGGCATGATGTCCAAGTGTTTGTAGCTTCTTGCCCTGTTTGTGCTATTAACAAGCCTACGCATACACGTCCTTCTGGGTTGTTGTGTCCCTTGCCTGTCCCTCCTGCTCCTTGGCATACTATCAGTATGGATTTTGTTACTGATCTCTCTCTTGACTCCGGTTATACAGCCATACTGGTGGTGGTGGATTTGTTTACTAAGATGGCACATTTCATACCTTTACCAAAGGTGCCTACGGCTCGTGAGTTGGCCATAGTGTTTGTAAATCATGTGGTGAAGTTACATGGATTGCCCAATGCCATTGTGTCTGATAGAGATGCGCAGTTTATATCTCATTTTTGGACTGAGCTGTGCTCCTCTTTGAAAATGGAGTTGTGTCTGTCATCCGCTTACCATCCTCAGACGCATGGTCAGACGGAACGTACCAATCAAACTATGGAGCAGTACCTCCGGTGTTTATTGACCTCCTTGACTTGTAGTTGGGTTATGGCACTCCCCTTAGCGGAATTCGCATATAATAACAGCATGCATACAGCCTTAGGGATGACTCCTTTCTTTTGTTCAATGGGATTTCATCCGAAGGCTATTCCAATATAACCCACGGGGCATGTACCTGCATTGGACACCTTAAGCCTCTCCCTGGTTCAAATCTGGAATAAAGCACAGGAACAGTTAAGGGTCACCAAGCTCAGCATGAAGAAGCAAGCTGATAGACACAGATATCCTGCCCCCTCCTATGCAGTAGGAGATCAAGTATGGTTGGCAACAAAGAATTTGAGGTTGGGTGGTTCTCGGAAATTACAGCCACGGTATGTGGGGCCTTTTAGTATTTTTAGTATAGTGAACCCTGTTGCCATGAAACTAGAGTTGCCAGAGGATTATCGCATCCATCCAGTGTTTCACACGTCCCTATTGAAACCGTACACCAGGTCTACTCAGGCGTTGCCGCCCCCCCTCCTGTTCTAGTAGACGGGTATGAGGAGTTTGAGGTCAATGCTATCCTGGATTCCAGACGCAGGAGAGGGAGGTTATATTATCTTGTCGACTGGAAGGGCTATTCCCCTGATGAGCGTACCTGGGAACCAGCGGGAGATGTTCACGCTCCCCGATTGGTACGTTCGTTTCATATTCGTCATCCTACTAAGCCACGTCCTGTGGGGAGGCCTTTGGGGGGAGATACTGTTAGGGATTAACAGGTGCCTGTACGTACTTCCCTCACTGTTCCCTACCTTTTTTCCTCTCTTTATCCTCATGGTCAGGGCTGCTGGTGCGCGCGCAGGTTTGGCGCGCAGGCAGGGGGTATAAAAACGATTGTCAGCTGCTAGTCCTTGCTTGGTTTCACTCCCCGGTCTCGGTACCCGGAAGGACTTCGCCTCAGCACTTCAGCTTCCTGTTCGTCAGATCAGAGTCTCGTTTCAGCTCCTTCTCTTGGGACTACGACCTCTCGCAGGATTGCGAGTGGGGCTTGCCTGGAGACTTCTGTTTGTTTGTTTTCCTTTCCCCGGTTTTTCGGATTCTGGCACCACAGCTTTGGAAACGCGGTCAATTTCAGTCATTGGAGTTCTTTCGCTGCGGGTACGCGGCTGCGTACCTGATCCTTGCACAAGCCACTTGGATTATTTCCTGGACGTTTTGTGACCTATCTAGGTCATTTGCAGCACCTTTAAGGCATTTGGGTCATTTTTTTAACCCGTTTGGGCTAAAATCCTTGGACTCAGTTTTTTCTTTCCTATTCCTTCGTTTTGTATGTGGATAGGGTTTTAGTTTGAGTCAGACATTTTTCCCCTTGTTCTTTGGATCCTTCAAGCTATTTTTGGTACTTGGGAGAAAAACGTTTTGCTTCATGATTTGGGATGTTAACCTCCTTCTTCCTGAAGTTGAGTTCCTATTTTCGTGACTTCATAGCCAGAGGAACAACTTGTGCTCGTGGTACGGGTAAGAGTTTATCTGTTCCTGCGCCAAGCAGTGCCTGACCATGCATGTTAAAGAGTGATGGCAATTGGGATTAATCTTAATCTATGTTTCTATTTTTGTTTCCTCTCAGAGTACGTGGGCCCTTTTCCTACCAGTTGCAGTTAGAGGGGAATTTGGTGCTCCAGTGACGACCCTTTGGGTTTACCCTCTTTTTACCCCCACCTTCTCCCTGTGTTCCTGGCGGCTATCTCTTGGTGTAATTATAGGT
This sequence comes from Calotriton arnoldi, assembly GCA_963921515.1. Lineage (NCBI taxonomy): Eukaryota > Metazoa > Chordata > Amphibia > Caudata > Salamandridae > Calotriton > Calotriton arnoldi. The sequence continues at coordinate 2,530,796 of CAWUFW010000988.1, read as the reverse complement.
GGTAGCTGCCAGGGCAGGGGTAGCGGACTGGGCATATCTTCGCTCCTGCAGTGTTGGGTGATATCAGGTGGTATCAGGACACTCCACTTCCCTCTGCCTCGCTCACACCCCCTCACTTATGCCAAAGCAACAGTGGAGGACTCTCCTTCTCCTACCTCACCGCAAAGTCCTGAAACAGCCTCCCCCTCCAGCTCCGCACCTCACCCTCTCTTCAGGAGTTCAGAAGGGGACTCAAGACCTGGCTATTCAACTGATGCCACACAAGCAGCTTGGCTCTCTGCACCTGGATACCCTCATGAATGATCAGCTGTGCTTTATAAATCCTGTATGATTGATTGATTGATTAAAAATATATATTTTACATTATATTAAATGTATTCTACTATAAACTATATATATATGTATGTATGTGTATATATATATATATATACAAAGCTATACCTCTCTGAAGAGCTCTAATGAGAGCCAAACATAGGTCAGGGGTTGCTTTTATTTATTTCAGGTTGGCACAAAGCTATACCTCTCTGACTCTCTGAAGAGCTCTAATGAGAGCGAAACACGTGTCAGGGGTTGCTTTTATTCATTTCAGGTTGGCAAAAAAGCTATACCTCTCTGAAGAGCTCTAATGAGAGCAAAACACGTGTCAGGGGTTGCTTTTATTCATTTCAGGTTGGCTTCTGCTCCCTTGTGTCTGAACAAAGCTATACTTCTCTGAAGAGCTCTAATGAGAGTGAAACATGTGTCAGGGGTTGCTTTTATTAATTTCAGGTTGGCTTGGATGGTATTTCACTAATCCAAAGCTGTAATACTGTGCCTGGAATGGTAAAAGGCTTTGGTCATTTTACAGCTCTGCATGGATAGCACTGTGCTAATCCTATGCTTAAAGACTTTGCTGTAGAATTGGCAAAAGACTTTGTCCTTTCTATCTTGGCGTGGATGGCACTGTGCTAATCCTATGCTTAAAGACTTTGATAGAAAAGCAGACATTTGAGGTGAGGAAATTTAGGGTGTCGCTGGTGTTGAGAGTGCTCTATACAGGAGCTGCTTTCCACCTAAACTTGAGAACTACCCAGAGTTCTCTGCTTCTTTTTTGCCTAATTTATGCGTCACTCTATGCCTGAAAGGGTATTGTTTTGACCTATACTGGGTGCTCCCTTGGGTCTGGACAAAGCTATGCCTCTCGGAAGAGCTCTAATGAGAGTGAAACACGTGCCAAGGGTTGCTTTTATTTATTTCTGGTTGGCTTGGATGGTATTTTAATAATCCAAAGCTGTAATACTGTGCCTGGAGTGGTAAAAGGCTTTGGTCATTTTACAGCTCGGCATGGATAGCACTGTGCTAATCCTACGCTTAAAGACTTTGCTGTAGAAATGGCAAAAGACTTTGTCCCTTTCTATCTCTGCATGGACGGCACTGTGCTAAACAAGGTCCCAAAACGATTCAGAGCCTTCCGCTCCTTGATCACAGGTTAGGTTTGTAAGCTACTTCCCTTTCTATTTAAAGAAACCACCACTTGTGATGCGTGCAGGTAATAAACATAGAAAACTTACTCTTTGTCTGTTTCAATCCTTGTACATAAGAGAGTCATTTCGCATTAGAGAGATTCAATACAATTACAATAATTGGTATAACATATTTTTAGGTATAACATATTTTATACAGAGTCTGACGAAATATGGGGAATTGTATTTCAAAATAAACCCATTAGTTTAAAAATGCGCTTATCGGCGATATTTCGGCGCAGTACATCAGCATAATTTTCCCCAGTGGGCAGATCTTATTCTCTTTTCACTAAATAAACGGTAGAGTCCTGCCGCACAATTCTGCCCAAGTGGGCTGATTCTCATTGGTACCGGTGTATATTATATCACCCCATCAATCCGCCATAACATTCAAACTTAATAAAACCAACCGATTGTTGCTCCAGTGAGCATTGACTTCAATCCAACTCAATGGTTCATGTGCCTATTATTCGGCCTATATTCCAACACAATTCCACCCAAGTGGGTGATTTCAGATTAAAAGTTCAAACATGGCTTAAACTCCAAACTGAATAAGAAACCCTTTCTGTTATACCACAGTCAAAAGATGAGATAGGTCTCCTGCGTTTTCAGTATCCCTTCATCTGTAATAAAAACAAACAAAGACTAATGGTTAAAATCAGATTCACGAAAATATGTTACAATTAAAAAGGCATAAACATAAGGTCAATATACAGAGGGGGGGTTTGATGATTGAAGACACCTGCTTCTAAAATAGATTATCCCAGATGAACAGCCAATTCCTCATCCAGGTTTAAACCTATTGGATGAAGAGTATTGTATTTTATAATCAATTTAGATTCTAGTCTTCTAAGCTCTAAGGTCCGGTTCCCTCCTCTTTCACGGGTTGGAATCTTATCTAGGAGATAGAATTTCAGTAAATTACAGTTCTGATTGTGGCTGGCTTTAAAGTGTCGGGCAATAGGATATTGCTTGTTGTCATTTTTAATAGCTCGTATATGCTCGGGCACCCATTTTTTTGCTTTATGTATGGTGCTTCCTATATAAAATTTGTTGCATGAACACCTGAGAGCATAAACTGCATACTCGGTGTTGCATGTAAGGTGTTTAGAGATGGTGTATGCTTTTTCGTTCTCTTCTAATTATACCGTTTTACAGCTGTTACTATACTTGCATGCTTTGCAGTTGTTACAATTAATGTCATTCTTATCTTTTTCAGTATTTACCAAGCAGTGACTTAAGGTGTCTTTCAGAGATCTTGCTTTTCTAAAGGTTGCTGCTGGATTATTACCAACTGGTATGGCTACATCTGGGTCCATTTTAAGGACTTCCCAGTATTTCTTTAAACTTCTTTTGATTTCCCAGGTTTGATTGTGATATGCAGTAATGAATCTAATCAGTTGTTCTTCATTATCTTCCAGTTGTTTGGGTATAAGTAACTCATTGTGTTTCAGTTTTTCAACTCTACCAATTGCTTGTTTAATGATTTTATGCCTGTATCCCCTTTCAGAAAATCTCTGGGTCATGACCTCCTTTTCTCTCTGAAACCCCTTTTCCGTACTGCAGTTCCGTTTTGCCCTTAATAATTTGCCAAAAGGGATACTAAGAATCAAATTAGTGGGGTGACAGCTGTCGGCATGCAGCAGGCTATTGCCCGCTGTTTCTTTACGAAACAAGTAGCTTGTTAATTTGTTGTCTTTTACCTCTAGTTTCAAATCAAGAAACTCAATTACAGTGTCATGTATATGGCTGCTAAACGTCAAATTTAAGGAATTATCATTCAGTATGTTTATGAACTCATGGACTTGCTCGTGGGTACCTTTCCATGTACAGAAAATATCATCAATATAACGCACCCAGAGGACGACATGGTACTCAAATTGCCCTATGTTACTGACAACTTGCTTCTCCCACCAGCCCAGGTACAACCTGGCAAAACTGGGGGCGAAGCAAGTTCCCTTCGCCGTCCCCTGGGTTTGCCTGTACAGTTGTTTATTGAAGAGAAAAAAATTATTGGTCAAACAAATGTATTAAGAAAAGAAGGTATGCAGTTCCTCAGGTGATCGGACAAGGGGGAGGAAAGCATGAAAGCCACTATGTGCTTTGTCAATGACGAAGGTAAAAGGGAGGAAGGGAATTCCTCCTGTCGGAACTAGGGCCCTCACACACCAAGCCAGCTAGGTGTCATGCTTCATCATATGGGCCTGCTCCTCGTCGGGTCGGCGCTGCAATACCCGACGGGCACCCATAAAGGGGCTCTTTAGCGGAGATCTTCTGTTCCTCGCCGTTTGGTGCAGTGGGTGTGAGGGGCCTAGGTATTGTAGATGTGGTAAAAAAGTGATTAAATCCGGTCAGATAGTCCAAAGGACTTTTATTCAGACTGGTTATCCACCTGATTAAAAGCAGGGAAAAGAGTGGCAGCTATCTGACGCGATGGTTCAGTTTACTGCATGACAGGGCATGTATGCTGGACCTCTATAAAAAGCCCCTCAGTCCCCCTCTTGTTGATCAAACAAATGTATATCATTTCTATGAGCATCTCTGTATGTAAGAGGTAAGAGAGAGATCTTCCCTTAAGGAAGTATCTACAAGCCTCTATTCCTAGGTCATGCGGAATACAGGTATACAGGCTGTTGACATCTAAGCTCATTAATAGATAGTTATTATTCCAAGTAATGTCATTGATTAATCTCAGAAAGTCTCCCATGTCTCTAACATATGAAGGGAGAGCATGAACATACGGTTGTAGAAAATAATCAACATACTTTGATGTATTCTCTAGCATGCTCCCTCTTGACGAGACTATTGGTCTACCCGGAGGGTTGGAAAAATCTTTGTGCAGTTTGGGCAACAGATACAAAGCCGGGATTTTGGGAAATTTACATATCAGAAACTGATATTCTTCCCATTCTAAAATCCCTTGATCCCGCCAATTAATGAGTTGTCTAGATACTCATTATTGGCATCCTCATAAACTTTTTTGATGATACTTCATATCTATCTCTGTCATTTAGTTGCCTTTTCCCTTCATTAAGGTACATGTCAAGGAGCCACACCACTACGTTGCCGCCCTTATCAGATTTCTTGATAACTAAGTTTTTGTTGCTCTCTAACTCCTTAATGGCATTAAGGTGGACCTTTTTCAAATTGTTTCTAGTATAAGGTTTTTTCAAACCAATTCTTTGGAGCTCTTTGATCATGCCTCGTTCAAAGATGTCAATAGCATCATTGTTAATTTGGGGCATGAACACCGACTTAGGTTTAAAACCACTCGTACAACCCATGCTTACATCAATGTCCTCATTTACCAAGTTTAGAAAGGGGTCATCAATAAAGTTCACATCACCCTCCAGCTCATGCATGGTGTGCAAAATGTCGACATCGTTAATAGTCAGGGTTGTGGGTTCCGCCTGGTGGGTTGTGACTCTTTGTATATTTTTTGAGGCATACCATTTCTTCAATTTTAACTTTCTCGTAAAATGAAAGAGTTCTATACTGGTTTCTGTATAGTTAAAATTAGATGTTGGGCAGAAAGACAGTCCTAAAGCAGAACTTCCAATTGATATTTAGTTAACTCTTGATCTGAGAGTCCTGTTGTCCTTCATTTTCCAGCTTTTGCCCTCTTGTCAGCACTCCCACTGATCAAAATTAGCAGAGAACCAAGAAGCATACACCATCTCTAAACACCTTACATGCAACACCGAATATGTAGTTTACGCTCTCAGGTGTCCATGCAACAAATTTTATACTGGAAGCACCATACATAAAGCAAAAAAACGGGTGCTCGGGCATATGCGAGCTATTAAAAATGATGACAAGCAATATCCTATTGCCCGACACTTTAAAGCCAGCCACAATCAGAACTTTAATTTACTGAAATTCTATGTCCTAGATAAGATTCCAACCCGTGAAAGAGGAGGGAACCGGACTTTAGAGCTTAGAAGAGTAGAATCTAAATTGATTATAAAATACAATACTCTTCATCCAATAGGTTTAAACCTAGATAAGGAATTGGTTGTTCATCTGGGATAATCTATTTTAGAAGCAGGTGTCTTGAATCATCAAACCTCCCCCTGCATATTGACCTTAGGTTTATGCCTTTTTAATTGTAACATGTTTTCATGAATCTGATTTTAACCATAAGTCTTTGTTTGTTTTTGTTACAGATGAAGGGATACTGAAAACGCAGGAGAGCTATCTTATCTTTTGACTGTGGTATAACAGAAAGGGTTTCTTATTCAGTTTGGAGTTTCAGCTATGTTTGGACTTTTAATCTGAAATCACCCACTTGGGTGGAATTGTGTTGGAATATAGGCCGAATAATAGACACATTAACCATTGATTTGGATTTAAGTCAATGCTCACTGGAGCAACAATCGGTTGGTTTTATTAAGTTTGAATTTTATGGTGGATTGATGGGGTTGATATAATATACACCGGTACCAATGAGAATTAGCTCACTTGGGCAGAATTGTGCGGCTGTACTGTACCGTTGATTTAGTTAAAAGAGAATAAGATCTGCCCACTGGGGAAAATTATGCTGATGTACTGCGCCGAAATATCGGCGATAAGCGCATTTTAAAATAATGGGTTTATTTTGAAATACAATTCCCCATATTTCGTCAGACTCTGTAAAAAATATGTTATACCAAAAAATACGTTATACCAATTATTGTAATTGTATTGAATCTCTCTAATGCGAAATGACTCTCTTATGTACAAGGATTGAACCAGACAAAGAGTATGTTTTCTATGTTTATTACCTGCACGCATCACATGTGGTGGTTTCTTTAAATAGAAAGGGAAGTAGCTTACAAACCTAACACGTGATCAAGAAGCGGAAGGCTCTGAAACGCATTGGGACCTTGTTGCTGGCGTTTTGAAATAAACACGCTGTCACATTGGAGCCGCGGTACTGTGGTTTGTTCGAGCTGGAGTGTATTACGATCTGGCCGCACCAACAGGTTTTTGTGGATATATATATATATATATATATATATCTCAGGAGCACAAGTACAACATACGCACTCACTCAGAGTTCATCTACAGTACAAAAAATGAAATGCGTTTATTTTCATAGCATCTTATGACTCGTTTTTGCCAAAGAATGGCCTTGATCACATGTGAAACACACCATGAGATGCTATGGAAATAGACATGTTTTTTGTACTGTAGATGAACTCTGAATGAGTGTGTACGTTGTACCCATCGCTTAGACATATAAGGCCCAATTACGACTTTTGGCACAGGGGGAGCGGGTGAGACACCACCGCCACGCTCCTGCTGCGCCAAAGCCATGGTCAGGCCGCCCACCAGATTAGGAGTTTCCTCCCGTCTGGCGGGCTTTTTTTGGGCGTTCCTATGGTGGTGCCTCTAAAAATGGCCACCGCAATGGGAACGCCAAAAATGTTGTGCCCCCCCTGTGTGCATCCACATGGCATGAGGCACCAGGGGGCCCTGCAGGGCCCTCCTTTGTTTCCTCTCTGCCATGGTTTTCATGGTGGTGTAACCGCCATGAAAACCGTAGCGGAGAGGAAACTCGCAATATGATTGGCGGGACCACAGCAGTCCCGCCAAACATATTGCAGCCTCAGGACTGCAGTGCCACTGCCAGGGAACAGTGGTTCCCTGGCGGGGCCGATCCCATGGCGGTCAGACCGCCAAAGTCTTAATGGGGCGGTCGGACCACAGGTGCGGCAGTGGCTGGACCGCCACCTCCGTGCCACCACGAGTCTAGCGGTCCTCGGACCGCCAGGCTCGTAATCTGAACCTAAGAGAGCTTTGAGCTTTTACATTGATCACATCAGGGACCATAGGGTTGACAAGCAACTCTTCACTGGGTTCTCTGGAGCAGAGAAAGGGAAATTAGTACAGAACAGACCATCTCCAGATGGATTGTTCTTTGTACTGGAATCTACTATAGATTGGCTAAGAAACGGCCTCAAGAAGGCCTACAGGCTCATTCCACCAAAGCTCCTACTACCGCACTGACATTCTGTGTGCCTGTTATGGTCATCTGCTTGGCTCCGACATGGGCATCAGTTCACATGTTCATGAAGCACTCCTGCCTGGATAGCCAAGTCCAGCAGGAAGGACACTGCGTTTAGTCCTGCAGGATATCTTGGTCTGAGCCAGTCTACAGACTCACCACCTGGGAATGTACTGCTTTAGTGTCTATTCAGAAAGTGAGGAATCTGCAATTAGAAGTATCCATCAGAAAACCAAGTTACTTACCTTCAATAATGTTCCTTCAGATGAATACTGTGTCTAACTCAGTGACACATCCTTCTTCCCGTTTCTGTGGGATGAAATTCTTCTTTCCATACTAAAAAGATTCTAATTAGAGATCTGCGCACTGACACAATCTGATTACTGAGGGTGTCATATCCAACAGCACGCACAGATATTAGAATGAAACTGACATTGATGCACAGAGGTAGCGGTTATATTGTGGCCCTGCCGTCACTTCCAGGGCAGTCCAAATGCAGAGCTGCATGACGCCACCAACCGACGTGCAAGGGAATTGCTGAGAAAGCTTGGAGGAATTCACATGGTGAGGAATCACAAGGCAAGGAATCTATGTTTAGGCAGGTTATCCACCAGAAAGGTAAGCAACTTGTTTTTTAGATTTTCTTTGCTGATATTCATTTAATAAGCCTTAGCTACGTTTTTATGGCACATTTTACACAGACATTGCCTAGATGATGTTATGCCTCTTCAAGACATTTTACAAATCGAGTGGCCACATTAATTAAACTTTGTTATAAAAAAAAGCAGCAAATTATGTTGCTTAAGCGTTAGATTATGGAAAACATTTTTATTTTTTGCCTGACCACGTCTCATCTTTTCCGTTTGCAAAGTAGAAAAAGATCTATTTTCCAACTCCTACTACGTAAGCAAAGCAATATTGTGACTTACAACAAAATCAGTACTTTTCTCTCATGGGCGTACATTGTTTAACCCTCACATGATCGAGTGGTCACCATTTACAACTGCTCAACTTGTATCCCCTTTTCTAGCGCTATAGGCACTACATGCCAAGTACAGACTGCATCTCTGAAATCCCTGTGTCAGACAGAGGAGGGAATGTTATTTTCAGTTCATAGCATCTTTGCTGTAATGAGAAGATAACATGCAGAAGTAATGTACATACACGAAAAGGAAAAGGTTCAAAAGCAAAACAAACCGATCCCGCGGTTATTATATAGCAATGGCGACATAATGTCATTAGGAAGCAGGCCATCCAATCTTCTCTTCAGGCATAAGTGTCTTAAGAAAAGAGGATGTTTTTCCAGTGAATTGGTTTCCTCAGAAACTCGGGGACAATGAAATGACTCGGATATGTGCTTCGTCTGATGTATTTTTATGAGTGCTAAACTTTCCCGGAAGCCGCCCTCAGTTTGAGAGAATCTATTTTCGTGAATAAACGAATTACGCAGCAGGTCGACCTTAAGAATTCTGTGACTACAAGGGTTCGGATGTGACTGCTCGTAACGGCCAAGTCTCTCGACTAATGGTCTATTGTAAATGTTCTCAGATGATTGGAAGAATGAGGGGCACTTGTAAGGCCATGTTTTAACTGGCGTTGTGTGCCACACATTTACAGAAAGAAGAAGAAATGAATTGTTAAAGTATTATAGAAATTTTAAGAGCATTCAGTCAGATTGCTTTAATACGGTGCAATTTTGTTTCTGTTTACAATATCTTATTGTTATTTATTTTTTGCTGTTGTTTATCGGCGTAACAGAGCGTTTTACAAAGGGCAGGCAGATTAGTGTCAAGGGATATAAGTTACATGGCACGGGTGGACGTATATAAACATAATACATCAACATTTACGGGCTTTGGATATTTACAGATTTACAAAAGAACAAATATCCATAATATACGGAAATTGTTTTGGGAAATAAAAAGCCTATTTAGATTTACGATGAGCACTGTTTAGACAGATTGTTTATGGTCGGTGGCTGGAGAAATTAGAGGGATAAATTGGTGCGTAGACGATTTTAGAAAAACAAAATTAGGAGTATATGAGCATGTGGCTATTGCCTGGCAAAATGAGGCCAAGTAAAAATCAGGATGAGATGAGAAAATCAAAAAAATATAAGCCATTAAACATATGAACGATTCTGACCATTAAAATATTAGCAGAAATATCAGAAATTATCAATAGTAAAAGAAATCAGTGGATGTAGGCAAGGTGATTGGAGAATAAATGATCACCTAACCAGTTAATATCAGTCAGTCTCACCACTCAATATGGGTAACAGCACAAAGTGAACATGTAGAAGAGTGAATAATTAAGCCAAGTTGCCTGAGGGAGAGTCAATTCTAAGGTACGCATAACCAGGGCTCGGGCAGGTGATCTCTAGGCAAAGTAGAAGGTCAAAACGTACCTCTGAGTGCACTCTCCCTGAGCCAATATTGACATTTTGTTTTTTGGAACATATTGCAGGTGGTGCAGGTTACGTGCGGACAAGGTGGGATTGGTGGTGTGGTTAGGGATTGGGCTGTAACCGGGGTGCATGCTCTGCCCAGGTGCAAGCAAAGTTGCTACTGCGATCGTCACAGGAAAGTGCAGAGCTAACAGGAGGCCACATAGAGCGACCTCAGTATTTCCACACAAGGAACATAGGGCCTCATTACGATGGCAGACGGACGAGCGTCTGAGCTCCATCGCCTCGGGCAGCTGTCCAACCAACTATATGTAGGTCGGATCGCCATGTAAAGGAAGAGAGAAGAGGGTCATTGTAATCCCTACGGCAGTGCCTCCACAGGCACCATCCCCATTGTAGGGATTACGCTCCAACCCGATGGGCTTCTTGAGTCTGTCGGAGACGTCGGTTGGTCCCTCCGCCCGCTGCGCATCATTATGTGGCGGTCGGACCGCAGCCTGAGATGTCGGACAGACCACCACGATGGCCTGGAATGACGATCCGCCCGACTTCATAATTGGGCCCATTGTTACCAAAGGAAATCTTTGCAAGTTTGGACAATTCAAGTCTACTTTATCCCAATATTTCTTGATATCTTCGCTAAGATAGCGACCATGGTGGAAAACGTCAAACTTGAGTACACCACCCTTTTCTAAACCTCCCCCAGTCATGCTTGGAATGCCAGACTAGCAGACCACAGAGAGTGCGCACTTCCACCACTAAGTAAGCTTCTGTCCTTAGGAAAAAAATACCCAACAATACCTGCATCACAAAACCTACAATGGCTCTTCATAAAGTCTACATTTAAATGCAGTTTCTACTCTCTACCTACAAGTGTGTAAGATGTAAAAACCCCATGCTGCTGGAACAAAATTGCACTTATGCCCCAAACAGATTACTTTACTCTGCTAGCCCCTCCTCATCACCCCTTCATCTGCACCTATTAGGACTCACTTAAAGTTTGGTGACAAGAGAGGCCAGCCACTGGCGAGGCAGTGGAATAATTTCTCTTACACTAGCAGCAAATGGCCTACCCAATGTTGAGTTTTCCACCATTGTTCCACACACTTTTAACCCTGAGTTGACAATTCCAGCATGTCTATCTGGCGAGATGGAATTGTTGTCACAAATGTGGGTCCTGGAAAGGTATCAGGTTAATCAAAAGGGGGGAAAGAGAGGTACGTAGTGGACCTAGCCTCCTGTATCATATAAACAACCAAAGAAAGTCCACTCGAAAAAACAATGAAACTATCCTTCCAGAAATATTGGTGATCCTTAAGGGAAAACGATGAGTTTTCTTAAAATAACCCTCACCCGCCAAAAGGTCCCTTGGTGGCATGTTTCATCATCGGGTTCTTCCCGCCCCGCTCCACGACGGGGCATGCTACGATTGACGAATACGTGGGAGCACTTTTTGGAAGGTGTGAGCTATACTACTAATATTGGAGTGGAAGGGTCAGAGGGAATTGTGAAAATTAAAAAATATCTGGCTACTTGGAACCTAAACTTTATTGAATCCTATGGCTGGTATTGTTAAAAGGGGGGGAGTTCAGGGAGATGCACAGAGTAATGAATGTGTAACTTCCGGTCTACATGTTTCAAGCCTTACCCCTATGGCTTTTCGTCAGGACCAGGTTAATTGATCCCTAGTACCACTCCTGAATAATGCCAGATGGTCTCCTTAATGCTTATCAAGGTAAAAAACTATGCGAGATATAATAGCTAGTTTGTATGATGCTTCAATATAATCTGGAAAGATAAGAAATAACAAAAGGATTAACTTAACAATGAAGTTATCTAGTATGACACATCACCAATCTGTGGAAACAACGTGATATATTTTTCTTGCGTTAGATTAGTCTATAATTTAGCATTATCGTTGTGCCCTTCTAGAGTAATACAAACAAGACAATACAAAACATCAAACATAAATCACACACTCTATGGAGTCATCGTTGTAGAGTCGCTCCTTATATATCAGTATACTTAGTTTGTAGGCATTCGATTATCTTTTTAAACCATATACCTTTGATCCAGCAGTAAACCAACAACAGATACTCCGCTACCATATACTCACCTGGGCCCATATAAATTTAATTTCATACACACAAGTTGAGTAAAACCGCTGGAGTGGTTTGAAGTTTTATATTTCTCAGGATTAGTTATTTAATTTTCCTAACTAACCTTTCACTGATCAAAAAGTTCTTTCCTCTGGTCGATGGACCATTAGTTGAACTAATTGATGGTGATAATTAACATAACCCTTAAATATTCTTTTATTCTGAAGTAAATAATCACAGACTCAGGAAGTTTAGTTTTAAAAATCTTTATCTAAATTAAATGCATGTGAACCATCTCAAAATTACAGTGCAGTCACAATCATTCTTAGGAGAGAAAATTCAATTGATTAAACATCAAGCATATACTTCGGACTCATACAATAACAAATGCTCAGAAAGGGAGAGGACAGAGAGAAAAGAACATCTACAAATACATGAAAATATATTTACCAAGAATGGTGTGAAAGACCAACCCCCTGGCCAAAGGGATGGTGAGGGTCCCCAGGATAGGTCAGGAGACAAAGACTTCAGGACAGGATTCAGGACAGGATATTTGACCTCTCTAGAATACCGACGATTGCGCCGCACGCCTCTCTGTCACTCTCTTCCTCCTCGAGATTCTTACGCGATCTTCTGATCTAACCCAATTAATTAGGATAGTAAGTTCTTCTTCAGATTCTGCATTCAGTTCTTCTTCAGCATCTCACAGCATCTCTCCCAGCAACAGTATCCCCGACTCCCAGACAGCATCCCGAGCTCTGCTAAATAACTAACTAAAGCTACCTTAATTATACCTTTGTTTCTTCACGTTCCACCCACTAGAGTTTCAATATCGTAAATATAAGAAATCTAATTGGTCAGGCAAGGAAGGATGATCATCACACTATGCTTACATGTCACTTTATTCTGTTAAACCATTGTTCGCAAACCCATCCCCTTAATTTTTATTCAAAACTTTATTCCCATCCACTACATGTATCTATTTTGAAACATTAATAACACTACGAAGAATAGAACATCTCATTGCTGAACTTTTCACCATCCGTTCCCAGGGTATGGCACTCCAATTTGGCTTCCGTTCAAGTGTTCTGTCATTGACCTTCATGGCTTCATTCAGTGAGCATGCGCAGGCATTGCGTCATTTCATCCAGTCCGGTTATATAAGAGAGGCCCAAATGCGTACTAATAATAAAGTCAAAAGACAAATGTTACTTTCACAAAATAAATGGTCTCACTGTATACCACCCACCTCTACTCTGTTTCCCTTTTCTTATTAATATTTTCCCCGCATTAGCATTAGTAAAATAGCCTGTTTTCGTTTCAGCTAAGCAGATGCCATGAACGCGAGTCTTCAAGACTCCATTTTAGTGTCTTCTGCTCATGCGCTAGAATTTCCCTCCAAGCATTACCTCGTCATTCTGCGTAGATGCAGTTGACACATGTGCACAAGTTTCCCCGTTTAAAGCGGTATTAGTCCGTCTTCATTGTTATCCGCATTAGTACACACATAAGCAAGCTTCACTAACCCGCGTGTTCATGTGGTGCGTATTAGTTATTCACTAAACATGGTTAGTAACTTGTTAATGAGTTAAACGAGAGGATTGCCTCCGAGCAAGTCTCTTTCTTACGAGACCTTGCTCCATCAATCCCCTCTCTGATGGCATTTTGAGCCATCACAAAATTACCCATCCCTTCCCAGATGCCAACTTTAGCACATCTCTATTTTCTCTTTTCTCTTTCATCAATTCGTCAGTTACTTCTTTTCCTTCCAAATCTTTCATCTTTTTGTATAGCTTTCCTTTCATTTCCTCTAACTGAATTTCTTCATATTCCCTCTTTCATTTCTTTCCTCTCCCTTCCCTTTCTACATGTATCCTTCTCTTTCCTTACTTCTGCAACATTTACATGTGATCATTATTGTCATTACTATTGTCATTATCACAACTATTGGTAAGATTATTTGACCTATAAAACTTTTCCCAAAATTAGTAAACCAATTCCCTATTAATGTTATACTCTTTGTTAATTTTCCCCATACACTATCAACCTCCAGTTGGGTCAAGTCATTATGCATTCTTGTAATATTTCTAATATACCCTTTAATTTCCTTACTTTTGTCTGGAATATAAGTGCAGCAATGTTTAATTTTCAACATACCACAGACTCCGCCCTCTTTTGCCAATAAAATATCAAGAGCAAGACGATTTTGTAAAACCATAGACCTTATTGCAACCATCTCTGTGTTAATCATTAAGAATCCTCCTGCAGTATCTGTAGAAAGACGATCAACTATGGTTGATAATTTGCAAATTTTACGCGAATTTAGAATTACTCCAACTGAGGGTATCAATGCACTAAATATATCACCTACTATTTCAGAAAAACTAGCTCTTCTTCTCCGTGTTAGTCCATTAGATTTGTCATTGATTCCATTGATTCTGTCCACATGGTAAATCTTTGGAAAAACTATTCCAAAATAACAGCTCCCGTACCATCTTGCAGGTAACCTATAATAGGCATTATTCCCGCATACATAATAAACTCCTGGAAATACAGGATCAGTTCCCCCTTTTAGTCCCCACCCTCCTAAAATTAGGAAGTTATGTTCACATTCACTGGAACCAATGACATTGTATTATAATCTGTCTTTAACCTATGGAGGCAGAATTTTCCCCTTTTCACAAAGTCTAGGGACATCGCAGCATGAGCTTCGTCCTTTGCATAAAGTCCCTCCTTCTCAGCCCATGGAGGTACATGGGATTTCTGTTCAGCAGCTTTCTTTGTTAAATCCTGTCTCCTTTCTTCTACTAAATTCAAAAACTCTTTTTTCTTCTTCACGTAATATACATGTTAGGTTATCCTTGTGGGCTTGAGCTATATCTATCAAACTCTTTGTTAAGAAGAATTCACCCATAAACTGTGCATTTTTACTACTAACTACTGGATTTATATTCTTTCTAATAGGCAATTCTGAGAATACTACATCTAAGTTTAAATAAAAATACTGAAGTTTCCCTGTTACATAAAATAAATTTGATAAAACACTACATGATACACCATATGTTAAAGGTATATGGTGATACGTCACCCCTTCTGACACTGATGAGGGTAACTTCATACAAACATAACAATTACTAATCTCCATCATATTAACATACTGAAATAACAACTTAGTAAACACATTTAAAGATGAATCATTGTCTGATTCATTGTGATAATTCATCTCATCTTCTACTCCTATTTCTATTTTAGTTTCTTTTATTCTGTCTACTTGCCCATTAGTAATTGTATTATTCTTGTTACTTGTTTCCATCAACAAAGGTACTCCTATTGTTAGAAATAACCATACTAATACCACTAATAAAATACTACATAAGCAAAATCTTAAACATTTTCTTTTTAAACTTCGTTTCGGTCTTTCAGTGTCTTCAATTTCTGCCATTTTAATCAGAGAAAATGTCTTCTCTCTTTCTCTTTCTTTGTCTAAATTGTCTTAAAATCCAGTCTTTTTTTAAGGAGGTCTTAATTTGCTTTCATCAATCTGTGCAACATGAACTCTTTCTGATGCTTCACATAAATCTAAGTTTTCAAATTCTTCAAGAATAACATAGGTCCACTCAGGGGCCTTGTACTTTCTGTTCAGATTTCTCAATCTTGGGCTTCTTCGTATAAGTTTTACTAAGGTTTGTTTAGGTTGTGTCTGACTCGTAACCTCATTTACTTGCTCTGGTTTCTTTTCTGGTTTTCTTTTTAAACTTCGTTTCGGTCTTTCAGTGTCTTCAATTTCTGCCATTTTAATCAGAGAAAATGTCTTCTCTCTTTCTCTTTCTTTGTCTAAATTGTCTTAAAATCCAGTCTTTTTTTAAGGAGGTCTTAATTTGCTTTCATCAATCTGTGCAACATGAACTCTTTCTGATGCTTCACATAAATCTAAGTTTTCAAATTCTTCAAGAATAACATAGGTCCACTCAGGGGCCTTGTACTTTCTGTTCAGATTTCTCAATCTTGGGCTTCTTCGTATAAGTTTTACTAAGGTTTGTTTAGGTTGTGTCTGACTCGTAACCTCATTTACTTGCTCTGGTTTCTTTTCTGGTTTTCTTAGATAATATCTTAGTTTCTTCACTCCTGCAGGCCAATTGTCTCCTTTTCTAACTTTTTTGACCTGAACTGCACTTTCACCTTCTCTGTCTCATTCTAAAGTTCTTTTATTTTCACTTAATTTAGGCACAATCTGTTCTTGTTCTTCTTCCCTTTCTAATTGTCTTTGTTCTGTATTTTCTGTATTTGGACCTTCCTCTACTTGCACCTGTTCAGGTCTTATTATAGTTTGTTCTTCTTCTGCCTGAACTTGTTCTTCTAGATCTATCTGTTCCTGTTCAGGTCTTATTTCAACTTGTTCTTCTTCTGCCTGAACTTGTTCTTCTAGATCTATCTTTCCCTGCTCAGGTTTCTGAATGGCTTTGTTTATTTCTACCTGAGTGTGTTCTTCTTTCCCTGTCTTTTCCTCTCTACCTTCCTGTCTTCTTAATTCAGTTCTTCTTCTTGTTTCAACAACAGCATCAGGTATTTCAATCACTGGTATCCACTCTTCCTGACTTGTACTTGGCTGTTCGTCATATAGTTGTCTTTCAGAATCTATCACTCTAGATTCTTCAGCTTCACAACTTTCAACTTCTGACCTCTCAGCTTGTTCAGTCAGTGGCTGCTCTTGTTGTTCAGATGGGCTCGGAACTCTTCTGGTATGACTAGCATGAATCCAATTGGGTAAACCTGCACACTTCACTGCTGTGGTAGTGACTAGTATGACTTGACGTGGTTTATCCCACCTGGGTGCTAGACACGACTTCCTTGCGTGTTTCTTCACTAACACCCAATCTCCAGGATTCAAATCATGCGCTTGGTCTGGCTGTCTTTCAACTGCGTCTTCTCCAACCTGATGAGAGACAGAACGCACCATTTCAGCCAATCCTTTGCAATAGTCCAATACCAGATCATCAGTTATATTCATTAATTTATTTCCAGGAACAAAGGCTTATCTCATTGCCCTTCCCATGAGCACCTCATGTGGACTCAATACTGTTTTTCTGTCAGGAATACTTCTGAGACCCATCAGTACAAGAGGCAATGCATCTGGCCATTTCAGCATTGTGGATGCGCACACCTTCCCTAATCTTGACTTGATTGTGCCATTTAGCTGTTCAACTATTCCAGAAGCCTCTGGACGATAAGCACAGTGCAGTTTTTGTTCAATGTTAAATGCAGCACAGATTAATCGAATTATCTCATTGTTAAAATGAGGTCCTCTATCTGATTCCAAAGTGACTGGAAAACCGAAGCGAGGTATCAACTCCCTCAATAGTAGTTTAGCAACTGTAAGACTGTCATTTCTTCTAGTGGGGTATGCCTCTACCCATCTCGAGAACAGGCACACTATGACAAGTACATATTTCATTCCATTGCAAGGAGGCAACTCAATGAAATCTAACTGCAATCTGGTGAAGGGTCCTTCTGCCTTTCCAATCTTTCCCCAACTGACCACTGTCTTCCTGCCTGGGTTTTGCTGCTGACAGATTAAGCATCTTTGTTAAAGGCTCTCTGCGACTACCCTAAACTTTGGATTGTACCAACTCTGTCTGAATAATCTGATCATCGAATCCCTACCAATGTGAGTTGTCCCATGGTATACTCTTGCCATTTGTGAGAGCAGACAATCTGGCATGACTGGTCTGCCATCTAAGTACACCCACACTTCATCTTCTGTTCTTTTTGTACAACTTGATTTTATCCAAATTTCCTTTTCTTTTTCCTCAACTTCTTCCTGCAACTGTCTGACCTCATCCCATGTTTCTGGAACTGAGAAAACATAAGTTGGCAGCTGGTTTCACCCGTTTCAATTTTTCTGTTAATTGACATTGTATTTCTTGCACAGTATCGAGCAATTTGGTCTGCATATCTATTTCCAGCCGTCACATAGTCATTTCCTGACTGATGTGCAGCGCATTTAACAACTGCTACTTCTTTTGGCAATTGTAATGCTTCCAACAAATCTTTTACATTTTTACTGTTTCTGATAGGAGATCCTGAAGAAGTCAGAAATCCCCTCTGCATCCAGAGTTGGCCAAAGTCATGCACAACCCCGAAACCATATTGACTGTCCGTAAATATGGTTATTCTCCAATTTTTCCCACTTTTGCATGCCTTTGTTAAGGCCACCAATTCGGCTACTTGTGCAGACTTGACTCCCGGTAAACAGGATGCTTCAACCACCCCCGTTATTTTACATACAGCATATGCAGCACTTAATCCTCCTCCTTCAGTTCTCAGACAAGACCCATCCACAAACAGTTCATGATCAGCTTCCTTCAATGGTGTTTCTTTTATGTCTGGGCGGGGCTTAGTACACAATTCAGTCACATCCAGACAATCATGATCAATCTCATCTTTCACTTCTTCACAACATGGATCTGGCAATAATGTGGCAGGATTCATTATCGTACATCTTATCACTGTCACATTTTCTGCTCCCAGAATCACCCTTTCATACTTAGTCAGCCGACTAGGAGTGAGATGTTGTGTTCTCGTTCTTGTCAAAAGAATCTCAACTGAGTGTGGAACGTAAACCTTTACAGGATGTCCCATCACTATTGACTCACTTTGCTCCAGACTCATACAAGTAGCAGCTACTGCTTTTAAGCAGCCAGGTAAGGCTGAAGCCACTGGATCCAAGGTGGCAGAGAAATACGCCACTGGACGTCGACTCAGTCCATGTCTCTGTGTTAAAACTGAAAGTGCACAATTTTCTCTCTCACAACAAAACAACGCAAATTCTTTTGAATAATCAGGCATGCCCAAGGCTGGGGCCTCACATAGACAATTTCGTAGTTTCACAAAGGCTTCCAAACATTCATCATTCCAATCGATGGGATCTTTCGCTCTTTTCCGAGTTAATTGTATCAATGGCTTTGCTAACATGGAGAAGCTATTGATCCACTGCCTACAGTACCCAACCACTCCCAGAAACATTCTCATCTCCTTTTGTGTCTGAGGTAGCTGCATTTCTTTGATTATTTTTATTCTTTCCGGTGTCACTTTTCTAACTCCTCTTTCTATTTTATGCCCTAAATATCTAACTTCTTGTTGACAGAACTGCAATTTTTCTGGAGACACTTTGTGTCCTCCTTCGGCCAAATGGTTCAGTAATGCAATTGTGTCGGTGACACAATCTTCTCGTGTTTTTGATGCCACCAATAGGTCATCAATGTACTGAACCAGAACTGATTTCCCGGGCATAGCTAATGACTCCAGACACTTTTTCAGTATCTGATTGAAAATTGAGGGACGCTCTGTGTACCCTTGAGGAACTCGGCACCATGCCAAAATACGATCTTCAAACCGGAAGGCGAAAAGATACTGGCTGTCTGGGTGCAAAGGAATAGAAAAGAATGCTTGGCACAAATCAATTACTGTAAACCAACCTGCATTCCAGGGTATCTGATAAAGGATCACCGCTGGGTTTGGCACTATTGGGCAACAAGGCACCACAATTTTGTTAATTTTTCTCAAATCCTGCACTATCCAGTATTTTCCGCTAGGCTTTTTAAGTCCCATTATTGGCGAATTACAAGGACTACCCATTATTTCTTTTAAAATGCCTTGTTTAATCATTCGGTCAATTTCTGGGGCAATTCCTGCTTTCACTTCTGGACTCATTTTGTACTGTCGTGTGTTTGGATAAACTGCACCTTCTTTCACCGTCACTTTAACTGGATCTACATCTGACATTAACCCAATGTCCTTTCCTGTAAAATCCCACACTTCTGGATTCACTGTGGTTCTTAACTCTTCTGGCAATTCACTTTCAGTCATTAATGAAAACATCTCATCTACTTCTGTACCTTGCTTAGCTAGCATCATTTTATATATTACATCTTCATCAGGGGTTTGGAAAGCGACACCATCTGGTGTACAATAGATCGTGCAATTCATTTTGCACAGTAGATCTCTTCCCAACAGATTTACTGGACTTGAATCACAAACTACAAACCAATGCATTTCTTTAAAATTTCCGATATGTACCTCCATTGGTTTTGTAATTGGGGTTCTAATCTGTTGATTTGACACTCCTACAACTTGGATAGATTCTCCCGAGAGGGGTAGGTTTGGGATGTCTGCTGTTCTCACAGTAGACCGGGTAGCACCAGTATCCAATAGAAAAGTGATGTCATTACCTTCAACTTTCCCATCAACAAATGGACCTGACTGATCTACCGGCAAGGATGCGCCAAGCACGCACTCCTCTTCCTCCCCCTCAGGCACCGTCATTGCACATAGTCCGAATTTTCTTCATCATTCTGCAAAAAATATTGTGTAACCACTCTGTTATTCTTACCACTTTCTCCGTGAAATCCGGTGTTCGCACTGTATTTTTGAGGGCTCACAAAGTTTGGCATAGGAGCTGGTGGCACCTGATACTGTGGAGTAACTACCTGCTGCAGCTGACTCATAAGTACTTCATTCTGCATCTGTGGAATTAAATTTTGATTTGGCCCATTATTATTCTGAATACTCTTACACTCGTTCTTCCAATGTCCAAGCTTTCCGCACGCATGACAAGGAAACTTCTTCTTCGCTTCCTCTCTATTCATTCGTCCTCTTATTTTATTACCATTCGCCACTTGATCATTCTGACTCTGCTCTTTCATCTGATTATCAGTCTGAATATTTGATTTATTCTCCTGTTGTTCTGCTAATTTTACTTGTGCCCACATCATCTTCTCTTTTAGCTTTCTACGCCTTGCTTCTATGTCGTCTCCACAATACTTAGCATATTTCAAAATCTCATCAACTGTTTTGCTCTGCCAGCACAACATGTGCTGCTGAATCATCTGACTAATCTCCGGTTTCAGACCACACACAAACCGATATACAAAATGTCCCATATCCTTGTCACAAATGTTCTCAAAACCACTATACTGTTTAAACACCTGTAACAACCGCTCATAATATGCATGTATGGCCTCATTTGGCTCTTGAGTTGTTCTGTCTATCTTTACCCAATCTGTCTCTTTAGGAGGGATTTTCCCTTTCAGGAAAGTAATTACTTGATGATATTTCTTCATCACCTCCTCTGAGGGTGCTCCTGTCTTCGAGTCTCTGGCATACTCCTCACTTGGCCAATCAATTGTGATCTTACACTCTGTCCATAAATCAGCAGGTACCACAATGTCAAATAAACCATCCTGATCTTTCAATAGAACCTTTGAAACCTTCACAAATCTTTCCACCTGTTTATACCATTCAACTGGTTTTTCTCTCAATCTGGGGAAATCATTTGTAAATGACAGAATATCCTGTCTACTCCAAGGGACATGAACATATCCACCACCAGGAACTTCTCTCATTGGACACCTTTTCTCAACCTTAGCTGATTCTCTCACTGGAAATGCAGCTGATGCTTCTCTCGCTTGTACTTTCTCTTTCTTTCTTATCCACCTAATTCTCCATTTGTCAATGTCTCCCCATTTTCGCAAAATATTCATCAACTCTTTTATCTGTAGTCTCTTACCAGAAGCATTTACACTTTCTAAATCTTTGTCAGTAAAATCCACTCGATATGGTTTCTGCAACAATTTCGATTTCCCTATATCTATTCCAATTTCTGAAGCAACTTCTGTTAATCTCTCATGAAATACTCTTGCTCTTCTGGTTATACTCTTACATAAGAATAATAACTCCTCATCATTATAAACGCTCAATCTTTCTATGCTCACATTGCCAGTTATCATTTCTTCCAACTCTACTTTCAATCTGCTGATATCTAGAATCTTTGGTTGTGGGTTTCGATTGTCGATTTCCTGTGCCCATCTCTCTATATCTTCAGGGGTAACTACTGTTGAATCTCCAGTTCCTATAGGAACCAAAGATCTCTTTTCTCTCAGATTTGTAGGTGTAATTCTTTTCGGAGTTTCAGTTAAAGGTTCTACATTCGGGAGATCCATTAATGAAATAATTGATTCACTTTCACTGGCCTGATCATCCTTAATTATTACTTCTTTTCTAGGACTAGTTAACGGAACTGTCACAGTTTGAGGTTTCTGACAAGTCTTTTTATCTCCATATAATGGGATTACAGGGCCAATAGTCACTGGTACTGTCAAAGCTTCAGCATTTAAATTCAATTGTTTTACTTTCTGAACTAATTCTTCTCTAGTTTTATTTAAAGCTTCTCTCTCATTATCCTGCAATACCCTATTAAGTGACGCATCATGCAAAATTTTTGGGGTTAAAGGCATTCCTATCACTGGTGCACTCGGGGTAACCTTACTAGGTGCTTCTTGATACGGTGGAGGGTTTTTAATCAAAATATCCTCTAATAATTCATCATCTGATTCACCATATCCTGTCGTATTCATGTGTTTCGTTTTTTCCTTACACTTTCCTCCTAACTGTTCTTCAGCCATTATTACTGGATATAAACCCTCGGTCACCACAGCTCTTCTCCAACGCTTCATTTGATCTCCACTTGACTCATACGGATATCTAGGTAAAAATCCTCTAAATCTCCGACCACTTCTGTATTTTTCACGATCAAATGCCTCAATTTCCCATTCTTCCAAAGCTTCATACTGTGTCATTCTAGGATTCGGTTCTAGCATATTCATTCGATCTCTCAAATTCTGAAGTATCTTTAAATTAAAAGTATCATGCTCTGGAAAAGCCAAAACTCCATCACCTTTAGTATACTCTATCCAATTTTCCAACCATACACACGTGTGATATCCTTTCTCCTTCATCATAAAGGAAGCAGGTGTTTTGGGTGGCGGCATAGGAATTCCCTCTCTAGTCATTACAGGCTTGTCTTTCTTAAAGAAATTTTTAATTTTCTTCATTAATGTCATTTTCTTTGGTCTTCCGAACATTTCAGATGGTCGATATAGGAAAGAGTCTTCCATATATCTTCTAGCTCTATTACCTACGTCGCTTCCTATGTCAGCACGACTCACACCCGCAGTCTAATCAGGACTCAACATACAACTCTTTTCCGACCAATCCTAGCGCAACTTCTATCTATCAACCAATCAGACTCAGGCTCACGCTCGTGGTCTGACCAATGCCAGCGCGGCCTTTTGTGACGTCAGTATTGCTCCTTACTACTGACCCCTCCTTTACAATCTGCTTCTGTCACACGCCCGCTGTTTCAACCAATCCCAGCGCGGCTCTCTGTGATGTCAGTACAACTCCTGCGACTGACCCTCCCTTCATAAGGTAATACGAAAACTTATTTCTTAATACTTTTCATTAAATTCTTCATTAATAACAACATAAAAACATTCGCTACTCTGTCTGTTCCACTAAACAAAAGGATAGATTTCAATTTATTCTTGAGTTTCAGAAATTACTCTTCTTCTACTGCGAGTAAAAACCCCTGTTTACTCTTCATTCAAGCTCAGAAGAACCTGCTACTTCTCCAGTGTCACCCGTATTGGGAAATGAGACCAAAGTTTCACCAGCGAACCCCTTTTGCTATCATCCGCACTCTACTTTTATACGAAATAGTCCCTAGTTTAATACTGCCAGCCCTACGTAGCTTCTCAGTATTATTCCAACAGACGAGTAACCTCACTGCAGTGTGGCTTCTGTCACCACCCGCTATTTATTTCCCGGGATTCTGGAAAACATAAAACAAGACACTAACTCTTTTTGTTAAACATAAATCAATAATCAATAATCAATATTTATCACCAAACTAATCAATAATAACCATAACTCTGCTACCAGAAAACTGATCCAGCAGTATACCAACAACAGATACTCCGCTACCATATACTCACCTGGGCCCATATAAATGTTATTTAATACACACAAGTTGAGTAAAACCGCTGGAGTGGTTTAAAGTTTATATTTCTCAGGATTAGTTATTTAACTTTCCTAACTAACCTTTCACTGATCAAAAAGTTCTTTCCTCTGGTCGACGGACCATTAGTAGAACTAGTTGATGGTGATAATTAACTTAACCCTTAACTATTCTTTATTTTGAAGAAAATAATCACAGACTCAGGAAGTTTTAAAATCTTTATCTAAATTAAGTGCATGTGAACCATCTCAAAATTACAGTGCAGTCACCATCATTCTTAGGAGAGAAAATTCAATTGATTAAACATCAAGCATATACTTCGGACTCATGCAATAACAAATGCTCAGAAAGGGAGAGGACAGAGAGAAAAGAACATCTACAAAATACATGAAAATATATTTACCAAGAATGGTGTGAAAGACCAACCGCCTGGCCAAAGGGCTGGTGAGGGTCCCCAGGATAGGTCAGGAGACAAAGACTTCAGGACAGGATTCAGGACAGGATAGTTGACCTCTCTAGAATACCGACGATTGCGCCGCACCCCTCTCTGACACTCTCTTCCTCCTCGAGATTCTTCCACGATCTTCTGATCTAACCCAATTAATTAGGATAGTAAGCTCTGCTTCAGATTCTGCATTCAGTTCTTCATCAGCATCTCACAGCATCTCTCCCAGCAACAGCATCCCCGACTCTGACAGCATCTCGAGCTCTGCTAAATAACTAACTAAAGCTACCTTAATTATACCTTCGTTTCCTCATGTTCCACCCACTAAAGTTACAATATCGTAAAAATACGAAATCTAATTGGTCAGGCAAGGGGGATGATCATCACACCATGCTTACATGTCACTTTATTCTGTTAAACCATTGTTCGCAAACCCATCCCCTTAATTTTTATTCAAAACTTTATTCCCATCCACTACATGTATCTATTTTGAAACATTAATAACACTACGAAGAATAGAACATCTCATTGCTGAACTTTTCACCATCCGTTCCCAGGGTATGGCACTCCAATTTGGCTTCCGTTCAAGTGCTCTGTCATTGACCTTCATAGCTTCATTCAGTGGGCATGCGCAGGCATTGCGTCATTTCATCTAGTCCGGTGATAGAAGAGAGGCCCAAATGCGCACTAATAATAAAGTCAAAAGACAAATGTTACTTTCACGAAATAAATGGTCTCACTGTATACCACCCACCTCTACTCTATTTACCTTTTCTTATTAATACTTTTCCCGCATTAGCATTAGTAAGATAGCCTGTTTTAGTTTCAGCTAAGCAGATGCCATGCACGCGAGTCTTCAAGACTCCATTTTAGTATCTTCTGCTCATGCGCTAGAATTTCCCTCCAAGCATTGTCTTGTCATACTGCGTAGATGCAGTTGACGCATGCGCACAACAGTTTTTATCGTTTAAAGCAGTATTAGTCCGTTTTCATTGTTATCCGCATTAGTACACACATAAGCAAGCTTCGCTAACCCGCGTGTTCATGTGGTGAGTATTAGTTATTCACTAAACATGGTTAGTAACTTGTTAATGAGTTAAACCAGAGGATTTCCTCCGAGCAAGTCTCTTTCTTACGAGACCTGCTCCATCACCTTCACGGTCGAAACGTTTACACAGAAACATGAGATTGTAAAAATACTTTACGTGTTTGTAAAACGTACTTAATTACTTCCTAAATTTGGCCCCATGAGCTCTGCACGGGAGGGGAGGGACGCTTGTAGTCACACACTGAAAATAAGAAAAAATGATGTCAAGACATTGGTTACCAAAAAACGTTCTGTGAGGAGTAATGCTCGTTTCCAAAGGGGGAGTGGCTATGCCGTACTTACTTCATCAAAGCTGCCCCCCTCGCCCAACGCATTATGCCTGCCCATGGCTCCGAAGATGAGTGCGAGTGCCGAGACCGCCCTGTTAAATGTCAGGTTGGCTCGCGTCCTCGTGGTAATGGTAACTAGACCGCTAAACTCTCAAGATGGCCGCTAGTTGATGGCCACTTTTAGTGTGTTTTGAGAAAATAACTAACCGCTCCTGTCTGAGCCTACTGATGGCAAGGAATCTTGCTAAGATAATCTTAGTGTTCACAAAAAGGCTACAACATCATTAGTAAAGAGAAGTATGACTTTCTTTGTTCAAAACTGCTCCCCACTCACAAAGAAATCGAGGACCACCGATTCCAGTACTTTCATAGGTGGTCAATAGGGAAGATGAAAACCGGCTAACCGTGTCCCTGGCCCGTTCTTAAAGGAGGGGAGAGGGGTATCTATTTTTTATAAATGTAATGGTATACTTGATCAGTCACTGCCATTAAACAGGGGGGTGTGTGTGGTGGGGGTTACCAGCAGAGCAGAGTTACAGAAGTCACTGGGGTATACTCCTTGTTCCAAAATAGTGTTATTGTGTGCTAAGTGTGCCAGAGATATTCATTCTCCCCCAAACAAAGTGACCACAGCTTTTAATGACATCATTGAGCTTTAGGTCTGTACCTGATAGCGCCAGGAAACTGCTAGTTCAGGCAAAATGGCTCCATGGTATGCCATCATTTAACCCCTTTGTATGTGTTCCAAAATGGGAGACCCAGCACTGCTCCTTATCGAACAGTTGTGATTTATTGGAAATTTGTTCAATAATGGTCCACTGTAAGTCCTGCACCATGTGTCTTTTGTCAATGTAGTGTGCGGACATTTTGGTTGTTGCCTTTTCACAACGCAAATTGCTACGGTGTTCACAGATGCGTGTTTTGACCATACGTTTTGTCATGCCAATATAGTGAAGTTGGCACAGGCAAGTGATCATGTAGATTACATTTGTAGTATTGCAATTTCTGAAGCGGCGTTGTTCAAAAAAGTACCCAAAAAGGTGCGGTACATTTCAGTATTCCTTTGATGTACACTAATAAGTGGTCTAGGTGTAAACGTACTAAATAAAATAATGAGGCAATCTGCTGCTTCTCACACTAGAGTGAATGTTACTCTGCATCCAGAACATGTTACCCCCATTTCTCAAAGAGGAACATAGTACATTTGTTTCTACTAAATTCAATACTATTGACATTCTCACTTGCTCCTTTGTATACTTATGGCCATTTCATACCTTATCTTATATTGGTCTCTCTTTCCCATGCACTTTTTATTACCATTAACAACTTGACTGCTAGAGTTTTCTCCCCCTTGTAGGAAAACTTTCTTGGTTCTTAATTTTGTGCATCATTTCCAATGTATAATATGCATTTTTACACATGAATGTACATATGTGGAATTAATTAATTGAATGGATAGAAATGCATTTGAAACAAACTTACTAGGATGTATAAAATTGGGTTAATTATTGTTTTTTAGTTCGGCCACCTTTCTGTGTAAAACGCCATATCCAACAAAATGGAAGTCATCACTGTCACTTATTTGAGCTTCATCCCCGCACACATTCGCCCCCAGAGTCTTACTAGGATGAAGTTATATCAGTTTATTTTTACAGTTTTTATTATTTTACTCACTGTGAATCTTCTATGGTGTGGATCTCATATTATTAAATGCAGCTATGTTTTCCTTTTCTTCACTGCACCTATTCTTCAGAAGGAAGTCTTATTATTAAATGTTTCATATTTTTATGAACATCTGGGGATGATATTATCATAGAGGGAGGTAAATAATTATTAAAGAAAATGAGCTGGTGCTTAGTTTCTAAAGTAATGAATTTATTTCCTTGTGTTCTGATTTGCTGAAGAAATGATACATTTGCTTACATCCACGATGAATGAGCAAAAACTCTAATTTTCTATGCGAGAATTGTGAATAAAAACTCCTGATTTTGGGGGTGAGCAGGAAGACTTTCTTGTTCTACTAGCTTTGTTGCCCGATTATTTACTAATGTTGCTGCCCATTGAGTCTTAGAATATTTTCTAAATGTTTACATACCCTGTGTAACTCTGCATCTGAGAGCATTTATGGCATTTACTCTGTATCGCTCATTTTGAATTCTTGTAACAAAACCGATTAACTTTTCATTGATCTAGAACTCAGTTATTGAAAGGGGTCCTTTATCTAATGAATTGTATTATTCTGCTTACTTGATGTTTGGGCAGGTACCTTAACACAGGGACACATTTCCTTATGAAATTGTGGTTTAAAACTGTCTCTGATCTAGTATACTGTAGGAGAATCAAGTGAGGAAAATTTGGAGTGTCTACATTTTTGGGTACCATTTTTCTCCCACAATCTGGTGTTAAAACCTTTTTGGATGTTTGGGGTAGCTTGTGCTTAAACCTTCAATACTTTTCTTCCACAAAAGGTCTCCATGACAAATGTGTATCCTTTTTTCCAGCATCCTGCGGATTTTAAAGCAATCCAGGCTATGTAGATTGTCCAGGAGGGAACTGAAAAAAAAACTAAAATATAGCTTTTTTTCCAGGGGGTGGAACGGGAAAAAAGGGCTCTGCAAGAAAGTATAAGGTTTTTTTTCTAAAAATTTAATCTAAGAAAAGTTTGCTGTGGTGAGGGCCCGATTACGATGTTGGCAGGCACACCGCCAGCCCACAGCAGTGGCGGTTGGGAGAAGGCCACCAAACTGACGGCATCCTGACCGCCGAACCACGAGTTCAATGCAGGACTGGTGGTGTGCCAGCGGCAGTCTTGTGGTGGTGGCATGCTTCAGCAGAATGAGTCAGCCTGAAGGCAATACTGCCGCACTGTAGCGCCTGCATCACGTTGGGGGCACTGCTGCCATGCACCATGTTGTGCATGGCACACAGTGCACGCACGACAGTGCAGGCACAGGGGGGCACAACATGTGCCCCCAGCCACTATTCCCACTGGGCTGAATCGCCCTGGGGCCCTGTTTGGGGCCCCTTACCTTCCTTTCCACTGACCTTTTCATGGCTGGGTCCCCACCATGAAAAGGTCGTCGGGAAGGAAGGTCATAATCCCCATGGTGGCATCGATGCTGGCACCGCCTCCATGCACCGCCGCTTTCCCCACTGCCGCGGGTCCAGAGATCCTGGCGGTGGTGGCAGTCTTGTGCGGTCTGACGGAAGTCTCACCGCCCACTTCCTAATTTGCCAGTCTGACCGCCAATTATACAGGCGGTCAGACTGCCAGTTTGCAACGGCGGTCCCAGGACTGCCAAAGTCGTAATAGGGCCCATAGTCAATTTTTCCTAATTTTTGTGGTTCAAACTTCCTATCATCTTGTGGTACAGGTGTGGAACCCATGGGGGGTCCCAGAAAACGATACATTTCTAAACAAAGTAGACACAATTCAGAATTCAGCAAGAGATTATCTGTTTAGATCCCTCAAGGGTTTCCCGAGAAACCAATTGCTCAAAGAAAATTATAATGAAAGTGAGTAGGAATAAATAGCTATTGGTGACGTGTTCACCTGTATTATTTTTTCATGGTGGCCAATTTACAAATACAATATACTGTTACGTTCATCAGACCCTTCTGTTTGCAAGGATATATTGGGTTTGTAGATCTTCCAAAAACATACGAAACCTTGAGCCAACAACTGAGATGTAGCTTATAATGAGTTTTCATTGTTTACCAACACATACAGCAATTGCAAAAGGTAAAATCTATAAATAAAAAATGGGTATGAAGGTAACCTATGTATTTCTGAAATGTGCACTGTTAGAAGGTGGTTCTGACCATCTGAGCCGCCCGGATTTTTCGCTTTTTGAACACCTAATTGTTGAGCTTTTGCTGTGGGAGAGCCTCATAAGTTGGGACTCACATCCAGTGAACTCATGATGAAAGAAACTGTGTGTGGATTTTACCAGTGTCCCCCTGGCTTGACTAGGCCGCTGCGCTGCAGCTGGAGTAAGGGGCACCTGGCTGGTTACATGCAGGCACATGTGTACATGCATGTGCACACGTGTAGGGGCTGCGCAGGGGAGATTCCTGGCGTTCGCGGCCCAGGAGCAGGTACAGATGGAATGGTGTGGCAGGACTTATGCAGAGCTGGGTGGTGACATGGAATAGGCTTTATACAGTGGGAAGAAACATGCCAGGGAAAGTCAGTGTGTTTTACTGTTTTTCACTTCATTATTCGCCTATGGGGATGTGGAGCCCATGGGCTAGTTTCACTTTCCTAAGGCCTTCAAATTCCAGACACGCACTAAAGTCCACTGTAACTTGTGTGAGAAGAAGTATTCTGCAGAGTCAAAAGTTAGATTTGTACTGCTTTTGGGTCATCCAGAAATGTCATATTTCTCTGAGTCAGCTCATAACCAGGGCCTGGCTGGGGCTGACCCGGACAGGCTGGATTGATGACCTTCCTTCCAAGGGCGAAGGCCTCCTCTCCAAGAAGAGAAGATGGGTGGAGCTACAGGTTCATCCATCAGCAGCTGACACATGGTGCCAGGCACCAAGCTGCTCTGGGGAGAAGGCAGCACGGGGGAAGGGGCTCTCAGAGACCATGTGGCAGGAGACCCATGGACGACGCCATTTTGAACCAACCTAGAGGCCTGGGCAGGAAGGAGGGAGGGAGCAGGGGCAGTGAAGTGATGTGTCGCTGTTTGATGGGGCAAACAGAGACTTCCTGCCAGCCCCCTCCCCATTCTTTAAAAAGTGTTTGCACAGGAAGAGAAGCTCTCTCTGGGGTGTGGTCTGCTGAGGACGACTGGTGCTGGAGCCTGGCATCATGGGCAGCTGGAAGGAAGAACCTCCAGACTAGCCCAGGACCCTGGCTTGCGCCACAAGGGGAGACCAGGACCAGTGAAGAGAAGCCTGGGCCTCGGCGCAAGGCGAAGAGAGGCCCAGGAGAAGAGCCAGGTGAGAGGCTGGTGCAGGGAGCCAGTGAAGACAGCTCCCTGCTGAATCCACCCTCTGTGATACCCAGAGGGCAAAGGAGAGTGCTCCCAGTGGCTGGGGAGCGCCACCAGGAGCAAGAGGAGGTGAAAATGGCGCAGATCGGTACCCTGGGGGCTGAGATATGCCCCCCAGAAGGTAGGCGACTTTTGACCTCCAAGAAGACAGACGACGAAGCGCGTGGGGCTCTGCCGCCGGTCTTGAATGTGCCCCCGGGGTGGGTCAGATCCCGGGGGCTGCCCCCAACAGAAACTAAGACGGGGAGTGCCGTCGCGCTCCCCGTGAAGATGGTGAAAAGGGGCCCGGGATCCCAACTCCGGGCCCTGCTGGAGGCGGGTGGTGCCGTCGCGCCCGCCGCGAAGACGAAAGCCGGGGAGCGCCGCCGCGCTCCCCGTGAAGATGTCCTCCACGGGGTGCCAGGAGCCCACCCTGGCCCCCGGCAACAACGGAGGGCCGGGGGCGCCGTTGCGCCCCCCACGAAGAGGTCTCTGGGGGCCCGGGATCCCAACTCCAGGCCCCGAAGCGAAGCCGGGGACCGCAGTCGTGCTCCCCGTGAACATGTCCCCACGGGGTGCCAGGAGCCCACCCTGGCCCCCGCCAAAGAAGCGCAAGTCGGGGAGCGCCGGCGCGCTCCCCGTGAAGGTGGCATGGGAGGCCCGGGACCCCATCTCTGGCCCCCGAAGAAGAGGAAAGTCGGGGAGCGCCGGCGCGCTCCCCGTGAAGCTGGTGAGGGGGCCCGGGACCCCATCCCCGGGCCCCGAAGTGATGGAAGGCGGGGGGAGTCGCACTCCCCCGAGGTCCGGCGAGGCCGAGGAGGTCTTCGCGTCTGCCCGCCGGAGCGGGCAGACCAGAAAAAGAGGTGCTGGCTCCCGCAGCAGCACGCGAGGGTGCTGGCCGGGCAGGGAGCTGGCGGGGGCAGCCGGGGGTGGGCTCCCCGGGCTGCCCTCCAATGCTGTGGCATTGCGGGAGGTCCGGGTGGGACCGGGCCTCTGTGAAGAGAGAAGCAGCCAGGGGTGGGCTCCCCGAGCCGAAAACACTCCCCTGGGGGTCCGGGTGGGACCGGACCCCCCAACGGGCCTAGAGATGTGGGAGGGCCTGGGTGGGACCGGGCCCCCGTGAAGGAAAGCAGGTTGCGCGGCTCTCCCCGGCACAGCGGGAGAGCCGCTGTTCTAATATGCACTGGGCTGGAGGAAGCGCCCCATAATGCTTTGCAGCCCGGTCGGCCTGCAGGAAACTGCCTGCTTGTTTTTCTGCCTGTGGTGGCCCCAGGAGAACGGGGTCACCACCAAGTGAGTGCAACGGTGCAGGGGGAACTGCAGGAGAAGCGCAGTCTCCCCCAGCATGAAGAGAACAAGTCCCCCCCTAAGTCTCTGGGGACTCTGAAGAAAGAACCCCTCAAGGGCTCAGCCAGCCTTGCATCACCTCCTGGGCTGGAACTGTGTTTCTACAGCTGGGGGTGTATTGAGAAGTGCACCAAGGGATGAAGGGCTGAGTTGGGGATGTCTGGAGAAGGGCATCCCCTGGAGGTGAAAAGCTGTAATGGCACCTGTGGTGCATTTACTAATGTTATTTCTTTCAGAGGGACTGAAGGTCACATGTGTAATGTGAAGTACCAGTGTAAGGTGATGTCATAAGCCAAATGGAGTTATGTTGCTAGACATTCCTGCTAGGGTGTCTGTCTGTATCTGCTTAATTCTCTGATTTCATCTGTGATGCCTTTTAGAGGTGGTAATTGCAATACATTACAACTGTTATCAAGTCTAATAAGTACCTCATTTTAAAGGGATGCCTAAACATGTATTCTTGCTGCTGCGTTAGGTAAAGAAGAACCTAGACTGTTAGCCCCTAAGATGTAGAGGTATATACTTCATGGTCAGTATGGGATGCTCAGTCAGGGTTATGTGTCACCAGGGCAGGTGTGCCTATTTTAAATGCTGGTTGAGATAATGGGGTGGGTCGCCACTGGGATGGGGCCAGTGCGCATGGCCCTCGCTCCAGGTTATGTTCAACTAACTGTATTAGGGGGCAAGATGATGTGCATACATGGGAGTGGTGGTATTAGACCCCACCCCCCCCCCTGCAGGAGGGGTGGAGATGTTATGCAATGTCACAAAGTAATTCCAACAGCTTATGTATATTTGTAAATTGGTGCATAGTATTGAGTAGTGTGTGTGTTTAATAAATGTACTCTTACTTTTATAAAGCAAAGTACAGACTGGACAATCAATTATTGAGTGTTATTTCTGCATACCTGTAAATGGCGATTACTAGCCCACACCACCTCCCTTGAGTAAGCCTTAGACTGCTCTGCAACGCTACCCTCTGAGAGTCAGGTGCTACACTAGGGTGTTTGGTTCCCAGTGAAGGACAAATGTGACAGGTTATTTGTGCAGGCCTCACAGATACTGCCCCGTTTTCCAACATGCACAGAATGCTGAGTTTAGGAACATGGAGACCTAAATAACACCATTCCAGGGACAGAGACTTTCTGCAGGATCTGATATCCAATTACGAGACACGCTCGAAAATAAACTATTGTATTTAATCTCAACAAACTATTTCACAGAGTTCTAGAGGCCTCCATTATCCTTAATAGTGGCTTGAACCATGACATGGTCGACCTAAACAATGATGCAAATATACTCACCCCCATCTGGTTCCTGGAGAATAAACACACTTTGATACAATAGGCAAAACATGTTTACTTTCCTTCCTGGCTGCATATCTAAGTGAAAACAGAGGTTCAGTGTCTCAATAAGGATGCTATGGGAGGCAGTAAAATCTAATTTAAAGGAAGAAAAGATAATGGAGCCAGCAGTGGCAAAAATAGCAGCAGCCACATTGAAAAGACTGGAAAAAGAGGCTCTGAGAATCTCAAACCATGTCATTCCTACCACCAATTCTCCTGATGGAGCAGGGTAAATAAAATAAGTTGTACCCCCCTTGGAAAATTAATGAACTTTTAATAATACTAATTGTTTGAAGGAGCATGAAATAACCAACAAATGCACTTTTAGTAAACACTATATAAGGGTAACCCGCAAATTTGTGCAAAATCTAATTTATTTACAATTGTGAAGTTGATTAACCCTAATATTGTGATTTGCGTACTAATAAGAGTAAAATCGCATGATTTATGCTATGTAGTAGATTTGTATTCTGTTACCATTTACCAATTATGGCGACTTGCGCGCCAAAACGCGGCTGGTATAAAACGACCCGCGATACAAACAAACATCTTCAGCGAACGGAGGTCAGAGTGCAGATGAACTTGCGTCAAGCTGCAGGTAAGCGGGCAGCACATACAGGGCAATCGAGGCTATAGAATTGTTTAACTTCAACTATTCAGTTAGTTACAATATTCAATATACCTGTTATCGTTTTTACAGCATCGAAGCCCCTTAAATTGAAGGCTGCGATCCCCCTGTTGGTCCATATTCCTATTTTGGATAGGAGTTTCCTTTTAAAAATAACAGAAAGTAAGTAGCGTACTGAATCTAAATGATAAAAAATGCTTCTATGAATATTGTGGCTAATGGTACTATGTTTCCATCTTTTATCCTTTAGTATCAATTATTTTTGGCTGATACAAAGAAAGAATATTTTACTAGTGTCTTTTTGGACCGTTAAAAGTAAGCATTTCATTCTTACTTATACAATTAGCTATTACTTTACCCATAACGCCATAAGAATTTATGCTATATGTATATGATACCTCTTTTGATAGATACATCTAGCTGTTGGGACGATCATAAAGCACAATATAAAGAAGTGCTTTGGTACCCTAGCATATCTGGCATTCTTGTCAACTTTGGTGGATATTATTCCTCTTCAAGACCAACTTAGTCAGCTGTTATAATATTGTGTGACGCATACATAGTAAGTGCTGCTGGCCTCATTATCAGTACTCGCATTTGATTTTACATAGATACACTATAGAATATGCCCGTTTGTAAGAATTATATTTCTGTTTTCAGATTTTTTTATCATAAGGAGTTCTCCTTGCTCCTTTCTGAAACAATCAACACAGTAACATATCTCATCCAGGGTTTCAAAGCATTATACATGCTTGAAGTAAGTAATAATTTCTCCTGATTGAGCTTTTAAAAGGCTTTCTATTGCAGGAGGCCCCCCGCGCCCCCCCCCCTCCCCTTTAGAACTATTGTTTAATGTAATGCTAGAGTTCTTCAGGGCAGCTCATAGTGCATTTCTCATACCATATACTTTATTTGAATTTTGGTCTGGATCTTATATTCTTTTTCTATTAATTATCTCTCTTATTTTGTTTTATTATTATTTTTAGGAGTTCACTATATCTAGTTCTTTCATCTTTGGCTCTACTAAAACTTTCTATATTCTTTCTCTAATGTCTAGTTTTAGTTGTAATGATTTAGTGGCCATTAGTCCTACAGAAAAGTAATTAAAAAAGTATTTCAAAATGTATTACATTATATCATTTATTAATCATTTTTTTTAAATGTATATACATAACTGTATTTGCATTGTAAATTTATATACGTTGATTGTCCGTCTTTGATCGCATCTTTTTGCATTGTATTATATATAATAATGAGAGGTATTGCCAAATTCTAGGTTTTGAGCATGTTTGTATATAGTTGTATATAGAATTAGCATTTGGTATATATATTTTGTAATTGTTCTATGTTTTTCACAGTTTTGTTCACAATAGACGGTTTCCTGACGAAGGCAGAAGTGCCGAAACGCGCGTAGTTGTCATCTACCGCTAGCCTTCATCTAATCTGAAAAAGTTTTTCAAGAAAGATATAATTATTGACCGCATGATTTGGACTGACTTTTTTCTTATCATGTATTTATTATGTGTTCATCTTTTCTGTATATATGTATATTTACACTACTGATCAAGAATGGTAAATAATTCCAAGAAAAAGAGACTAAATAACTAAATAAAATATTTTTATAAACAGAAATAAGATTTTGTTTTCAGTTTATAGTCGGTTATATTTGTTTACATGATACCTAGAATGTTTTAACTCCAGATTTAATTGAAAGCTTGCTATTATCTCTTTACCTAAGAGCCTTTTTCCCTGCGATTAGCAAGCACATTGTATTTGTAGGGGTCCCCCTTCTTCCCAAAATGTTGATTTGTATTGTGGCAAAGAATGCAGATGGTAAGTAAAATGGCTTTAAATGTCGCTTCCGCTAGGTAACACCTAACACGGGTCTTTACAATGGCGGGGGGGTAAACAGAAAGGCTTATTTTCTTTGTTTTAATTTTGGTTGTGTTTGTTCTTATGATAGTTCGTTCGGGCCTGTTAGGCCATGCTGCGAAAATGGCTGCCGAAACAGATGAGGTCACGTGAAAAGCCAAAGATGGCCTCTAGGCGGAAGAAATAGAGAAACTAAATCACGTGGGTGCGGCCTGTGCACGGAGTAAGAGATGTCAAGGCCGTACTGACCTACCATAAGGAGGGTGCCAAGAAAGACTCAGCACGTATTCGTGGGAATGGAAGAGAAAAGCACTGAGCAACAATGGACTAACTAAATTGTGACCATCGAGATTGCAACAAAATGAATGGACAAATTGGACTGCTTTTAACCCAGAGGTCATGAGACTCTTTGTATGTTTAACTGTCCCCAAAACCAGTTTCAACAAGGAGGGCGATGAGGTGATCATCACCACCCCTCAAATGGAC
Organism: Calotriton arnoldi; assembly: GCA_963921515.1. Classification (NCBI taxonomy): domain Eukaryota; kingdom Metazoa; phylum Chordata; class Amphibia; order Caudata; family Salamandridae; genus Calotriton; species Calotriton arnoldi. Next base: position 2,494,465 of record CAWUFW010000988.1, on the reverse strand, counting down.
CAATTAGCGTGATTTTTGCCCCTAACGATTGCAACTTTTTGTGTAGTAAGCTAGAAAGTAGGGTATAAGAGGGTCTACTCTTATGTGGGGTGGGGTTGCTCCTTTTGCTGCTGCTGTGGCCGCTGCTATTGATGCTACTGCTGCCGTTGGTGTTTTCTTGCCATACCATTTTTTCCATTTTCCATTTTTCCACCTCAATATTACGAAAGGACTCTGTCATTTTTGGACTTCGAACTTGACTGGGGAAGGAACGAGATCGTTGCGGGAAATCTGTATGGGAGGTCCGATCGAGGAGGCATTTAGCGGGACAGTCAGTCAGTTTGGGAGTTCTATTCTGTGACCTGCGGTTTATCTTCTTTTTGGTGAACCAGTCCTATCCGCATCCAAATGGGTAAATGCATAATTTTCTATTCTTTATTAGACTTTTCACATAAATGTTATTAAGGTATTAAAAGTGATTAATAAACAAAGAATTTCACTCGTGCAATTGAGAAATTAGATAAAATTTCATTCTAACTTAAAATGAGTCTGTGGTTCTTTAGTTCATTAATAAGTGTAAAGGTTAACAGGTTTTAAGAGTGATTGAGCTGGTCTTAATCCCCATCAACTTATTCTACTAGTTGGTCCATCGACCAAAGAGCGGAATACCTTGATGTTTAGAACTGACAGGATTAAAGTGATGTATATGATGTCTGAGGTATTATTCTGTCAAATTTAACAAGGTATCCCGTTCCTCCAGCAACACATTTCTCCTTGGTGTGTAATCCAGTGAAAGAATGAATGTATGATATGTGGTGTCATGGGCCCCACCGACATATGGTTTAATAGACGTGAATGTTTTACCTGGATTCGTGTCCTAAGGAGAAATTTATATTAGCCGCGCTGGATCAGATTTCTTGGTAGCAGAGTTATGGTTACTATAGATTAGTTTGGTGATTATTGATTATTGATTTTTTTTTTTCACGTCTAACACTTTGGGCCCGATTCTGATGCGGGTTGGAAAAGCTTCCCGACCGAGCGCCTGATTCTGATTTGGTTAGGAAGGCCTCCTAACGGCATTTGCTCCTTCCAAATCGGATCGGGAACGTGTCTTCCGACCGAGGGCCCAATTCTGATGCGGTTAGGAACAAATGTTCCCATTGAAGTCAATGGGAGTTCAACCAAATCGTATCTGGAAGCATCCGGATGCATCCTACTCCGCCGGTCGGACTTTCCCGATCCGAGTGGGTCGGACACCATTTCCCAACCGATTCGGTCGGGAAGCTTTTCCAACCCGCATCAGAATCGGCCCCTTTGTGTTGAATTGTATTATGTTATGTGTAAGTAAAAATTTTTGAAGCTTCCGGGAAGTAGGAATTGGACACGTGTGGCAAGAGAAGTCACACGGAATTGTGCATTGTCTGATTTTTCAAATTGGTGATAACACAGGATTGTGTTATGTTAGGGACATTACATGTATGAAAACGCGTCTGAGTTGAAATAGCAACAGGTTTTCTTGTGAAACTCTGGCCTTAATTCTCAGGAGCAGTGTAGTCTCCACATGTGTTTTATCCCCAGAGAAACGGGTTTACCCCTTGCTTGAGAGAAGGGTAAGGTAGAGAGAAGTGCTACACTTATCGAACGAAACAGTATTCTTGCAAGATAGAGCAAACTATTTCTTTTGTTTAGCGAAACAGACAATGGTAACGTGTTTTACGTTGTAACTAATAAAATTTTGTCGAGAAGAGAAGGTAAGAAAACTGCCGATAATTATCTGTAAAGGAGGGGTCAGAAAAGACAGGAGTAGAACTGACGTCAACAAAGACCGCGCTGGTATTGGCCAGTTGTGGGAGAGCGAAGAGCTTCTTGATTGGTGCGTTAGTGTGAAGACGCGCTGGTATTGGCCAGTTGAGAGTGACGTAGAGCTTTTGGATTGGTGTGTTGGTGTGAGACGCGCTGGGATAGGTCCGAATAGCCAAACAGTAGAAAGAACAGAGTAGTGAAGAATTCTCGTGTGTTTGCTTGAGAGAAAGAACAGTGCAATATGGCTTATTATGAGTATGGTAGAGAGAAACCGTCATGGATGGCGAAGATTAAAAACTTTTTCAAGAAGGACAAAAAGGTAGTGACTAGGGAAGGAGAAGTACTTCCTCCGCCGAAAACGCCAGCATCTCATATGATGTTGAAATATGGCTATCATACTTGCATTTGGTTGGAAAATTGGGCAAAATATACCCAAAGCGATGGAGTATTGGCGTTTCCAGAAAATGGTTCGTTTAGCACAGCTGTACTTCGAAATTTGAGAGAGAAAATGATGAAACTTGAACCGAGACCTAGACCAACACAGTTCGAAGCGTTAGGTGAATGGGAAGATGAGATGTATGAAAGAGAAAGACACAGAGGTGCAAAGAATTATAGTTTAGTCCATGGAAGAGTATGGGGAGTGAATCATGAAGACAGGATGAGACGATGGAGGTACGCTAATATGACGGATGGTTTGTTTCCTGTCAGAACAGTTGAAGAAGTTACAGGGAGAAAGTGTACGGAGAAAAAGAAACATGCAGTAACAGAGAGGTATGGGTATGGAGGTAGTGACACAGAGGATGAGTTGCTGGAAGACATTTTAAATAGAAAACCCCTCCATATCAACAGAATTCTGCGGTGGTGACTCCAAATGCACCACCAATGGAAACTGTAAGAAGTCAAAGCCCTGAACGAAATTATGAAATAAATAGGTCTTATGAAAAATTAGAAACTCCACAGAATGCGAAGCCTGATAGTGGTAATACAGCTGAGTTAGCCAGAACCACAAGAGAATTGACTGAAAAGATAAGAGAATTAACCATGAACATGGAAGCTGTGACTGTGCCAGTGACAATAGGGCCAGTAATACCGGTATTTGAAAACCAAAGAATAGATGAGCATTCCTTGACAATTCCAATGAACTCGAGTATGCAAAGAGTGAGAGAAAGGATAATTCCAGAAACTAGAGAGACAAGAGATTTAGTTGGCTCATATAGATCGAGTCCACCTACAAATTTGACGATTAATGAGAGTCAGATAAATAGGATTCCTATGGGAACCGAGTCAGCAACTGAGACCCCAGAGAGAAGTGCAAATTGGGTAGAGATAAATAATACCCCTGTGGGTCCGACTCCAGAAGAATTAAATGAGTGGATGAGGAATTTACAGAAGAAAGATGCTGAACCGCAACCATTGGATGTAATCAGACTAAAAATAGATATGGAAGAGTTAATTTTAGGGACTATTGGTACAGATAGATTGAAATCCTACCAAGATGATGAACTCATGTTCATGTGTAAGAGTGTTACTTGGAGAGCTAGGAATTTGCATGAAAAATTGGAAGAAACAGCGAATGAACTAGGAGTAGAATTTGGAAAAATCAGAGGATTGCAGAAACCGTACAGGGTAGACTTTAGTGAAAAGGATATAGAAAATCTGAACACATCAGGACGATTAACACAGATAAAGGAACTGATTGTGTTATTGAGAAAATGGGGAGATGTGGACAGATGGAGAAGCAGGTGGATAAGAAGAAAGGAGGGAACGACCGATAAAGCATCATTGGCTTTTCCGGTGAAGGAAAAGGAACCAATAGTACTGGAATATCCAATGAGGGAAACTCCAGGAGGTAGCTATGTACATGTTCCATGGTCCAGACAAGATATATTGTCATTCACAAATGACTTCCCAAGATTGAGAGAGAAACCCGTAGAATGGTATAGACAGGTAGAAAGATTTGTAAAGGTTTCAAAGGTGTTGTGGGAAGATCTGGATGGATTGTTTGAAATTGTAGTACCAGCAGATTTATGGACAGAATGTAAGATTACAATTGACTGGCCGAAGGAAGAATATCCTAGAGATGCAAAAACTGGAGCCCCAGGTCCAGAAGTAATGAGAAAGTATGAACAAGCCGTCACGTTTTTGAAAAATAAGATTCCACCGAAAGAGACAGATTGGGTAAAGATTGATAGAACAACTCAGGAAAGTAAGGAATCTGTACACGCCTACTATGAGAGGTTGCTTTTGGTTTTTAAACAGTATAGTGGTTATGAGACTTTGAGTGAAAAGGACATGAGTCATTTCGTATATAGATTTGTATATGGATTGAAACCTGAAATAAGTGAAATGATTAAGCAGCATATGTTGTGTTGGCAGAATAGCACTGTAGATGAGGTATTAAGGTATGCAAAATATTGTAGTGATGACATCGAGTGTAGACAGCGCAAACTAAAAGAAAAGGCGATGTGGGCACAAGTAAAGGTTGCAGAAAAACAAGAAGCTCAGATGAATAATCAGTCTAGTGATGCAGGACAGACTAAATCCAAACCGAATATAGGTAAGGGAAAAGGTCAAATGAGTATAGAAGAGGCTAAAAAGAAATGGCCGTGTCATAATTGCGGAAAATTAGGGCATTGGAGAAACGAGTGTAAATTTCCTCCAAAAGCTAATACGGAAAATCAACCATTAAATCCACAGGTGCAGAATGAGGTGAGTTACCAACAGCTGCAACAACCGCAGGTAGTTACTCAACAGAGTCAGGTGCCACAACCACCTCTTCCAAAGAGTGTAAACCCCCAGAGATACAGTGCAGAGGCAGGATTCTACGGAGGAGAGCAGGTAACAAAATTGCCGCGCGCAGCTGCAGTGTCGCAGTATTGGTTACGGCAGGATGGAAATGAATCGGATGAAAGTTTATGACGGTGCCTAGGAGAGGAAGAAGAGTGCGTGCTTGGCGCAACTCTAGAGGTAGATCAGTCAGGTCCATTTGTGGATGGAGAAGTGAATGGTGTAAATGTTACATTCCTTGTGGACACTGGAGCTACCCGTTCTACTGTTAGATCAGTGGAAATTCCAAACCTTCCTCTCTCAGGAGAATATATCCAAGTTGTAGGTGTTTCAAACAGACAGATTAAAGCGCCTCTTACCAAACCAGTAGAGGTGAAAGTTGGACCATTCAAAGAGATGCATCGGTTTGTGGTATGTGATTGCAGTCCTGTAAATTTGTTAGGACGCGATCTGCTTTGTAAAATGAATTGCACCATCTATTGTACCCCAGATGGTATTGCTTTCCAGACACCAGATGAGGATGTCCTGTATAAAATGACAATGGCAGAACTAGAACCAGGAGTGAATGACATGTTTCCTGTGTTTGATGCAGAGAAAATCCCAATTGAATTGAAAGGAATAGTCAGATCTGATGTATGGGATTTCACAGGCGAAGACATTGGGCTAATGAGAGGAGTAGACCCTGTAAAAATTACTGTAAGGGAAGGAACAAATTACCCAAATACTCCACAGTACAAATTAACGCCAGAAATTATTGAAGGAATAACACCTGTAGTTAATAAGATGATTGAACAAGGAATTTTGAGAGAATTAATGAGTAGCCCATGTAATTCACCTATAATGGGATTGAAAAAGCCGAATGGGACATATAGGATAGTACAGGACTTGAGAAAGGTAAATAAGATCGTTATCCCTTGTTGTCCAATTGTGCCAAACCCCGCTGTAATACTGTATCAGATTCCACATGATGCAGAATGGTACACAGTTATTGATTTGTGCCATGCATTCTTTTCTATTCCATTGCACCCAGACAGCCAGCCATTATTTGCGTTCCGGTTCGGAGAGCGTATTTTGGCATGGTGCCGAATTCCTCAAGGGTATACAGAAAGCCCCTCAATCTTTAATCAGATCCTAAAGAAATCATTAGAAGATTTAAAAATGCCTGAAAAATCTGTGATGGTCCAATATATTGATGACCTATTAGTGGCATCAAAGACCAAAGAAGCATGTGTTACAGACACAATTGCTTTACTGAATCATTTGGCAGAAGGAGGGCACAAAGTGTCCCCGTCAAAACTGCAATTTTGTCAACAGGAGGTACAGTATCTAGGTCATAAGATTGAGAAAGGGATGCGAAAGGTGACGACAGAAAGAATAAGGATTATCCAAGGAATGAGAGCCCCGATGACACAGAGAGAGGTGAGAATGTTTCTTGGGATGGTTGGTTATTGTCGACAGTGGATAAGTGGATTCTCATTAATTGCAAAACCTTTACAGCGATTGACAAAAAGGGATGTCAGAGATCCGATTGAGTTGAATGAGGAGGAAATGAAGGCTTTCAAGGAACTGAAAACAAAGTTGTGTGAGGCACCAGCATTGGGAATGCCTGATTATGAAAAAGAATTTGAGCTGTATTGTAGTGAGAGAGATGGATGTGCACTTTCAGTGTTAGTGCAAAGGCATGGAAAAATGAAAAGACCAATCGCTTATTTTTCAGCTGTCTTAGACCCGGTAGCAAAGGCATTGCCTGGATGTCTGAAAGCAGTAGCTGCTACTTGTGTGAGTCTGGAACAGAGTGAAGGCATTGTGATGGGGTATCCACTGAGAGTATATGTTCCACACTCTGTTGAAATCCTTCTGACTAGAACCAAAACCCAATTCATGACACATAGTCGGCTGACTAGGTACGAAAAAGTGATTTTGAGTGCAGATAATGTAACCATTGATAGATGCACAAGTGTGAATCCTTCAACTTCACTGCCAGATGAAGTAAATGTAGGAGTCAAAGATGATGTTGATCATAAGTGTTTGGATGTGCTTGAATTTTGCACAAAGCCTCGCCCAGATATTAAAGATGAGCCCTTAAAAGAATCAGATTATGTGATGTTTGTGGACGGGTCATGCCTGAGAACAAGTGAAGGAGTTTTAAGTGCTGCGTATGCTGTGTGTACAGTGGCAACCATAATGGAAGCATCCTGTTTGAGAGGGATACGTTCAGCCCAAGTGGCTGAGCTGATTGCTCTGATTCGAGCGTGCAAACTGGGAAAGAACTTCCGGATTACGGTGATCACAGATAGCCAGTATGGCTTCGGAGTGGTCCACGACTTCGGACAGATCTGGTCCCAGAGGGGTTTCTTGACTTCTGCAGGAACTCCTAATAGGAACGGTGAGTTTGTGAAGAAATTGCTTGAGGCGATACAGCTACCTAAACAGATTGCAGTGGTGAAATGCGCTGCACACAAAAATGGAACTGATTATATTACAGTGGGAAACCAATTCGCAGATGAAATAGCTCAATACTGTGCCAGAAATATGGGCTCACTGAATAGGAGAAGAGAAAAAGAGAATGTTTCATGTCCCTTGCTGTTTACTAACACGGTTGAAACCTGGGATGAGGTAAGGCAATTGCAGGAAGAAGCAGATGAAGAGGAGAAAGATGGTTGGATAAAAGCAGGCTGCAGACAAAGAGAGGAAGATGAAGTTTGGGTTTATAGAGACGAAAGACCAGTTATGCCTGATAGCATGATCTCTAATATGGCACGGATGTACCATGGACAAGCACACATTGGTAGGGATGCCATGATCAGACTTTTCAGACAGACTTGGTACAACCCGAAATTTAGGGCTATAGCTGAAAGTCTCTGTCAAAGATGTCTTACATGCCAACAGATAAATCCTGGAAGGAAAACAGTAGTGAGTTTGGGAACAATAGGACGTGAAGGAGGTCCTTTTACCAGAATGCAACTAGATTTTATTGAAATGCCCCCGAGCAATAGATTGAAATATGTCCTTGTGGTCGTTTGTTTGTTTTCTCGTTGGGTGGAAGCCTATCCGACAAGAAGGAATGATGGAGTTACTGTGGCTAAGCTCCTACTGAGAGAATTCATTCCAAGATATGGCTTTCCAGTAACGATCGAAACAGATAGAGGAACACATTTCCAAAATGAACTAATCCAATTGATATGTGAAGCACTTGACATTCAACAGAAATTGCACTGTGCCTACAGACCAGAGGCTTCTGGAGTGGTAGAGCAAGTAAATGGAACAATAAAGAATAGGTTAGGGAAAATGTGTCAAGCCACAGGACTCAAATGGCCCGATGCCCTGCCATTGGTGCTGATGACCATCAGAAGCATACCTGACAGAAAAACAGGTCTGAGTCCTCATGAAATAATCATGGGACGAGCAATGAGACAAGCACATGTACCTGTCAACAAACTGCTGACTATAACTGATGATCTCGTATTGGACTATTGCAAAGGATTGGCTGATGTGGTACATTCTGTGTTTCATCAGGTTGGACCGGATGCGACCACTCTTGAAAGAAAACCAGCTCATGATTTGAGTCCAGGAGACTGGGTCCGCATCAAAGTCCACAGAAGAAGAAACTGTTTGGTTCCTCGCTGGGATAAGCCACGTCAAGTGATCCTGGTGACAACAACTGCTGTAAAATGTGCAGGTGTGAAAAATTGGGTTCATGCCAGTCATACCATCAGAGTTCCAGATCCTGAAGCTCGACCTGTAAGTCGACATCTGAAAATATCGGATACCAGCTCAGCATCCGAAGCAGAAGCTGAAACAAACAGAGTTCCAGATCCTGAAGCTCGACCTGTAAGTCGACATCTGGAAGAATTAGGTACAAGTTTGACAACTGAAGAAGAAACTGAAACGATCAGAGTTCCAGATCTTGAAGCTCGACCTGTAAGTCGACATCTGGAAATATCGGATACCAGTTCGGCATCTGAAACAGACCAACCTGAATCTGGTGAAAGACAAAAGAGAAAAACAGGAAACAAAAGAACTGATATTATAAACGAAGAAACCGAACAAAGAGACAGTGACAGCGAACAGCCAAGTACAAGTTATGGAAAAATTCCTCCAGAGATAGTTGAGTTAACTGAAGGAGACTTAGATTCAGACAGAGAGATAGGGGAAAAAGCGGAAGAAACCCGAGGAGTAGTAGGGTCAGAACAACAAATAGAAGAAACACAGGGAAATTTAGATTCAGATAGAAAGATTAATATAAATGCGGAAGACAAACGAGGAGGGATAGAATCAAATGTCCCAACAGAAGAGTCACAAGAAGGTTCAGATTCAGACAAAGAAACTGAGATCATAAGGTTCAAGGTTAGAGGAAGTGAAGTAAGGTCTGAGACAGAATCAGAAGAAAGTGAAGAAGAAAGAAAGCAAAGAATAGGACCAAGAAAGAGAACTTGGAGAGCCGAACGAGAGGAAAAGGAAAACGAACTAAAAAGGCCAAGAAAAGGAGACAATTGGCCCCACGAAGTTAAAAGACTGAGATATAAGATAATAAATTTGAACAAAGATAATGCGGAACAAGTAAATGAAATAACCAGTCAAAAAGGACAAGGAAAACAAAGTGAAAGACAATTACAGAAATCAAAAAGAGTGAAGAGACCTAACTTGAAATATAAGTCACCTGAATGGCTATACATCGCATTGACCGACATTAAAGAAGAGGATAACAGTCACGAAAGCCCAGACGAAGGCTGTAAACAAATGGGTGAAAGTGAATTGCACCAAATCTGAAAAGACAAAGAAAGAAACCCGGACTGGACACCAAAACTGAATAAGACGAGAAAGAGTTCTGAAAAGAGCTGAAGAAAGCACCAAAAAGAGACAAAATAAAGGGTAGAGTGGCTGAAAGGTCATTCTGAGGTGTGGTGACACATTTTCTGTACATATATATATATATATATATAGCTAGATAATAGTACAACATGGTAGACATTGAGAATAGAAGATCTAGATGTGAGTTTTTACGTAGGTGGTGTAGAATGTGTTTTTATTGTACAGGTTTGCTAATGCTTATCTGGTTTATTTTAGCAATAATAATTCCACTTAGGTCAATTGTAGAAAATACATCCGTAATAGTGAATGACACGAATAAGGACAAAGAAGCTATCATAAAGAACACTGCAGCATTAGTAGATAGTACTGATTTACATAGGGATAAGTCCATAACTGATTTCTCCAAAAATGTCTTCACGAAACTATTGTATGAATATGTGGAGACAATGGATGTGAGAGATTGTTATGTCTGTATGCAGTTACCTGCGTCTGTCACAGAAGGTGTGACCTATCATCACCTTCCTTTGACGTATGGGATAACTTGTAGCGTTCTAGCTAGTTTATTTTACAAAACAGGTAGATTAGAATATTATTACACTGATATAGACACTGTTTTTGCTAAAGTTCCCGTAATCCCTGAATTAAATAAGGTGAAAGTCGCAAAAATGTTTGGAGAATTTTTCTTAGAAAATAAAGATTTAACGTTAGAGTATATAGTTAGACACAATCTTACCTGTGAACTAAAGAAAGAGGAAAAGATTTTCTTGGACATGGTAGAAAACAGAAGAGTTAAGTTTCAAAGAAAGGTAGCAGAAGAAAAGATAAAAACACCACTTTGGGCGTTTGAAGAGAAAAATTATGACAAAGGAGAAACAAATGCAGCTATGGTTCTGGATTGGCCCCAACAGGGAAAATTGTGTATTAGTAGAAGTAACACTATGTATGATAACTATTTCGTGGGTTCTAGTGAGTGCCGAGATACATATAAAATTCTAGGGGGATGGGGATTTAAAGGAGGAAAAGATCCAGTATTTCCAGGGATCTATTATATTTGCGGAAATAGAGCTTATTATAGGTTGCCGGACCATTGGTACGGAACATGCTATCTAGGCCTGGTCTTTCCAAAGATTTTTCACGTGGAGAGAGGAACGAAAGGAATACACGAGATAGGTAAAACATTAACACGTAGGAGAAGGGAAAGCTTCTCAGAAATAGTAGGTGACATTTTTGGAGCACTGATACCAGCAGTGGGTATATCTTTGAATGCATACAAGATTCGGAAATTGTCTACAGTAGTAGATCGTTTATCAACGAATACTGCTGGAGGGTTCTTGATGGTAAACACCGAAATGGTTGCCATGAGAGCTATGGTAATGCAAAATCGACTTGCCCTTGACATTCTTTTGGCAAAAGAGGGTGGAGTCTGTGGAATGCTGAAAGTCCAACATTGTTGCACTTACATTCCAGACAAAAGTGAGAATATACAGAAGTATATAAAGAATATTACTGATTTGCACAAAGAAATTGCCCCACTGGAGGTTGAAGGTGTTTGGGAGAGACTTGGTAAGAGTTTTTCCTCAATGCAGAGATGGTTCACAGAAATAGGTAGTTCTCTTATTGGGAAGATACTAATATCAGTAACAGTGATAATATTAGTAATGTTATTAGTGAGATTAGCATATGTGTGTATTAAAAGAAGAAAAAGACAAAATAGAGTAAAAAGAGAAAATGAGAAAAATAAAGAAAGAGAACGGGAGATGGGAGAGATAGAATTAGAAGAGTTAAAAGAGAACATGTACAAAAGGTCTAAAAGACAAGATGAGAAAAACACAGTTGTATGAACTAACAAGAAAGCAAGTGGACAAGAAACATTTATCTGATAAATTGTAGAATAGGTTTTTGTGGTGATATTAAAAATCACCAAAGGGGGAATTGATGGAGCAGGGTAAATAAAATAATTTGTACCCCCCTTGGAAAATTAATGAACTTTTAATAAATTAACAATACTAATTGTTTGAAGGAGCATGAAATAACCAACAAATGCACTTTTAGTAAACACTATATAAGGGTAACCCGCAAATTTGTGCAAAATCTAATTTATTTACAATTGTGAAGTTGATTAACCCTAATATTGTGATTTGCGTACTAATTAGAGTAAAATCGCATGATTTATGCTATGTAGTAGATTTGTATTGTGGCAAAGAATGCAGATGGTAAGTAAAATGGCTTTAAATGTCGCTTCTGCTAGGTAACACCTAACACGGGTCTTTAGAATGGCGGGTGGTAAACAGAAAGGCTTATTTTCTTTGTTTTAATTTTGGTTGTGTTTGTTCTTATGATAGTTCGTTCGGGCCTGTTAGGCCATGCTGCGAAAATGGCTGCCGAAACAGATGAGGTCACGTGAAAAGCCAAAGATGGCCTCTAGGCAGAAGAAATAGAGAAACTAAATCACGTGGGTGCGGCCTGTGCACGGAGTGAGAGATGTCAAGGTCGTACTGACCTACCATAAGGAGGGTGCCAAGAAAGACTCAGCACGTATTCGTGGGAATGGAAGAGAAAAGTACTGAGCAACAATGGACTAACTAAATTGTGACCATCGAGATTGCAACAAAATGAATGGACAAATTGGACTGCTTTTAACCCAGAGGTCATGAGACTCATTGTATGTTTAACTGTCCCCAAAACCAGTTTGAACAAGGAGGGCGATGAGGTGACCATCACCACCCCTCAAATGGACCAATTAGCGTGATTCTTGCCCCTAACGATTGCAACTTTTTGTGTAGTAAGCTAGAAAGTAGGGTATAAGAGGGTCTACTCTTATGTGGGGTGGGTTGCTCCTTTTGCTGCTGCTGTGGCCGCTGCTATTGATGCTACTGCTGCCGTTGGTGTTTTCTTGCCATACCATTTTTTCCATTTTCCATTTTTCCACCTCAATATTACGAAAGGACTCTGTCATTTTTGGACTTCGAACTTGACTGGGGAAGGAACGAGATCGTTGCGGGAAATCTGCACGGGAGGTCCGATCGAGGAGGCATTTAGCGGGACAGTCAGTCAGTTTGGGAGTTCTATTCTGTGATCTGCGGTTTATCTTCTTTTTGGTGAACCATTCCTATCCGCATCCTAAATCAAGGGTAAATGCATAATTTTCTATTCTTTATTAGACTTTTCACATAAATGTTATTAATGTATTAAAGTGATTAATAAACAAAGAATCTCACCCGTGCAATTGAGAAATTAGATAAAATGTCATTCTAACTTAAAATGATTCTGTGGTTCTTTAGTTCATTAATAAGTTTAAAGGTTAACAGGTTTTAAGAGTGATTGAGCTGGTCTTAATCACCATCAACTTATTCTACTAGTTGGTCCATCGACCAAAGAGCGGAATACCTTGATGTTTAGAACTGACAGGATCAAAGTTGATGTATATGATGTCTGAGGTATTATTCTGTCAAATTTAACAAGGTATCCCGTTCCTCCAGCAACACATTTCTCCTTGGTGTGTAATCCAGTGAAAGAATGAATGTATGATATGCGGTGTCATGGGCCCCACCGACATATGGTTTAATAGACGTGAATGTTTTACGTGGATTCGTGTCCTAAGGAGAAATTTATATTAGCCGCGCTGGATCACTCCATACTAGAACAGCTAGTGAAAGCAAAACATAATCTTAATTGCTTATACTTTGAAAGTAGAACACGCTTTAATGAAGATTAAATAGAAACAGTACGAGCAAGGGTTAAGGGCAGCTAGGCTAATAGCACAATAGCTGTGAGAAGTGGAATTCAAATATGTGACACAAGCAATCACTGATGACCAAGGACAGATGTTAAGAAATTCAGAGGCAAGTACATCCGCTTTTACCTCCTACTATAGTAATCTGTATCATTCTAACTAACCCAACTCCCCCAAGGGCCAAAAGACATTCCTATTTGCACTCCAGATCCAAAAACTCTCAATGGAACCGACAGTTGTCAGACGTGATATCAGAGAAGACGAAATAACATGGCCATTGATGTCAATAAGATAGGGAAAGCTCCTGGAGATGATGGATTTCCTATTGAATTTTATAAAAGGAGCAAAACACAAATTATCCCATTACTATGCAGGGTATTTAAAGAGGCAGAAAAGTGAGAGGGCTCCCCTCAGAATCGAATAGAGCTGACATTTCATTTACTGGTACAGACTTAATTCGAAGTGCCAGCTACAAGCCAATAGCTCTATTAAATTTAGCTATGTAAATCTTGGCAAAAAATAGTACCAAACTGACTGAATATAATTATTCATTAGTTGATCTACTCCTTTACAAGTGGGATTTGTCCTGAACCAGTCCTTCATCACACACTTGAGTATTATGTACCATGTCCTCCAGCAAGTCAAAGAAGACTGAGATGAAAAACTGGGCATGTCTGTTGATGCAGAGAAGGCCTTTGGCATGGTAGAACGTGCCATCTATTTAATATTATGGGGAGGGTAGGACAAGGGTTTTTATTCAAAAAGTGAAATGGCTTTACAGGGATCCTACAGGGGTGGTTAACTGTGGAGAATTCTTGTGTTCTCCTTTCAAGATATTTCGAGGCTGCTCTCTTTCCTCTGAGCTATTTCTCTTACCACTAGAACCATTGGCCTTCCAGCTAACGACACATAGAGCATAATCACACCAGCAGGGGAGCAGAAGTTTCTTGAATATGCCGACGATATAGTAGTAACAGTGTCATAACCACAAATGCCCCTACGTGCACCCGTATCAGGGATCTCGGAATTCTTCAGAATCTTTGGCTACAAAATTAATTTGGAAATTTGCAAGGCCCTGACACTAACAAAAAGCAGCGCAGTAACGTCAGTTGGCCTTTCAGGTGGAAGGCAGCATGTATGTCATTTAGGCATAACTCTCAATAGAGGCCTCTATAAAATGATGAGAGACAATCTATCCCCTGTTAATGGAGGAACATCAGATTTCGGAGTCTGGTCTAAACTACAATTCCACAAGTGTGGGAGGTTCCAAATGTTCTGTTTCTGTTCTTTTGCAGGACCTGAAGTGGCAAGATGCGTTGCCAGGGGAACGCCGACGTGAAGATCTGCTGGACGTGGAGTGGTCAGGGGCGTTGCCGTGGGGATGGAAGATGCCTGTTGCGGAACCTGAAAAGTTGACGGAAGACATGACATGGGACCGGGGAACAGGTGAGCAGAGGAAGACAAAGCCAAGTATATTGTGCTGGGTGGCGCGTTTTAAATAGCTGCGTTCCTTCAGAAGCACGTGGAGGGTGTTGTGTTGCTGCAAGGCTGAAGTAGCTTGGGCCTCACGGTGCTGTAGCGATAAAGACTACGACACAGGGATAGTGTAAGCTTGGCCACCCCGGAAGAACCCTGAGGTTACTTCCCAGCCTTATTCATTATCCGTCACCATGACGTCACAGCCGTTACCAACGGACCCACTTTCATAGGGTCCGCTGCTTAATCACCCCTCAGGGCCTTACAATGCAGGGTGGTAGATCCCCACAACATAACATTCCTCCTTTACTCAGAAGTAAAACAAAATAACAAAACATGGCAAAATAGGAACATGAGAGTGTTATACATGTAAGAAATACTTCAGTTATTGGGGTGCATAAGAAAATGATGAAGGTAATAAAAAAAGAGGAGAGCGAAAGAGAGAGATATCAAACAAAAACAGATTATCATTACTTCTATAGCCCAGTGTCACTACGACGACTTAGTTTACCACACAGGCTTGCAACCGAGAGGACTTCATAGGATGCAGCCTGAGGTAATACCTCTCAGTCCCTTGTCGCCGGGGGAGTCTCAACCCCTCCACTGGGCTCTATTCATGGCTGGCAGACCTCAGAAACAGACAGTGAATATGAACAAACAACCCTCGTACTCTCATTGGCATCAGAGGAGACCACTGGAAGTGACTGTCCATCGGCCTCTCGAAAGGGGGACAACAAGGTAGGCGAGACTTTGTTTCTTGAGCATCCGGCCAATGAGTAATCATCTTCAGGTGCAGACTCGCTACAGCAAGGTGATTGGGCACCTGAATTTGCTGCTGGTTGTTGATAAAGCTTGATAAACAACACATTTCTCATGACAGTCTCGCCTTGTTTCTGAGCACTTATCATGGTTCCTTTTACCGAGGTTTCTGTCCATGGCTGAACCTCAAAAGGCAGTAGGAATTTGCTCTGGGGATGCCGGTTCTTAACTGACACCATGTTGCCAAGTCGAATGATTCACCTCCTGGTCTTGCTCGAGAGATGACATCATTGCAAGCATGGTGCTGATGCAATGCTGCATCCACTTGAGTCTTTAAGGCTGAGGGTTCTTCAACATGGGGAATGGTATCGTTCACAGTCTGTTTCATGCAAAGAGCACTGGGGCTCACTTTGGTTGTGGAATGTGGTGTGAGCCGGTATTCTCTCAGAAAACCATAGAGAGCACATTCCAAGTTCTGTCCATTTGCCAAGGCAATTCTGATGACCTTGTTTAGGGTTTGCATAAATCTTTCTACCTTCCCATTGGCTTCAGGCCAAAGTGGTGTGATCTTCCGGTGGAGGATGCCCCGTGATTTCAAATACTCAGCGAACTCCTGACTGGAAAATGGGGGACCATTGTCTGTTCAGAGCTCACTAAACAGACCATGGGTCGCCATGACTTTTTCCAAACGAGGAATTGTTTGGCTGGCTGTCATGGATTCTATGATTTCTACCTCAGGATATTTCCAAAAATCGTCTATGATGACCAACATGTGCCTGCCATCGAGTAGACTCCCAAAGTCAGCGCTGGCTTGTGCCATGGTATAGGTGGTATGGTCTCAGTGATGATTGGCGCTGATGATTCTGCAGGCCCAGCAGCTTGACACAATGGGCAGTGCCGAACAGTACGTTCCACCAGAGCGTCTACATTCGGAAACCATACTTTGCATCGTAGTCTGGCTTTGGTTCTGACAAACCCCTGGTGAGCTGTGTGAGCGAGATCAACTACCTGTTGTTGCATAGTTTTCGGGATTACAAATCTGGGGTCCCTCATTAGACACCCCTCCGGGGACACAGCTAGCTCCAATCGAACATTGTGGAGCGAGACCAGGGTCAGACGTGCTTCATCAGTACGATGAGAGACCTTTTGAGTGAGAGTGTGCCAGTTTCCAGATGTCACTGCGGAGATGGCTAGTTGGAGGCATTCATTATTGGAGGTGTCCTTGACGATTTCTACAATGGAGATAGGGAGCGGCCTGGACCGCGCAACCACCAGTTGAACATATTCTTCTACTTCTTCAGCATCTGATTCCTCTTCCTCTGTGGCAGGTCGTGCATGCCTGGATAAATAGCCAGCAGGATTTTGTGATCCAGGGCGATATACCACTGAGAAATGGTATGCCTGAAGTTGAAGGATCCATTTCTCTAATCTTGGAGGCAGTTTCAAAGAGACTCCCATGAACAGAGTAATTAATGGCTTGTGGTCTGTATGAACTGTAAAAGGTTGGCCATATAAGTAGATGTGAAAATGGCAGCATCCCCAATGCACCGCAGAGGCCTCCTTTTCAATTTGGGAGTAACGCTGCTCAGTTTCAGTCAAGGCACGACTGGCATAAGTCACTGGGGCCCACTCGTCATTGTGACAATACAGCCCCCAAACCAGTGGGGCTTGCGTCTACCGACAGTTCTGACTCCCGACTGGGATCAAAGTAAACTAACGTAGTGTCCATGGACAGAGGTCCCCAGTTCCACAGGCATTGGCTTTAGTCAGTTCTTGAAGCGGGGCAGTGAGGGTCATCATGTTTTGAATAAAACTCCTGCAGTAGGTAACCATCCCTAGAAAACTGTGCACCCCAGTGGCAGTGGTGGGTGCCGGCGCTGACTGGATGTTGTGAACCCTTGTTGGATCTGGCATGACCCCTTCCTCTGAGAAACGTTATCCAAAAAAGATATCTCCTTGAAGAAAAGCACATTTTTCCCTATGGAGTGTAAGACCATTATCCTTTAGTCGCTGGAACGTGGCTCATAGGTGGCCAAGATGCTCCTCCAGTGTAGGGGCATGGACCAGAATGTCATCACTGACATTTATAACCCCTGGAAGACCAGCCAAAACCCCCCTGATTGTGTCCTGAAAAACTTCTGCTGCACTGGACACCCCAAACCTGAGGCGCTTGTACCTCCGCAATCCTACATGGGTGGAGAATGTGGTGATCGCACTGGATTCCGGGGCGAGCATTAATTGGTGATAGCCTGCTCGGAGATCCATCTTGGAAAACCACCTGGAGCCACTGACTTCTGCCACAATGTCACCGACTGTGGGTGTGAGATGTCTTTCACGTTGGATGGCTAAGTTGGGCAACCGCATGGCAAAACAAATTCTGACCTCCCCCGGCTGCTTGGGCTTCCATGCCACCATGATCGGGGACACCCAGGGTGTGGGTCCATCAACCTTCTCACTGATGTCTGCCTGTTCCAACTTTTGCAGTTCAGCTTCCACCTTGGGGCACAGATGAAAAGGTACCCTTTGATGTTTCAGTGGAACCGGTTGTATAGAGTTGTCGATATGTAGATGTATAAGACGATCCTTGAGACACGCTATGCCTTCAAAGAGAGATGCAAACTCATCCACCAGGTAATCCAAACTTCCTAAGTGGATGCTGAAAGCAAACGTGATCAGTTAAAGACACTCCGCCGTCTGACAACTCAACAGCATTCCGGAGCCACTTTTAGTCACATACACCTTGGCACAAGTTGAGTAAGATTCATGCGCGATGTCTGTCGTGAAAACGCCTGCCAGTGGAAGTGGTGTGGATGACACATACAAGATGACCTGTGTAGAGGTGGGGCGTAAGAATGGTTGTAACGGAAGTGTCTTTTGAACATCATGCGCCAAGATATTAATGCAGGTTCCGATATCAATTAACGCTGCCAACTGGTGGCATGCCAGAAGGATGTTGCACTTGGGAATGCTGCTCCGTGGATACCCACTCGATTGTAGTGCATGGATTACGGGAACAACTCCTTCGGTGTCATCATCATCATCCATGTCGTCCTCATCCTCTGGCACAGGGGGAGACTGCACCACATTGACGACTTTGGATCCTTACCCCCTCTTTGGCACTGAAGAACGGCATACGTTGGGAAAATGGTTGGGTTTGTTGCATGCTGAACACCTTTTCCCCTGGGCAGGGCACGGCCATTGGTGAGGAAATGGCCCTCCACACCTGTAGCAGGTCTTGGAAGTCACGTTGGATTTGGGACAGAGTTTCCCCTTGTCTGAGGTTACTACATTCACTGGTTCAGTCTTCCCCTGACATTGTAGAGCTGCCTTCATGTGTGCGGCGCGCATTTGGATAGCTCCTTGGAGGGACCCATCATCAGTATATCAGCCATGGACATCCCTGGAACTTGGAGGATGTTCTCCCTGAGTTTGACGGAAGAACAGCCCTGTATGAATTGAGCACGAATTTCGTCATCAGTATCGGGTAGTGTACAGGTGCTGGCTAAGTCTTTGAGGCGTGCATGAAAAACGTCCACAGATTCCTCAGGTAGTTGGCGAGCTTGGCGCAACAGGAACCGCTCATAGTCAGTGTTTGCAAGGGGTTTGAAATGGGCCATCAGAGCCTGTTTTAAAATGGCATATGTGAATGGAGGGCCAGCATCAACAACAGATTTTCCCAGTTTATGAATTGCCGCCCCCTCCCCCAAATGTAGTAGCATGGGACGCTGTCAATCATTTTTGAGGCCCACTGCCGCAAAATACGTTTCCATTCGCTCATCCCAGTCCTTCCATCTTGCAGCTTGAGCAGGTGGGGGCCATTCATGACAAACAGTTCCAAAGCAGGGATAGATGCCATGACGAGAGTGGAAGCTGGTAGTATGGGTGAAGCAGGAGTCAAGTCACCGATCTTGGATGAAGAGAAGGCAGTGGAAATAAACTCCTACAGAGCAGTGGAGAAGGGGCAGGTGTAGAACAGCACAAGATGGTGCCACAAGCATGGTGGGAACCTCCTTGTAGATGGGCGTACGTGTTCGGGGCGCTGGGCGCCGGAGCGGGAATTGTAGACATGCAGCACAAATTAGCAAAATCCCGGGTCCTGGCCGCTGGGCAGGCATCCTCATGGCAAATGTATGGAAGGAGCGTAGTGATGGCAGGCAGGAGATAGGAAAAAGGATTCAATGGACTCACCAGGCAGCGATGGGTGACACTCAGCTGGGGTCATAAGTATCTTCCTGCAGCAGGAAAACTGAGGCCACTTATTGCAGTGAAATACTATGGTATTGCAGAGAAGTAGTAGGCGAGAAAAAAAAACCAGTGTGGTGGACTAGCAGAAGACAGCAGGCGTAATTTGTGCAGTGCAGCCAACGCAGCATACGGGAGCTCAAGGGCTCGAGGAAGAGCCCACCTTTTCCGTTACCGCCGAACCTGAGGAAAACACGCGTGCACCTCAGGGCGCAGACACGCAGGAGCAGAGGACCCAGCAAGACGGGCACCATAACATCAGGCCGTCTGGGTGGCCGAAGACGTTCCGCGGCACGGTGGATGCCGCAGCAGGAAGGAATGCGGAGCACCAGGAAACGCTGCGTGGCCACAGACGGATGCACGGCAGGTATGCCACACAAGAGGACAAAGCACAGATTGTTGTGTTGCCGCGAGGCCGATGCAGCTTAGGCATTGCGGTGCGGTAGCGCTAAAGACTATGACGCAGGGATAGTGTGCGTTTGACCACCCCGGAAGAACCCTGAGCTCAGTTCCCGGCCGTATTTAGTATCCATCACTGTGACGTCACAGGCGTGACCATCGGACCTACTATCATGGGGTCCGCTGCTTAAACACCCCTCAAGGCCTCACAATGCAGGGTGGTAGCTCCCCACAACATAACAGAGGGTGTGACATAGTGAAAGGAAGCACCCCACAAGAGATAAGGTGGGTACCTCGTTTATTTGTGACCGTCTTGATGGCTCCCAGGCAGCAACTGCCAACCTTCACACATTCCATGTTCTACGTAGAGAACATCTCCCAAGGAACATTCCAAGAAGAATGTGCAGGAGATCCCAACACACCTCCCTCCCCACAAATGAAAGAAGAGAAAGAAGAATAAGCAATAAAACAATGCAATGAATAAATTAAACATGCGATTGTAAAAACAATGACAACATTCCAAACATGTAAAAATCATGACCTAGAGGAACAAAGTGTAACATCAGTACATAGCATAGTCTTGAAACTTTGCTGGCGTGGATCTCATTCTGGAAGAAACTCTTTTGTAAGCATAATAACTCGGATGATCATTCCTATTGGGAGGAATAGGACAAGAAGTAGAACAACTAGGGAGAACAGGAGTTGCCCGAGGGGAATCCAAATGAACACCCATTTTCCCACCAACATACTCCATTTTGGATTCAGGAACAATAGAGATGGCAGATTTGTTCCAAATCTTGCCGTTCTCCAACACCACCACCCTGTCCCTTACATCCACCACCTTAGCAGGAGTAGAAAACCTAGAAGCCCCTTGCGAATGAATCCAGGCTTCTTGATTCTTACCCAATCTCCAACGCACACAGGGGAAACTCTCTCAGAAACGGTGACATATTTAGACTGAACAGCGGTTCTCACATCCGCCACCTTGCCAAGTTTAGATTGGTCAACATCCTTCCTAGACATCCAATCTTTGTTCAATTTGGAACCGGCAATTCTCCCTCTAAGCAAGGTAAAAGGTGACATCCCCGTACTTATATGAGGAGTGGTTCTAATTGCCCACAACATGTCCGCCACCACCACACGCCAGGATAAACCATTCACCAAAGCCAATTGCATTTGGTCCTTAATGACACGATTAAAACGCTCAACTAATCCATTGCTGCGGGGATGATAGAGTGATGTCAAAACGTGTTTGATGCCATGTTCTTTGAGAAAATTTTGCATCTCCAGAGACACCAACTGAGTTCCGTTGTCTGTCACCAGTTCCTCAGGAAATCCCTCCCGGAGAAACACTTCCTTAAAAACTGATGACAGACAAGGAATTAACACATTCGACAAATTTAACCTCAGGCCATTTAGACATATAGTCTACCAAGACCAAAGCAAACAGGGGAGAACTACCAGAAATCCCAAATGGACCAGCAACATCAAAGGCTAGCTTGCACCAAGGTAAATCTTTAACAATCACAGGATCCATGGGAGATGGATGAGTCACCTGAGTCTTATCGCTGAGGACACACGCACAACAGTCCCTGACAAAATGCTCGATGGACCTATCCACCCCAGGCCACCAAAAGTCCTCACGGATTCTGCGTTTCATGGCACGAATACCCTGGTGACCTTCATGGGCAAGATCTAGAACCTTTTTCTGCATAGTAGTGGGAACAACCAGAAGACCACCTCTGCGCAAAATTCCGTCCACCAATGATAATTCATCGCACACTCTTTTGAAAGCAACTAACTCGGATGATAAATCCTTGTTCACAGGCCACCCCTGGGCCAAAAAGTCCACTACCATTTTAATGTCTTTGTCCTCAGATAGAGCATGCAACCATTCTTGCTCAGAAAGTGCACCCTTCACCGCATCAACCACAGCACTGACGGCACACACTATATCGAGATCATCCTCGGCAGGTACACTGATGTTGTTGGCAAGAGGTAAACGGGAAAGACAATCAGCAATGTTGTTTTTGATACCAGGTACATATTCTAAGCGATAATTGAATTCTTGCAATCTATATTGCCATTTGGCAATTCGTGGGGTGGCACGACCCCCACCTTTGGTGGTGAAAAGATCAACCAAAGGTTTGTGATCGGTTCTGAGGATGAACTCATTTCTCCACAGGAAATTCCGAAAATGCTGGACACCCCACCATAGAGCTAATGCCTCTTTCTCAATGGTGGAGTAAGAACTCTCAGCACCACGAAGTGTCCTGGAAGCAAACGCAATAGTCTCCTCACGACCATCACATCTTCTTTGCATTAGTACAGCGCCCAAACCAATGTTACTGGCATCAGAGGAAACAATACATTTGTCATTGATGTTGAACAATTTCAAAGGGCGAGCCAGCACGATTTCTTTTTTAAAATACTAAATTGATTGACACATTTATCACACCACACAAATTTAGTGTTCTTCTTTAGTAACTCTCGCAAACAGGAGGTTTTGTCAGCAAAATTCTCTACAAATTTGGCATAATATTCCGCCAGTCCTAAAAGGAACGCAATTGATCCTTGTTGGTAGGTGACGGTGCATTCTGAATGGCATCTAAAAATTTTATTTTGGGCTCAATACCTTTGCAGGAAATGTGGTGACCTAAATAATCAACACCCTCCCTAAAAAATTTACACTTGTCCTTCCTTAAGGTTAACCCGTGAAGCTTTACAGTGTCAAGAACATGTTTAACTCTGCTATCATGCTCAGCCTCAGTACTTGCATACGCCAGAATATCATCTTGAAAAACACGACTCCCGCTGTGTTTTTGAATAGATTCCCCATGAGGCGTTGAAACACAGCGGAAGCCGATGCCAGGCCAAAAGGCATACGTTTGTAACGGAAAGCTCCTTCCGGTGTTACAAAAGAGGTAAGATGTCTGGACTCCTTGCATAACTCAACTTGGTGATAAGCTGAAGAAATGTCGAATGACGAAAAATACTTAGCTCCGTCAAGCGTCGCCAGCATTTCATTAATGTTGGGTAACGGTTGGCGGTCGATCCAAATGTTAGAATTCAGATCGCGCAAGTCAACACACATCCTAAGGGACTTATCGGCCTTGCGTGCGAGAACTATGGGAGCCAACCATTCAGATCCTTCGATGGCCTCGATCACATCCATGCGGCATAAACGCTCAAGCTCTTCCTTCAGTTCCACACGCAAACTCAAAGGTACTTTGCGCACCTTGTGTGCGGTAGCTTTAGCACCACTTTTTAGAATAATGCGGTGTTGGAAGCCTACCAGTTTCCCAAGCTTGTCACTGAAAACTTCAGGATATTTTTGGATCCACTCATCCCCAGACAAGTGTTTTACTACTGCACTATCGGAAGGATTTAAGGATGAAAAGGGAGTGTAAAATTTGCAAGCTTCACGTTTAGACAGAACCATGTCCGGATGATTGGGATCAAGGATGATCCCGAGTTCCCCTGCTCCTCCCATCCTAACAAATTTGCACCATCCTTGACGATGAATACAGGTCCAGTGGCTAGATCCCCACAGAATTCCAGATTCGCCTCAAATTTGCCCAGAACTTCCACTCTTTTGCCCCCATAAGCAAAAATTTTAATATCTGACTGGTGCAACTGAATGTTTTCTAACGACCCAAAATCCTTGACGTTAATAAGGGTAAAAGGAGAACCAGAATCAGCCAAAAATTAACATTCTTCCCATTCACGCGGATAATACATGCAGGAGATTTCCTTTACGTAAGCCACCCATGGATGCAATTTCAACAACACCCTCAGATTGTGCAGGTGACGAAGACAACATTAGTAGCATATTATCATTCTCTTCACCAGAGTCAAAGGAGTCCTCTTCAATGTACTTGACTATTTGGTTGTTACCCTTATTGGACCCCGTTGCTTTGCAAAAGCGAGCCAGATGCCCTTTTTTACCACATTTAAAACAAGACTGGGTCAAAGCATAACAGTACTTCGCATTTCCTAGATGATTCTTGCTACCACAACGAAAACAAAATAGTTGTGCTCTCTCAGATTTGATCTTGGTTGAGGGTAAGGAAGAAGAATTTCACGCTGTGTTTTCAGTGGGAACTTTGTGAGGCTTCAAATTATGCTTAGATGATAGTAGCTTTACTTCGCTAGATTGAGAAGGATTGCTCATTTCCTTCATACAAAATTGGGAATGTTCAATGCTTTTAGCAAGAGTGATGGCTGTTTCAAGATCGGGGTCGTCCGAAGACAGAAGTTTCTCTTGGATTTTCTTGTTGCAAGTGCGTTCGATTAGTTGATCACGTATGATTTCATCCCTAAATTCTCTGTAATTGCATGAGACTGACAGGGTTCTAAGAGCAGAAACAAAATCATCGATGGATTCACCAGGAATCTGGGCACGTTGCAAAAACTTGTGACGCTCAAGTACTACATTTTTCTTAGGATTGAACCTCTTATCCAAAGTTTTGATCAAAGATGCATAGTCGTCAACGATTAAGGAATCACCATCATCACCACCACTCACACGAGTGTTGACGACCTCAAGGGTTAAAGCTTTTATAATGCTTCTACCCTCTGCACCCAGATTATATATCAAGAGTGCCTTCTTTTTTTTAGTGGTGAACGTGTCGCCATCTATAGCCTCCAAATAACTTTCAAATGTATCCTTCCACTGTTGCCAAATCATGGGAGGAGAACCAGGAGATTGTAAAAAGGGAGGCGGAGCGGTAATGTGATCCATACCGCAACAGAGCGTGGGTGAGTTGCTGCCCACACGACAGAAATGAATGCAGGGATAAAAAAAATAAAAAAAATTGCACGTGGAGTAATAAGGTTTTATAATGTACACTGAGAGTGCATCACAGAAATGATGAACATCCAATGGAACGCATTGCAGGAATACTCAGTGCTTACACACGAAAATGGATGTTCACTAAGATTTTGTGTAATGCTTAAAACGTACATTCAATAATAAACTGTGTGCATCAGCGAAGGGTTAAAAACGTGCACTTGACATAAGATGAAAACAGCTGTGCGCGTCAGCGAAGGGTTAACGTTGATTTAGGCGCACAATGAAGGGTTAATCGCGTGAGCACGTGAT
Source organism: Calotriton arnoldi (assembly GCA_963921515.1). Taxonomy (NCBI): domain Eukaryota; kingdom Metazoa; phylum Chordata; class Amphibia; order Caudata; family Salamandridae; genus Calotriton; species Calotriton arnoldi. The sequence goes on along the minus strand of CAWUFW010000988.1, from coordinate 2,469,371 downwards.
GTCGTCACAAGCTCACGCCATAAGCTGTGCACGTCAGCTGTGCACGTCAGCGAGTGCTAGGAATAATGAGCATAGGGATCCTCAATCAGCTGTGCGCAGGGATCCTTAGTCAGCTGTGCGCATCAGCGGTGAAAATTTCCTTGAAATTGACACGCATACGTAGAACTGTGCGCATCAGTGAACAAAGCGTGGTGTTGTCATGGCAACACCAAGGAAAAGCAAAGGCTAAAATGGCCGGACGCCACGTCCTCCAATACGTGCAGGGGTCAGGCAAGTCAGGCAGATCCAGTACGCTGGAACGTCACAGCGTCGCGGGGCAGAGCGCGAGGAACAACGGCTGTTCCAACAGCGCGCGCACAGGGGCAAACAGAGTACCTGAAAGGCGAGGAAATCAACGCCGAACTGAGTACGGAGACACCAGGGCAGAGCAGGAATCCACAGGAATGTGCAGGGCTTGGACGAATCACCTTCCAGGGAAGAAGCGAAGAGAAAAGGCCCACATGGAGAACAGAGCTCCGGAAATGCGCAGGAACGAGGAAGGAAGCGGAGATCCACGACGGAACGGGAGAACAAGACGGCACAACTCGTCGCCAATGAAAGGAAGCACCCCACAAGAGATAAGGTGGGTACCTCGTTTATTTGTGACCGTCTTGATGGCTCCCAGGCAGCAACTGCCAACCTTCACACATTCCATGTTCTACGTAGAGAACATCTCCCAAGGAACATTCCAAGAAGAATGTGCAGGAGATCCCAACACATAGCCTACTGCCGGTTCACTCACATTGCTTTATGTGCTGCACGTGGTATCAGAGTTCGGTTGCTCCATGTGCAGCTGTCTTTTGACACATGCGGTCCACGTGTTTGCCAACGGTTGAACTGTTTGCTATCGTTCTTGTCAGTTCTTACCACTGCCATCAGGGAAAGTCAATGTCAGTATGTGTTTAGACAGAAATGGCTCCTACCACTGCCACCAGAGAAATATACCTATTAGGCACGTGCTATGTGACAGTAGGGAAAAGCATACAAGTACATAGACAAACATGTTGAAGCAGCATATAATATGAAAAAAGTACAAGTACCTTAACAACCATATGTGGAAGCAGCACATATTATCATCATTGGGGAGGGGGGGGGGCGACCATCTTAAAAACTTGAACATAAGCATGCTGTTGCACAAGGGAGCAGGGCCATGACGCACTAGTTGACTGGACAAAAACAAACAAATCTACTGAACAGAAAGCAAGAAAATGATAGTGGCAAATCAAAAAGCCAAATGAAAGCTAAGGGCGTAGTTGCTTTCCAGGTCAGCTATTGACATTTTCCCAATAAGTCTTTCACAACCAGACAACTGTGGTGTTTGGCAGGTTTCGATCTCAACATGTTGCAATTGTTTTTTCTGAGGTTAGAGCCTAAATCATGTACAGGTTTGTTAATTCTTTTAGAATTGTGCCACAAGCACTGGCAAAGTCAGAAGCTATGGGCAACCATCTTGGAATATTATTTTGTATAGTTTCAAAATGGCTGTTACATTGCACCTAGACAGAATATGGCAACAATCTTGGAAGTGCACAACATAACTTTCGAAAATAACTTCACATCATATTGATTTTGACATTGCTTGCAACACAATTTTTAGAAACTGGCAAAGTCAACAGTTGCAGTGATGAGAAGTGGATGGTGATCAAATTGTCAAGGGCGGCAGAGTAATAGAAAAGCAGGGGAGAGAAGTGAGAGAGAAATAGACACTAAGCAGCATAACAGCTTGCTGCTGGCGAAGATAGAGGTTGATGAAAGAGAGAGCTGTAGGCAGCAGTTGGGGGGAAGAATGCAATGTGAGGATTACTGGGCAAGGTGGCTAGAGAGAAAAGCCACTAGAGAGGAAGAAGAGGATAACATGCACTCCAGTCAAGTGCTAAAGGTCAAAAGCCTATTAAACATTCAGAACGTAACATAGAAAAATAGTTTACTGACCTCAGCAGTTGAAGTGAAAGTGCTGAAACCTAATTGTGCGGGACAAACACGGGGAGGAAGGAAATTGAATAAGGAACATTCTGTTCAAACCTGTTCCTACCTTGCCAGAGCTACCCTTTGGAACTGAATTCAACATTATGTGGGATCTTCTAAGGCAGTCTTTTCCATTTGAAGGTTTCATGCTCACTTTCTCTTGCAGATTTAGGAGGGAACTGGGGCAGTACCAGTTGCTCAGATCAACTTAGTTTTTTGGACAAGGTACGCTGGAGACAGCCAGTGTCGAGAACCCTGACTCAAAGCAGAGGCCCACTTTTTCGGCGTTTCCTAAGGGAAAACTTACAGCATTTCCAGCTCAAATCAAAGACACTTGTCATAAAGCCTCCTAATATGCCACAGCCACTTGCTGTCACTTTCTGGTTTTTCAAGATCATCAAATTATTGTGGCAATATCAATCCTCCGATCCTGTGCCATGTTGGGATGAAAAAGCAGATGTATTGATATATTCACAGGAAGATCAAACCCCAAGCATTCTTTAACAAGTGCTATGATGCACCTTTTCAAGGTCAGTGTCATCCGAAAAGTCAGAATTCAATACAGACCCAAACTCAGGATCTGACAGATGATACCTAAGTGAACTGAGCATTTGCTTGAAGTACTGAGCATGTGAGGTTACGTGCATGGAGTGAGGTTCCGGGATAGGGATCAAAAGTATTTTCTAGCACAGTGGTTATGATAGATGAGAGGTTCGGTGTGGTCTAGACAGGAAGTTAATGGCAAGACACGGCTCACACATTTCAATATAGCCTTATAGCCTGCTGCCCAGGGCTATACCAGTTGCTAAAGGCCCTGAACCCGAGTTATAGGCTTGAGCCGCAGGCGAGGGTCTATAATCCAGGGTGAGGGCCTTTACAACTGGTATAGCCCAAGGCAGAGGTCTATAAGGCTATTAGATCATTCCACCCACTAAGGGTAGAATGTTCTAAATTTAAAAGGGAGAAACATGAAGACAAACATTTGTATGATGGAGCTCAGGTTTAAGCCAGAAATTATAAGCCTGGAGCTTCTACATTGTCTTCAATGGAGCTCTCAACATTCCAATGTTCTATTCAAACTTATATTCTTGGGCTCTGGTTTAATCTAAATCAGTTCATTTGGTAGATTGAAAAAAGGGTTGCTAAGGAGAGACAACATTTTTGAAAAGATCATTGTGAAAAGCCCAGGTAGACATCCCAGGGATTGTTGTCGTCTCAACTGCTGTATTTACCCCAGTGTTTGTGGCACACTGAAACATACAGCAGAGCTCCAAACACTGCAGAGCAAAAGGAATCCAACTGCATATCGCTCCTTAGTAATTCCATAATTAATCTTACTGGTATAGATTTGGAGACATTTCCTGGGAATATCCTGGACAATGACACATCTAAAATGAGTTAGAGGACAAGCATCAACACAGCATTATTTTGCTTCAAGAAACATAGTTAACTGATAAACACAGACTGACCGCTTTCGGCCCTTTATGTTTAACTTACAGCCTTTTAGGACATTTGGTGGTTAATTTGTAAAAGAATGAGTGTTGGTGTCCACAGCTCTACTCAGAAGTCCGTGGTGCAATTAACCCCTTCGATGCTCATGACGGAATGGTTCCGTCATGAGCATCGGTGCCCCTGTGCTCATGACGGAACCATTCCGTCATGAGGCCAGGGGCACGAAATCCCTCTGCTGCAGACAGCAGAGGGATTTCTCTTTCACCCCTGTGACCTTGGCAGCTGGGGAATTGCTTCCCCAGCTCCCGAGGCCCCCTCCCTGGTTTCTGTGCCATGAGGATCAGCGCGCACGTCGCGCTGTCCTCATTGCACAGAAAACGAAACTGAAATGAGCCTTAGGGATTTTTTTGGGGCAAATTTGAATTAGGGTGGGGGCTCCCAAAACGGGCATGACCATGCCCCCACCCCCTCCCCCGCAAAAATAACAGCATAGCCCCTGGGAGGCATATGGGGCAGTAGCCCCCAATCTGCCCCCCGGGGGCAAAAGCCCACTAGACGCCAGGGATTTTTTTGGGCAAATTTTAATTAGGGTGGGGGCATTGGCATGCCCGTTTTGGGCAGCCCCACCCTAATTAAAATTTGCCTACTCCCTGGCGTCTAGTGGGCTTTTGGCCCCCTGGGGGCAGATGGGGGCATTAGTCCCCAATCTGCCTTGCCGGGGGGCAAAAAGCCCACTAAATGCCAGGGAGTTTTTGGGAGCAAATTTGAATTAGGGTGGGGGCTCCCAAAAGGGCATGCCCCCACCCCTCCCCACAAAAATAACAGCCTTCCTGCCCCCTGGAGGGCAGATGGGGCAGTAGCCCCCAATCTGCCCCGCGGTGAGCAAAAGCCCACTAGACGCCAGGGATTTTTGGGCAAATTTTAATTAGGGTGGGGGCATTGGCATGCCCGTTTGGGCAGCCCCACCCTAATTAAAATTGCCCAAAAACTCCCTGACGTCTAGTGAGCTTTTGCCCCCCTGGGGGGCAGAAAGCCCACTAGATGCCAGGGCGTTTTTGGCAAATTTGAATTAGGGTGGGGGCTCCCAAAGCGGGCATGCCCATGCCCCCACCCCCTCCCCGCAAAAATAACAGCCTTCCTGCTCCCCTGGAAGTCAGATGGGGCAGTAGCCCCCAATCTGCCCCCGCTGGGGGCAAAAAGCCCACTAGACGCCAGGGATTTTTTGGGGCAAATTTTAATTAGGGTGGGGGCATTGGCATGCCCGTTTTGGGCAGCCCCCACCTTAATTAAAATTGCCCAAAAAACTCCCTGACGTCTAGTGAGCTTTTTGCCCCCCCTGGGGGGGGCAGAAAGCCCACTAGATGCCAGGGCGTTTTTTGGCAAATTTGAATTAGGGTGGGGGCTCCCAAAGCGGGCATGCCCATGCCCCCACCCCTCCCCCGCAAAAATAACAGCCTTCCTGCTCCCCCTGGGAGTCAGATGGGGCAGTAGCCCCAATCTGCCCCCGGGAGACAAAAGCCCACTAGACGCCAGGGATTTTTTGGGCAAATTTTAATTAGGGTGGGGGCATTGGCATGCCCGTTTTGGTCAGCCCCACTCTAATTAAAATTTGCCTAAAAACTCCCTGGCACCTAGTGGGCTTTTTGCCCCCTGGGGGCAGATGGGGCATTAGCTCCCATCTGCCCCGCCAGGTGGGGGCAAAAAGCCCACTAGACGCCAGTGAGTTTTTGGGGCAAATTTGAATTAGGGTGGGGGCTGCCCAAAATAGGCATGTCCATGCCCCCACCCCCTCCCCACAAAAATTACAGCCTTCCTGCCCCCCTGGGGGCAGATGGGAGCAGAAGCCCTCAATCTGCCCCCGGGGAGCACAAAGCCCACTAGACACCAGGGATTTTTGGGGCAAATTTGTATTAGGGTGGGGGCTGCCCAAAACAGGCATGTCAATGCCCCCACCCCCACCTGCAACAATTACAGCCTTTCTGCCCCCTGGGGGAAGATGGGGGCAGTAGCCCCCAATCTGCCCCCAGGGGGCAAAAAGCCCACTAGACACCAACGATTACACTGGCTTTTTTATGTGTGGGGTGGGGACTGCTCAGAATGGGCATACCAATGCCCCTACCCCCAAAAAAATAGCCACAGAGTTTCTGCCCCCTTGGGGGCATATCGAGAACAACCCCACCCCCGATATCCCCCCCAGGGCGGCAGAAAGCCGACTAGGAACAGATTTGTTTTTAGCAATATGCTTACCTGTAGTTTTTGAACCCTAGCTCTGCCAGCACCTATGGAAACCTAGCAAACCTATACATTTTTGAAAACTAGACACCCAGGGGAATCCAGGATGGAGTGACTTGACTGGCTCTCACCAGGTTCTGTTACCCAGATTTCCTTGCAAACCTCAAAATGTGTATAAAAAAACACATTTTCCTCACATTTCTGTGGTGGAAAGTTCTGGAATCTGTGTGGATCCACAAAATTCCACTCACCCCGCATTCCCCAAAGTCTTCCGAGAAAAATGGTACCTCACTTGTGTGGGTGGGTCAAGTACCCGCGACAGGCAAGGGCCCAAAACCTAGTGAGGCGACATCAAAATTACCTATCACAAACCAACCTGGTTTTGTACGGGGGGTTACCTGGGTTTTGGCCCCGGGGTCGGCGGCCACCTAGGGAAACCTACAAAACCCACACATTTCTGAAAACTAGACACCCGGGGATTCCAGGGAGGTATGGCTTGTGTGGATCCCCCAACGTTTTCTTACCCAGAATCCCCTGCAAACCTCAAATTTAGCTGAAAAAAATCACTTTTTTCACACATTTGTGTGTGGGAAAGTTGTGGCATCACCGGGCTGACACAAATTTCCTACCAGCCAGCGTTCCCCTGGTCTCCCGATAAAAATGGTGCCTCACTCGGGTGGGAGGCCCAAGTACCCGCGACAGGCAAGGGCCCAAAACATATTGAGGCGACATCAAAATTGCCTATCACAAAACCACCTGGTTTTGCAAGGGGAGTCCCATGACTTTTTGGCCCGGGGCTCGGCGGCCCCTAGAGAAACCTACAAACCACACATTTCTGAAAACTAGACACCCGGGGATTCCAGGGAGGTATGACTTGCGTGGATCCCCCAACGTTTTCTTACCCAGAATCCCCTGCAAACCTGAATTTTGCTGAAAAATTCACTTTTTCTCACATTTCTGTGGTGGAAAGTTCTGGAATCTGCGTGGATCCACAAATTTCCTCCCACCCAGCATTCCCCCAGATCTCCCGATAACAATGGTACCTCACTTGCGTGGGTGGGTCAAGGACCCGCGACAGGCAAGGGCCCAAAGCTATTGAGCGACATCAAAATTACCTATCACAAACCAACCTGGTTTTGCATGGGGAGTCCCATGAGTTTTGGCCTGGGGCTCGGAAGCCATCTAGGAAACCTACCTAACCCACACATTTCTGGAAACTAGACACCCGGGGAGTCCAGCGAGGTATGGCTTGCGTGGGTCCCCCATCATTATCCTACCCAGAATCCCCTGCAAACCTCAAATTTTGCTGAAAAATTCACTTTTTCTCACATTTCTGTGGTGGAAAGTTCTGGAATCTGCGTGGATCCACAAATTTCCTCCCACCCAGCGTTCCCCAGGTCTCCCGATAAAAATGGTACCTCACTTGTGTGGGTAGGCACAGTGGCTGCAACAGGAAATGGCCCAAATCGTACTCTGGAGACCTCAAAATTACCTATAGCAAAACTACCTGGTTTTTGGGGGGGGGGGCACCTGAGAGTTTGGCCCCGGGCTCGACGGCCATCTTGGGAAAGTACCAAACCCAAACATTTCTGAAAACTAGACACCCGGGGGAGTCCAATGAGGTATGGCTTGCGTGGATCCCCCAACGTTTTCCTACCCAGAATGCCATGCAAACCTCAAATTTAGCTGAAAAAACCCATTTTCCACATATTTTTGTGTGGAATCACCGTGCCGGCACAAATGTCCTACCACCCAGCGTTCCCCTTGTTCTCCCGAGTAAAATGATACCTCACTTGTGTGGGTGGGCCAAAGGCCTGTGGCTAGGAAGAGCCCAAAACATAGGGATTTATAGTGTAGCACCGAGAATTCTAAAGCGCTACATTTTTTTAAAAATACGTTTTTAGCCAATTCTGCTTTGGACACCCACACAAGTGAGGTATCATTTTACTCGGGAGAACAAGGGGACGCTGGGTGGTAGGACATTTGTGCCGCACGGTGATTCCACGCAAAATATGTGGAAAATGTGTTTTTTCAGCTAAATTTAAGGTTTGCATTGCATTCTGGGTAGGAAAAGCGTTGGGGATCCAGGCAAGCCATACCTCATTGGACTCCCCGGGTGTCTAGTTTTCAGAAATGTTTGGGTTTGTACTTTCCCAAGATGGCCACGAGCCCGGGGCCAAAATCTCAGGTCCCCCAAAACCAGGTAGTTTTGCTATAGGTAATTTTGAAGTCTCCAGAGTACGATTTGGGCCATTTCCTGTTGCAGCCACTGTGCCTACCCACACAAGTGAGGTACCATTTTTATCGGGAGACCTGGGGAACGCTGAGTGGGAGGAAATGTGTGGATCCACGCAGATTTCAGAACTTTCCATCACAGAAATATGAGAAAAAAAGTGAATTTTCGGCGAAATTCGAGGTTTGCAGGAGATTCTGGGTAGGAGAATGATGGGGGACCCACGCAAGCCATACCTTGCTGGACTCCCCAGGTGTCTAGTTTCCAGAAATGTGTGGGTTAGGTAGGTTTCCCTAGATGGCTCGAGCCCGGGCCAAAACTCATGGGACTCCCATGCAAAACCAGGTTGGTTTGTGATAGGTAATTTGATGTCGCCTCAATAGCTTTGGGCCCTTGCCTGTTGCGGGTCCTGACCCACCCATGCAAGTGAGGAACCATTGTTATCGGGAGACCTGGGGGAACGCTGGGTGGGAGGAAATTTGTGGATCCACGCAGATTGTAGAACTGTCCACCACAGAAATGTGGGAAAATGTGTTTTTTGACAATTTTTTAGGTTTGCAAGGGATTCTAGGTAACAGAACCTGGTGGGAGGCAGCCAAGTCAGCCCATCCTGGATTCCCTGGGTGTCTAGTTTTCAAAAATGTATAGGTTTGCTAGGTTTCCCTAGGTGCCGGCAGAGCTATGGTTCAAAAACTACAGCTAGGCACTATGCCAAAAAGGGTAATTTTTCACTGCGAAATTGAGGTGTGTCCACGTTGCGTTTTGTGCCATTTCCTGTCGCGGGCACTAGGCCGACCCACACAAGTGAGGTACCATTTTCTCGGAAGACTTTGGGGAGCAGCGGGGTGGGTGGAAATTTGTGGATCCACGCAGATTCCAGAACTTTCCACCACAGAAATGTGGGGAAAATGTGGTTTTTTTGACAATTGTTTAGGTTTGCAAGGGATTCTGGGTAACAGAACCTGGTGGGAGGCAGTCAAGTCACCCCATCCTGGATTCCCTGGGTGTCTAGTTTTCAAAAATGTATAGGTTTGCAAGGTTTTCCTAGGTGCCAGCAGAGCTATGGTTCAAAAACTACAGCTAGGCACTTTGCCAAAAAGGGTCATTTTTCACTGCGAAATTGAGGTGTGTCCATGTTGTGTTTTGCGCCGTTTCCTGTTGCGGGCACTAGGCCGACCCACACAAGTGAGGTACCATTTTCTCGAAAGACTTTGGGGAACGTGGGGTGGGTGGAAATTTGTGGATCCACGCAGATTCCAGAACTTTCCACCACAGAAATGTGGGGAAAATGTGTTTTTTTGACAATTTTTAGGTTTGCAAGGGATTCTGGGTAACAGAACCTGGTGGGAGGCAACCAAGTCACCCCATCCTGGATTCCCCTGAGTGTCTAGTTTTCAAAAATGTATAGGTTTGCTAGGTTTCCCTAGGTGCCGGCAGAGCTATGGTTCAAAAACTACAGCTAGGCACTATGCCAAAAAAGGGTAATTTTTCACTGCGAAATTGAGGAGTGTCCACGTTGCGTTTTGCGCCATTTCCTGTCGCGGGAACTAGGCCGACCCACACAAGTGAGGTACCATTTTTCTCGGAAGACTTTGGGGAACGCGGGGTGGGTGGAAATTTGTGGATCCACGCAGATTCCAGAACTTTCCACCACAGAAATGTGGGGAAAATGTGTTTTTTTTGACAATTTGTTAGGTTTGCAAAGGACTCTGGGTAACAGAACCTGGTGGGAGGCAGTCAAGTCACCCCTTTCTGGTTTCCCCGGGGTGTCTAATTTTAAAAAATGTATAGGTTTGCTAGGTTTCCCTAGGTGCCGGCAGAGCTATGGTTCAAAAACTAAAGCTAGGCACTTTGCCAAAAAAGGTCATTTTTCACTGCGAGAATTGAGCTGTGTCCACGTTGCGTTTTGCGCCGTTTCCTGTCGCGGGCACTAGGCCGACCCACACAAGTGAGGTACCATTTTTCTCGGAAGACTTTGGGGAACGCGGGGTGGGTGGAAATTTGTGGATCCACGCAGATTCCAGAACTTTCCACCACAGAAATGTGGGGAAAATGTGGTTTTTTGACAATTGTTTAGGTTTGCAAGGGATTCTGGGTAACAGAACCTGGTGGGAGGCAGTCAAGTCACCCCATCCTGGATTCCCCTAGGTGTCTAGTTTTCAAAAATGTATAGGTTTGCAAGGTTTCCCTAGGTGCCGGCAGAGCTATGGTTCAAAAACTACAGCTAGGCACTTTGCCAAAAAAGGGTCATTTTTCACTGCGAAATTGAGGTGTGTCCATGTTGTGTTTTGCTCCGTTTCCTGTTGCGGGCACTAGGCCGTCCCACACAAGTGAGGTACCATTTTTCTCGAAAGACTTTGGGGAACGTGGGGTGGGTGGAAATTTGTGGATCCACACAGATTCCAGAACTTTCCACCACAGAAATGTGGGGAAAATGTGGTTTTTTTGACAATTGTTTAGGTTTGCAAGGGATTCTGGGTAACAGAACCTGGTGAGAGGCAGTCAAGTCACCCCATCCTGGATTCCCCTGAGTGTCTAGTTTTCAAAAATGTATAGGTTTGCTAGGTTTCCCTTGGTGCCGGCAGAGCTATGGTTCAAAAACTACAACTAGGCACTTTGCCAAAAAGGGTCATTTTTCACTGCGAAATTGAGGTGTGTCCACGTTGCGTTTTGCGCCGTTTCCTGTCGCGGGCACTAGGCCAACCCACACAAGTGAGGTATCATTTTCTCGGAAGACTTTGGGGAACGCGGGGTGGGTGGAAATTTGTGGATCCACGCAGATTCCAGAACTTTCCACCACAGAAATGTGAGGAAAATGTGTATTTTTTGACAATTTGTTAGGTTTGCAAGGGATTCTGGGTAACAGAACCTCGTGGGAGCCAGTCAAGTCACCCCATCCTGGATTCCCCTGGGTGTCTAGTTTTCAAAAATGTATAGGTTTGCTAGGTTTCCATAGGTGCTGGCAGAGCTAGGGTTCAAAAACTACAGCTAGGCACTTTGTCAAAAAGGGTCATTTTTCACTGCGAAATTGAGGTGTGTCCACGTTGCGTTTTGCACCGTTTCCTGTCGCAGGCACTAGGCCGACCCACACAAGTTAGGTATCATTTTTCTCGGAAGACTTTGGGGAACGCGGGGTGGGTGGAAATTTGTGGATCCACGCAGATTCCAGAACTTTCCACCACAGAAATGTGAGGAAAATGTGTATTTTTGACAATTTGTTAGGTTTGCAAGGGATTCTGGGTAACAGAACCTGGTGGGAGCCAGTCAAGTCACCCCATCCTGGATTCCCCTGGGTGTCTAGTTTTCAAAAATGTATAGGTTTGCTAGGTTTCCATAGGTGCTGGCAGAGCTAGGGTTCAAAACCTACAGCTAGGCACTTTGTCAAAAAGGGTCATTTTTCACTGTGAAAGTGGGGGTGTGTCCACGTTGCGTTTTGCGCCGTTTCCTGTCGCGGGCACTAGGCCTACCCACACAAGTGAGGTACCATTTTTCTCGGAAGACTTTGGGGAACGTGGGGTGGGTGGAAATTTGTGGATCCACGCAGATTCCAGAACTTTTCACCACAGAAATGTGAGGAAAATGTGTTTTTTTTATCAATCTTTTAGGTTTGCAAGGGATTCTGGGTAACAGAACCTGGTGGGAGGCAGTCAAGTCACTCCATCCTGGATTCCCCTGAGTGTCTAGTTTTCAAAAATGTATAGGTTTGCTAGGTTTCCCTAGGTGCCGGCAGAGCTATGGTTCAAAAACTACAACTAGGCACTTTGCCAAAAAAGGGTCATTTTTCACTGCGAAATTGAGGTGTGTCCACGTTGCGTTTTGCGCCGTTTCCTGTCGCGGGCACTAGGCCAACCCACACAAGTGAGGTATCATTTTTCTCGGAAGACTTTGTGGAACGCGGGGTGGGTGGAAATTTGTGGATCCACGCAGATTCCAGAACTTTTCACCACAGAAATGTGAGGAAAATGTGTATTTCTTGACAATTTGTTAGGTTTGCAAGGGATTCTGGGTAACAGAACCTGGTGGGAGCCAGTCAAGTCACCCCATCCTGGATTCCCCTGGGTGTCTAGTTTTCAAAAATGTATAGGTTTGCTAGGTTTCCATAGGTGCTGGCAGAGCTAGGGTTCAAAAACTACAGCTAGGCACTTTGTCAAAAAAGGGTCATTTTTCACTGCGAAATTGAGGTGTGTCCACGTTGCGTTTTGCACCGTTTCCTGTCGCAGGCAGTAGGCCGACCCACACAAGTTAGGTATCATTTTTCTCGGAAGACTTTGGGAGACGCGGGGTGGGTGGAAATTTGTGGATCCACGCAGATTCCAGAACTTTCCACCACAGAAATGTGAGGAAAATGTGTATTTTTTGACAATTTGTTAGGTTTGCAAGGGATTCTGGGTAACAGAACCTGGTGGGAGCCAGTCAAGTCACCCCATCCTGGATTCCCCTGGGTGTCTAGTTTTCAAAAATGTATAGGTTTGCTAGGTTTGCATAGGTGCTGGCAGAGCTAGGGTTCAAAACCTACAGCTAGGCACTTTGTCAAAAAGGGTCATTTTTCACTGTGAAATTGGGGTGTGTCCACGTTGCGTTTTGCGCCGTTTCCTGTCGCGGGCACTAGGCCTACCCACACAAGTGAGGTACCATTTTTCTCGGAAGACTTTGGGGAACGTGGGGTGGGTGGAAATTTGTGGATCACGCAGATTCCAGAACTTTTCACCACAGAAATGTGAGGAAAATGTTTTTTTTTATCAATCTTTTAGGTTTGCAAGGGATTCTGGGTAACAGAACCTGGTGGGAGGCAGTCAAGTCACTCCATCCTGGATTCCCCTGAGTGTCTAGTTTTCAAAAATGTATAGGTTTGCTAGGTTTCCCTAGGTGCCGGCAGAGCTATGGTTCAAAAGCTACAACTAGGCACTTTGCCAAAAAAGGGTCATTTTTCACTGCGAGATTGAGGTGTGTCCACGTTGCGTTTTGCGCCGTTTCCTGTCACGGGCACTAGGCCAACCCACACAAGTGAGGTATCATTTTTCTCGGAAGACTTTGGGGAACGCGGGGTGGGTGGAAATTTGTGGATCCACGCAGATTCCAGAACTTTTCACCACAGAAATGTGAGGAAAATGTGTATTTCTTGACAATTTGTTAGGTTTGCAAGGGATTCTGGGTAACAGAACCTGGTGGGAGCCAGTCAAGTCACCCCATCCTGGATTCCCCTGGGTGTCTAGTTTTCAAAAATGTATAGGTTTGCTAGGTTTCCATGGGTGCTGGCAGAGCTAGGGTTCAAAAACTACAGCTAGGCACTTTGTCAAAAAAGGGTCATTTTCACTGCGAAATTGAGGTGTGTCCACGTTGCGTTTTGCACCGTTTCCTGTCGCAGGCAGTAGGCCGACCCACACAAGTTAAGTATCATTTTTCTCGGGAGACTTTGGGGAACGCGGGGTGGGTGGAAATTTGTGGATCCACGCAGATTCCAGAACTTTCCACCACAGAAATGTGAGGAAAATGTGTATTTTTGACAATTTGTTAGGTTTGCAAGGGATTCTGGGTAACAGAACCTGGTGGGAGCCAGTCAAGTCACCCCATCCTGGATTCCCCTGGGTGTCTAGTTTTCAAAAATGTATAGGTTTGCTAGGTTTCCATAGGTGCTGGCAGAGCTAGGGTTCAAAACCTACAGCTAGGCACTTTGTCAAAAGGGTCATTTTTCACTGTGAAATTGGGGTGTGTCCACGTTGCGTTTGCGCCGTTTCCTGTCGCGGGCACTAGGCCTACCCACACAAGTGAGGTACCATTTTTCTCGGAAGACTTTGGGGAACGTGGGGTTGGTGGAAATTTGTGGATCCACGCAGATTCCAGAACTTTCCACCACAGAAATGTGAGGAAAATGTGTTTTTTTATCAATCTTTTAGGTTTGCAAGGGATTCTGGGTAACAGAACCTGGTGGGAGGCAGTCAAGTCACCCCATCCTGGATTCCCCTGAGTGTCTAGTTTTCAAAAATGTATAGGTTTGCTAGGTTTCCCTAGGTGCCGGCAGAGCTATGGTTCAAAAACTACAACTAGGCACTTTGCCAAAAAAGGGTCATTTTTCACTGCGAAATTGAGGTGTGTCCACGTTGCGTTTTGCGCCGTTTCCTGTCGCGGGCACTAGGCCGACCCACACAAGTGAGGTATCATTTTTCTCGGAAGACTTTGGGGAACGCGGGGTGGGTGGAAATTTGTGGAAATGTGGTGTGTTCACGTTGGGTTTTGAGCCATTTCCTGTCGTGGGCACTATGCCTACCCACACAAGTGAGGTACCATTTTTATCGGGAGACTTAGGGTAATTCAGATTTGTAAAGCAACTGTTATTACCTATTGACTTTCGATGCATTCTGCCTTCCAAATGAAAGACATTGTGTAAAAAGAAGTAATTTTAAAAAATGACCGATAATTCTCATGCTAGTATGAGTATTCCCAACTTCGGAAATGTGCAAATATCTACTGTTTCTAAACTCTATATTTTGTTCCCATTTCAGAAATACATAGGTGTCTTTCATACCGATTTTTCCATGTATACATTTTCCCACAATAATTGCTATATACCCGGTACATAATAAAAAACCATTGCAAGACGCTGCTCAGTTGTTGGCTCTGGGTTCGTCGGGTTCTTGGTGAACCTACAAGTCCTATATATCCCCACAACCAGTAAGGTCCAGCGGATGTAACGGTATATTGCTTTCAAAGAGCTGTCATAATTAGAAGAAGTTACAGGTGAAAACGTTGACACAAAAGGCTGTTTTTTCAACTAATTTTCAATTTTTCCTATATTTAACTGTTAGTTTCTATAAAGAAACCTTGATGGATCTACACAAATGACCCCTTGCTGAATTCAGAATTTTGTCTACTTTTCTAAAATGTATAGCTGTCTAGGATCCATTATTGCTTTCATACCCATTTCTACCATTAACTGGAAGGAGGTTGAAAACACAAAAAATAGCAAAAATAGGCTATGTCCCAGAAAAATGCCAAAACTGTGTAAAAAATGTTGGTTTTCTGACAAAAGTCTGTCATTCCCTAAAAGCTGGGAAAATGGTGATTTCAGCCCCACAAACCCTTTTTGATACCATTTGCAGGGAAAAACCCAGACGCTTTCATTTGCAGCCCTTTTTCGCATTTTTCCCCAAAACCCCAAAATTTAGCTGTATTTTGGCTAATTTCTGGGACCCCTCCAGGGGAATCCACAAACCCTGGGTACCTTTACAATCCCCATGATGTTGGAAAAAAAGGACGCAAATTTGGCGTGGATACCTTATGTGGTCAAAACGTTACAGGGGCCTAAGCGCGCACTACCCCAAATAGCCAAAAAAAGGCTTAGCACAGGGGGGGAAAAGGCCTAGCAGCGAAGGGGTTAAATGTCAGTGCGCCCAATACCAAGGACGCCTTCTCTGGAGAATTCCAATAGAAGCCCATGTTGACACCAGAACATGGGCTTCTATTGGAATTCTCAAGGGCATATTATCAAGCCCATTATCGCCGCTTTAGCGGCAGTTTTCTGCCGCTAAACCGGCGATAATTTTAACGCCGTTTCTTGATAATATGCCCCCAAGTCTTCTCTTTTACCCCACTCTTGCAGATTCCTGCATTCTTCCTTTATGACTGTTTTCCCCTCGTTCTCTTCCTTCGTCTTTCTGTTTCTCTGTAAATATCTGATGCAAAACAAAAAAATGTGCCAGTCTCCCAAAATGAGTACCAGTACCCACCACCGGCTCAAATTAAGCCTGAGGACACTATAGTAAAAAATCATCTGTAAATGTAGCTAGTTCAGCTTGCTGCTAATAGCAGCAGTTTTCTCGCAGCACTGTTGCATCATAGTGACAATATTGTTAGGAATAATTTGGCAGTAAGCATGCAGTTCCTGATAATTGTTTACCTCATTGATGAAAACTAAGTAATTACATCAACTGGTTGGCACAAATATCCGTCTTCAGTATGGAAAACTATCATTAATCTTTAAACAGGTTATACCTAGCAGCTAATTTTAACGAGGTCTTATTGGACACCAAGCAAACTATTCCAACTAAATCTTGTGAAAAGGGATGACTGGCTGATGGAGATGTAACGACCCAAACGCGCATCTAGTGCACCTGTTTGTGAACTGCACAAAACTTAAATTCTCAACTATGGAAATAGGTGAAAGAATTCATTCAAACTCCACTCCTGACATTCAGTTACCTCAGTCATTTATTTTTGTTAATGATGCCTCAGCATAGCCTAATATGGCAAAGCTCAAAAAGCATAGATTCTCAGGAGCTTAATGGCGGAAAATACATAATACTAAAAAATGGAAATCTACAATCCATTAGAGAATAGATTCCTGAATTACTGATGTCATAACGTGCCCGTACGATGCAAACCCTATATAAAATGAAAGATGTCACCCATATTGTCTTTAATGTACTTGACTAAAAGAATCTACATCACAGTCATTATTAGACATTACAAGACAGTAATGGTAAATCAGTGCTGGAAAGAATGAAGATGAAGAGTTCTTGCATCCCGAGTGAAAAGACACAACCTTAAGAAAAAAGAAACTCGGGGAGTACAATTATTCGGGGCCACAAAGTGAGAACCCATTAAGAAAGTCAGCTCTGAATTCAAAATACTGAGGGCCAGATTTACAAGCCCCTTGCGCCACTTTTGCGTCACTTTTAACATGGGAAAAGTGACGCTAAAGTGGCGCTAGGGGCTTGTAAATCTGCCCTTGAAAATCTGAAGTAGATGGATGCTTGTCAGCTACTTCACAAAAGCTGACACAATGGAATACTGAAAAATAAATTTGCCAAGGGAGGTGGAAAGAGCGAAGATTGCTGTTCAGTAATTTTTAATGGTGCCTACATTCTGTCCTTCCTTTTTCATGACAAAGTAAAATTCATATTTGAATAAGCCTTCCCTTTAAAGAAACCTAGCGAACAATGCCTACGTCTTTAATGTGCTTGATCGTATTCTATGCATGGATTTTGTGGATGACCTTCATACGACAAGTAAAATCTCTGTAATTTCTCCAACGAGAGCATATGCAGCTAAATGTTTCTCTCAATTTGCAGGACTGAACACAAACATTTTGATGGTTTGGGTGGAATACTGTTCCTTCCTCTTTGGATGGTAGTTCCTACCTCAGCGGTAGCTTCCAAGAAGGCCATGCCCTGAGATCCAATAGATATGTACACCAGACCTCTGCTTCTCTAGCCAATGGAAGGCAATTAGGATCACCACTTGTGAATTCTGACCTTTCATAGTACTTTTCCCACCAGTGGCACTGGTCAAAAAGCCTAGCAGAGGTTGGAGTTCCATTCTAGGTTGCTACCCCAATCAACAATTCTGTGAAAATTCTAAATGGCAAAAACAGTGGCAGTTCTTCTCACAGCATGCAAATAGTTACATATCCAGAAAAACTAAAATACTGAATATTTGCTTCAACACCTCCAAACTGACCTCCTTTTCATGGTTGGTTAAAGATAACCTGCTGAGGTTGTTGGCATATACTTAGTAAGTTCTAGCCAGATGCTTCATTTGTGTGTGGATATCACTGTCCAGAGTCCATAACCATGAGTTTCATAGCATCCAGGCAGAGAACTCTTATTTCACACAACACAGAGAACTTGGAGGTTCTGTTTTACATTAGTATATGGGAGAAACAACTGTAGTGCTAACCAAAGGAGATCGCACAGGCTGCCTCAGAACTGCATTAAGGTCTCAAAGGTCTTAATAAAGTAGCAGTTGCATTCATAGTTGTACCTGAGGCATTAGAAAAATCCAAGAAACTATGAGCCCCAAAAACTGAAGAAATTAACTGCTTTCATTATGGTCGTCAATACATATATTGCCCATTGGCGGTCATCACCGAGTAGTTATGATTAGGCCGATGCTTCTATAGGAAATAGATTTTTTGGTTTGCTACTAACTTTGTTGGCGATGTTAATCAAATCTTCATGAAACTTTCCAAAAGGAAGTTGAATTCACCCCTGGTTCTTCCTGGAAAGTTTCAGGTTGATACGTGAAGCAGGGGCCAAGAAAAAGAGGACTTCCTAAAAACATTTTCCCCATGCAGTTTTTTGTGGGGAAATTAGATACAGATACAGCCCAAACAGCCGAACAGAATTACACCAAATTTGGCATGAAAGTTAGATCTTAACCCAAAAAGTGTGTTTTTGGGGATTTCAGGTAAATCTGTTCAGTAGTGTTTTTTTTAAATTAAGGTTCAAAATGTATGTATATATCACACCACAGAGGATCCAACAGATTAAAAGATAAGATCTTATTGGTTGCAACCCACATCAACAAAGATGTGGTGGCAGACATTTTAGGACTCGGGGTAGGGATACTCTGACCCCCTAAGCAAAGGGGACATGTCTCAGATAGACACCCCTAGGGCCAAAAACTTAACAAAAGTGCAGGTTTCTGCCCTTATTATATATAAGCCCCCACAGGGGTGGGCCAGGGCCCAGTGTGTCAACGTAATCTGTTTTTTTTGGAATGGGAGGATGTTGCCACTCTCCCCAAGCCTTCAGGGGCCTGGGGACCCCATCCCCTGGGCTGATTCTTTGATTATTGGGAGGGGGTGTGCCTCCCACTCCCGAGCCTATGTAAGCCCCCCAGTACCCCATTCTACCGGGCCAATAGGCCCACTGCTTTTTATATTTTGATAGTCATACCCTTTGACAAACCCAGTAGGTCTGCCTTATTTAAAATTACACCCTTTATTTTGTTACATGACATAGTCAGCCGTGTGTGGTGGCCTGGGTTGGACGCCTTCCACCAGTGCGGGCTTTTGGGCACCAGCAGTGGGTTCACCTCTAACTATAGTTTGTGGCCTGACCATGCACTGCTAATTACCTCACTTATTACATCACTCATGACGAGTTCTATGACATAATTGATAACACCACTGCAACGTATGAAATAACATCATAACACAGTGCAAGGCGGGGGAGCGATTTATAGTTATTTTACAGCACAAGTTATAGTTACTTGAAATAACTATAACTGGTAAATTTCAGTGGTTTTGTTAGTTTCAAATAGTATTTTTAACTTACATTTTCTCCTAACAAGAACATCGTTTTAAGCTTTGTTCTTTCAGGGAATACATACACAGACATATATATATATCCACTGGGGATTTTTTTTTTTTTTTTTTAAATTGGTAGTTCTGACTTGTCACCTTACACGAGGAGAAACGTTGGAAGCACTTCAGGTACCAGAAGGCAGAGCGAGAGAAAGCGGCCACACCCACTGGGGGCGGTATCAATGTTGATGACAAGTGCATCCTCCTGCCAGCAGCACGACTTTATTTGGCCTTGGAAGAAGGGCGGGAGCCCGAAACGCGTTGCCCCTGAAAAAATGGCTTTAAAGACTGCCGTGATCATGCTGTAAGCTTCCAAATAAACCTGACAGCATACTAACCTGTGTGGGCCTCGTTCGTTGGAGGCAACTTCTTTGTTGGATACATATAGATATATGTATATATATATATATATATGTATATATATATATATATATATATGTATGAGAGAGATTATACCATCTCAGAGTCAAAATCTTGGAGAAAGAAGTGACTTATAGGGTAAGGTGTTGGAGACCTTAAGTTATCCTAGTCAACAGACCTGTTGAGGTGAGCACTGTTTTGATCATTTTGAGGCGTAGCTCATATTTTACTGTATATTTACTTTTAGGCTGCAAAAGATATAGAATTAGATTTAAAAAATATTGCCCTCTGTTATTTTATGGACGTAAAGGTTGTTACAATTATGCAACTAGACCTTCGAATTCCGGATGGGTCTTCAACTGTCATTCCAGAATATTGGGCAGGTTTCTGGGAGCCACTTATGAAAAAGTTCGGGGGTATCAATGAAATTTAACATATTTAAAAATACAGAAGAAAAAAAAAAATGTATATATATACACACACAAACATAGACATATAAACTATGGGGTCCATTACGATGACTGGCGGATGCACCTCCGCGATGCTGGCGGTGGGATAAAATGCTGTTTACCGCCTGTGAGCAGCGGTGCCCCCGTCCGCCATATTACAATGGCCCAACACAGCCCATTGTCCGACCGCCGCGGTGCAACTCGGACCGCAATCAAAACGCGCCTGTGACGGAGACAACTAATCCAGAGACACCGCCGTACGCAATGACGTCCCTCCCGCCGTACAAATTAGGATGCGCAAAACAGCCAGGCCCACCGCAGCGGAGAAACCGTCCATTCAGAGCATACGGAAGCACCACAGCGGAGCGCGATATCGACAACCGGAGCCGAACGCCATGGACCCGGCACTGCACGTCTTCCCGGCGCTGTACATGATCCACCTACAGCAAGCCATGGACCGTCGCAGACGCCGACGCAGGTATGCCATCACACAACTCCGCTAACAAACACAAGCCACAAATCAATGTCCGATGTAAGGTGCCTGCCCCCACCAGACACCCTTGTGGGTACAGGAACACAACCACAGGTGTAGCCACACATGTCCCACCTGCCACTAGTCCACCCCTCCACACCCAGGCCACCATGTCCGCGATCCTGAAATAATGCCCAGTGCACGTGACCGCAGCGGTGAATCCGCGAGAAAAAATGCACACAATGTAGTAGGCTGGGCCAGCGCAAGGCAGGGGCAGTGCTCAAAGTACACAGGGCAACACCTCCACACTCCACACACTAGGCCCACCCACATCATGAAGGGACATGCCACGTGATCTCCCTGTGCCCCCACATGCCCAAAAAGCAGCCAGGTGAACACACACACTGCACCACACAACAAACAACTAGGGAGACAGCCTCATCAGGTGTTGCTGCAGAGTAACACACAGCGTACAAGCACAGGGCCAGGGGAACACACACACCACAACAACATCACACTCATGGCAAGTAAACTGAGTCCAAGCACTAATTAAACACCCACAGACAATGAACAAACACTCCAATGGACACACAGCCTGCCAAGTCACACAGACATACCCCACACTGACACACAGCAACAAACACAGACCACATGCCAACAGCAAAGTAGGACAACAAATAGGAAACCCAAAGTGAGGTGCACACAAATGGAATGGCAAGGAGCTGAACACCAAAAATGTGTACACCACATGCAAGGGAAGGAACACATTACATCCACCCCAGCCCAAAAATCCACACATGGCAGTCACAGTGAGTGAAGTCAAACCACAGTCACCTCACTGCAACAACTCAGGGAGACAGCAAGGCAACCCATGAATAGGCACAGGGATGAAAGGAAGGGTATGAAGTCCAACCCTGATCAGCCACACATCTGAATCCAAATACATCACAGGAGTATGTCAGCAGCACAACACACAGGGCCCATTGCAACACTCCATGACAGTCAAACACAAGTATGAACCTTCACACAACCCCCACACCAATCACACCTGCAGCACACAACACCAGTGACAAACACACAGAAGCTTGCCAATAATATCCAGTCAAGACACTGACAAGCAAACACACCCCCTGGGTGGTATCCCCAAACATCCCACACACACACACAGGTATGGCAGTACCACTGTACGCCCAAAAACAACAGTCAAACACAGAACACAATCAAATCACACACACAGAACTACTACAACAACAGACAAGACCTGTGCAGCTAAACAGTGTAAATTCAATGGGAGCACAGACACAACAGGAGTACACAACCACATCAGTCATGAAAAACGCACAGACAACATACCACAACACATATAAGAAGTGCATCCACTAAAAACAATAATGGAGAACAAAAGGCAGAAATGGGCCTACAATGACACATAGACAGACATACCACAACACCCATCCACTCAAAATGGTGTCATAGTGTACCACATGTCTGCACATGTACAACCATGACCATAGACACATCAAATGTGAGATGCGAAAACACCAAGGATGCACATAAAACAAGCACGGCAACCACAATAGACCTCAGTCCATGTGACACACACACAAGTAAGGCACACCACAATGGCAACACACCTGAATCAATCACAACAACAACACACACACACTGACAGGAAAATAGAACACCACACACAGAGCAACTGTCAACTGCATGACACAACACAACACAAACACTGCACACAGCCACATCAGTCACAACACATGCACAGGCAAAGATATCAACATGCTACAACAGCCAAACATCAGGGGGTGCACAACAGGCAAGGACAAGGCAACATCAACTCCCAGCACTGCATGCACACCAAGCAGTGTGTGCACAACACACATACCAGTCACAAACAGAGATGAGTGACACACCATGAACACACACAACAACAATCTAAACATCACACACAACAACACACCCAGGAAGTCAATCAGTCCACAGCAAACACACATACTACCAAGCCAACACACACAGATGCACAAGTCTGGGGCACAAAAGTTGAAACTACATGATCAGAGGAAACAAGACATCGGCAATGTTGAAGTGGAAAATAGAGCATGTGTCACAGTAAACAATACCCACACAGTAACCCTTTATTTAGCAAAGACACTGACAAGGCAGACAACAGGAATAAATTTATAATTTTTATTTACATTTCACACAGTCATGCAGCAAAAGTCAGACAAGAGCAAGGCCAGTGGCCAGTCCAAAGTGCAGGTGAGGTACATGAGAAGCTGCACGGGCAAGGGGCAAACAGCAGTGAACAGCAAGGCCAGTGGCCAGGACACAGTGCAGGTGAGGTACATGAGAAGCTGCACGGGCAAGGGGCAAACAGCAGTGAACAACAAGGCCAGTGGCCAGGACACAGTGCAGATGAGGTACATGAGAAGCTGCACAGGCAAGGGGCAAACAGCAGTGAACAGCAAGGCCAGTGGCCAGTCCAAAGTGCAGGTGAGGTACATGAGATCCTGCACGGGCAAGGGGCAAACAGCAGTGAACAGCAAGGCCAGTGGCCAGTTCAAAGTGCAGGTAAGGTACATGAGATCCTGCACGGGCAAGGGGCAAACAGCAGTGAACAGCAAGGCCAGTGGCCAGGACACAGTGCAGGTGAGGTACATGAGAAGCTGCACGGGCAAGGGGCAAACAGCAGTGATCAACAAGGCCAGTGGCCAGGACACAGTGCAGGTGAGGTACATGAGAAGCTGCACGGGCAAGGGGCAAACAGCAGTGAACAACAAGGCCAGTGGCCAGGACACAGTGCAGGTGAGGTACATGAGAAGCTGCACAGGCAAGGGGCAAACAGCAGTGAACAACAAGGCCAGTGGCCAGTCCAAAGTGCAGGTGAGGTACATGAGATCCTGCACAGGCAAGGGGCAAACAGCAGTGAACAGCAAGGCCAGTGGCCAGTCCAAAGTGCAGGTGAGGTACATGAGATCCTGCACGGGCAAGGGGCAAACAGCAGTGAACAGCAAGGCCAGTGGCCAGGACACAGTGCAGGTGAGGTACATGAGAAGCTGCATGGGCAAGGGGCAAACAGCAGTGAACAACAAGGCCAGTGGCCAGGACACAGTGCAGGTGAGGTACATGAGAAGCTGCACGGGCAAGGGGCAAACAGCAGTGAACAACAAGGCCAGTGGCCAGGACACAGTGCAGGTGAGGTACATGAGAAGCTGCACAGGCAAAGGCAAACAGCAGTGAACAACAAGGCCAGTGGCCAGGACACAGTGCAGGTGAGGTACATGAGATCCAGCACTGTAAATGTGTGGTACAGTACTCTGCCATGGTCACCAACACAGTCAGGGTGTCAAAAATGGGCAGGCCATGTCACCACTTTGGGAGACACGTGTGTGAGGGGGACTAACACTCAGACTTGGCTGGCAGTATGACTGGGAGGTGGCTGTCTGACGGGGCCAGTTGGGGTACTGGTGTCTGCGGCCTGGCCTGCTTGGGCTGCTGCTGCTGTGTGCTGCGCATGACGTATCTGTCCCTTGACGTCTGGGGTGTGTGCTCACCATCATCAGATGTGTCCACTGTCAGGGTGGTGGGCCTAGGGACTGGAGCTGGACTATGGGATTGGGCAAGTTGAATGGCTGCTGTCACTGCAGAGGCCAGAGACTGTACAGTCCGGTGTAGCCCACCCACGTCGGAATGCACGCCCTCCATGAAAGCCACCACCTGTGCCAATTTTTTGTCATGGTCCAGGAAGGCATTGAGGAGAGCTGTCTGACCCACACACAGCTGGCGCAAAAGGTCCACAGACTCCGCACTGATGGCAGCAGGGGGGACAGGGGCAGGGGCAGCGGTGCCTGGGATGAAGGACACTCTTCCTTTCCTCGTGGTGTGAACACGGGCAGCAAAAGTGGGAGTAGCAGGGAAGGTGGGCACTGAACGCTGTGTGGTGGAGGAGGAGGCAGACTCCCCGTTTCCTTCGGACACAACCATAGATGCATCACCGCCGTCGTCAGATGACGTAGAGGTCTGCGTTTCTGGCAGGGACTCCTCTAGATGACTACGGTCCCCCTCTGATGCGCTGGTGACATCCGTGTCACTATGCAGGTGAGCATCACCTGTGCCTTATGCCTCACCACTGGTGTCCGTCCCGTGTCCTTCCGTTCCCATGTGAGATGCTGCATGAGAGAGAGAGAGAGGATAAGTACATCTGCATCAAGTCAACAAATATCTGCAAGTGAAGCATCACTAATGATGGACAATGATCCATGTTGGACAACAACATGGGCAGTAACATTGTGCAACCTCAATACAAACATCTAAATTACCGTGGAATGATGCAAAATTGTACAGAATCCACCCATGTGATGGACACACAGCCATTTAGCCTGTTGGTGGCTACGTCTAACAACACACACATATCCCTCTGTGCACACCTAGGGCCCTGAAGGGTTCAAAGATCCTACTCACAACATGTTGCCAACGTCACAACATGATCCAGCAGAAGTCACCAACACAGACACAGACCCCAACATAACCACACACAATGTCCATGGGCACATGCCATCCACCATGTCGTATCTTGGGTCACAACTACAGTTGCACATCAGTGTCAGATGTTTAGCCAGCACTAATCTGACGTCAGGCAATGCACACATTGATGATGGCACACTCAGATCATGCACTCTGCTGGACCCTGACATGTGATGTCCGTGACGACATCAATGAAGATGGTACCAGAAGCGCAAAACTACAAATGTGAAGTCAAGGCCCATTACACCAATGACATGGGAAGGTACATGTAGGGGGAATGCATGACAACTGCACCCCACACCGCGGCCACTTACACACCATTGCATCACACTAGCAACATCACAGCCCTGCACTGGCCCAGGCCTGGAGCACATGCTGGCAAACAACAACCAGAGTCACACTCACAGAATACTCACCACCAGCTTGCTGCTGATGCACCTTCAGACGTGCATCCAGGTCAAGCTGCGTCACTGCTACAATGCGTGCCATTAGCGGTGTCATGCTGCGCCGCGCCAACCTGCCGGATCGAGAGATCAGCCCCAGTGTTATCTCTGCCACGTTCCTGCTTAGCAGTGCGATGTCATCCCACCTCTTGTGACAGTGGGAGCGCCGTCGTTTGGAGACACCCAGTGCACGCACCTTTGATGCAATGTCCCTCCACACGGCCTTGCGCTGGTTTACTTTTAGCTGTAGACATGGGAGACAAGAGGGGGCAACATTCAGTGTAAGCAACCACCATTCCCCTGTGCAGGACCATGACACTGACTCATCCCAAATTCTGCCATTACGTCAGCGGCGACAATACATCTGCTAATTGCAAACATCATCATGTGTGAAACACACATTAATGCATGCAGGTATGAGGGTGGACACAGTACATGCACATCTCCTGGCCATGCAGGACACCAGCAGAGAGCTAAATGTGTATGCTGACCACATCTAATGCAATATTCTGGGAATAAAAAGACATGCATGACATCACTACATATGTGACTGGGAATACTCACTGTGCCCAACACTGCGCAGCCCACAAAGCACTTGCCCTGCAACTGCCACACTGTGTCATTGATGTCACATTGAGGGACATGACCTCACGAACGCAGACCCTCATCACAAGCCATGTTGTGTGCAATCTACATCTCTGTAATGGCTCATTGATGGCGACTCAAGAGGAAAAGCACATATGTGACACCCTGTACATTCAGTGTTGTGTCACTGTCAGATTGGGCAGTGAATGTGCCGGCCATTTGGGGTCACACAGAGGTCCAACGTGGGGCAGCTCATCCCTTACATGGAGTGACGATTTGGAAACACAAACAGTGCCCACACATGCGAGTATGCGCACATGCTGGTGGGGGCGCGGAAGAGTCCGGGCACAACAATGTTTGAATGTACTGTGTCATAGGTGAATGACCAACAAGAGTGTCACCCTGGGGGATTCAGGTCCTGAGTATGGTGCTGAACTAGAGATGAGGCACATATAGAGGTCTAAACAATGGCCTCACTACCCTCTGGACAGCAACACTGGCTAAGCCCACAGATGGGCCTGTGAAGGACATCAGGGACACATACAGACATGCAGACTGGCAATCACTATCCTGACTCGTGAAATGAAAAGGTGCAGCCTCACTGTATGTCTGACAAGACATCATACTTCCCTCTGATCTGGATGTGCAGGCAGGGAAACTTCTTGAATAGGCCAAACACACCTTCCCCCTGGAAACAGCATGCTAGGCAGTGCATGACCCACCCTCACACTCCCACGCACATACTGCAGCAGATCAACTTCATGTGTCCCCCACCCTGCACTCTCACTCACTCTCTGAGTTACTCACCACGACATTAGGCGCACCAAAGAGCCTTGGATACTGGTTGAGCACCTCGTCCACCAGGAGCTCCAGTTCCTCGGTGGTGAAGGGAGTGGCACGGATCTTCTCAGTCCTCGCCATCACTGTGGGCAGGAGACAGCAGCAGTGGCTGTTGGTGGTGAGGAGTCTCAGGCAGCAGTCCCTGGAGGCAGCAGCAGGTGAGGGGTCTCAGGCAGCAGTCCCTGGAGGCAGCAGCAGGTGAGGGGTTTCAGGCAGCAGTCCCTGGAGGCAGCAGCAGGTGAGGGGTCTCAGGCAGCAGTCCCTGGAGGCAGCAGCAGGTGAGGGGTCTAAGGCAGCAGTCCCTGGAGGCAGCAGCAGGTGAGGGGTCTCAGGCAGCAGTCCCTGGAGGCAGCAGCAGGTGGGTGGTCTCAGGCAGCAGGCTCAGTGAGCTGTGGCAATGTGTGGCTCCCTCACACACATATATAGCCCCCAGGGCTCGTTTCTGTGGTTCTAAGCTGCTGCAATTGGTGTTCCAGGTCTGCCTCATTCAAATACATCCAATGACCGCCTCCGCGGTGGCGGAGCACGCCTACCGCGATTTTCAAAGTTGCATCAGGCAACCACGATTGAGCTTCCCATTGGCTGGAAGGGCATGGTCCATGGCGGTGACACACCGCAGGGGACAGGCGTGCGGTACCGCGGTGGTGCATCTTACGAGTGCAGCCAATGACCGGCCCCGCGGTGGCGGAGCACGCCTACCGCGATTTTCAAAGTTGCATCAGGCAACCGCGATTGCGCTTCCCATTGGCTGGAAGGGCATGGTCCATGGCGGTGACACACCGCTGGTGCCAGGCGGTAGTTCCCGCTATTCCTGAGCCATGCATTGCCATGAGTGACCGGGATCTGGGTGGCGGAGCATGCCATCCGCCATTAGCCATGTGTATATCCCTAGCAATGATGCCATGCTGTCTGGGGCCATGGCGGTGACACACCGCTGGTGCCAGGCGGTAGTTCCATCTATCCCTGAGCCATGCATTGCCATGAGTGACCGGGATCTGGGTGGCGGAGCATGCCATCCGCCATTAGCCATGTGTATATGCCTAGCAATGCTGCCATGCTGTCTGGGGCCATGGCGGTGACACACCGCTGGTGCCAGGCGGTAGTTCCCGCTATTCCTGAGCCATGCATTGCCATGAGTGACCGGGATCTGGGTGGCGGAGCATGCCATCCGCCATTAGCCATGTGTATATGCCTAGCAATGCTGCCATGCTGTCTGGGGCCATGGCGGTGACACACCGCTGGTGCCAGGCGGTAGTTCCCGCTATTCCTGAGCCATGCATTGCCATGAGTGACCGGGATCTGGGTGGCGGAGCATGCCATCCGCCATTAGCCATGTGTATATGCCTAGCAATGCTGCCATGCTGTCTGGGGCCATGGCGGTGACACACCGCTGGTGCCAGGCGGTGGCTCCGGCGAGGGTGCAGCATGACATTGTTGACTATGGGCGTGATGGTGTTCTTAGAGCACGTTCAATGCAGCAATGGACACATCGTGTAGTGTCAATGTCATGGGTCATATCTGTACTTCGAACAGTGGTCACTTTCAATTAAACATGGAACTTGATTCAATTGAAATGAGCTTTAGTTAGTAATGAGAGCCTAAACTTCATATCTAACACCAAATGCAACACTGAAAGGACTAATGGGGCACATTACTCCGACACAATTTCATATCTGACCCAAACATTTTGCCCAAAGTTCATGTCTCTCACCCCATTGCCAGCCAAATTTCGTATCTGAGCCAACATTTTTACACACATATTCATATTTCACACAATATGTCGCTACACAGTACATGATTGTACATAGATTTCAGCATTGTCTCCATTACTCACCACATATGTCACACTGTAGTCTGTTTGTTATCACCTATTTCAGCATTCATGTGAGGTTATTGTTCGCTGTAGCAAAACCAAGAGTATATGTCCACATGGACATGTGTGTGCTATACACACTGAAGCTTGTAACATACATCACCGGCACACTTTGAAATATGTGCCTCCTTAATCATTTGACCTGTCTGTATGCATTTGGGTATGTTTTGTCACCATATATGCAAAATGTCATCAGCATTACTTGTGTCATTGTGTAGGATATGTGCTCATGTTGGTCTGCCGGTCATATGTGAATTTGTCACATGTATAATCCACAGCTGTGAGTATGTTGATATTGGATTTTATGTGTGTGGTGTGTTACGTTGGTAATCACCAAGGACAGGTGCATTGACCTTGTCCACATGAAGATCGTTGGCTTGCTGAGGGACTGTAGCCAAATGTGGTGGTGGTGCTCACTGACTGGTAAGTTTGACATGGCATCTGTGACCAGTAGAAGGTGACCCACAATTGGCCTGGACAGTTCAGCATTGCGTGTGCTTTCATGTCCAGTAAGTGTGTGCAGTTTTTGCAGGGTGCACAATTAGGACACGTGTGCATTGATATTGAACTGACACGTGTGGATAAGCCTGCTATGGTGTGGTAGCCTTTCGGGGGCACAAGCTGGTCCTGCGCTGTGTGGGTGAACTGATGGTGCTGTTGACTCAAGCTAATGATGGCATCCAAGACAGGTGAGATATACCTTGATAGGGCTGGCTGTAGCACACATCTGACTCAGACTTTTGTTGTTCTAATGGTACCAGAGGCCAACAAGTGATGCACAGCCAGCATCTTTGTCTGCAGAGGAATGTGGAGAGTCCGCTTTGTTGTTCCTGACAGGCTGTGTGGTATGTGGCTCAGGATGCTTTAGATAGTCGTCCTTTTGTACCTGTGTCGTGCGATGACATCCCCTGTTGTTATGTGCATGAGGCTGTTGTGTCTTCGGTATTTACTCAGTATGTTCATGCGCTGACTTTTAGGTGTAGTGGTGTGGCTTTGTCCGGGTGGTGGTGTTGGTTGTTTCTGTGTCACTGTTGTGTGTCCAAGCAGCTGGAGTATTAGCTCCATGTCAAATGTATTACTTTAGTTGTGTGTCTAGGCAGTGCTAGCTTCATACTGCATGTCATAGTGCAACTTTAGTGCATATTGACGTTTGTCTACAGTCCTTTTGGATCACGGACCTTATCCACTTTTTGTGTGCCACATTGACAATCTGTGTGCTTGCTGATGATATTGTGCAGTTGTGTTGTTGTGTCTTTATTCACGTCAAGACTGCATATGCATATGCTGTTCATCATTAGTCATTGACTGACTTTGAATTGTGTGTAACAGCATGTATGGCATGTCTACTGATGACAGTGGATATTGGCACAGGCTTGTGAATATGTCTGTGAGTGTCTCTGGACTTGTGTGGATTAGCATTGGCTCACATTCCATGCAGAGTCCTTCAGAAGTGGACAAATTGTGTCGTTCATGTGTCCCATGTCATGATTGCACAAGAATGTGTGGCACGTACAGCAGACATTTGGAAGCCAGCAGTGTTTCTGTTTCACACATGTCCTGTATCATTTACTGTCCAGGCTGTTTGCACCAGATTCCTAAATGTGACTATTACCATTCACAGACACAGTTTCCATGTTTGTTGTTCTCACTGTGGTAATACTGAAGAAGTGTAGTACAATGTATTCTCTATGTGTCACGACTATTGACTTGCACTGTATGGTGCATTGTGATGCCAGTCAATGTTTGCGCTGTGTGAATCAGAAGCTACGGAGTAGTGCACATCTCATGGTCTGTTGCAATGACGTGTCCCCTTTCATCTCACCTAGGAGGCGACCCAATGTGTATCGTCCTGTCACCCTGCTGGCTAACATTGAGGATGATGACGTGATACGCAGATTCCGTCTGGACCGCACGAACATCCAAGACCTGTGTGCCATGTTGGATCCTCACCTGCGGGCTGGCAGGACATACCCAACAGCATTGACAACCGAAACAAAGGTGATGGCGGCACTGCATTTCCTGGCTAGTGGGTCATTCCAGGAGACAGTGGGCATTGCAGGGGGATGTCTCAGCCCACCTTCAGCATGGTGCTAAGGGATTTCCTGTTGGCCATGATGCGATACAAGGACCAATACATCATTTTTCCCAGGCGTGCAGCTTTGGCGGATGTAAAGGCTGATTTGTATGCCCTTGGCCACATCCCGAATGTTGTAGGTGCTATTGACTGCACACATGTTGGCCTGGTTCCACCACAGGCACGGGAACACATCTATCGGAATCGTAAACATTCCCATTCCATCAATGTGCAGGTGGTGTGCCAGGCCGATATGATAATATCGCATGTCTGTGCCAAGTTTCCGGGCTCCGCACATGATTCATACATCCTGCACAACAGCATTGTGCCCCAGCTGATGGCCAATCTACTTCCGGAGCGGGCATGGATTGTGGGTGAGTAGGCAGAGTCAAGTTGTGTGCTGTGTGTGCCATGCTGTCCTCTGCCACAGTTGTATTACTGAATCGTTATGTTTATTTCACACCTAGGTGACTCTGCATATCCCAACAGACCGTGGTTGCTGAGCCCACTACGCAATCCTAGGACACCGTCTGACGTCCGCTACAACAATGCCCATGGTAGAACACGTCGGGTGGTGGAGCGAACCTTTGGTCTCCTAAAATCGAGATTTCGCTGCCTGGACCGGACCGGAGGGGCACTCATGTACTCACCCAAGAAGGTGTGTCAGATAGTGGTAGCATGCTGCATGCTGCACAACTTGGCCTTACGGAAAGGAATACCCATGATCGTGGACGATGATGACCAGCCAGGGCCCCCTGCGATCCCACAAATGTCCAGTGACGAGGATAGTGGTGAGGAGGAAGGTGTCGACCAGCGTCAGCAGCTCATCAACCGATACTTCACTTGAAGGTGGGTGACGATGTACAACTGGTCCATTGTCTGTTGATGTAGTTGTTTGGGTGGAGGTCTATGTGATCTTTGTGAGTGCATCCTGTTGTTGACTCAGTGCTGGCTGCCTATGTGTTGGATACAGGGGATGTAGGTACTGCTACAGGATGTCTCTGTTGGTACTGTTGCACATTGTTATGTGTGCATATTGTTGTACAGTGAGGACATGTGTTGTGTGATGGCTGTGATGCCACCACCTGACTAGTGACTTTTGTTCTGTTGTCTTTTGCTAGGTCCCTTCTGCCTCCCTTGCCTACAGAGGATCCATGCTCCTGTGACATTGTAACCATGGTGAACATTGCACATACTGTGATAAACATGGAGCAGACTCAACCACCTTTTTGCGTTTTTGTAGTTTATTTGCAATGGGTATCTGTGAGAGGGAAGTGGATATTTACATAAGTGTGAATGGTGAATCGATGAGTTGGCAGTCATGGTAGATGAGACAATCGGGTAGGCACCACATTGCTGTGGTGACACAGTCCAACAGACGGATGCCATTACCATGGCAGTGTGGGTGAGGACAGTGTACAGAGTCAATGGTTGGGTGAAGAGTGTTGACATCATGGCTGGCTCTTTGACTGGCGTTTGGCAGGTGCTTTGCCACGGATGAGTCCCAAGTTCTTCTTTGGACGGCCCCTTCTTCTCTTGGCAGGGGGGGCATCGTCTACTGGGCCAGTGGGGTCTGAGGAGTCACCCCTCTCCGTGCCCGCAGGGGTGGATGATGAACTGTCATCCTGCGTGGCAACGGGGGAGGTGGAGGTGTGGTCTGTGGCACTAGCCTGTCCGTCTGTACCGCCACTAACTGGGCCATGAGGTCCACGATTTGTCCCATACGGTTGTCCATGGACCTCAGCAGACGTTGGAGCTCCAGGGCATCTTCGTGGGCCTGGCCCATTTGTGCCTGGGTGCGTTCATGGGTACCCACAACTCTGGTGATGTTAGCCAGGGCTTCGGTCACAGTGTCCGGTGTTGTTGGAGTCACACTTGTCCTCCCACCTGCCCTGCTATCACTGACCTGTTGCCTCACCACTCTGGCCACACGCGTGCCCTCCACAGTTGTTGGTGTGGGCTGGGCATCCTCTGTGGCTGGGCGAATGTTGCAGGCAATGGTGGTAGTGGTGGTGGTGGTGGTGGTGGTGGCGGCACAGGTCGTTCCAGCAGGGGTCAGCGTTGTTGCTGTTGCTGATGGTGGGGGAGCAGTGGGGTCATGTGACCGGTTGCGCCCTGGCACACCAGAGGGGCCGGCTTGGAGCTCCTCATCCAAAGAATCCAGGGACTCCGCATCCGAGTGTCCATGTTCCGGGGGTGGAGACTGGCTCTGCAAGTTGAGGTTGTTGTCCTCTGCAGTCAGTTGTTGGTCACCTGTGGGACAGAGGGTACATGGTCATTGACTTACAGCCATATGGCTTGCTGTGTTTGATGTCTCTTATTTACATGTTATGCAACACACAGTTACGTATTTCATGAGTTGAATGTCTGCACAGTGTTGTTCGTCATGACATGATGTGGAGGTACATACATCTTGTTCCATGGTGTGACAAGTCATTGGATGCCATGCCCAAATTGACACTCTTTGTATGGAACTGATGAGTTGTCATCTGACAACTGGCTGCCATGCAACTTGATGTGATGCATCGAGGATGATTACTCTTCCCGACAGATGTTACATATGCACATGTACTAGACATTGTCACATTGTTATCTCATGCATACCTTTGTAATGTTCTGTGCTTGTATTTATTTGCTGGACAGACCATGCCTTTTTATTGTTACTATGGTCCTTCATGCTCAGCACCCATGGAATTTGCACATAGCATTCTGTGCAGGGCATATTTGGGCCATGATTTGCTTACACATGGGTTTAGTTGAGTCACAGTTCTGTTTCTGTCACAGTTACATACGCATCGCTGTCTGCATTCTATCAACTGGTATGTGATTGGGGTGTATTTTGTTGTGATGTGTGGCATTGTGTTGGCATTAGCTCAATGCTTTCGTTGAGGAATGGTGGGGTGCATGCACTGGCTGCTTACCTGTACAGTTGGCATCTTTTGGGTGGACTTTCTACCACATGCTTCTGGGTGGGAGGGAGTGCTCCTTCCTGCTGAGGGACGGGGCAGGGTGTGCCTGGTGGGAGTTGTAGTGCTGGCCTCCCTATTCCAAACACTCCTCCCTGTAAAGATGGCTACCTACCTGTTAGGTGAGGGTGTAGCACACAATGACTGCCACATGGTTGTGGGTGTGGGGAGTAGTCCACCCTGCTCAGCTGTGGGACAGGGGGCCTGGTGGGAGTTGTAGTGCTGGCCTCCCTATTCCAAACATTCCTCCCTGTAAAGATGGCTACCTATCTGTTAGGTGAGGGTGTAGCACACAATGCCTGCCACATGGTTGTGGGTGTGGGGAGTAGTCCACCCTGCTCAGCTGTGGGACAGGGGGCCTGGTGGGAGTTGTAGTGCTGTTTGCCTGGACACATACAACACAGTAGATGTGGTCTACCTTTGTGATGTTTGAGGTGGGGTGGATGTAAAATCAGTGTGACCTGTGTGTGTTTTTGGGGTGCAGATGTGTGTACTTGTGCCTCAGGGATGTATCTTTGTAGTTGTGCAAGGCAGTACATGGCAGTTTCATGGTATACATTAGTTGGTACTTACCGGCCTCCACTCCCCCGGGTATTCCTTCAAGACTCTCTGGATGCAGTATGGCAAGCACCTTCTCCTCCCACGCAGTGAACGGTTTTGGTGGGATGGGAGGGCCTCCACCAGTTGCATCAGCCAGCTCACGATTCTTGGCCCTCCTCTTCTTGACAACACTCTTCAGGTCATGCCACCGCCTCATGATTTCATTCTTGTTGCGGGGCACATTCCCTACTGCATTGACCCTGCCCACTATCCTTGCCCACATGTTTGTTCTTGTGGCTAATGGTGTCTGTTGGACCATGCTGCCAAAGAGTTGTGGTTCTACTCTGATTATCTCATCTACCATTACTGTCAACTCAGTGTCAGTGAATTTTGGCATTTTCTGTGGTGCCATGGTGTGTGCTGTGCTGATGTTTTGGGGTGCAGTTGTGAGGGTGGTGTAGGTGGTGTGTGTGTGTGTTGTTGTGCTGGTGAGATGTGTGGTGTTTTGCCTATCCAATGTGCTGCAGGCTTTGGTTCCTTCAGGGCTGGAGTAGTGCAAAGGATTGTGGACAGGGAAGGGGCTGGTTTTATGCTCAGCTATCTGGGTGTGTCAAGATGGTGTAATGCAGTCAGGTGTGCTGTGTGGGTTGTCCTGTGATTTGTATAATTGATTTTGCCATGGGGGGTGTCATTGGGAGGTTTCTGGTTGTTTTGGGGGCAGGGCTAGTTGCCTGTGAGCATTTGCTGGCCTTTTTTTTTATTTTTTAAATTGGCCGCCATTTTTTTTGCGGAGCATCTGCAGCGATGGCTGTGCTGCAGGGCTTCCACCGTATCTCACATTCGTTACTGTTGGCGACCGCGGCGGACGGAAACAGCGGAACATACCGCTGGGACATCGGGGATATCATAATATCATTGGCGGTCACTCCGCGTGTCTGGCGGCTTGTTGATGTGTTTCCGCTATGTTACCGACCGTCGCAGTCGAATTTTCACTTTCTCTGCCCTCTACGGGCGGTTTTTCGATGCCTCCTACCGCAGCGGACGGAATGTTTTGGCGGTTGATCATAATTGGGTCGGCGGGGTTTCCGCGCTACCTGCGGACAGTGATTTTCCGCTACCATGGCGGTCGGAGTTTTTTCCGCCAGTCATCGTAATGACCCTCTAAGTTCTGAGAGCCCTTACATAAAGATTCATATTCAAATAACTAAGGGTATTCACAAAAGAGTTCTGGGGTTCAAGAGTGTAACTTGAATTATATCACTGCGATTATGAAGCGTTATATGGTGGTGCACAGTCAAAATATCGACTTTTTAATATCGATCTACAGAAATATCGAGGTAAGTATAGCGATAGTTTTAAATATCGAGGTTTTGTATATCGATGTATTTAATATCGTTTTGAAGTTATTTGGTAAATATCGATGTTAGTAATATCGATTGTAAAAATATCGACATGTTAAAATATTGTTTTTGTATGTTTTTGGTTATTTTTTAGAGTTAATGTTAAGTAGTAAATTGTTTTAAATGTTATAAAATAAAAGAATTTTTGTATATTGTTTTAGGAGCGGGATGTTGGGTTTGTAGGGGATAAGGGTGGGGAGTGTTTTAAAAAATAATAATTTAATTTCTATAAATTTTAAAATTTCATATATTAATTTAAATTTAAATTTCGAATTTGAAAAAAAAAATTAGGAGCGGGATGTTGGGTTTATAGGGGATAAGGGTGGGTAGTGTTTTAAAAAATATTAAATTATTTTGTATTAATTTTAAAATTTAATATATGAATTGTAAAAATAATTTCGAATTTCAAATAAAAATTTAGGAGCGGGATGTTGGGTTTATAGGGGATAAGGGTGGGGAGTGTTTTAAAAATATTAATTTAATTTCTATAAATTTTAAAATATCATATATTAATTTAAAATTTAATTTGAATTTAAATTAAAAATTTAGGAAGTGGGATGTTGGGTTTATAGGGGATAAGGGTGGGGAGTGTTTTAAAAGAGTAATCATTTAATTTGTATTAAATTTAAAATTTAAAATATTAAATTAAAATTTAATTTCGAATTTTAAATTAAAATTTAGGAGCGGGATGTTGGGTTTATAGGGGATAAGGGTGGGGAGTGTTTAAAAAAATATTAATATAATTTGTATTAATTTAAAAAATTTAAATATTAATTTAAATTTAAATTTCAAATTAAAATTTAGGAGCAGGATGTTGGCTTTGTAGGGGATGAGGGTGGGGAGTGTTTTAAAAAATTAGTTTGTATTAATTTAAAAAATGTAAAGATTAATTTAAATTTAAATTACAAATTTAAAATAAAAATTTAGGAGTGGGGTGTGTTTAAAGGGGATAACAGTGGAGAGTTTAAATTTTTTTTTTAAATAATTAGAATTATTTTAAAAATTAAAAATCTTACTTAAAATATTAAATTATGGTTAAAAAATAACAATTTAGAATTGGGATGTTGCGTTTATAGGGGATAAGTGTGGTAATTTAAAAAAAAATTAATTTTGCAATTTTAAATTATTAAAAAATGTAATATGTAAAGTATAAATAAAGTTTCGATTTTTAAAATATTTTTTTATGAGTGGATTGTTCATAGGGGACAAGTGTGGTGACAATTATAAAAAAATAATGTTACATTTATAACAATATAGAAATGTTAAATTATTAATTTACAATAAAAAAATTATGTTTTAAAATGTATGTAGTAGTGGGAACCTGTCCTAATTAAATAGTGGCTGTAGTGGGAATAGTAAATTAATTAAGTTTAATGTCCAGCGCCTACCCTATTTAAATACAGATTGGAGTGGGAATAGTAAATTAATTACGTTTAGTGTCCAGCACCTACCCCAATTAAATATAGACTGGAGTGGGTATAGTTAATTAATTAAGTTCAGTGTCCAGCACCTACCCCAATTAAATATAGACTGGAGTGGGAATAGTAAATTAATTAAGTTTAGTGTCCAGCACCTACCCTAATTAAATATAGACTGGAGTGGGAATAGTACATTAAAATATTTTAGTATCCAGCACCTACCCAATTAAATCTAGAGTGGAGTGGGAATAGTAAATTAATTAGGTTTAGTGTCCAGCACCTACCACAATTAAACATAGACTGGAGTGGGAATAGTAAATTAATTAAGTTTAGTGTGCAGCACATACCCCAATTAAATATAGGCTGCAGTGGGAATACTAATTAAATAAGTTTAGTGTCCAGCACCTATCCCTATTAAATACTGACTGGAGTAGGAATAGTAAATTAAATATGTTTAGTGTCCAGCACCTACCCAAATTAAATATAGACTGGAGTGGGAATAGTAATTAAAATACGTCTAGTGTCCAGCACCTATCCCAATTAAATACTGACTGGAGTAGGAATAGTAAATTAAATATGTTTAGTGTCCAGCACCTACCCCAATTAAATATAGACTGGAGTGGGAATAGTAATTAAAATAAGTTTAGTGTCCAGCACCTATCCCAATTAAATACTGACTGGAGTAGGAATAGTAAATTAAATTAGTTTAGTATCCAGCACCTACCCCAATTAAATACTAACTGGAGTGGGAATAGTAAATTAATTAAGTTTAGTGTCCAGCACCTACCCCAATTAAATATAGACTGGAGTGGGAATAGTAAATTAATTAAGTTTAGTGTCCAGCACCTACCCCAATTAAATATAGACTGGAGTGGGAATAGTAATTAAAATAAGTTTAGTGTCCAGCACCTATCCCAATTAAATACTGACTGGAGTAGGAATAGTAAATTAAATTAGTTTAGTATCCAGCACCTACCCCAATTAAATACTAACTGGAGTGGGAATAGTAAATTAATTAAGTTTAGTGTCCAGCACCTACCCCAATTAAATATAGACTGGAGTGGCAATAGTAATTAAAATAAGTTTAGTGTCCAGCACCTATCCCAATTAAATACTGAGTGGAGTAGGAATAGTAAATTAAATATGTTTAGTGTCCAGCACCTACCCCAATTAAATATAGACTGGAGTGGGAATAGTAATTAAAATAAGTTTAGTGTCCAGCACCTGCCCCAATTAAATACTAACTGGAGTGGGAATAGTAAATTAATTAAGTTTAGTGTCCAGCACCTACCCCAATTAAATACTAACTGGAGTGGGAATAGTAAATTAATTAAGTTTAGTGTCCAGCACCTGCCCCAATTAAATATAGACTGGAGTGGGAATAGTAATTAAAATAAGTTTAGTGTCCAGCACCTACCCCAATTAAATACTGACTGGAGTAGGAATAGTAAATTAAATTAGTTTAGTGTCCAGTACCTACCCC
Organism: Calotriton arnoldi; assembly: GCA_963921515.1. Classification (NCBI taxonomy): domain Eukaryota; kingdom Metazoa; phylum Chordata; class Amphibia; order Caudata; family Salamandridae; genus Calotriton; species Calotriton arnoldi. The sequence goes on along the minus strand of CAWUFW010000988.1, from coordinate 2,430,934 downwards.
AATTAAATACTAACTGGAGTGGCAATAGTAAAATAATTAAGTTTAGTGTCCAGCACCTACCCCAAATAAATATAGACTGGAGTGGGAATAGTAATTAAAATAAGTTTAGTGTCCAGCACCAATTCCAATTAAATACTGACTGGAGTAGGAATAGTAAATTAAATTAGTTTAGTATCCAGCACCTACCCCAACTAAATACTAACTGGAGTGGGAATAGTAAATTAATTAAGTTTAGTGTCCAGCACCTACCCCAATTAAATATAGACTGGTGTGGGAATAGTAATTAAAATAAGTTTAGTGTCCAGCACCTATCCCAATTAAATACTGAGTGGAGTAGGAATAGTAAATTAAATATGTTTAGTGTCCAGCACCTACCCCAATTAAATACTGACTGGAGTGGGAATAGTAAATTAATTTAGTTTAGTGTCCAGCACCTACCTCAATTAAATATAGACTGGAGTGGGAATCGTAATTAAAAAAAGTTTAGTGTCCAGCACCTACCCTAATTAAATATATATTGGAGTGGGAATAGTAAATTCATTAAGTTTAGTGTATTGTATTGTATTGTAATTGCATTTATATAGCGCTTACTACCCCTGACGAGGCGTCGAAGCGCTTTTTCGGCGAGTAGCACGCTACTCCGGGACCCATAGAGGATTAGTGTTGAATTAGTATAGTGAAACATGCAAGTACATTTTAAGTGATGGATAGGTTAGGCAGTTATTTGGATTTGGAATGATAGCAGAAGGATAGAGGAGGGAAAAAAGGTTTGTATTTATATAGCGCTGGTTACCCTGATGGGGTGTTGAAGCATGCTACTCTGGAAGCCCATCAAGGATTAGTGGTGAATTAATATGGTGAAAATATGAAAGTAGTTTCAGTGGTGGATATTAGTCAGTTATTTGGAGTGAGAAGGATAGCGGAGGGATAAAAGGGAGAAAGGTTTGCATTCATATAGCACTTGTTACCCCTGATGAGTGTTGGAAGCGCTTTTCTGGCGAGTAGCACGCCACTCCGGAACCCATTAAGGATTAGTGTTGAACATTAGTCTAGTAAAAAATGAAGTAACTTTGATTAGTGGACATGTTATTCAGTTATTTGGGTAGAGAAGGGTAGGTGGCGGGATAGAAGAGGGAAAGAGGTTTGTATTTATATAGCGCTTGCTACCCCTGATGGGGTTTTGAAGCGCAAGTAGCACGCTACTCTGGAACCCAGAAGTATTAGTGTTGAATTATTATGGTGAAACATGAAAGTAATTTTAGTGGTGGATATGTTAGTCAGTTATTTGGATTGAGAAGGGTTGGGGAGGGTAGAAAGGGAAAAAGGTTTGCATTTATATAGCGCTTGTAACCCTGATGGGGTGTTGAGACGCTTTATTGGCGAGTAGCACGCTACTCTGGAACCCATAAAGGATTAGTGGTGAATTAGTATAGTTGAAAATTGAATATGTTAGACTGTTAATTCTGATTGAAAAGGATAGTGGAGGGATAAAAGAGTGAAGGATTTTTTTTTTTTTTTTATAGGTCTTAGCAGTAGGAGGGGAGAAGGGGGTTTGAGGGGAGGAGTCAGGGAAGAGTTTAGAAAGGTTTGTTTTAGGGCATTGGTATAGTAAAGAGGTGTCCGATGATGCAAGGAGGGTAGAGTAGGCGAGAGTCTAGAAAGGGTTATTTTGGTGGTCATAGTAGTGGTATGGGGTTTGGGATAAATGAGTGTGTATGTAGAGGATATATTGATAGATGTATAGGATGAGAGATAGGGTAGTGCATTGGAAAGAGTAGTAGAAAGAAGTTTGAGATGAGTCAGAAGGTTGGGCTAGAAGATATATTGAGATAAGTATAGGCTGAGAACTAGGGTAGTGCCTAGTGTGTAAGGGACCTAGTGTGTGGCACCTACCCCAATTAAATACTTATTGCAGTGGGAATAGTAAAATAAGTTATTTTAATGTTAATTAAGTATTGGATATTTATGTTGAGTGGAGTAGTAAGCATAATTTAGGTGAGTAGTTTTAAAATATAGGAAAATAATATTATTATATTTAAAATGAGCATAAACATATAAGGGGCCGATTCCGATTCGGGCCGGAAAACGTACCGACCGACTCGGATCCGGAATTTATTCCGACTGACACGGACCGGTGCAGCCCGACCCGCAAAGTACGATGAAATGCGTGCAAAATCCGACCGACTCGTACGGAACACAATACGAACGACCGAACCGCGCGGAAAACAGCTATCCGGCCGGAAAACCGCGCGAATCGAACCGACCGACACGCACCAGGAAGGAACCCGAACGAAACGTACCCGCGAAGTCCGACCCGCGCAGTACGATGCATCGCGTGGAAAACACGACCGAGTCGCACGGAGCTCAAGCCGTACGACCGACACGCATACAAAACAGCGAGCCGAAGCAACCCAATACACCGCGACCGACGCGTACGCAGCACATAAAACAGCACAAACACAGCGTGAACGACTCGGAGAAGCTCGCACGAGACAACTGCAGGGTCCGACTCGGTCAGAAGAACGTCTCCTACATGCACAAAAAGTACAAAGGGAAAAACACAAAAAAAAGGCCAAACAAGCAATTACAAAGCCAATAAATACTGGGAGGGAAACAGGGAACAAAGACACACCCACAACTCCACCCATATAAAGGACACAAATCCCTACCATGATCCTTTGCAAATTCAAATTACCTGCCAGCACAGAACACCATCAGACAGCAACCACAGACACACCCACAACTCATCCATCACACAAGCCACACACCATTAGCACCTCAACAAATAGCACCCTCACATACACCCAGCAAAACACACACTCACACACCCTCACTTGCACACCAACACACACATCACTCACCACCACCACCCATCACCATGCCCCCCAAGAAGAATCCAAAGTTCCTAGATAGTGAATTGGAAGTCCTGGTAGATGAGATCCTCAGGAGTAGAGCCACAGCTGTTTGGTACACTGGTCCAACAGACCCCCATGTCGCAGAAAACCAAGATGTGGGCGAGGATCGTCGACAGGGTGAACGCACAATCACCATGTTTGCGCACAAAGGAAGACATCCAGAACAGGTGGTATGACGTGCGCAGGAGGGTCAGGGACCTACTGAAGAAGGATTACATCTTGAGCCAACACACCGGCAGTGGCCCTCCTGCCAAACCAGTATACCTCAGGCCCTGGGAGGAGAAGGTGCGGGCCATCCTACCACCAGTGAGCGTATATGGACTAGAAAACATCCCAGAGCCTGGTGAGTACACAACCAATATACCCAATATTGTGTGACAATACACACACATCACTGTCAAGGGGATAGTCAAACCATGCACCCTTAGCAAATACACAGCAACAAAAACAGAATCATCCCAAGATGTGTATGTCAGTCAGATAAACACAATACATGCCATCTCATAGTGATATGTAACTGTGTCATGACATGTACAAACCCTACAACAAAGAAAGCTAGGCAGTGGCACAAATCTAACCAACAAACACTGTCAGATATGTAGCCACCACTACAACACCACCACACAGGGAATCCCACAGAAAGGAAGGAATTCTGTGTATGCTGGTCAAGTCAGTGTAGCCAATAGCATCATGGGAGTTGTAGTCACAGATATTGCCCACCCTCACAATACGCCCATCAACACCACTATGAACCATGCTCACATCACAGGGAGTGGAAAACAACTGACAAGATGGCTGACACTGGCTACTGCTGTGGGGAGCACAAGGCCCTGCTGGGAACTGGGCACCAACAAACAGCAGGACACCACTGACTGACATCCTGAAAGCAAACTTGCACTCCCTGCAATGGAAGCACGTTCCATGGTGGGATATCTGGCTGGGTGGGAAGGAGGACTGACAGCTATGACCATAGTTACCAGCAGCTCTTCTCACACACACCCCTAACACAAACTACACACAACTCACCTGGGAAAATGCATTGCCTCACACTAAAATTAATTATCCCACAAAGAACCACCACCCTGGGTCATGCTGTGGGAAGCACAGTGACACACATGGGACTTGTAGCCAAACAAACGCCAGGACAACACTGTCAGCCATCCATTCAGCACAGGCACACTACCCCACAGGGAAGCAGAGTCAGAAGGAAGGAAGTATGGGCAAGCTGGGAAGGGGGTGGAGGCAATAGCATGATGGGAGTGGTAGTCACAGCTCAACATCCCCCACCCACATGGCCCAGCAAGATCACACTGAAGCATGCACACCTCACAGAGAGTGGAAAGCCCCATCAAAGATGTCTGACACTGGTGCTCTGTTGTGGGGAGCACAAGGCCATGCTGGGAACTGGCCACCAACCAACAGCAGGACACCACTGTCAGCCATCTTGCCATTGCTGTCACACCCACACACAGTGAAGTACACTCAAAAGGAAGGAAGTATGGGCATGCTGGGAAGGGGGGTGGAGGCAATAGCATGATGGGAGTGGTAGTCACAGCTCAACATCCCCCACCCACATGGCCCAGCAAGATCACACTGAAGCATGCACACCTCACAGAGAGTGGAAAGCCCCATCAAAGATGTCTGACACTGGTGCTCTGTTGTGGGGAGCACAAGGCCATGCTGGGAACTGGCCACCAACCAACAGCAGGACACCACTGTCAGCCATCTTGCCATTGCTGTCACACCCACACACAGTGAAGTACACTCAAAAGGAAGGAAGTATGGGCATGCTGGGAAGGGGGTGGAGGCAATAGCATGATGGCAGTGGTAGTCACAGCTCAACATCCCCCACCCACATGGCCCAGCAAGCTCACACTGAAGCATGCACACCTCACAGAGAGTGGAAAGCCCCATCAAAGATGTCTGACACTGGTGCTCTGTTGTGGGGAGCACAAGGCCATGCTGGGAACTGGCCACCAACCAACAGCAGGACACCACTGTCAGCCATCTTGCCATTGCTGTCACACCCACACACAGTGAAGTACACTCAAAAGGAAGGAAGTATGGGCATGCTGGGAAGGGGGTGGAGGCAATAGCATGATGGGAGTGGTAGTCACAGCTCAACATCCCCCACCCACATGGCCCAGCAAGCTCACACTGAAGCATGCACACCTCACAGAGAGTGGAAAGCCCCATCAAAGATGTCTGACACTGGTGCTCTGTTGTGGGGAGCACAAGGCCATGCTGGGAACTGGCCACCAACCAACAGCAGGACACCACTGACTGACATCCTGAGAGTCAACCTGCACCCACTGCAAGGGTGGCATGCTCCATGGTGGGATAACTGGGCTGGAGGGAGAAGGATGTCCGGATGTCAACAAAATACCACCAATGCTGGCCATGCACACACCTCAACATTCACATTGAAATGCTTCATGTTGTCAGGACAATGCGCTACACCAATATCAACAGCTGACTGTGACAACTTAGGACAATGCAATGTACAGGCCCGCATCCAGAGGTACAGTCACAACTGTCAGGTGTTTGAACCATTGATGCCTGTAGAAACATTACATACATTGTGTGTCTCTTCTAAATACAGGTGATGATGGGGACACAGCAGCAGACGCTGAGGAGTCCCTGTCCCAGGCTCCGGAGGACACTGAGCTCACTGGTGTGGAACAGCCTCTGCCCACCTCGGATGACGAAGACCTACCTGGCACCTCCGGAGTGAGTCATCATGCAGCACCAGCAGGACCACCAGCTGCACCCCTGCACCCACCCCTCCAACAACTGCCAACACACAGACCACCCCTGCCGACACGGACAGACCAAGGACCACCACCACCAACAGCACACGGACCCCGGACCAACGTGGAGCTACGGACACCAACACCAGCAACAACCCCCAAGGGGGCCCAGGGTCACCTGTGCGTGCCACCGCAGGTCCTGCACGTGTCGCCAGGGGTGGTGGGAGGGGTGGTAGACATAGGTCGCTGCTTGCAGAGGGGTCTGGACTGCATGATGACCCACAACTGGTACGCATAGCTGATGCGTACCAGACTAGCACCGGAGAGTTCAGCCAGGTAGTGGGGATCCTCAGGGACATTCAACAGCAGCAGGCTGCCCATCATGCCCGCTTGGACTTACACATGTCCCGCATGGAGTCCAAGTGGGACACATTGCAAGAACAGACGGCGGTGCATAGGGACATATTACAATGCCTCCGCCAGATGTGCACCAACATGTCAACACCTCCCTGTGTGCCCACAACATCTGGTGCTGCAACAACTGCAACTGCCACAGGGAGGGAGGATGACTCTGGCGGAGAGTCCCTGCACCGCAGCAGCCTGCACTTGAGGGTCCCCCCCCAAGAAGAGGGGTCGTCCGAGGAAGGACAACTGAGAGGCCGATGGCCATGCACAACCCCAGGAAGCCAACACCTGTTCGGGAAAATCACCTTTGTGCGCAAACTCTTCACCCTGTCGAATGCAACACAACTCTCCCACATGACATGGGGAGCTCAAGTTGGACCAATGTATCAGATGACTGTGGACTTTACTCAGGACATTTCTGCTATCAGGACTTCCAAATCATCTAGGAACTTTGGATTACAATCACAATGTACAGCACCCACCATCCTGTGCACTATACTCACACATGTATGTCAATAAACTCACTAATACACCATACTTGCCTCTGTTGTGATTCCAACGTTGTTTCTGAAGTGGAGATGATGATCTGTGAAATGACACTGTGCATGCTAACTGCTACAGCAAGTACAACACCGGCATGTGAGTCATGGCGACGTGACACATATGAGGGAGACACACCACCAGGGCTACACAACACATACACACCAGGGACATCTGACTCATCGCCTACACTGATGTTGCCAGGAAATACGGTGCAATGCACAGACCCAACACCTATTCACAGTCTGTGTTAACTAGCCCACTGGTGCAGTAAGCAAATGTCAGTCAGATGTGTGACCACAGACAACGCACATCACAAAGTGAAGCACAGGTTTATTACACATTTGCAACATGTTGTAACCACTACAGATGCAAGGTAATCCCACCTGGCAGTGGGCACACAGTCAACAAGTGTAGAAGAAAGGAAGTCCATGGGTGTGGCGCACATCACCTGTAGGGAAACGACAGCTACCACCCTGGAAGTTGATTCACGGTGTCGGGGGATCACAGTTGACCAAACAACTCTGAAAGTACCCTGTGAAGGACAGAAATGACACACAGTCAAAAGCACTGAAGAACAGGACAGAACTGCAATACTCATGCCCAATACATGTCACAAGATACCCACCCAGAACCAAGTTAGCATGTCAACACTGTTGTGGAGTACAGACTACCTGTAAGGACACATCGCTGCACGCATACAGTCATGTAGCACATGGACACACTCAAACAGCACCAGAGCACCACCAACACATATCATGCAAACTCACATCATTGACATAACATCCCTGGATACTCACATTCAGCTGAAGAAGTTGGTGATGAGCTGTGTGCGGACATCACCCTCATCATCATCATCATCACTGGCATCGTGGTCCAGGCCAGGATCCTCCACAGGTGGCGGATGTTGGTCATCGTCATCCAGGATGAGAGGCAACTCCTTCCGCACTGCCAGGTTGTGTAGCATGCAGCAGACGATGACAATCTTGCACACCTTTGCTGGGGCATATGGGAGGGCCCCTCCTGTCTTGTCCAGGCAGCGGAAGCGGCTCTTCAGGAGACCAAATGTCCGCTCAATCACTCTCCTGGTCCGACCATGTGCCTCATTGTAGCGCATCTGGGCTGGTGTCACAGGGTTCCTGAGGGGCGTCAGCAACCACGGCATGTTGGGGTATCCGGAGTCACCTACATACAGACAATTGCACATTAGCTGAGTTGGAAAAGAGGGTGGAACACTACATTGCAGAACACACACAATGGTACAAAGTCAGTACACACCAACAAGCCAGGCACGCTGGTTCCGCATCTGTGACATCATCCTCGGGATGCGACTACTCCTCATCACGTAGGCATCGTGTGCAGAACCGGGGAAACGGGCACAGACGTGTGAGATGCTCATATCTGCAAGACATACCACCAGTGCATTGACCGAATGGTAGTGTTTGCGGTTCCTGTATGCCTGCTCTTGGGCCTGTGGTGGTACCAAAGCCACATGTGTCCCATCAATGGAGCCAATGACATGCGGCATCCTCCCCAGGGCATAGAAGTCACTCTTCACGTCAGTGAGTTGTTGACGTTTAGGGAAATAGATGTACTGGTTCAGGTATCTCAACATAGCCTCCAAAACATCGTGGAGCACACGGCTGAACATGGTCTGTGACATCCCACCAGCAGACGCCACAGAGTGTTGAAAGGTACCGGTGGCAAAGAAGTGGAGGGCTGCCATCACCTTCACCTTGGGGGTCAGCGCTGTAGGGTATGTCCGGCCAGGTTGCAAATATGGGGCCAACCGCACCGTCAATTCCTCAATCAGCGGCCTGGTGAAGCGGTACCGTCGGATGCAGTCCCGTTCGACCATGGTTGCAAGGTCAGGGAATGGTCTATGGACAGCTGGTGCCCTGCAGTGCATAGGTGAAGAAAGAAAGATTGTCAGTCACCCCACATATGTGGCATTGACCATACTCAATATCACATGATACATCATTATGAGACACAAGTACATGATGTGTGCAGTTCCGTAAGGACATGTATGGCACCTACATGGCCAACATCTAACATCACAGTTCAACAAGTGGCATCAACAAGTCCCAGGTTGTGCCATGGGATATCATCAGGCTGTGGCACAGTTCCCATCTACTGCTGTCACGTTCCAAACACACCCCACAGTGACATGTGAGGACAGATGTGCCCCAGGCATCACAGCTCATCGACAGGTAGATTCCCAGGGACCCTGTATTGCCACATGGACACTGGCATGACATGGTGCATCATGAATACACCACAGCAAAACAACCATGACCCCCACAGGTAGTGGTCCCTGTTGCCTCGGCAGGACAGACATGGCCGTCTGTGACACACACACGCACAACATCAAAGTCCATGCACAAACAACGTGGATGTGGAGACTGTCTCCCATTGTGCCCATGGAATCAGAGACATTGTAAACACAACATGCACACAGACTGTGGAGGGCCATCACTATTGTGGCAATGGGTCACCCTGGGACGTACATACCGTCCCACATGGGACTCAGGGGGTATGTGACATGACATACACATACACAACCGTGAAATGTGACCATGCCACATGCTCTGAAATGAACAGTTGCACATCACAGTGGTCATGTGCACGACACACCAAGGATTCTGTCCCCATGAACACGTGCACAGCCTGGGAGTGGCTGCCCCCAAGTGCCACCCACAGAACAACATGTTGACCCCCATACACGGAATAGGTAATGCAGCCTTACATGCCTTAGGATACAGTGTGGACAGGCTGTGGAGTTGTAGGTGTGCCCCTCACTCCCTGGGAAGTATATGTGGCTGGCATATGTTCACCTGTGACAGGCATGGTGACATATGCCAGTGACTTGTACAGGGACGCGTTGTACAGCAATGGACCGATCGGTGCGCACCCATTGGCCATTAGATACGATGTGAGCGGGTAGGCGTTGTACAGCAATGGACCGATCGGTGCGCACCCATTGGCCATTGCATACAATGTGAGCGGGTACGCGTTGTCATCCGATGTACGCGTTGTACAGCAATGGACCGATCGGTGCGCACGCATTGGCCATTGCATACAATGTGAGCGGGTACGCGTTGTCATCCGATGTACGCGTTGTACAGCAATGGACCGATCGGTGCGCACACATTGGCCATTGCATACAATGTGAGCGGGTACGCGTTGTATTCGCAATACGCGTTGTACAGCAATGGACCGATCGGTGCGCACACATTGGCCATTGCATACGATGTGAGCGGGTACGCGTTGTACAGCAATGGACCGATCGGTGCGCACACATTGGCCATTGCATACGATGTGAGCGGGTACGCGTTGTACAGCAATGGACCGATCGGTGCGCACGCATTGGCCATTGCATACAATGTGAGCAGGTACGCGTTGTATTCGCAATACGCGTTGTACAGCAATGGACCGATCGGTGCGCACACATTGGCCATTGCATACGATGTGAGCGGGTACACGTTGTACAGCAATGGACCGATCGGTGCGCACACATTAGCCATTGCATACGATGTGAGCGGGTACGCGTTGTACAGCAATGGACCGATCGGTGCGCACGCATTGGCCATTGCATACAATGTGAGCGAGTACGCGTTGTCATCCGATGTACGCGTTGTACAGCAATGGACCGATCGGTGCGCACACATTGGCCATTGCATACGATGTGAGCGGGTACGCGTTGTACAGCAATGGACCGATCGGTGCGCACGCATTGGCCATTGCATACAATGTGAGCGGGTACGCGTTGTCATCCGATATACGCGTTGTACAGCAATGGACCGATCGGTGCGCACACATTGGCCATTGCATACGATGTGAGCGGGTACGCGTTGTACAGCAATGGACCGATCGGTGCGCACGCATTGGCCATTGCATACAATGTGAGCGGGTACATGTTGTCATCCGATATACGCGTTGTACAGCAATGGACCGATCGGTGTGCACACATTGGCCATTGCATACGATGTGAGCGGGTACGCGTTGTACAGCAATGGACCGATCGGTGCGCACGTATTGGCCATTGCATACAATGTGAGCGGGTACGCGTTGTCATCCGATGTACGCGTTGTTCAGCAATGGACCGATCGGTGCGCACACATTGGCCATTGCATACGATGTGAGCGGGTACGCGTTGTACAGCAATGGACCGATCGGTGCGCACGCATTGGCCATTGCATACAATGTGAGCGGGTACGCGTTGTCATCCGATGTACGCGTTGTACAGCAATGGACCGATCGGTGCGACACATTGGCCATTGCATACGATGTGAGCGGGTACGCGTTGTACAGCAATGGACCGATCGGTGCGCACGCATTGGCCATTGCATACAATGTGAGCGGTACGCGTTGTCATCCGATGTACGCGTTGTACAGCAATGGACCAATCGGTGCGCACGCATTGGCCATTGCATACAATGTGAGCGGGTACGTGTTGTCATCCGATGTACGCGTTGTACAGCAATGGACCGATCGGTGTGCACACATTGGCCATTGCATACGATGTGAGCGAGTACGCGTTGTACAGCAATGGACCGATCGGTGCGCACGCATTGGCCATTGCATACAATGTGAGCGGGTACGCGTTGTCATCCGATGTACGCGTTGTACAGCAATGGACCGATCGGTGCGCACACATTGGCCATTGCATACGATGTGCGCGGGTACGCGTTGTACAGCAATGGACCGATCGGTGCGCACTCATTGGCCATTGCATACAATGTGAGCGGGTACGCGTTGTCATCCGATGTACGCGTTGTACAGCAATGGACCGATCGGTGCGCACACATTGGCCATTGCATACGATGTGAGCGGGTAGGCGTTGTACAGCAATGGACCGATCGGTGCGCACCCATTGGCCATTGCATACAATGTGAGCGGGTACGCGTTGTATTCGCAATATGCGTTGTACAGCAATGGACCGATCGGTGCGCAGCCATTGGCTATGGCCTGGCCTGGCAACGGACGCGTTTTCAAATCTTTAACGAGTCTGATGCTGTAAATTCAGTTGGTCACCCACAACAATGTTGCAAATTCATGGGTGTCATGAAGTTGAACTTTTGAAGGATGTTGTGGGCGTGTGTAAGTGGTGCAATTCCATGGATTGGCCAGATTCAGAAGATGCAAACGACTTGGACCTATCACTTTGGACACATGGGACAGTATCTGCCTCTGCAGCACACATATAATGCTGGCTGTTCCCCTGAGAGCTCACTTGCCTGCACTACATGCTCCAGGACGACATCTGCCACCACCACTGCTGCTGTATCTGCACCCTCTGGATCCTGCAATGGCACGTACTGTGGAGAGAGCCCCAGCCTTCAGCACTGAGGAGAACCAGGCCCTGCTGGACAGCCTCCTTCCACAGTACAGCAAGCTGTATGGGAAAGCAGGGGAGCAGGTGAGTGTGCTGTCCACTGCCTTACTAAATGTGCATGTTGTCTGACTAGCAAGACTTACAGTCTGCACGCCACTGGCTAGCAGGCTCACTGAGTAGTTGTCACCCCCCATAGTGTGTAGTTACATGCACTGAACAGGTATAGTGCAGTGACAGTGCATTTAAACAAGGTTTTACTTCCCAGGCAATGATACCATGTAGTAACTGCTGGCAAACTGTCCATAGCCATCGTTGCACTGCCTGTGTACATCATGTGCCCCTGTGATTGAGACATGTATATCCAACTGTGTAATGCACGGATATGTTGAATGTGTAGTAATGGCATTTTCACTTTGTCATCCTCACAGGTTGATGCCCACCAGAAGCAGCAGATATGGCTGACCATCGTCCGGGCAGTGAGATCCGTGGGGGTCTACAAGCGCCGGATCCGCAACTGCCAGAAGAGGTGGCAGGACCTTCGGGGCTGGACCCGGAGGATCGCACGGGTCCAGCTGAAGCTGTCGCCTCCTCGCAGGAGGGGCGGACACCGGACCCTGACCCCCACATGCTCAGGATCCTGGCGGTGGTCTTCCCTGATCTGGATGGGCAGCTGAAGGCCAGAGAGCAGCAAGGAGGGGGTGAGTCCATGACTGCATTGTGAACTTTGTCTGCCATGCTATGTGCCCTCCTCTGGCCTGGTTAAACTTCCACAGTACATCAGTCATGTGGTCCAGGACCCATGTCCCTCAATTGTGCACTGCCCACTCCTCATCTGATACCCAGGTGTGGCCCTTACAGTCAGGGAATTGTGTCACTTGGGTACTGTGTCCTTGCATTTTGCTTAGCTCAAGGTGGGGGACAGCATTTGTTCCCCTAACTCTGTGGTGGGCATCATGGGTGGGTCCATTGCTTACACAATGCCTGTGTTCTGACATGTAATCTGCGTGTTACTTTGATATGTGGTCCAATTGCTGAGCTGATCCACCACATGTGCCTGGGGTATCTGGCACACACCCATGCTGCGGGTGGGAACAATGTTTGGGCCCCAGGAGTGTGTATATTATGTGTGTCACACATACTTAGCCACCTGCCTACTGTCCAGGGCTCATCCCTCATTCACGTGGGGCAGGACAGTCATGCCTACTCCAGGCCATACAATACACTCTGTACTCCCACTCACGTGTATCAGCTGACACGTTGTGCTCAGTGATATGTCCCCTCAGGTGTCTGCCTCTGTGTCAGTGTGCTGTGGCTTCGTTGTCAGGACTACTGGGGTGTTTCTCGGTTGGGGCTCAGCATGCCACCGGAGATGTGACCATAGGAGACGATACTTGTGTGACACATAGGTGTTTGATCACCTGACCGTGCAGACTGGGGTATGCGAATGTGAAGTTCAGGCAGCTGTTTCCCATTCACAGCAGATTGTGAGGTGCTCAGGTTCAGAGGGTTGTGTTACAGGTCTCCCATATGTCCAATTGGTATGACGTGGACAGATAAGGGTTCAGATGATGTGGTGTGTGGGGGATGTACATGTGCACTTGTTCAGCTCCAGGACTTGCATTCCCCATGACCTACTATTGTGACACAGTGCAGACTGTTGTTGTCTGGCTGCCCTGCCCATGTGACTGGAGACAGTGATGTATGACTTAGCAGGCATGCCTGTGCCATGGCATGAAACTTCCTATGAGTGATCCTGCAGGGGAGTGACATGTGCTACATGCACACCATTGTGGCAATGACTATCAGGACATGGGTGCATCATGGTGTCTGTCGCTGGTATGCATCACATGCATTTCAAAATTGACTCTGGGCATCCCTTTATCCGGACACCTGTACTGACTCAGTGGCAAGAGTTGTGATGTGTGCATGTTCACATGCTTCACCGTGTTCTCTGCACTGTCCAACTACTGTGTAGGTGGTGCATGTGTCCACACTGGGTTATTGCCATCCAACAGACACCAGACAGATGGGTGCAAGGCCAGGAGGGATGTGAGTGCCATGGTTGACCATCAGACTGACAATTGGCTTCTCCTACTCTGTTTGGGCACTTTTGGCAATGTTCAACTAAGGATGCCAGGGCTTGCTCTGTAATGTGCTGTACTTACTGTGGTGTGTGCGTTCGGTGCAGGTGACTGATGTCTGTCTGTTTCCCTATTGTTTGCAGATACATCCACGGCCACAGGAGGGGACAGCTCCACGGACCAGGAGGAGCCGCAGAGCCAGACTGGGTCAGCAGCCGAGGAGTGGTCGGAGGGACCCAGTGGCACGGAGGGCGAGGGGAGCCACACCGAGGAGTCCTCAGCACCATCCACCTCAGCTGAGGACCACAGCAGCTCGGAGGATGACTCCCTTGTGGAGGCGGGTGTCAGCAGCCACCACACCCCAGCTAGTGTTGCTGTCCCCGCCACCACCACCACCACCACCGCCCTCCCATCGGCTCCCATTCCCGAGGTCCGTGGAGGCTCCCATGTTCGGGAGCGTGTCTCCTTCGGGCCAGGCACCGCACCCCCTGCCCCTGTGTCCCCTGCTGCCCTGAGTGAGGAGTCTGTGTACCTCCTTCGCCAGCTCCATGTAGGGCAGACAGCGATGCTGAGTGTCCTCCATGCCCACACCACTCTGTTGACTCAGCTGGTGTCGTTCATGGAGGGCATCTCATCGGGCATGTCTGCCCTACAGAGGGGCAATAGGTCCATGGACTCCTCCCTGACGGCAGCAGTGTCCCTCCTCCAACAGTCCCTCACCCCTCCTACCTCTGCCCCATCCACACTCCCCAGCACTTTACCTGTCCCAAGCACACACACACCGGCATTTGCACACACCAGTACAGACACAAGCAGCACACAGACACACACGCCAAAATCAAGACGCACACGCACACACAGTCAGGGGACTGAAACCACACTCACAGGGGATGGGGCCCAGGCACACACAAACGCATCCACGAGCACTGCGCAGTCCTCAGTTACCGCTCCCTCCAAGGCCCCTTCCCTTGCCTCACCTGCAACCCCAAAGACACAGCGGGTCTTCCTCAGTGACCTCGGCCTCTTCCCCTCCGATCCAGCTGATACAGCATTCAGGGGGAAGAGGAAGCCCACCCACACGGAGGGGAGTGCCCCTCGCCCCCGGACACCCTCCCCCAGGCGCAGACCGACTGACGCCCCCATCCGCAAGTCCCCCCGGAACCGGAAGAGCAAGACCCCGCCGCCGCCCTGCAGCTCAAGCACCAAGTCTCCTTCCTCCATCCCTCAGGCCCCCACTCCACAGGTGCCCCCACCACACCCTGCCCCAGGTTCCCCCACCCACAGATACACCATCCCCAAAATGATCCGGCCTTCTCCCCCTGCCACTTGCTCTTCCGGCACCACACCCCCGCTGCGCATGTCTGTGCCACTGGTGTGGAGACGGTGTCCTCCCCCTCTGTCCTGCCCACCTTACCTGAACCCCATTCTCCTCCCCTGGAGGTAGGCACTGCAGTGGAGTCCACTACCACCCCGTCTGACTTGGGCACTGCAGTGGGGAACCTGTCCACTCCATCTGCACGGCCCACTGCAGTCGTGCCGGCACCCACACCATCTGAGTCATGCCCCCAGTTGTGCCGGCACACACCATGTCAGACACCTCCACTGCAGTTGTCAGTGGCTCTCCAGCACCCACCACCCCTTCCCTGCCTCCTTCTGGTGAGCCCTGATCCTATCCCTGCGGTGCCTGGCCTGCTCCCCCGTATGCCCCTCCGAGGGGATTGTCCATGGTGTTTTGCAGTGCAGGCATGCATTAGGGTGACATCTGCCACTGTCACCCTGTTTTGACTTTCATAATGGACTGGCCATTGGCCTTTGTTTCTTTTTTCTGGACTTTAACTTTTGAACCCACATATGCTGAATAAAGCAACTTTCTGTTCTCTAGTGGTTTTGCTTCTGATGTACATGATGTTGATGATGCTAACCGTGCCCTTGCTGCAGTGATGGTGATTTTTGGTCTCATGAAAATGAAGTGTTACTGTGCAGGAACCCATGTGGTCCACGGGTAATGTGTCCTATCCTGTAGTGTATCCATGTCATCCTTAGCAGCATATGAGGGTGTCATGTTTTCAATATTTGGCAATGTGATTTCCTACTTACATTTGCAATATCACATCTGTGGCTTACACCCCTGCACATCTGTTGTGCTTGCCATTGTTCAATTAGTCTACTTCCCTGACCGTGTGGCCATCTCCACTGGACATGCAAGTTTGGGCATCCATGGGGAAGGACTCATCTGTGTTGTCAGTGCAACTTGCTATACATGTGTGTTGGATCTGTGCTGATGATTTCGTTGACACTCCCATGACCAGGCTGATATGACGGGAGCCTTCATTTCGTGCTAATTGTTGACTGTGTGACCAAGTGTTCTGCTGACATGATGGAGCCCTACTGAGGCAACATGTGGCACAGCTTTCCTCACACAGGAGTGGAGTCCCCTCATGGCAGTGTGTAATCCTGTGACATTGCCTGAGCCCAAGGTGTGTGTTGTGTGAGCATGTCTGTGTGTGTTCACTTCCATTTTGCTGTGCATGCTGGGATCCCTAGTGATATTCCTGTTTGTGATGCTTGCTGAGTTGACCTATGTTCCCCCAAAGTCTTCTCCCTGGGTTCTCTGTGATGTGGGTGCATGGCACATTACTGGTCATCAGGGTGTCACCCATAGGTGTGTTTGCTGTCAGGGCTGAGTTTGTGGGCAAAAGCTGATGGGAGACAGTCAGGATTCCCCTTGGCACTTGTTGTTTACACCTGTCATGTAATTTCCAGTTAGTGTTAGCTTTCAGTGATTGTGACACGTTGTGTGTGTGACTGCTGCCACTCCTCAGGGTCAGGGCTGCAATGTTGGTAGTTGTCTATGTGTGTTCTTTGTGGGTGACCTTGGCTTCTTCATTGGTGTGTGACTGTGGCTGGGATCCCATTGGTTGGTGTGGTATTGCCGTCATGTCCATGTACAGCATAGTGTGCAGTGTGTCAGACATTCAGGAGTCTTGTTGAGTGGCCATGTGTGATGTGTTTCTGCACCTTAGTTCCCACCACCCCCATGGGATTGTCATGGGTGCATGTGCAATGTCACCAGTGCATGTGAGCTTCACTGCTGCACATTGTTGGAGGTCGAGGTGTGTGGTGTTGAGTGTCTGCAGATGAGAGTTGTTGCCCGGCTAGACCCCTGCCTCCATGTTGGCCTTGGCTTACTGGCCGTGCTGATTGATTTGTGCTTGTGTAGGTGTGATGGTAGTTTGTTGCTCAGGACACATGACTGTGGTTCACAGTGTGAACGACATCTAGCTTTGTCATCACAGTGGGATTGTCATGCAGCCCAGGGTCACCACATTGTGGGGACCCTGGGGGTAGTGCTGTGGTGTGTCTGTGTCTTGCTGTATCAGTTGCTGTTCCTACATGCTTGTGTGACATGTGTGATTTGTGCTCCCTCTCATCTAACAATGCCTGATTGCCCACATAGGGGATTTGGATCCATGAGTTACTTTTGTGTGGCACTGTATGCGCATCTGTGTAATTGGTATTCAGGCCTCATCATGTGTTGTGTGGTTGCCTGGGGACACTGGCACCCCCCCTCACCTGTTGTGTTTGATGTGCAGTGTGGGGCTGCCTGTTTGTGTTTGTGCATCTGCACCACTGCATTGGCATATCTTTAGTGTGCCATTGGCTGTATGTTGTTTGGTGGGTTTCACCTGCTGTCCCTGGGACTCCTAGGTCATCAGTCAGCACAATGATCATTGTTTGTGTGTCCCATTGCTGCCATGGTATGGTATTTGTTCACCTCACATCTACAGTCTCCACAGGATATCTACATTTGTGTGCCCATTGGTGCAAATATGTGGGTCTGCATTATGATGGTCACTTCTGTCATTGTGTCATTGATGAATGTTGACAGTGTCAGCCCCCATGGGTGATGTTTGTCTGCACATGGCCAAAGGTATGTCTTATTTGCACTGCACTGTTTGCCTCCCCCAATCTATGTTGCTATGGGACACAAGCACTACTTTGCCACTGATGTGTTTGTTGTTCTGTGACCAGGAATCATCCATGCAGTTTGGCAGTTGCAGCTTTTTCAATGTCAACACTTACATTTTGGTCACTGTGATGATGGGGGCTTAGACCCCATTGCCACAATGTTCAAAATGTGCTTCAGCTATGGACCCCACACTTACATTTTGGTCACTGTGATGATGGGGGCTTAGACCCCATTGCCACAATGTTCAAAATGTGCTTCAGCTATGGACCCCACACTTACATTTTGGTCACTGTGATGATGGGGGCTTAGACCCCATTGCCACTATGTTCAAAATGTGCTTCAGCTATGGACCCCACACTTACATTTTGGTCACTGTGATGGTGGGGGCTTAGACCCCATTGCCACAATGTTCAAAATGTGCTTCAGCTATGGACCCCACACTTACATTTTGGTCACTGTGATGATGGGGGCTTAGACCCCATTGCCACAATGTGCAAAATGTGCTTCAGCTATGGACCCCACACTTACATTTTGGTCACTGTGATGATGGGGGCTTAGACCCCATTGCCACAATGTTCAAAATGTGCTTCAGCTATGGACCCCACACTTACATTTTATTCACTGTGATGATGGGGGTTTAGACCCCATTGCCACAATGTTCAGAATGTGCCCCAGCTATGGACTCCACACTTACCTTTTGGTCACTGTGATGATGGGGGTTGGACCCCATTGCCACAGTGGTCATGGTCTGCTTGTATTGTGGAGGCCACACACATTTATGTGTGACACATGTGATAGGGGGTCACATTGTATGTTCAAAGTCATGTTCAGTGTTGTAGGGATTTGACACAGTCTACACACGCTTGTCATGGTGTTGGGGGGATGTCTTTTTCTTGCATTCCTTAGGTTGTAGTGTGCTGGTTGTGTCATGCATTGTCCATCCTATGAGTGGGGGTGGTGTTGGTGGTAGGCATCCAGCCCCCCCTTGGTAGGGGTGGTAGTAGTGACAGGCATCTAGCACCCCCTGGGTAGGGGTGGTGGTAGTGGTAGGCATCTAGCACCCCCTGGGTAGGGGTGGTAGTAGTGACAGGCATCTAGCACCCCCTGGGTAGGGGTGGTGGTAGTGGTAGGCATCTAGCACCCCTGGGTAGGGGTGGTAGTAGTGACAGGCATCCAGCCCCCATGGGTAGGGGTGGTAGTAGTGGTAGGCATCCAGCCCCCCTGAGTAGGGGTGGTAGTAGTGGTAGGCATCTAGCACCCCTGGGTAGGGGTGGTGGTAGTGGTAGGCATCTAGCACCCCCTGAGTGGGGGTGGTAGTAGTGGTAGGCATCCAGCCCCCATGGGTAGGGGTGGTAGTAGTGGTAGGCATCTAGCACCCCCTGGGTAGGGGTGGTGGTAGTGGTAGGCATCTAGCACCCCCCTGAGTGGGGGTGGTAGTAGTGGTAGGCATCCAGCCCCTCCTGAGTAGGGGTGGTAGTAGTGACAGGCATCTAGCACCCCCTGGGTAGGGGTGGTGGTAGTGGTAGGCATCTAGCACCCCCCTGAGTGGGGGTGGTAGTAGTGGTAGGCATCCAGCCCCTCCTGAGTAGGGGTGGTAGTAGTGACAGGCATCTAGCACCCCCTGGGTAGGGGTGGTGGTAGCGGTAGGCATCTAGCACCCCCTGAGTGGGGGTGGTAGTAGTGGTAGGCATCCAGCCCCTCCTGAGTGGGGGTGGTAGTAGTGGTAGGCATCTAGCACCCCCTGGGTAGGGGTGGTAGTAGTGGTAGGCATCCAGCCCCCCATGGGTAGGGGTGGTAGTAGTGGTAGGCATCCAGCCCCCCATGGGTAGGGGTGGTAGTAGTGGTAGGCATCTAGCACCCCCTGGGTAGGGGTGGTGGTAGTGGTAGGCATCTAGCACCCCCTGGGTAGGGGTGGTAGTAGTGGTAGGCATCCAGCCCCCCCAGAGTAGGGGTGGTAGTAGTGGTAGGCATCTAGCACCCCCTGGGTAGGGGTGGTAGTAGTGACAGGCATCCAGCCCCCCCTGGGTAGGGGTGGTAGTAGTGACGGCATCCAGCCCCCCATGGGTAGGGGTGGTAGTAGTGGTAGGCATCTAGCACCCCCTGGGTAGGGGTGGTGGTAGTGGTAGGCATCTAGCACCCCCTGAGTGGGGGCGGTAGTAGTGGTAGGCATCCAGCCCCTCCTGAGTAGGGGTGGTAGTAGTGACAGGCATCTAGCACCCCCTGGGTAGGGGTGGTGGTAGTGGTAGGCATCTAGCACCCCCTGAGTGGGGGTGGTAGTAGTGGTAGGCATCCAGCCCCTCCTGAGTAGGGGTGGTAGTAGTGACAGGCATCTAGCACCCCCTGGGTTGGGGTGGTAGTAGTGGTAGGCATCCAGCCCCCCATGGGTAGGGGTGGTAGTAGTGGTAGGCATTCAGCCCCCCATGGGTAGGGATGGTAGTAGTAGTAGGCATCTAACACCCCCTGGGTAGGGGTGGTGGTAGTGGTAGGCATCTAGCACCCCCTGAGTGGGGGTGGTAGTAGTGGTTGGCATCCAGGGCCCTATGTGTGTATGTGGCATTGGTGATAGCCATCCCGCCCCTATGGTGCTGCTGTTGCTGGTGTAAGTAATTTCTGCATCCTTATGTGTGTGTGTTGTATGTCTGGTACGTGTATTTTGTTTGTGTGGTGGGTGTTTGACTTACCTTCTGCGCCGTACGCGTCCTTACCAGTTCCGGTAATAGATGTAGAGTATTGGTAGGATCGGCGCGATGGGATTCATGGTTGGTTCTTCTCGTTCGTCTTTCTCGTTGCTTCGCCTCGTCCTCGTCGCTGGCGTGTTCGTCTCGTAGCCGTGGATCGTCTTGTGGCACGAATCGGAGCTTATGTGCGCCTCTCCCGGATGCTTTGACGTGCCGTGCGTAGCGACGGGTTCGGCGCGTACGGAAGGCGCATCGTACTAGTCCGGCCGGACGGGGATGCATTTCGGCTTCCGTGCGACTGGATTCTGCGTTCCCGGATCCGCCTCGGTCGGAGAACAGGAGCTGTACTGGATGAGTGCGACTGGGTCGGGATTTGGGCAGTTATGCGCATCGTACTTGCTCGTTCGGACGTATGTGCGAATCGGTCGGGAAACACGCAATCACCTTGTTTTTTTCCTGGGCGAATGGTGTTAGGTGCGCCTCCGACCGGGATCGGAATCGACCCCTTAGTCATATTTACATTTAAAAAAAATTATATATATTTTAAAATGAAAATTATGCATTTTATAACAAACAATTTATTAAAATATATTTAATTACATACATTAAATGTAATAGCAATGAAAAGGTAGACCAAAAAATCCAAATATTATTTTTAATAATTATTTTTATTATTAAAAAATAAATAAAATCCCAGGTAAATGCAAAATGTATTTTTTATTAAATATTAGAAAAAGGACCACAAAACATATATATACAGGAGAGTATATTTATTACAGAAAAAATATAGTTTACCAATATGTATATTTTAACAAGTAAATAATAAACAAATAAATTCAGCAATAAAATAAATTGTATTTCACATTTGTTTATATGTTAAAAAATATTCATGTGCATCATATTATATTTCTAAGTACATTTTAGATATTACTATATATTTTTAACAAGTGCTAAATATTGTTTGATATTTGTAAAATTTTTACAACTGTTACAAATTTTGGTAAGTATTTATTAACATTTTATTGAAAATATTTGTACACTATATTTCAGAAAAAATAACAGTTTAATTTTCAATTACAAATATAATACATTTTAATTAGTAATATTAATATTAAGATATTAATATTAATAATTAGTACATTTAGTAACAGTTGTACATTTTATTTACAAATTGCATATTATTTGAAGAAACAATACAATTATTATAATGTTTGAGTAATTGTTGTTTGACATATATACATTTTACTAATTATAATATTAAATATTATTAATTCATAATATTTATTAGTATAATTTTACATAATATAAAAAACAGATACATATAAATAAATCAGGTACATTTTGTAGTATTTTATTAGAATGTAACAGTAATTTTTAAACCTTTTTATAACATTTAAAAAAAAGTTAAACCATTTATTTAATATGTTTATAGTTGCCATCTTTGTTTGGGGCTTTAATTTAGTAACCGCTCGTTGTTCTTTTGGGTTATTTGGGAAGAAAGAAGCTCGCGGTTGGGAGCTGCTTCCCGTCGGAGAAGGTAAGAGTAATTTTCTTAAATATTATACTATTTTTAGTGTATTTTGAAGGTAGTAAGGTTGTAATTAGAATGCGTTGAGTTATGTTTAAGAAGTTAGGGTGTGTTTAGTGTTTTGTTTATTTATTAATAATTTACGTTGTGTTCCGCATTTGCGGCCTAGTTAGATTTTTTCTATTGAAGTCGTTTTTACGTTACTATTGTGTGAATAATGTTTGTAATGATGTTATTAAGTGTATTATGTGTCTATTTGTGTGGGTGGGAATGTTTGTTTTTTATTTCTAGGTTTTACGAAGAAGAAGTTTGGAGTTACGGAACATTGCGATTAATTTTTTTTTAACGAAGTGTGTACTAGTTATATTAACTAATAATTACTTTATACTTCCTTAATTTTTCGGTTTTCACAGAGCGGTTCTTATTTTTAAACTATTTTTCGGGGTTTTAATGGTTACTGGATTGTCGATTTCTAAATGGAGGATTAAGTTTTTGATACAGATGTATTTTTACATTTTATTGGGGTAACTTTTTAATATCTATGGATTGTGAACTACCTGGATTACTTTGGAAGGTGTGGCATTTTCGTATTACACCTACGGGAATGGTAAGTGTTTTTAAATTCTTTAGTTGTGGGAGGGAAATGATTTTAATTTAATTGCAGTTGCTGTTTATTTGCTTTACTGTTTAATTAATTTGTCTATATATATGTATATATAAAATTATAAGAAATATTAGACAAATTAATTAATTTTATGATTTAAAAAAATGCACTGTTTTCATTCTAATAATTTTATTCTTCTGAATAGTATATTTACATTGTTTGTGTGTTTTAGAGTAGAGTTTTTGCTATCATATTTAAGTACTCTAGGCCTCTTGTGGAAGGGACTAGCTGAACTTGCTGTTGGAGATACTGATACATTTGATTAGTTTGTCTAGATAGTTTTGGTTTTAGTTGGATGACAGATTGTTCCATCCTGAGTTCTTGGAAGCTTTGTTCTTTTTGTATGGCAAGTAATAGCTTATGTAGGGTAGGACTACTTCGTCCTGTAGAAGATAGGAAGGCATTATGCCAACCTTCAACTGCGTTATTTGTTTTAGCTTCTTGGTTAAGTGTAGTTAGGTACACATTCCACCAAGGAATTTGAAATTTGGGTTGTCTCCTATGGCCTGATCTATGTAATCTCCCCACCCAGGTATCCTCAAAATAGTCTAGGAGGGGAGATAATTTTTGTTCATTTTGTTGGTAAAAGGGACTTTCAATTAAAAGGTTATAATCCTCAGCCACATCTGTTACTGGCACATAGGCCAGGGCAATTAGATTTTTTATTTGGTATGCAAAGGTAATATTTGTTGCATATTCTACACTAAGGGGTCTATTAGGATGACGGGCGGACTTACGTCCGCCTGCCACCCTAGCGGTGCTGGGACCGGCCGCCAGTGGTGCGGCAGTCCCACACCGGCAATTAGAATGCCGCGGTGGCATCCCCCATCCACAACATTGTGGCGGGCGGTGCTCACAGTACCGGCCGCCACAATGCTGTGGATGCACGTGTGCATTTGCATGCACAACGTGGCAGGCACCGTGCGGTGCCTGCCACGTTGTCCATGCAAATGCAGGGGGGTACCATAGGTACCCCCCATGTGCACCCCCCACCCCCCAAAACCCTGGGGGCCCGCAACAGGCCCCCACATTCAGGGACCGCATGCCTTTCCATGGCGGCAATGCCGCCATGGAAAGGCACATCTCTGCCTGAATTGTAATATGGATGGCGGTGTCTTGCAGACACCGCCACCATATTCAGCCCCTTTTCCGCCTGGTCGACTCGTCAACGGGCGGAAAACCGGCGGAAAACCGGTCTTTCCGTCCGCCGGGGACCCCCCGCCATCGTAATTTGGCAGGGGGAAATAGGAGGCGGGCGGTAGATAATGGCGGGCGGATCGCAACCGCCATACGGGCGGTGGCGATCCACCCGCTATTATAATAGACCCCTAAGTGCAGATTTTTGTAGATGTCGCCATAAACATTGATTAAAATGGAAGTAACATCCTTGTATTGATGTGTGGGGATACAATTTAAGGATAGAATTTATCATAGCTTGCTCAAAGTCTATTATTATTCTTTGAGGGAAAAAATCATTTGTTTCTTGCTTTATTTTACCTAACATTTCAGTATATGTTGCATTTTGTTTATTTGGTAATAATGCATAAATAAAGGGGATGCAACTGTTATGATATTGCCCATGGATGCTGTAGAGTTGGTAGAATGGTTTGGGGCATATGGTAAAGGTCCCATCCATCATCCATGTTTGGCAATGTTGAAGTTTAGTTATATTGTTTGCTGTAGCAAATATTATAATTCTTTTATCTTTGTTCTTATTGTCGTAGAAAATAAAAGGCTCGTCACTGTGTGTTATACCTAGCTCTGGGGGAATTACTACATCTTCAAAACTTTTAGGAGTAGGTATTGTAGTTGTTGTTGCTTTTTCAGTCCTTGCTATTGTTCTTTTAATTGAAGCAATGGATGGTAATTTACTTGTTGCTTCTTTGGGTACTTTAGGCAAAATTCCTTTAAGTATAACACTTGTAGTGGTTTGTGAGCCAGTACTTAATTCTTTAATATTGTCAAGAGTTGCTCTCACTTCAATTTCAGAAACATTAGGCAGATGATTATGTTCTCTAGTGTATAAAACAGTTGTTTCCCTGGTAGTAGCACGACCATAACATTTATTAGAATAATATTTTGAACATTTCCAATTCACTTTAAGGCCAGTCTGCTTCTCTTGAGTGTAGACGAACCCCATGTAACACAATAAGAATTTCCCTTTCTGAGAGGTAATAAATTGGGCGCCTTCAGTCATTGTGAGGTGGAAAATTCTATAAAAAATGTATATGAACATATATGAAAAAGTATATTATACATGTTTAAATGGTTAAAAAGAAAACATTTTTTACATATACTTACAAAGTGTTATTTTGCTCTCTTTTAATGGAGATATTCTTTTTTCAATAAATGCTGTTTGGTAGTGATTTTCTGTGAAAGGAAAAAAAAATGCATATTTTATTTGATGTTTTACAATTGTACATGGCGTGGTATTGGTGTTAGGCTACATTATAGCTTTATTACTATTTTCGTTATATTTTACAAACGTTTTTAAAAGTTTTTAAATTGCTAATGGGGTGGTATTGGGGTTTAGGATACATTAGGGGTTTAGTTGCATTTTAGTGAGATTTTACAAAGGCTTTTTAAAGTCTACTTACTTAGGGGCCTATTACGATGGCGGTCGGATGTCAACCGCCCGGCCAGCGGCGGTGCCCGCCGGACCGGCGGTGGAGATCTGCCCGCACCGCAAGCCAGAAAACCGCCGGTCCGATTAGGATGGCGGTGGCGACCGCGGCGGTGGGAAATTCCGACCGCCGCATTTCCGCCGGTCGCCTTCCGCACTCCTGCCTGGCGGGTGGAAAAGGTCCAGGATAATGGTGGCGGTGCAGAGCAGGCTCCGCCGGCACGATTATGATGCCGGCGGTAGCCAGCCTTTCCTCAGCGGTCAGACCGCCATGGAAAGGCATGCGGAGATTGTCATCCGGGGGCCCGTGGTGGGCCCCCGATGTTTTGGGGGGGTCGGGGTGCACTGGGGGGGTACCCATGGGCCCCCCGACATTCCCCTGTACCAGGTGGCAGGCACTGTGCAGTGCCTGCCACGTAGTGCAGGGAAATGCTGGACATGCCCATTTGGACATCGCGGCGGTGCTGCGGGTAGCAGCAACTGCCGCAATGTTAAGGCCCGCGATCCGACCACCACGGTCGGATTTCGACCGCGGGTCATCGTAATTCGACCGGCGGTGATGCTGCGGTCCATGCGGGTGGTCTTTTCCCGCTACCATGTCGGTCGGGGAGGATTTCCGCCCGCCATCCTAATAAGCCCCTGATCTAGCGCGGCTAATATAAATTCCTCTCCTTTGGACGTGACATCCAGGTACTGATCTTTCACAACACTTATACTATATGACGGTGGGGCCCATAACACCGCATAACCATACACTCTTCTCAATTATTCCCTGGATCACATCCACCTACTTTTGGAGAAGAAAACGAAATTGCTGGAGGAACGGGATACCTTGTTAACATTAACAGGATAATACCTTAAGCATCGTACATAATCAGTTTTAATCCTGTCGGTTTTAAAACATCAAGGTATTCCGCTCTTTGGTCGATGGACCAACTAGTAGAATAAGTTGATGGTGATTAAGACCAGCTCAATCACATTCAAAACCTGATAATCATTACACTTATTATTGAGCTTAAAGAACCACAGACTCGTTAATTTAATTAGAATAAAGTTTATCTATTTTAAATGCATGAGTGAGATTCAAGTTTATTAATTATTTTAATACATTTAATAGCATATAAGAATTAAGGTTTTCGAAAGAATTGTATGCATACCCTTCTCAGATGGAAAATGAAATGTTCACCAAAGCAGATAAATTGTAGATCACAGCATAGAAATCCCAAAACTGACTGTCTGTCCCACTATAAGCCTCCTCGACGGATCTCCCATACAGGTTTCCCGCATCGATCTCGTTCCTTTTCCCAGTCAAGTTTAAAGTCCAAAATGAATATTTCTATAAAGAAAATGGTCTATAGAAAATAGCAGCAGTTTCTTCAGCGTCAACGTTCAGTGCTCAAAAATAATGCAAGAATAGCGCTCCTTCTACTTAAGAGCAGGTCCTCTTATACCCTACTACTAGCTTACTAAACAAAAAGTTGCAATCTTTGGCGGCGAGAATCACGCTAATTGGTCCATTGGAGGGGTGGCAAGAATCACCTCATTGCCCTCCTTGTTCAAACCAGTTCTCAAATTGTTTAAGGATTATACTTTCACATGACCTTTGGGTAATAGCAGTCCAATTGACAATCCATTTAATGTTTCATTTTCATTAGTCACTTTTCTAAACGATCCATTGTTAATTCTTTAGTTGTTAGCGTCCATTCTCACGGATGCGTGCTGAGTCTCTCTTGGCATTCTTCCCAAGTCAGGTCATCCTGACCTTGACACTTCTCACTCTGGGCTTGAATCGTACCCACGTGACTTAGCTTTGTGGCTTTCTTCCGCTTAGAGGCCATCTTTTGCGTCTGCGCATTGACCTCATCTGCTTCGGCAGCCATTTTCACAGCACGGCCTAGCAGGCCCAAACAAACTATCATGAAAACAAACACAACCATAATTAAAATAAAGAAAATAAGCCTTTCTGTTTCCCACCCGTCATTCTAAGTACCCCAGTTAGGTGTTACCTAGAAGAAGCGACATTTAAAGCCATGTTTACTTACCATCTGCATTCTTTTGCCACAATACAATTTTTACTACATAGCACAAATCATGCAACATTACTCTAATTAGTACGCAAATCACTATATTAGTATTACTTCACTTTTAAGATTGTAAATAAGTTAATTTTGCACATAAATTGCAATTACCGTTTATGTAAGTGTTTACCAAAAGGTGTAAAGTGTTGGTTAGTCCATCAAACAATTAATAATATTAGTTCATTAGTGTTAATTTGGGGTGTTCCAAATTTTTTTTCATTTACCTCGCTCCATCAACTCCCCCCTTTGGTGATTTTTAATATCACCACAAAAACCCATGTTACACAATTTTCAGATAAAATGTTTCTTGTCCATTTGCTTTTTGTTAGTTCACACATCAGTGTCCCTTTCATCTTGTCTTTTTGTTCTTTCGTACATGTTTTCTTTTAGTTCTTCAAGTTCTATTTCTCCCAATTCTCGTTCTCTTTATTTATCTTATTTTCTCTTTTTATTTTATTTTGTCTTTTCCTCCTTTTAATGCACACACAAGCTAATTTCACTAATAACACTACTAATATTACTACTGTTGCTGATATTAGGAACTTTCCCTATAATAGAACCACCTATTTCAGTGAACCATTTTGTTATTGAGGAAAAACTCTAACCAAGTTTCTCCCAGGCACCTTCAACCTCCAGTGGAGCAAGCTCTTTGTGCAAATTAGTAATATTCTTTATATACTTCTGTATATTTTCACTTTTATCTGGAATGCAAGTGCAACAATGTTGGACTTTCAGCATTCCACAGACTCAACCCTCTTTTGCCAAAAGAATGTCAAGGGCAAGTCGATTTTGCATCACCATAGCTCTCAGGGCAACCATCTCAGTATTTACCATTAAGAACCCTCCAGCAGTATTCGTTGATAAACGATCTACTACTGTGGACAGTTTCCGAATTTTAAATGCATTCAAAGATATACCCACTGCTGGTATCAATGCTCCAAAAATTTTACCAACTATTTCTGAGAAACTTTCCCTTCTCCTACGTGTTAATGTTTCACCCATTTTGTGTGTTCCTTTCTCTCCTCTCTCCACATGAAAAATCTTTGGAAAGACCAGGCCTAAATAGCATGACCCATACCAATGGTTCGGCAACCTGTAATAAGCTCTATTTCCGCAAATATAGTAGATCCCTGGAAATATTGGATCTTTTCCTCCTTTGAATCCCCATCCTCCTAAACTTTTGTAAGTATCTCGGCATTCACTGGAACCCACGAAATAGTTATCATACCTAGTCTTATTTCTACTGATGCACAACTTTCCCTGTTGGGACCAATCTAAAATCATAGCTGCATTTGTCCCTCTTTTATCATTATTTTCTCCTTCAAACGCCCAAAGGGGTGTTTTTGTCTCTTCTTCTATTATTTTTCTTTGAAATTTAACTCTTCTGTTTTCTACCATTTCTAAAAATACCTTTTCTTCTTTCTTTAATTCACAGGTAAGATTGTGTCTAACTACATACTCTAATGTTAAATCTTTGTTTTCTAGGAAAAATTCACCAAACATTCTTGCTTCTTTCACCTTATTCAACTCAGGAATTATAGGAACGTTCGCAAAAACCTTATTTATGTCAGTATAATAATATTCTAATCTACCTGTTTTGTAAAATAAACTAGCTAGAACACTACATGTTATCCCATACGTCAAAGGAAGGTGATGATAGGTCACACCTTCTGTGACAGACGCAGAGTAATTGCATACAAACATAACAATCCCTCACATCCATTGTTTCTACGTACTCATATAACAATTTAGTGAAAACGTTCTTAGAAAAATCAGTTATTGATCTATCTTTATGTAATTCAGTACTAACTATTAGTGTTGCTTTGTTCTGTGTGTTATCTTCTTTGTCCTTTTTCGTGTTATTCCCTAATATGGACGTTTCCTCTACAGCTAACCTAATTGGAATTGTGATTGCTAAAATAAGCCAGACAAATATTAATAACCCTGTACAAAAGAAACACATTCTACACCATCTACGCAAAAACTCACATCTTGGTTTTCTATTCTCAATGTTTTCCATTTTTGTTCTATTATCTAGCTATTTATATATTTGTACAGAAAATGTGTCACCACACCTCAGAATGACGTATCAGTCACTCTACCCTTTCACTTTGTCTCGTTTGGTACTTTCTTCAATTCTTTCCAGAACTCTTCCTTGTCTCCTTCAGGATTTTCTGTCCAGTCCGGGTTTTTCTTTACCTTTTCATACTTGTTGCACTTCACTCTCACCCATTGGTTTGCAGTTTTTCTTCTGGGCTCTCGTGAGTGTTATCTTCTTCTTTGATGTCAGTCAATGCGATGTATAGCCACTCAGGTGACTTATATTTCAAATTAGGTTTCTTCGCTCTCTTCGTTTTCTGCAAATACTTTCCACTTTGTTTTCCTTGTTCCTTTTGACTTGTTATCTCATTTACTTGTTCGGCATTACTTCCATTTAAGTTTATTATTTTGTATCTCAGTCTTTTAACTTCGTAGGGCCAATTGTCTCCTTTTCTCTGCCTTTTTGGTTCACTTTCCTTTTCCTCTCGTTCAGTTTTGCATGTCCTCTTTCTTGGTCCTAGTCTCTGTTTTCTCTCTTCTTCGCTTTCTTCTGATTCTGTTTCAGATCTTATTTCACTTCCTCTTACTTTGAACCTTATGATTTCTCCTTCATTGTTTAAATCTGAACTTTCATGTGCCTTTTCTGTTGGGACACTTATTTCTATCCCTCCTGGAGTTTCTTCCGGATTCTCGTTGGTCTCTCTATCTGATTCTAAATTTCCCTGTTCTTTTATTTGTTAGTCTGTACCTATTGCTCCTCGTGGTTCTTCCGATTCTTCTTCTATCTCTCTATCCGAATCTATCCCTTCCTCAATTAGTTCGTCAATCTTTGAAGGAAATCTATCATAACTTGTGCTTGGCTGATCAATATCACTGTCTCTTGGTTCAATTTCTTCGTCTATGATGTCAAGTTTCCATTTATTCTTTTGCTTTTCATCACCATCTGACTGCTCTGTTTCGGATGTCGAACTAGTATCTGATATTTCCAGATGTCGACTTTCGGGTCGATTTTCAAGTTCTAGAACTTTTGCTATTTCAAATTCTTCTTCTGTTGTTAGATTTGTACCTTGGTCTTCCAGATGTCGACTTACAGGTCGATCTTCAGGATCTGGAACCCTGCTTGTTTCGACTTCTGCATCGGATGTTGAACTGGTATCAGATATCTCCAGATGTCGACTTACAGGTCGAGCTTCAGGATGTGGAACTCTGATAGTATGGCTGGCATGCACCCAGTTTTTCACTCCAGCACATTTGACAGCAGTTGTTGTCACCAGGATCACTTGACGTGGTTTATCCCAGCGAGGAACCAAACAGTTTCTTCTTC